>JAQQAC010002629.1:8745005-8834541 GCA_029783875.1 Phataginus tricuspis
CTCTCTCTCTCTCTCTCTCTCTCTCTCTCTCTCTCTCTCTCTCTCTCTCTCTCCAGACAGGCTGTAGCTCTGCGTCTAGACTCAGGCTTCACTGTTTGGAGTGGGCCCTTGGGAAAGGAGGTAAAGAGAGGATGAGTCTGCCCGACATGGGGCCTTGGCCATTGCAGCACCGAGGGCAGTCCTCCTGGGAGAGCGGCTCTGGTCTGGGGTTTCATTTACCTGAGTAGCGGGAAGGGAGTCCGGAGACTGAGGTTTGAGCTGTGCCTTGGCATGCTTTCTGCATGACCAGAGACAAGTGACTTTCCCTCTCTGGGCCCCAGTTACTAAGCCTGAAAAATGGTGCTAATACCCCATACACAGCTTCTGTGCAAAGAGCGAATGAAGAAAGGAATAGCGGCTGTAGAAGTGAATATTTTGAGCATTTGCAGTGTCTTCATTGCTGGGCAAGGCCTTGACAGATGTAGAAATAAGACTTCTGTCATCATTTAAACAACAATCACAGAAACTACCATTTGTCAGATGCTTACTTTGCGTTGGGCACTGTGATAAGCATACTATGTGTATTAGCTCATTTAATGAAATAGGAATTATTACCTCTCCACCCATTTCACAGATGGTGAGACAAGTTCAAGAGTTTACATACACTGGTTGAGGTTTCGAAGCCCTTTGCCACCACATGTGGCCTTGGAGGGTCTTGCCCGGCGCACCTCCTCGGCTGCCATTCACCAGACTTCGGGGCGCGGGCGCCTCCTTAGCGTGGTGCAGGTGCGGCCTGCGTGGCCCTGTGCCGAGCCGGGACTGGAGTCAGAGTCAGTGGGTTGCTCCAGTGCCCAGGCTCATAACAGCTCTGCTTCTCAGCCGCTTGAATGCCCTGGAGCTGTCCATTCTTAGCAAGGGAAGCCAGACAGCCTCCTGTTTTGTCCAGCCTGCTGTTCTGTTAACCAGGGAGGAGTGGGGATGGGACGCTGCTCGGCTAAGGAAGTGCAGGTCGGGGAGACGCCCTCTGGTCTGGGGCGTGCATGGGTGTGACACCAGGGTGACGGGTGTGTAGGGCAGATGGTCAGGCTGTAGCACTCGCCACCAGTCCAGCTGCATAGGGCCCTCTCTGCTGCCTCATGTGACGGCCATGTGTGCACAGCTGGGCCTGGCCCATGTGCAGGGCTGCTCGGGGCCAGGTGGTTGGGGGGGCAAAGGGAAAGCCTGGCCTTGCCGGGTGGGAGTGGGGAGGGGCCAGAGCTGTGGGCCTTGGCCTCCTGGTAGAACCTGCTGGCTCACAGGCTGGGCTCACCCGTGGGGCACTGGTGTGCGTGCAGATTTCCTCTCTTCCCCCAAAGCTGGAAGGAAGCCCCTCAGCCTTGATGGAGGAATGGCAGCCTTGCTGGGCAGAGGACAGACTGTAGTGAGGAGGGAGCCTTCAGGAACCCCTGAGGTGAAGGCAGTGCCAAACAGGTGGGGCCTGGGCGCTTCCTCTGCTGCCCCTGGAGTCTCCAGGGGGTCCTCAGCCAAGTGAACTCAGGGTGGCCCAGAGTGCATGTGGCATGAGGGTCGTGTCCACAGCCCTGCACCTTCTTCAATCTCAGACCCCGCCGGATGCCAGGGGCCATGACCTCATAGCAGATGATACCCGTCTCCTCAAGAGGACTGGTCTGCTCCGGGGACTCCATGCAGATGGGTGGCGGGTGACAGAGGCCTCTGCCTGCTTCTTGATATCCCCAGTGACCAAGGAGGCTGTTACTGAGCCTCATTATATTGGGTGACGTGCCTTCCCTGGGCTTGTTGTTGTGTGTCTGTAGTGCTGCCTTCCCATCTTACAGACGAGGACACTTACAGAGAGGAAGCCAGGATGTGTAGCCAGGCCTGTCTGGCTCTAGGGTCATGGCTCTTAACTACTAAGACCCAGGTTCTCAGGGTCCAACCTCACAGCTGTGTAGGAAGTTGGGATTTTAAAGAATCTATTTAAATAGAAGTTGATAAAGACCTTGAACAGCTCTGCGTGGAGTGGCTTCCTGGGTGAAGCCAGTGCTCACAGACATGAGGCGATTAAAGAATAATTTCAAATCAAGTGGACAGAGTGATGTTGGAGCTCTGTGGGCCCAGGAGTCTTGGTGGACTTCCAGGAGAGCATCCGGGGCTGGGGCTGAGGGGTGGGGAGTAGCTGGCACCGAGGCAAGAGGGTGAGGACTTGAAGGCCTCCCTGCATTGGGTGGGAGGTTCTTGGCTGGTAGGTTTCTCTGCAGAAACTTCCTACATTTGCCCACTGTGGTCGTATTCTGAGGTAGCAGGTATTCTGATGGCCATTTTTTGGTGAGAAAACTGAGGTGCCCTACAATTATGGATTTGCCTAAGGTCACCTGGATGTCCAGGAGCAGGCCAGGGCCCTTCTGGCTTTTTCTTGCTTCCTGGGGCCCGGAGAGAGTTCAGTTTAGGCTGGGTAGGATGGAATGATATAGGGGCATATGGGGCCTCATGGCAACCCCCAGGCCTGCTCCTCTGAAGCCTAAATCCATGTGGGGTGAGCACGAGGCAGGTCTTTTTACTTCCCCAGGAGCTGGGCAGCCTGTCAGGCGTGCAGCCAAGCGGCCAGGCTGCCTCCTCTGGCCTGTGTCCTCTGAACAGGGTGAGCAGACAACCGCTGTGGGGTCCCCTGCAGGTGGTGGGGTGGCTGGGCTCTGGGCCTCGCTGCGGCTGCTCAGAGAGGTCAGGCACAGAGGCTGGGGTCCCGTGGCATCTCCCAGCTCAGAAGTGTGGGCCACCCTTTTCCCCACCTTAGGCTATAGATGCTCTTCCAAATCCTCAAGCAATTGTTTCTGGCCAATTGGAAAGAGCCCAGCATCAGCTGAAAACTCAACTCATCTCTCAGAAGCTGAGAGACTCAGGAAGTTCTGCACCTTCTGGGCATCACAGTATTCTTACTGTGGGAGGAATCGTTTCTGCCTCACGGGGGCTGTGTAAAGGTGAATATAGGCATTATATTCAAGACACCAGCCATCTGCTTGGCCTTAGTATCTCACAGTAAATAGCAAGAAATGGCCTGGTCCCAAGAGACATGGAGGGTACACAGCATTGTATTCCCCACGCCCTGATGAGGGGACTGAGGCTCAGAAGAGTGAAGACACTTGCCCAAAGCCCATTGCTGGTAAGCGCCTGGGATTCAGACCGGCTCTTTCCACCCTTGCCTCAACCTCCCAGAACCAGAGCCTGCTGCTAGACTCCTACTTTGTGGGGATATCCCAAGCCAGGGCTTCCCGGCTGGGCTGGCAGGGGCCGAGGGGCTGCATCGTGGGGTGTGGGCACCAGGAGGATGTGGGAGTAGCCAGGTGGGCAGAGGAGCAGCCCCTGAGGGGAGGCAGAGGGGGAGGAGGAGGGGTGAGCAGCCCATAGGGTGCCCTTGGTGCCCATTACATGGCCACCTCTGTGGCGGGGGCTGGGCTGTGCCTTCCTGGGGCACTAGACAAATGACTGGCTCCAGTTGGGGTGACCTGGGACCCAATATGTGTCACCTCTGATTTTCAATGTGCAGATAGGATAACAATCTTTATTTGGGGGAAGGTTTTAAATGGGGGTAAAACTACTTGTAAATAGCTACCATAGTGCCAGATACACAACTAGAGCTCGATAGATGGTTTTCGTGTTAGACCTGGATTTTGACAGAAGCAAAGTGATAAATTTGGCACAAAACTGGCCCAAAACCTGGTATGGGAATCCTGGGTTGGCCTTGACCTCATCTATTGCTCTGTAGTCCCTCAGTGACCCTAGATCCCCGCATGGAGATCCCTCCCAAGATTCCTGCTCCCTATTGGCAGGGAAGCCCAGTTTCTCAGGGCTGATGAGCTCCAAGAGCAGGGTGACTCCCAGCGGGGCCTCTGATGGAAAACAATACTAGGGGCCTGTGTCACAGAGCTGCACCCGGTGTCCAGGGCCCCCAGCAGGTGGGCATTCCTTCCCAGGGCGCAGAGGAGGCAGAGGTGCTGGGCTGGCCCTAAGACCCCCTCCCCTGCCCCAGGACTCCCTGGATCCTTTCTGTCCCACAGACCGTGTTTATTTGCTCAGGCTGATAAAGCAGGATTTCTGTGGACTCTGGCTGGAACAGGCAAAGTGCATTGTTCTGCTGGCTTCTCATGGTTTTTCTTGGATGGGTCTGGAGCTGTGGCCAGGCCTGGCAGTGGGAGGTGGGAAGGGGGAATGCGCAGGAGACAGCGTTCTCTCTGTCACCTCTCTGGGTTTCCTAGCTTGGTGAGGGGTGACTCTTTGGCGGCTGGAGGGTTTTAAAAGGCAGGAGCAAACCTCGCCTCTGGCATGGGCTGCCATGTTCGGGTGATGAGCAGGTGCGGTGTCCTGGCTCCAGATTTCCTGCTTTTCATCTTCTCTGGAGCCCCTTTTTGGAGAATTTCCGCACCACTGACTAAGAAGCCCCTGACTTACATCAGGCTTTACTCTAAGGAACGCACACAGCATCTCACTGAATCCTTACCACGCTGTGAGGTCAGGCCTGTTAGCAATATGAGGAGGAAACCAGGGCTTGGAAAGGTTGCATCACTTGCCCAGGGTCTTACAGCTAGGAAGAGTGAGAGCCAGGAGTTGAAGCTAGGTGACTAAAAGGTGTGTGTGGCTAAGCTCTACACCAAATAGCTAGATCTCCATTTTCAGAGAGAGGAAAGGTTTTTGAACCCAGTTCTAAACATTCTGGAGTCATCTGGTGGATGTGTAAGGGGACCATTCATTTGTTCATTCATTCCTTCGTTCAGCAAACCCTTCCGAGGATCCCATGGGCAGGAGCTGGGCGACGTCCCACAGATACGGGCTTTCCCCCAACAGCTTACAGGGAGGCTGGCCTTTAGATAAGTCACAATAATCAGGAAGTAAGACGGGAGCTATTCCAGCTCTATTAAGGGAGGTGCCCCTCATTGCTCCCCTCGCTTGCTGCCGGGTCAGGGCTGTGGAGGGAGGTCACAGAAGGCTCCTGTACAAGGTGAGGTTTAAAGTGAGATCAAAGTGGATGATGTATTGAGGCTCCCCAGCGGTGGTGCCCGTCCTGTGCACTGCAGGAGCATCCCTGGCCCCAATCCAGGAGAGGCCACCAGCACCCCCTCTCACTGCCCCCCAGTAGGGACAATCCAGAATGTCTGCAGACAGTGCCAGCTGTACCCTGAGGGGCAAAATCATCCTCGGTTGAGAGCCTGTCCTAGAACAGTGCCTGGCATGTGGGGCTACATGCTAAATACTCATAGATGGGCTTGCCGTGGGGTCCCACTCTGTGGGATGAGGGTTAATCAGTACCAGCTGGTGGTAGGACTAGACGCTGCGTGTAGATCCTGCAGAGCCAGGGCGAGGAAGAGCCTGGACTCTCGGTTGCTGGGCAAGCACATGTCGTCCATTTAGGTGACGGGTGTATCAGAGCAGCAGTAGGCTCCGTTGGTGAGCACCTGCCCCGTGGACTTTGTGGTTACAACACAGACCTCTGCTGTGGTCTGTGTAGCTATTTGCTCGCACAACACAAACACAAAAGGACAACATTAAAAAGTTACAGGCTCCATCTGTTCACCCTGTACGTACCTCTGTGCCGTGAGCAAGTGTCTAGCTGGCGCTGCATCACTGCCAAGCATGTCCAGCGTGGGGGCTCTAAGGACTTCCTATGTAGCAGTTGTGTGCCCAGCAGCACCCCGGGCTCAAAGGGCACAAAGGAAAAGGGGAAAGGAAAAGGGAGGCAGCCACATGCCCTCCCGGCAGAGCACAGCTCTTTCCTGCTCCCACGTTCCCGCAGTCCCGGTGCCCACCTCCGTGAGGGTGGTAGAGCCTCGGTCTTGAGTGAGCTCCTTAAGTCAGGCACCAAGTTACATTCATTGTCAGACCCCTAAGGGCCCAGCCAAACAAATGTCACTGAAAGGAGTGAATAAATGGAATATCAGAGCTAAAACAAGTCTGTTCTCTTAGAGACGTGCCTCAGAGAGGGTGGGGGACAGAGCTTGGTCGCTGTGGGGATTCACTGTGCTTCATCCAGACTGACCCTCAGGCAGGGCTGAGCCTCATTTTCTTCCCCTACAAATGGAAATGCCTCCTAGAGTTTGTGAGTGACTGAGCTGAGCTGTGTGTGCGGAAACAGCAGGTGCTTAGAGCGAGAATTAAATTCAGGTGGAGGGATTAGCTGGGCCACCTCCACTGCCGAGCAGCCCCCTCTCAGGTGGTGGGGACATTGTCACGACCAGCCCCACGCCTGCCTGGCCAGCGCACCCCATGGGGCCGTGCTCGGCACTGAGGCCCCGGCAGCGCCTCCTGATGCCTTCTTACCCCCCAGGTGCCGTGTTACTCGTACGGGCAGAAGCTGTCCAAACTGGCCATCCTGAGGATCGCCTGTAACTACATCCTGTCCCTGGCGCGGCTGGCTGACCTCGACTACAGCGCTGACCACAGCAACCTCAGCTTCTCCGAGTGCGTGCAGCGCTGCACCCACACCCTGCAGGCCGAGGGCCGTGCCAAGAAGCGCAAGGTACCTACCAGCCCTTTAGGCAGCGCCTCTGCGGTAGGGCAGCTCAGGGGGAACCGGAACTTGGGGCGGCCCACACACCCAGGCTTCCAGAGGTGCCAGCCAGTTCAGCATCTTGGAGGTTTGCTGGGCGTTGCCCCAGCCTCAGAGCTGCTCACATCCCTGGGATTATGGGGTGACCCTACTCCTGGTAATGGGGCTGCTGGATGCTGTGGACAGTCACCCAGGGCCTCTGGGTTTGCTCAGCACTTAAATGAGGATTAAGTGCTTGATCTCTGAAGCTCTTACTGGCCTTAAATGCTCTATGCTGAATTCCCCTGATAGATGTATCAGGATGAGATCCCCTAAGCAAGGTCACACAGCCCAGGAGAGCCCTTTGGGATGTTTTTGGAATAGGACTCGGCCTGTGGGTTACCTGAAGCCATGCATTAAGGCAAGTGAGATTCATGTATTCATTCATTCATTCTGGGGAGATTTGCTGAGCCCCAGCCATGTGCCAGACACGCAGGGCAGGGATATAAAGATGATAAACACCTGGTCCCAGTCCCCCCACAGCTCAGAGGATGGTCCTGCCAGTAGGTAAAGGTGGCACAGTCTGGTGAGGAGGTCTCAGAAGTATATGCTAGGGGTGGTGGAAGGCCAGGCAGAGGAGGGACAGGTTGCGCCTGCTGCCCAAGGGATTGTGAAAGGGCATCTTAGTGTAGGTGGTGTTTGAGCTGGGACCAGCAGGACCGCCAGGAGGTCACCAGGCAGATGAAGCAGGTAACAGCATCTGAAGGGAGGGAACAGCCTGTATAAAGCCTCATGTGTTTGGAGAAATACGTGCAGATAGAAAGGTATTGGGCACTGCTTTGGTTCCCAGATGGCCTGTGCTTCCAGCTTCCATCTGGGGTCAGTGCCAGGCAGTGCAGAGCAAGGCTTATGGCAACTCTTCAGATCTCTGTTCCCACAAGGCTAGGGGAGAAAGAAAGGGTAGGACTGTCTATGTCTGGCAGGTGGGCGGAGGCTGTGAGAGACGCCTGGCTCCCCTGGGCATCCAGGGATGGGGAGGGTGGGGGGACCCAGTGACTGACACCCTCCGGCACTCTTTCCTCGCCCGCCTTTCCCCACTATCCCCGACATTCCTCCCCAGGCCCCTTCTCCAGCAGGTTCCCCTCTGGGTTCTCCAGGTTTCCCAGCGGCCCCTGGGCGCCGAGCCAGGGAGGCCCCGAGCCAGGGAGGCCCTGGTGGGCTCTCCTGCCCACCCCAAGGAGGGCCACAGAATATCCTCACTACAGCCACGGCCGCTGCCGTGGGAATTGCACATTGCATTCCTGAGAGTGATTTAACATGGACCAATTAGATGAAATCCTCATCAAGTGTGAGAGAGGAAGTGCCACTGGCTGCTCGCAGGGCAGCTTTCCTCTGGAAAGTGACATGGGTAAATTAAGGGAGTGATTGATGGCTCCATGCAGGGCTCTGTGACAAAGGAGGTTTGTAAACTTCCAGTGAACTTCCCCTGGCATTCGGGCGGGCTGCCTGGAGGTGTGGCTGGGCAGGCACCGTCTGCTCCATCTCTGCCCCTCATTCCCCCTCCCTGTACCTCAGCTCACCCACTAAAGGCAGGAATGTGGAGGCCCTCCCTCCCTCCCCTGTCCCTGGATTGGAGCAGACAGTGTGCTGGACTGGGGAGGGGCCTAGGAGGTGAGGAAAGAAAGGGGTGAGGCGAAGATGCCTTAGAGACCGTCTGGTCCAGCGCCCCATTTTCCAGACCGGAAGACTGAGAGGCCAGATTGTGGTTAAGAGCATCAAACAGCCCTGAGTTACAAGTCCTGGCTGGCCACCTACCAGTGTGTCATGTAAAATCTGTTTTTTGACCTCTTAAAGCCTCAGTTTTCTCGATGATGTATGGGGATGGTGGCAACATCATTGGTGATTTCTAAGGCCCTTTCCTGTCTGACTGTCCAAGTAGAGGTCTTGCCTCGCCTCAGAAGGGCACGGGGCAACCTGCATCACGCATCGCCTTCTGCCAGCGGACTGTCTCAGGGCTGCCTCTCCTGAGCACTGTACCTGACAGTCACTACTGCCAAGAGGACTTAGGCGGGCAGGGTCCTGGAGCTGCTTGGACACCTGAGGCCTTCTCCAGCCCTGGCATTCCACCCTGGCAGGTTGGGGGTTCACAGGAGCAGCCCTCGCTTACCATTTGTACCCCCCTACACCTCTGTCACCGTGCAGGTAGATGAGGTCCCAGGTATTCTCAGGGATGGTCTCCAGTTAACCACCCAGGGTCCCTGAGTGCCTGATGCAGACCACCATGTTGTTAACAAGAACCAAGGGGGCTGGTGTCCCTGGAGATACACTCATTCACTTGTTCATTCATTCATTCAGTGTTTATGGAGCACCTGCAGTGAGTTAGAGACCGGGAATCCTATGCAGAACACATGGGGCCATCATGGGTGCTCCTGGTGGGCGGGGCTCGACCCTCCGTAGCCCCTGTAGATGGAGCACATGGGTTTGGGGTGCAGATCAAGCCCCTGTACCCCTCCCCTGTGGCCATTGAGGTCAGCCTGAGGGTTTGGGGATGGGCGTGAGCCAGGCTTACATCCTAATGAGGGAGATAGAGAACAAAGAAAGGAGAAACTAGAAAACTTGCCCATGTAAGTGATTGGCTCAGAGGAAGTCCTCTATGAATGCCGGCTGCGGGACTGGTCTTCCAGTGTGACTCACGGGGATTCGGGCTGTCCTGTGCAAGGATGGCTCTCCCACAGTTAATGTGTCCCAGAGAGGCTGTGCGACCCCTTTTCAGGATGCCTTCTGGAGAGGTGGTGTTCAACCTTAACCTCCGAGATCCCCAGCAGGTCCGACAAGCTGCCTCGTCCCTCCAGACCTGTGTGAAGAGTGGGGTTGGAACTCGGCTTGCCGAGTGAACCTGGCTCACTGCCAGCCCCCAGGTGCATCCTTTTGCCTATCTCAACCCTTCCCAGCCAGTGGGTGGGGGGCTACATCCATTGACCGGGGAGTCCTCCATCTCTGGCCCCACGGGACAAGACTTGGAGGTTTCAGAGCTCCGTTTGGAAGCCTAGGTCTTGCAGAGAGGCCCCTGTCAGAGGCTGCCCAGCAGAGAGACAGGCGGGAGGAGTGGAAGGGCTCCGGAGAGCTCAGTTCTGACTCCGGCTGCTGCAGCTGGAGATAATGCACGTTAAGCACCTGGCTCTGGGCCACGTTTCTGCAGCTCCTGTTTTTAAAGCAGCAACTCCTGGGAGCTTCTGAAGAAGAGGAGGAGGAAGAGGAGGAAGAGCGGCACCCGGACTGGGTGGGCCTTGCCAGACCCGCAGAATAGGAAGGGATCCGTTTCCCACAGTCGAGGGCACCTCCTTCCAGAGGTTTTATGCCACTGGGTAATGATAATAGTAATAGTAACAGCTACTAACATGGTTGGCATGGCTGAAGCCCTGGTGATAAATGGCCGGTAAGTCCCTGCCCTCAAGTTGCTCACAGTCCCTAGGATGGGGGCGGGGAGGGAGAAGACAAATCCTAGAGCGCTGAGTTTTAGGAATTAGGTGGGACCAGAGGCCTGGACAGCAGTAAGGACCCTGGAGCCGTGACTGTAGCTGCTGCCAGCCCAGGAAGGCTGGCCAGGAGCTCGCCCCCTGCTGCGTGGATAGTCTGGAAGCCCTGAAGCTGGGGCAGCTCCCTCAGATTTGCATCTTCCCTCTTTCTTGCATTTCCCCTGCTTTCTGGGCAAGGGGGGCTTTTCTCTGGTGAGAGCACATCCAGGGGTGACCTGACTCCTCTTTGGAGGAACATTTTAAGTGCAAATTTCTGTAGCCACAGTGCTGGGGACAAGCTGAGGCGACACACTGGTTTCGAGCTGGGAGGATTAGCGGGAGCTGAGGATGTCCCAAGGGTCCCTTGCTGTCCGGGTGGCTGAGCCCAGGCCTCAGGCAGGACCTGGTGGCACCTGCTCCTTCTGTGGACCATTCCTGAGCCCTGGAGTATGCAGGGCTGGGCCTCCAGAGCTCCCGTTCTGGCTGCATCCAGCGTGTCCATGTGCATGGCCTTCTGTGTCCCCGGAGTGCCCACCAAAGGCCATTGTCTTGGCTCTGTTCACCCCGTGGGGACCCTGGTCTCCACTTCAATAAGGGGACTTGCTGGCAGAAGTGATTTCTAAGGTCCTTTTTGGTTGGAATTCCCAAGCTGAGGTCACTTCAGCCCCTTTTTCTGTCTAAGTGACTTCCTGTGTTACTCTCACTGCCCCTCTGCCCAGCAGGGCATTTCACACACATGTGAGAGTCGCTCACAGATGCTGTTGGGACCCCAGTGCAGTGCGTCCCCAGAATATTGAAAATACCCGACATTCCTGAGCCCGGGTCCTGTGCCAGGCATGGTGATGATGCTTCCCACGTCGCCCCCTTGTTGACTCCTCCCAGCAGCCCTGCAGGGTGCTGGCGGTCCCCCATTGCACAAGTAGCAGACTGAGGCTCAGAGGTCTGAGGAACTTGCCCAGAGTCACTTAGCCGGTCAGAGAGGCGTGCCGGGGCCCCTACCACCTCCCCGTCCTGCCTCCTACACGGAAGTGGGGTGGTGAGAGGAGGTTCTGCTCCAAATCCTCCTGGGCAAGTTACAGAGTTAAATGCCATTTGCTTTCAAAGCTCATGGAGGCCATCTATGCTGGGAAAAGACGGGGGTGGGTGGGAAACCACCGTCAAATTCCCTTCCAGTCGTAAAAAGGGATGCAATTTATTTTTTCTGGCATTCCAATTACATAGACATTTGTCGCCAGCTGTCTGTTCTAACACGGAGTGTTCTCTCAGCTGCCGTTTCTCCTCTCGCATTTGACACCATTTAGTCCACAAGTCTGGCAGGGACTGGCTGGAGGGGTCACTGGCCAGGGCGCCTCACCGGTGGGCTCAGAGCTGGCTGTCCTGCGAAGGCAGGAAGCGGCCCTCTGATGTTCCCCGGGTGGTCCTGAGGTGGGGTGGAGCCGGGGTGCTGCTTTCTTCTCCTTTCACACCCTCTTCAGCCCCTCCTCCTCTTTTCTCCTTTCTAAAATTGCTCCCTTCCTGACAGGCACTCACAGATCCTACCCTTCTCCCCAACGCTCTGTGTAGGAATGCAAACTTGGGGCCTTGTGCTGAGTGGCCACCTTGGGGATACAGAGACCCTTCAGAGTGCCCCCAGAACTGCCCTTTGAGTCAAGGTGCCCCTCTGGAAACCCTTGTGGAGGCTCAGTGGCCCTCGTTCAGGGCACCAGAGTACAGGAGTCTGTGAGGGTGGGGATTAAATCAAGAGACCCCTGCAGTTCTTTTTAGTTCTCTGTGATGCTGTCATTTAATTTAAGGCACATAAAAGTACAACAGAGAGACCCTCAGCAAGGTCATGAAGTGGAAGTGGAGACGTTTGGGGCCTGAGACCTGGGTTTGAGTCTTGGCCCCGGCACTTCCTGGCTGTGCAACTTGGGGTGTGTTAGGTGACCTCTGTGATCGCCCGTTCTCTCGTGCATAAAGTGAGAGCCGCCTCCTTTCCTTGCCCCCTTGCTGGAAGGATTAAACAAGATCCTGTATGAGAAAGGGCTGGCATTTTCTCCGTGGGTGCCGGGAAGGAAATCTCCAGAATTCACAGCTGCAAGGGAGAACTTCACTTGTACCCCTCAGACAGGAGTATGTCAGGAAAAGGCAGTGCCTGGGGTGAGCAGTGACTGGCCAGCAGAAGGCAGATGAAGACGAAGGGTTCTGAGTGGGAGACGCTTCCCTCTGCGGCACTTCAGCCCAAACCCCCGGTCCCTGGTTGAGCATACAGCCAACCCAGCAATCTCTGGGCTTCTCAAGTTCCTGGATTTATACGAAAAAACACACGAAATGTGTTTGGTTGTACACAGTAATAATGCTGATAAACAAACCATCACCAGCCATCACATCGCCCATGCGGTGAGTGCCCGCTGTGTGTGCCACCCCTTATTACACCAAACCCACAAGTTAGGACCACTTGCCCCCTGTGCAGAGGGTAAACTGAGGCCAAGAAAAGGGCACCTGGAGCTAATAAGTGGTGGAGCTGTTTTGAGTCTGTGTGTCTTTGGTTCCAAACTCTGAGCTCTTCGACTGCTGAAGCCAGCCGGCCCACACTCGCACCCTGGCCAGCAGGGTGGCCAGTGCCCGGGAGGCCCCCAGCAAATGCCGGGAGCAGTGCGGTGCCCCGAGCAGCAGCTCTTGTGTAAGCAGCCGGGCTGCCGCACGTGGACGCTCCATCTCGCTGCAGGGAGCCCGTAGCCCGCTGGCGGTGGTGCGGGGCGGGGGGGGGGGGGGGGGGGGGCCCCCCCCCCCCCCCCCCCCCGCGGCCCCCCCCCCGGGGGGGGGGGCGGGGGTGGGGGGGGGGGCGGCCGCTGTCATCAGCCCCAACACCCCCCGCGCTGTGCCGCCAGCGAGGCCTGACACCGGGTTAAGTCTCCTGGCGGCCTCTGGCTGCAGCTGGGAGCACGCCTGGTTCCCATTCGGGCGCTGTGGTTTTGATTAGCTGTTCTGCGCGGCCAGCCTGCTGGTGAGTCCATGGGAGCTCCGCTGGAACAGAGGGTCCCCCACCCCACCGCCGCGGCCCCCCCTCCTGGCAGCCCCAGACTCCAGATGTTCTGAGCGCTTGCTGGGAAGGCCTGCTGGCGCCACGGAGGGCAGAGGGCAGGGAAAGCACGCGAGCTGGAAGCCCCAGCACTCAGTCACCGCAGGCCTTGGCAGCCCGCCCGGCCCTCTGCTGGCACATTCCCCAGCTCTCCCCTGGCCATCTGTTCCCAAAAAACCCTTTCAGAGCCTCATCGTCGCTCAGGATACAACAGTGCGAGCAGCTGGTTTGGAGGCAGCAGGGAAAACCGTGCAAAAGGTCCTTTGTGGGAGAGGAAACTCGCTTATGAATAACAGGGCCGGACGCCGTAAAAGTTGGCGGCTGGGGTTCTTGTTTCTCAGGCGCCGCTGTTTTCTCTTGACTTTTTATCTCTGGTTTTTATTTTGTTTCCCCTTGTTTTCTTTTTATGTTGTTTCTTCCTCTTCTTACACCAGTTGTGACTTTTCTTCCTCCTCGAAGGTGGCCAAAGGCCACCTAATTAGTTCTCCTGGAGGCTGTTGAACTTTTCTTTTTTCTTCTCGAAGCTGTTAGAATTGGGGATGGTTGGAAGCAAATGTTTTCATAAACCTCAGCTGGAAGGGACTGGTGAGAAAAAGGTGCCTGGGAGGATGCCGTGCGGGCAGGGCCCAGGCGTGTCGATGTTCAGGCCTTAGACAAGCAGCAGAGGGCTGCGACCAGCCTGAGCCTAAGGACGCCAGCAGTGTCTCCAGGGAGGGAGCCCAGCTGGACACCCCGCCGGCTCAGCCAGAGCATCATGGAGATGTGCTGGGAGGACAGCAGCATTCATAAACAGCCCGGTGCCTGGGCCCCTCAGCTGATTGCAGTATGACATGGAGCCTTTTTTAAGAACTGGCGGACGCCGCCAGAGCTTCTGGGAGATGTCTGCCTGGAATCTGGGCACCTCCTGGGAGCCGTCACCGGGCGGCCTGTCCAGGGCCATGGGGTGCTGGAGCTGGGCTGGCAGCTGTGAGGCCAGCACTGGGGAGGAGAGAAGAGGAGAGGAGGGCCAGGGCCTGGCTGCCTTCCTCACACCCCCCAGAACCCCAGGGAGTTGCTGAGAGTCAGGCCTGGGGCTGCCAGATGGAGGTGGGGAGAGACTCCTCACCACCCCATGTTAGATGGGACAGGGGGCCACAGGTCAGGTTCCAGAGTCTGGGAGTTTCCCCTTTTCTTCTTCAGTTGCCCGCACCCCTTCTCCCCTGCCTGTCGCCTCCCCGCCCCACACTGTCCCGTCAGACCCAGAAGCCCAGCAGTGGAAAAAGCCCGTCACCCAGTGCTGCTGTGGGTGGCCTCCTTGGCACAGGTGGAGGGCGCCAGGCCTCAGAGGGCGACTGTGTGTCCTTCCGCGCGGTACTCAGGCCCTGCACTTCACTACCCTTTCCTTCCTTGCTCCTTTCTTCCCCACGTCAGTTGGAGAGACAGCCATGCAGGCAGGACCAAATATTTATATTTATTGCCACTTCAGGACCATGAGTCTCACTGTCTGAAGGGCTTGGGGCAGGACTAGATCCACCCTCCCCACTCTGGCCTTGGTGGGCAGGTGTCTGGGTCTGGCTTCCGAAGCTAGTTTCAGCTCTGCCCTGTGTGTGCTCAAGTGTCTTATCTGGAAGATGCCCAGCCCACCTCCCAGATCTATCCAGGGACCAGTGGCACAAAGAAAGTGAAATTGCTTTGTGAACTGTCCCCTCCCTCCCATGTCTTCTGCCTGAGAAGTTGGTCTTTGTGGGGCCAAAGGTGAGGAGGACCTGGGCAGGAGGAGTGGCCGCCGGCCCCAGGCCCCTGGTGCAGATGCAGAATCAGCCCAGTGACCAGAAATTGCTTTTAAGCCCTGAGGCCTCCAGGGGACAAGGGCAGCAGGAGGATAGGGCTGCCCTCCCACTGGAGTGACCAGGCGTGCCCTTCCCCCTGCCAACTTGGAGCCCCTGTACCAGGCACCACGGAAGGCCTGGAACAGAGGGGCACCAGCAGGCCCTGGTTTCCCACCTGTCTTTGAGCAGGTCAGCGCTTTTCTACCTGTCCCAGCAGACCAAAAAGCTGGCACTAGGAGAAAACATGAAACCCTGTCTTCCTTGAGCTCCAAGTATAAATATTTCTAGAGGGCAAAGTAGGAAGCCATTTCCTCCTTTAAGGTCCTCCTGCTTTCCACCCAGAATTCACAGCCATCTGGGGCCTGGACCGGCTGCCAGTGGCTCCCTGGCTCAGTCCATCCTCACCTGAGCCCCTCCCAGCAGCTTGGCCAAAAACCAGGTCTGACCACCTCCCTCCCCTGCTCAGGGGCTCCCCGCAGGCCAGGGGAAGGGGTTGTATCCCTTATGTGAATCTGACCCTCCCCTCCAAGTGACCTGGCTTCAGCTAGTCACTCCCTGTGTCCCAACTTACACTCTAGTAATGCAGGACTCCTCACCCAAAGGGTCTATTTTCGGCCTCTTTGCTCATGCTGTCCCTTCTGCCTGGAATGCCCTTCTCCCCTGTCTGTCTGGCTTACTCCCGTTCATTCTGGAAGTCTCACCTCCTCCTGGGAGCCCTCCCTGACCTCTTACCCCAGCGTCCTCCTTAGGGCCCCACTGCCCTTACCACTGGGAGGTGTACAGTCTAATTCAGAAAAGCATCTTATGATATACTGTGAAGTAATGTACAAAGTGTTATATTATGTGGTGTCCTGGAACTCACTTTATATTATTACCTTATATTTTTTAGGTGATCTTACATGATATAAGTTGGGGTACATAACTCTACGAAACATTCCGTAGTGTTTGTTTAGCGCCTGCCTCTCTAGCCAGACTGTGAGCCCTTTCATTTTTTGTATCTCAGCACATAGTAGGCCTCCAAATAATGATATACTGTTCCTTCAACTAAATCCACACAGTTGGGGCTGAATGAATGTTCCTGTGCTGAAGGCAAGGACTCCAGGGAAGGTGAGCCAGGGGCTTCAGGACACAGCCAGGAACATGCCCCTCTCCTCCAGACCCCATTTGGGGAGCTTGTGCTCTTGTTCCCTTTAATCGGTGAGGAAAGCTTTGCATTTCACATCACAGAAGTCCCCCACCCCCCTGCCCCAGGCAGCAACTTAAACTAACAGCGGCTCCTGTGTCTCACAGCTACAAAGGCTAAAGGAAAGCGGCTGCTTCCTGGGCTCTAATGCTTCTTTGGGTGTCACCTCATGGCTGCATAGTGGCTGCCATAGCACTGAGTACTTCATCCTCATGCTGCATCCCGGGTGGGGGTCTTTCTCCTGACTAGTTTAGTTAGTTCTGTCCACACATCCCTTATCTTACCTGAAACGAGTGCTCCCTCTAAAACTGGGAAAGGCATCAGGACCTCTCAGCTGGAAGGGCAGCAGGGTAAACAGCCACATGGCTCATCCCTGGCGGAGTGACCCCGATTTGTGACAGGGTGCTTTTCTTCCCAGTGGGCTAACCAGTGTCATAACCTTAACCACAGTGCCAGGACCCCATTTCCACAAGCTTGCGCCTCCTCACGGCAGCCCCCGCTCCTCACCACAGCAGAATGAGTGCAGTAACCCCATTTCCAATTGACAGCACTGAGGTTAAAAGAACTGAGGTGACCAGGCCAGGCCACTGGTGACCTCATGCCTCTGCACAGCACTTCGTAGTTTGCAGAGCCCCCTCACACCCGTTATTCTCTCGTACAGCAACCCCCCGAGGTATACAGTACTAACCATGGCAGGTGAAGTCACCCAGGGTCACACAGCTGGGTGGCACTGGACGAGCCTCCCAGCCCCATGAAACCAGATTCCAGGTGGTCACTCTCTGCTCCCCGCAAGGTGAGGGTGTCCAGCAGTGCAGGGCCCGGGCCTCGGAAATGCGGGTCTGAGTCTCAGCCCAGCCGCTTATGAGCTTTTAACCTCAGGCACTCGCCCTTTCCAAGCTCATAACACATGGCTGGAAATGTCCATGGTGAGGAGGACTCAAGGAAACGATAGCCATGAAGGGCTTTGTAACTAAAGTGCTGCAGAGCCAGCGGGGTTCCTGGGGGAGGGTGGGCACGGGGGCCCTGAGTGTCCCCTCCCCAGCCAGTGACTCAGAGAAAGGATACAAGACTGGGCTGCTCAAGGACTTGATTCCATGGCCAGGCAGGGGACACAGGGTCATCCCGCTGCTGTCTGCCATGCATGTGCACACAGGTGCCCAGTGTGCTGGTGCTTCTATAGGCACCACCTGTCAGTATCAGGTGGAGGGCCTCCCAGTGGTGGGAAGGGGCTGCACACCGGGGAGGTGCCCAGAGGTCTTCAAGGATTTCAGAATTTGCTTCTCTCCCCCAGGGGTCAGGAGCCCTTAGGAATGGGCCCTCGATAGCAGGCAGGGCAGGGCCAGGTGCCGAGCCCCCTTACCACCTGGAGAGCAGAGCAAGGCACTGCTGAGAACCGACTCCACCACGACGCACCCCTTGGTGTGGGTGGGCAGCTAGCGTGGTTATTTGCAAGTGTTGGTCCACTTTGGCCCAGTTACCCCCTCCATACATACATACAGGGCCTCACCACTTGTTCAGCTCTTTAGTTACGTGAGCAGAAAAAGATGAAGAAAGCATGAAGGCCCTGCACATTTATTTAGGAATAAATAGTTCTGAGTGTTTACTATGTGCCAGGCCTTGTTCTAGGCCCTGCCCTTTGGCACGCTGAGCTATGACACACAGACCATCCATCAAAGTTCCTAGGAGAGCCCACTGCCCTTAGTCTACACACGGTTCTTACAAGCTTGACTCCCTGGCGTCCAGGTCAGAGCAGCCAAACAGAACCAACCTGTTGAAGCAGCCAGCCGGCTCCTGGAGCAGGTGCAGTGACCACACACAGCATCACAGCCAGTGGCCTAATGGTGTGGGAAGAAACAAAAACAAAAAGGGCAACTCCAGAGGCTCAGAGAGCCAACAGGCTTGGGGCCATTTAGGGTAAAGGACCCCAAAGCCCCAAGGACCTGGGAGTCTTCTGTCGCCTGATGTTCCTGGCCTTGGCCATGAGTCGTCACCAGGAAGCTACAGCACACCCAGTAAGGCCCGACTGAGAATGCAGAGAAGCGCATCAGTTACTGGGAAAGAACCGGCCAAGCCGTTTTGGCCCAGAAAACATGAGGTCTCCTTTCCCTGGGGTTATTGGTTTCTGTGCAGGGGCTGTGCTCCTAGGATGTCAGCATGGGGAGGGGCAGAGCTCTGTCTGCTTTGCTCACTGTGGGTCCCCCGTGCCTCGAATGGAGCCTGGCCTAGTCTAAACACTCACTAAGTATTTGCTGAATGAAAGAAAGGATGGAAGCCTGGGGAAATGAGGTGTTTCCAGTTTTGTCCCGAACATCTACTAGGCAGCTCCTCTGTGCCCCAAAACTGAGTGGGGCCCTGGCAATCCAAAGAGGGGACATAGCTCACATGTGTGCTCAGACCTACAGCTGTCTAATGCGGAGTCTTGGCTTTGCAGCTGTTACGTTCTTTAATCCTCCCTACAACCTCATGCGGTAGATTAAGTGAAGAAATTTAAATGAAGAGGCACAGAGAGATTGAGTAACTTGCTCAAAGTCACAGAGTTGGTAGAATGAGGAAGTCGTGATTGAAACAGAGGCCGCCTGATGCCATAGCTGGCACGTCTAATCACCGTGCTCTACTCCCTGTCAGTGTGTGTGTGTACATGCATGTGAAGTGTGTGTGTGTCCATGCGTGCGTGCAAGAATCATTTCTCTTCCCACCTTGGCCTCTTCTTTGTGTGTCTGCTGTCATTTTGTGGTGTCAGTAATGGACAGGGTGGCAGTGAGTAAAGAGCCCTGATCCCACCCTGCCTGGATCCCACAATGGCTGTAGAATACAGCTGTGAGGGGCTCAGCGAGGAGCTAGAAGGGGTGCTTTTCTCATCTTAAAACCACACTTGCCCACTGTTATTGTGGAAATTGATTGTTTGGGCTGTCCAGGGGTCTGATAACCACTCATTATTGCCTACATTGGTCCTGAAATACGCACAGCTAGACTCCTTCCCGGGAGCCCCTGGAGGCACACTGATCTTTGCACAGGCCTGCTGGCCAGCACTCTGGCGTGAAGTGGCTTGTCTGGTTGGTCCCCCACCAGCCCTGCTGTCACTGGCGGGGGAAGTGTCTCCAGCCAGGGTGGAGGCAGGCCCGACAGGCGTCCTCCCATACAGCGGTTGTGTGTGTTTATGTGTGTGGAAGGGTCAGGAGTCAGGGCCCTCTGGGAAGCTCTGAGGGAGCAGGGCCTCCCTCACCTGGCTGGGCCACCTGTCTGCCCAGCTGTCTGTCCCCCTCCAGGCTGGGTGCCTCCTCTGGCTGAGGGGCAAGGTCATGGGCTCCTTGAGCTCCTGGGATCTGGAAGAACCATGTGCAGCCGAGTGGAATTGGCTGGACAACATCACAGTATGGGAAACAGATGGGAAGCTGCAGCAGCTGGGCCTCAGGCCTTTCCCGGGCCAGCCCGACCCTCACAGTGCCCTGTTCTGTGGGTGGGTTAGGAGGGGGGCCAGGAAAGACAGACAGGTTGATGGACATGGAGAGATAAACAGAGGGGAGGCCAAGAGAGAGCTGGCACAGAGACACACAGGCAGAGCAGAGAGAGAGAGACAGAGATTGGCAGCCAGAAAAAGTGGCCTGCAGCCCAAGAAGGCGTCAGCACGGCGGGGGCCTCCGGCCTCCCTGGCCATCCCCGCAGGCTCAGTGGGCTCCCTAGGAGCTCTGGCTCGGGCCCCAGGAGTGCCAGGCTTCGCACTGCCAGCCACCTTCCCTGGGCTACCAGGGATGAAGGCTGAGCCCTTCTGAGAACCGCGGGACGGTGGCAGCTGGCTAGCTGGCTTGGAGATTTGCCAGTCCCCTTTGGCAGTGAAGAAGCCGAACAATCCACGGGCCAAAGGGCCTGCCTCACGCTGCTGCATCCCAGCCATGTGACCCACAGCAAGTGAGGGGACTGCTCAGGCCTCCACTTCCCTGTCTGCAGTATGGAAGCAATGACAGCCACCTCCCAGGGATTGTGTAAAACAACACGGGCAAAGGAGCGCAGTGTGGTGCCTGGCAGGAGGCCACTTCAATAAATGGTAGCTCTGAGCGTGCATTCACTCAGTGTCCCCAGGCCTGGGAGGACCGGGGTGTCAGGGCAGTGTGGCTCCTTCCCTCAGGAGCTCATGGTGGACGTGTGTGGGGGGAGCGAGGGGATGGTGGCAGTCTCACCGACCATAACTGCGGCCCAGAAGGATCTATGAGGAGTCAGTGTGCAGAACTTCAGCGGTTCGTGGGGTCACCTGTTCTCCCCAGCCCACAGGGAGGTAGGGGCTGGGGGCTGAGAGGCTGAGCTTGAAGTGGCCCTCACGGGCTCATCGGGAGACAGTAAGGACACAGCCACGAAACCCTGTCTTGCTGGAGCATACCGTTCCAGTGGGCGCGGGTAACTGCACACAGGCTTTAGGACGGTGTGTGGGGACGTGGGCGGCGTTCCCTCAGTGCTTGCCCAGCAAACCTGGGACCCGGCTCCACGTCCAGCATCTTAGCCAAGAAGGCGTCTCTGGGGTTGCCTGTTCTCATTTTCAACATTGTCCGATGCAGTAGTGATTTCTCACGGGTAGGGGAGTTCTTCTGTATGTCATTGACTCACTCTGAGGTTTGAACATATCCATGGGCCTCATAAACGAGGGGTTTAGACTGCTGGATGCCCCCGGCCCCACCATGGGGCAGGGTGGCCCCTAGCAGCTCAGGCAGCTGTCTGCACACAGCAGCTGGGAGCCCCGGCAATCCCAGGCATTCCTCTGGTGAGCAACCTTGAGGGCTGCGACGGGTGGGTGGGGTGCACAGCATTTACCAGCAACGGTGGTTTTCAGCCGTCCCCTAGAGTTAGGCTGCCAGCTGCCCCAGGGCAGGGGCTGTAGCCCCGGTTCACATCAGAACTCGCACCCAGTAGGAACTTGGGACATCTTTGTTGAGTGAATGAGTTTTTCTCCCAATTCATGGTCCCCAGGCAGATTCTTCTGGCTCACAAGGAGTTCTGGCCATAACTTTGCAACTGTTAGATGCCCGGGACTTCTGAAAGCCCTCCCAGCCTGGAGACAGTGTGATCCTTGATTCACACCATGTTCCGCCCTCGGCAAAGAGCAGCCAACTCAAACTGCTCATAAATTTCCTGCCTGTCACCCCTGGCGCCTGGGGCCAGGCGGGGTGGGAGGCGCTGGGGGTGGGCTGGTCCATACCTGCTCCCAGTTCCATGGGAAGTTTGGAGGCCAGCAGCCCAGGCCTGCGCTTTGCCCAGAATAACCTCAGCAGAGCCGGTCCTTTGGAGATGTGAATGCATATCTGCCAAAAGCCAAGATGTATGGGCTGAAATGTTCGAGAAAACACAGCCACCAGCTTACGGTGCAGTGCGCACAGTGTAATTCCACTTTCCTCAAACGCTATGTAGGTATGTCTGAGCCTAGGAAATGTGTCTGGAACAATACCTCCCAATGTTATAATTTTCTCTTGGTGGGGACAATTGAGATGATCAAAATTTTTTCTTCTGTGCACTTTTCTGTATTTTCTAATTTTTCTGTAATCAACCGGAACTACCTATGTCCTTCAAAATTTGTTAACTATTTCATTGATATTATAGTTCACACATTTAAAGTGTAAACTTCAGTGGCTTTTGGTGTTTTCACATGTGCAACCATGAATCACCACAGTCAATTTTGGAACATTTTCAACCAAGCCAGAAAGAAACCCTGTATACTTTAGCTATTACCACTCCTACCCTGAAGTCCTCCCCTGTCCCTGAGCAACCACTAATCTATAGATTTCCCTGTTCCATACATTTCATGTGAATGGAATCACATAATGCATGATCTTTTGTGATTGGCTTCTTAGCATACTGCTTTCAAGGTTTATCCATGTTCTAGCATGTTACCAGTACTTCATCCTTTTTTATGGCTGAATAATATTCCATTGTGTGGCTATACCACACTTTAGTTACCCATTCGTCAGATGATGGACATGACTTGTGAGGATTTTTAAATCATGTTTATTTTTTAAAAAGAATCCATTGAAAGCAGATTGGTCAACAGGACAGTTGGTGCAGTGTGACCATTTCTGGCTACTTATTTCCAGACTTTTCAGCCTGTGATGCCATTTTATGTTTTTAAACACCAGATAGTCAAACAGAGGACCCAGCTCTGCAGAAACTTGAGCCGGCGCCTTTGATTGGTCGCGCTGTATGCCTCCCCCTCCTGGGGGCACAGCTCCATTGTCTCATTGATTCTTTGCAACCCACCTAGAAGGTGGGCAGCATTACTGTGCCCATTTTAAAGATGAGGACACAGAGGCTTGGAGAGATGACCCAGCCTGCCCAGGGCCCCACAGCCCACTGACTTTGGGGCCAAGGTGAACCCAGTGTTCAGCGTGTAGAACCAAACACAAAATCCTCCTTCTAGCCCATATATCTTATTTAAAAGTCAGATAAAGTCGTGCCTAATAGTGTGGGTCTTGAAAATTACTTCCCCTATGCCCTCCTGGCTTGTCTTTCAGATTCTAGTTTTAAAATAACATTTGAAATCTGGCTGTTCTTTTTCAGGACAAACCCATTAAAAAAAAAAAACTGTCAGGATTTTAATCCCATTGGACATCTTTTTTTTACATTTAGAAGTAGCCAAATAGCTTAAATATAGAAAAAACGTAGAATTTGAAAATAGTGAAAAATGGTTAAGTAGGTAAAGTGGACATCAGAGACTGAAAATAAATTTAAAAGGTAAAATAACTCAAATTTTAAAAATGTTTTTTAAATGCTTCAAAGTGGTAAAGTTACGCAGCAGTACACAGATGTGATCAGGAAAGGAAACCAGTCCACTCAAGCCAGAGACAAACTTGGTAAGCAGATGTATGACTAGAAAGAAAAAAAAAAAACGAAGTGAACAAAAGTCCAAAAGATGCAAAATTGTTTCAGGGTTCACAACAATTACCATGAAATTCCCCTAAATTACAGGCACATATACAAAAATGCTTTATGTCACATTTGAAATAGGAAACATATCCTGTGGTATATGAAAGCTACAGTCAATAAAATGCCTGTGACTGGAAATATTTATTCACTCCTTCAACAAATATGTATTGATATGCTATTGTGTGGCTGGACTGTTCTAGGCTCTGGGGATACAGCATCGAGCAAAAGAGACCACAGCCGTGTCCTCATGGAGCTGCCATTCTGGCCACACTGAGTAAATAGATCAAAGGGGATTTCTAAACGCGATAAACCCAACCCCTTGGCTGCACTGAGCAAATCGCCTGCCTCAGACTCAGCTGAAGGTGACCGAGAAGCCCTCTTGTATAGTCACTCTCAAAGTCTACTTGAGTGGCGGAGCCTGGGTTTAAAGAGCATCGTCAGTGCTGAGGGCCCCTGACGCGGGCACTCCCAGGACAGTAGCCAACAGCCTAAGCCAGTGGCGCCCAGACCTTGGGCCACATCGGAACACCACCCAGAAGGCCAGGGCAGGAAGCGATTCGAGAGGCTCTGTCAAGCCGCGCTTCTCACGCGACGACCCAGGATGTTGCCGGGGGTTGCATGAGAAGGGGTCTGTGCTGTGGTTGTCACAGTGGTGAGGACTCACCAGCCTCTCCCCCGAATCTGCGGTTAGGCCCACGCACACACACCGTCACACGTGCATGGCGCTCCTTCTGAAGGGCTGCCTGGGTAGGTAGGCTTGTCAGTGTCTTCCTTAGTCACAGCTGATTGGTTTAGGGGAAGGAAGCTGACGGAGGCTGGATCGATCAGTTGCCTCCGCTGCTGGGGCTGGGATGCTGAGAGACAGAGCAGGGTGGTAGGCAAGAAAGAAGCAGATACCTGGAAGTGGCCGAGCTAGATTTTTGGCAGTGACTAGAAGAAAGGGCCACAGATCGTCCGTACTGAGGTTTGCAAGCCCTTTTCTGCCTTTCTGGAGACCTGCCCCTGGCCATTGCAAAGTACCATTTTAAGTAGCTTCAACTAAGCTTTCCCAGAAGGTCGGAATGAGTTCCTATTCCTCCCAACGGAGTCGCAATCACACGATCAAATGAATTGGGGAAAACACCTGTGTAAATAAAGCCACACGAATTTCTTTACTGCTGGACTTTTCAGAGCCTTTAATGTGCTGATCTGCATAGTGACTTTCTGAGATGGGGGCAAGGCCCGTGGTGTTCCCCAGACTCACAGGGTGCACCTCATCTGGCTAGCATTCTGCAGAGCACCTTTGGGGAGTGCCGGTCGAGGTGCAGCCCCCTTGCTGTACAAATGCAGGAATTAAAGCAGAGAGGGAGAGCTAGTAGCCCAGGGTCACATAACTCATTAACTGCAGAGAAGGTCCCAACAATTAAGGCCTCCCAGGATACTTCCCACCACACCCATTTGACATAAGGCCTCCTTGGACAGATGTTGCGTATGCTGGGATCCCTGGGCTGAGGTGGGTGGTGGGAACTCAGGTCCAGCATACTACACCAGGGAAAGGCTGGGATCAGTATTGAAGGCCAGGCTTTGGCCAGAGGAACCAGCTCCCTTGCTCTTGGGTGGTATCTGTGGCTTCTGCAGGGTCTGAGACTGGTAGAGGGTCTGGGGCTGGGCCCTGGCTGCCCCAGCGCCCTTTATGGGGCGACCAGTAGGACGTCTCCATCTGACCCAGCCTTCCTGCCATCCCCAGACCACAGGCAGACTGAAGGAGAAAGGAGCTCTGCTGGCCAGCTGTCCTCTGCAGAGCCCTCCCAGGCAGCCAGCGCCAGGATGACTCGGGCCGTAAATCACTGCCTGGACCACAGACCCAGTGCCATCCCCATGGGTTTCCTTTCCGATTCTTAATCATCCTCCTCAGACTCAGTAACAAAAAGCAGATTCCTGCTGGGGCCAGCCACGCACCCTGGCTCCAGGAATGTGAGCCTGGACCCACCACTTCAAGATGCTCCCTCCGCTCACTTTCCTTTCTCCCTTCTTAGCCTCTATTGGCAGAAGGACACACCCTCCTCCCGGCCCGGCTCCCTCACCCTCCTTGGACCCCACTTCCAGCCTTGCCCCAGCCTCACACCTTGGCTCTGGGCCTAGTGTGGCCGCCCGGGCCTCGGAGGCTCACCAGGGCCTGTGGTTAGCAGGCCCTCCAGCCGCGTGGTTGGGCTCCCTCCCTGCTCCCCAAGCCTCTGCATTTGCAGGAGCTGCCTCTGTGCGGCAGAATAAACACTGCCGGCCTGGATTCTAGTGCTGCCAACCTACAGCGCTTCCTCTCTGAGCCTGCGATCGCTCACCTCTGAGAAGGGCATGTGAGAAAGCCCCCCGGTTCGCTGGGGGGGCCTGATAGATGTGTTGCCTCAAAAATAAGTTCTTAGCTGTTTGTTCAGCGTTCTTGCAGGAATCAGAGAGAAGACTTACTTGGAACTGCTTCATTAAAAGTGTGCTGGGCTGGGTTAGGGGACTGCTGTTACTCTTCCCTTGTTCTGGGTGGACTTGGACCCTTGCAGACACCCCCCACCCGCCCCCAGCTCTGACCTCCTCCAAAAGCCAAAGTCCCGGCAGCCCCATGACTTTTACCTCTCTCCTGTCCCTTCCTCATAGCAAGTCCTACCCTGCTGTCATGAGCAATACCAAGTTCAGCTGCTGAGTGAAGATTCTGAAGGTCAGGACTTCAAGGAACTTAAAGGTGGTCTAACGCAGTGGTTTTCAGACCGTGTCCTTAGCACCCTGGGTTCTGAGAGACATCCCGGGCTCTGTGTTAGAGAGACTGTAATAGGAACTGTGTCCACCCCACCCTGCTCTGCCCACTGCCACGTCCCCTCTACCTTGCTACTCCAAATAGAGCAGACCATGTCATCTGTTTTCTGTGTTAGGGTTCTGCGGGTCAGGCTTCATTTCTACTGCTTAGAAGAAAGTTTGAAATTAGGGTCACCCAGTCAGTGGGTAGACGGGCTGCATCTAGAGTCAGCTTCCTGACTCCTGGTGCAGGGCTCCTGTGCGCAGAGTGCGGGCAGAAGGGGCTGCGGATGCAGTTCGCAAGGGCGGCGGGCCTGACTCTGAGATGCATCAGAGGTGAGCTGGGGGCTGTGGTGTCAGCACCGGGTCCCTGAGCCCCCTCTGCTGTGCAGCCCCACGCCTTCCCCCAAACTGACAATATCAGCGAGAGCTCTGAAATGCACGGGGCGGGGGGTGGGGGGGGATAAGGGGACAGTTGGGCTTGGCGGAAGCCTGTCCTGGGTCCAAATGCTGGTTCCACTACCTACTGACTCCGTCGACATGCAGTCCACTGCTTGGGCCACACGAGTCCCTCCTAAGGCAGCTGCAGAGTAAAGGAGAGGAGACGCCACGAGGGCCAGCATGGCACCGGCTGGCCTTCAGGAAACAGGAGTCAGAGTACAAGCTGCCTCTGATGGTTGGTTGTTTCTTTCAGGAGTGACCGACTGCAGGCTAGACCAAGGACACGGCCGTCGGGCCTCTCCAGTAAAGCCTGAGGAGCAGGTGAGCCTGCCAAAGCCAACCTCGCCTTCTCCAGGAGGCTGCCAGGTGCTCCGACCGCCGCCTCTCAGGGTGGGAGCAGGGCACGTCTGCCCCCCTCCCCCCCTCCTGCCCTGCCCGAGCCACCGTGCTGTGACCATGCACTTTGCCCTCTGCCTGGCGGGGAGGGGACAGCAGAGCCTTCCCCTTGCCCAGGGCTTGAGGCCCACCGTCCAGCTGCAGAAATTCATTGCCAAAGATCCCACAGAGACACTGAACAAAGGTGGAGATGAAACCCCACGGTGGAAAGCCACGCCGTTGCGCTAGGCTCTGCTCCTCCGTTGCCCAAGTTCTATCTCAAGCCAAAGACACATCAGCAATCCCACTGGGAGCTCATGGAAGGGGTGGACACTTGGTGACCACTGGACGTGCTCGACCCTGACCTGGAGTGCTTCTTCTACCCGGGGCCCTGAGCAGGCGGGCGCAAGACGAGCCTTCTGGGGTCCCTGAGGGAGGCTGGGGGTGCCTGGAGGGATGGGATCTGAAATCCTGGCCCCTCTCTCCTTCCCGCTGGCCGCCCAGGCCTCTGACCCTGATTTCCCAGTGTTCCCCGGGCCCAGGCCGCTTGGGCCCTGGACATCAGGGGAAGGTGGCCAGGAGAGAGAGGCGGTAAAGGCCACCCCACCCCACCCCAGGGACCCTCCCCAAGGTGCCCTGCCTAAGGGTCTTTGCTCCCCAGCTCCCCAGTCAGTCACTCCTTGCCTGTGGTCTGCCCTCCTGGCTGGGCAAACAAGATGGTGCCCTACTTGGAAGCCGGGGGTCTGTTCCTGATATGCAGCGGGGCAGAGGGGAGGAAGGGACCAGGGGGATGGGCCAGTGTGTGGTGGGGAGGTGTGCTCAGAGCCGAGGCCTGCTCCTTCCTTGTGCTCAAAAGGCCAAGGCTGTTCACATCTGTTCTCAACCATCTGCTTCAAATTGAAGTAAAAGCCCCAATATGTAAAGAAAACGCTTGCGTTGAGTGGACTCTGTGGGTGACCTGTCAGCTTGGGGCGGGGGGTGAGTCTGCCTGGAGGTCGGGACCCTTTCAGGAGGCGGGCAGCATGTGAGTGTGGGTGTCCGCGTGTGTGAGGACCAAGGGACCCCCCCCCCCCCCGGCCTCAGCCTGGACGAGGGACATGAGGCCTGGTCAGAACAAGTGAGAACCTCTTTCCTCTTCATCCCACGAGTTTATGAGACAAGGCACTGTATTTTAATCCCGTTTTAGAGATGAGGAAATAGGCTCCGAGAAGACAGGGCCAGTCAGTGACAGAGCCAGTTCTCAAATCAGGGCAGCCTCACCCCAGATCTGTGCTCTCTACCCGTCCCAGCCCATCATCTAGTCCTGCCCACAGTCTGCATGGCCTGTCACTCGCTTCCCAGTGGGCCCGGGATAGGCCCAGGGACAGCCCCCGGGGGGCGGGGGAGGTGACAAGGAGGAAAGGACTGTCGGGGTGGAAGGCTGCATCCGAGGGCAGGGCTGCGCCTGGAGAGGGGAGGCGAGAAGGACAGAAGGCTGGCTCACACACGATGCACATCTGTCCCTGGGCTCCACCCGGCCCGTTCCTCAGGCTCCGGGGCCGGGGCTGGAGAGTCTGCAGGCAGAGCGGCTGCGGGAGCCTCTCCCTCATGCCCTCAGGTTTCCCAGGCAGAGCCCTTTGCCAAGGACCAAGGCGCTGGGCTGGTCCTGGAGCTGGGACAGAAGCAGGAGACCCAGATTGCTGAGAGTGCTTCTCAGAGCAAAGATGCCCTGGCCATAGGCCAGAGTGGGCTTGAAGGGGGCCCAGAAGGACAGTCAGGAAGGGCCAGGTACCCTGGGACTCTAGGCCCAGGTCACAGCCCCCCTTGGTAGTCCCTCTAAACCTTTGAGTGACTCTGGCGGCACTTACTAGGGAAGCAGGAAATGTGGACCAGTCTCATCAAACTTTTCACAAAAGAGGACCCTTTCTGTTAGCAAAGGTAGGGAGAGCACCCCTATCCTGCAGCCAGGGACCAGACCCATACCCTTACCACCCAGAAACAGCCCATGGCCTCCACTCCCCTCTCCTCTCCTGGTCAGGGCCTTCATTACACGCTTCCCTTCGATTCTGAAGCTGCATATCAGACATTAAGCTAGGTGCTGGCAGTAGAGATGGATTCCATGTAATGCCTGTCTGCACAGAGCTCATGGCTCTCTGTACAGATACATAGAGGAGCAAATAATTATGATACAGTCAGATGACTAAGATGTTGGGAGCCTCAGGAAAGAAAAAACGAATTCTCCCTGAGAAGGTATCAGGGAGGGCTTTCCTAGAAAGGGGCCTTGGGAGTTGGGTCTTGAAGGATGAATAGAAGTTTACTGTGCAGAGCAACGAGAGAAAGGCTTTCTAGGAAGAGAACTACTTAGCCCTGGCAGGACACTGGAATTATCTGAGGAGATTATCAGTTATCGACATAAAGTATTAAGGCCAAAGTTCCCATCTCCAGAAGTTCTGATGTATTGGTCTGGAGTGTGACCTGGACATTGGGGTTTTTAAAAGTTCCCCAAATTATTCTAATGTGCAGGCAAGGTTGAGAGCTACCAGTTTAAGAGGGATCAGGTCTCTGACAAAAAAGTGATTTAGAATCACTGATATGGAATACAGGCTGTACCAAAAACGGAAGTATGTATGTGTGCTACCACTGTGTGCACATGGGCGTGCACACACACACACACACATGCACACATATCCGTATGTATAAGAATGATAGAAACTCCATGCCTTTCTCTCCTTTTCCAGCTTCTTCCCCAGTACAGCAGCTGTGTTCCTGTGCACACACGTACACACTCTCTCCTTGTGTGTGCGTACACAGCCAGGAACACACTTGGGTACATTTCCAGGTAAGAGAAATCTGTTTCAGATAGATCGATGCTTCATCAGCAGTCTTCAGAAACAGTTTTATGGAAGCAACCAACCAAAACAAAACCTATGAAGAGCCATCCTCGTGGGGCCTTGCGAGGGCACGCCCCAGTCCAGGCGAGGGTCGTGGCCACAGGCCCCTCCGGGCGCGTTTGCAGCACAGCCTCCTGCTTCACTGTTTGCTCTGGGTCCCGGCCCCCGTGTGCCAGGGAGGCTCCTCAGCCAGCCGGCCACAGAGGGGCCCAGGGGGCCTGCGTGAGAGCGCCCGTGTGGGAGGCCCCCGTGCGTGCACACATGTTGCATGCATACCTCTGCGTGCGTGCCTGGGTCTGCAGCGTGCATGCTCCCTGTTCCCACAGGACAAAACTGCCAAGAATGGCTCCTGTAGTCAGAGAGCCCAGCTCACAGGCCAAGCAGGCAAGACTCCTTGAAACCTCTGCACACAGGCTGCACTGCTCCGCGGCTCTGGCCTCAGGCCATCCCAGAAGAGAGGTTTAAGTTCTGGGGAGGGGGTTCCACGGTCCCTGGGCCCCTTTCTGGGCTCACAGCCTGACCAGGGCCCAGGGCGGATTCTATCTCCCCACACTGTGCCCTCCTGTCCGTATGGCTCACCACTCCACCCTGGGACCTCCTTCCCTCCCTCCACCTCACCACGTGCTCCTAGGCCCTGGGCTGTCCTGTTTCCTTTCCTGATTACCCCACCCTTACAACATCCCATTTCCCACGAGCCAGTGGGCAGGTCCCTGGGGCCGGGAAGGGTAGCTTACCATGCGCAGGGACCGTACCGGGAGCTGGAGGTACAGACAGAGCCCCTCTGTGCCCGCGATACTGGGCGGAGTCCTGGGTACCGCTAATTAGGCTGAGACAGGTGCTCAGCTGTGGCCAGCCATACCTGGCCTGCTAGTGGCGTGGTGCAGGGCCTGCCCCGCCTCCCTCCCTCCCTACTGTTTCCTCAGCTACAGAGTATGTGAATGATTGCCAGCAGCCCAGGTGACAAGCAACCTGGCCTTTTCAGAGCAAGACTCTGACATCTTCATGTGTTTTCCTCCAGGGAGCTTGTGTTGCCCTCCCATTCTGACCTCTTGCTGCCACCTGACCTGCGCAGCTGTTCTGTTTCCAGGCCCCAGGAGGACAGGGAGGCATGGAGGGGGCCCTGCCTGGGTGAGGCAGGGTCAGCGGAGCGGTGGCTGGCCTCACCCTTTGCCCTACAGGTTGTCACCTTCCCACTAGTCTCCCTTCTGGTCCCTTGGACCCCAGACAAGCTATATCTGCCTTCCTGAAGTGAGGCACCTCAAGGAACTTGGATCTGTAAGTAATGACTTTGTTTTACAGATATTTTGGCACATGTCTAATCTCCAGATGGCACAGTGAATTCCTATAGGGCAAATATTGGGTCTAATTCATCACCAAATCCTTGAATAGGCCTTGCAAAATGTATATATTGGTTTCTTTGTTAAACTAATGAATTAAAAATGGAAAATATGGTAATTCACACATGTATTTTCTCCCTTCCACAAATAACTACCAAGCAGATCATTTGTTCAAGACCCTGAGAAGAATGGGACACAGACCTTTTCTAAAGCCTCAAAGAGTCTCAAAGGGAGAGGGTCCGGAGCAGAGCAGAGCCCTGGCTTGGGGTTTTTTTGTTCTTTCTGTGGCTGAGCCTTTGAGACTGCAACTCTGCAAAGAGGTTAGCTCGTTAGCACAAGTGCAGGGCACAGAGTAGGCACTGAATAAACTTCTATTGAACATGCGTGGATAAGTGAGTGAACGCAGCCACACCTGATTGCTACCCCACTGCAGACATCACTAATGGATGGTAGTTCTTTTTCTCACAGGCCCTGAAGCTGAGTTTCTGACAATGTTCCAGGCATCACTATATATCATTCGAGGAGAGGCATTCTCTTTGCCAACCTCCTGGGGCACATTCAGGGCGGTATGTCTGAAGCTAGGTTAGGAGTCACTTTTGTTACTGATCCTGGGCTATGCAGCTGCCCCCTGGCTGGCCTCCCCCCCTAAACTGTTGTGGCTGCCCCTTCCTCCCCTATGGCTGATAGATGTTTATTCCTGAAGTCCCTCCCCGGGGCCACTGCCTCCAGGTTAAAGTCCAGGCTCCTTAGCTTCCTGTGCGACCCGTCACAGAAGATCCCTCCAACATCTCACCAGTTTATGACCCGTTTGGCCATCTAGGGGTGTGGGCCGAACTCAGACCCGAGATGCTAACGGCCCCTCTTTCTCAGTCATGTCCCATGAAACAAGGTTCTTTCTGAACTGCAGTGTTTGCTGCAGTAGAAAGAGTTCCTTTTAAATCTAACTTTCCTCAGCATTCCATGCACCCCGGCCTCCTGGCTCTCCCCAGAACTCTAGTTCTTCAATCCTAGAACCTGGGCAAACCAAGGACCCTGCTTTACCCAACAGCAATGGCCTGGGTGCCTGCCCTCCCATCCTATGGGCTCATCTTTCCTCTTCGTATACAGATAAGAACATGTCAACATCCACCCCATCTTCAGAGGGAAGAGCAGCATCACCCCAGATCTCTGAGGATCCTTGGGGGGCTTATAGTCCCCTGGTTATCTCTGGCATTGTTCTCTTGGGCCCATGGAATTCATAATCTCTCTGTTGGCTTCCATGGCTAAACTCTTCTCTAACCTGCTTCAGCTCAAGGAACACAGCCACCTTTCCTCAATTTCCCCAAAACAACCTCACACAAGGCAGGTGAGTGTAGAGGAATTATTTTTCTCTTTCTTGTTGATTAAAAAAATTTTTTTACACTCACAAGAGGACAAACAAGACCTTGCCTTTTTATTCTCCATTTATTTAGCTGATTTTGTGTATTTTTGACAGTTTCATCATGTTTCCGGCAGTTATAAATATTTTCTCCTTTGGCTTCATGCCCTGACACTACATTTCTGGGCTGTGAGTCACCCAAAGTTGTCCCACAGCTGGGGCTTGAATCCAGTCTTTTTTTTCTTCAATCTTATATTCACCTCTCCAACCTCAGGTCACCACAAAACCCAGGCCTCAACACATGACACTGTAAAATATGATGCCTGATAGGAAGGCCACAAGCAAATAAGGCAGCAGGCCAGGGCCCTGGCCCACCCTCAGAGGAGCAGATAGCCAGGGTCTTGCCTCCCTGGACCAGCCACATTCCTCCCCCCAGGCTCTCCTCTAACCAAGGCTTGCGAAAAAGCAGGTGCTGACAGCACTGTAGGGAGTAGGGGACCGGACAGAGCCTGCCCCCTCCCCCAAGAAGCAGGCAGAGCCTGGCACTTAACCATGGGCCAGGCCACCTTCAAAGCCATCTGGCCCCCAGACAACATCCCAGCCACTGGAATCTCATTTCTAGCTCCATAGCTAGAAGATTCGGGAGAGTTTCCCTCTTGCACACACGCACAGGCATACAACACACACTCTTTTTCTTTCTTCTTTTTTTTTTTTTTTTGATAAAGAACTCAAAATGCATCCAAGTCCCAGAAAAGACAGCTCCATTTTTGGAGAAGAAAATAGAACAAAAAAGTGACTTTTTGGGTACACTTTGGGATAGCTATGCTGACCTATATTTTCTAAAAAATATTAGGGCAAGGGATTTGACAAAGATTTCAGTGCCTCTTCCAAGTGAAAGGCAGCCTAGGAAGCCAAATATTGTAATTTTGGGAACAGCTCTAAGATCAATAGGACTAGGCCTTCTTAGAGCACAGTTCCAGGAGCCTGCCTACGGGGCACCACAGCATAATATAGTCCCTTCATAAAGGCTAGAAAAGCCCTCAGTAGGAAAGTTCATTTAACTTTGAGAACTGAGTGCCTCCCCAACTTATTTGAGCACTTATTATTTTTTTTAATAAGGATTTTATTTTTAATCATTTTTTTATTAAGGTATTATTGATATACACCCTTATGAAGGTTTCACATGAAAAAAACAATGTGGTGACTACATTTACCCATATTATCAGCTCCCCACTCATACCCCAATGCAGTCCCTGTCTGTCAGTGTAGTAAGACGCCACAGATTCAGTTTGCCTTCTCTGTTGAGCACGTATTCTTAAAAACAAATTTTACTGTGGTAAAATATACACAGCATAATATTTATTGCATTAACCATTTTTAAGAATACAATTCAGTGGCAGTGAATACATGCATAATGTTGCGTAACTGTCACCACTCTCTTGACCCCAGATATTTTTATCATCCCCAACAAAAACTCTTACCCCATTCAACAATAACCACCCCTTTCCCAGTTCCCCTGGTAGCGTCTCTTCTACTCAACTTTCTGTCTCTATGAATCCGCTTTTTCTAGGTACATCATAGAAGTGAAATCGAAAAGTATTTGTCCTTCTCTCTTGGGCTTATTTCACTAAGCATAATGTTTTCAAAGTCTGTTCATGGTGTAGCATGTTTCAGTGCTTTGTTCCTCCTCATGGCTGAAGAAGTGTCCACTGTGTGGCTATACCTCATTTGGTTACTCATTCATCTGTCGGTGGAGGGCACTTCATCTTTACTTATGCCCCCACCTCTCCTGGACACCAACGGGGGTCCCTGGAACACAGCTGGGGGACCGCTGGTATACGCGGCCACTAACGTGAACGGCTGGAGTTTGCACAGGCCGGGCTTGTCCTACCCACGCGGCCGCCCCAGGCACTGCCAGATGGGCTCCGGAAGGCTCAGTCTCCAGACTCAGGCCTGAGTCTGCAGCCCTGAGAGACGCAGCCACCCTGGAAGTACCGGAAGGGGTGGTCAGTGGCCAGCCCTAGAGAAGCAAGGGAGAGCCTTGCCCTCGATTCCTTGCAGGACACGTGGCCTTGCTGTGCGGTGGGACCCACTGTGGTGACCAACGGCTCAGTGTGGGCGACATCTGTCAGGGCTGCCTTCCCGGCTTTGATGCTGGGACTGGACCGGAGCCAAGCGTGAGGGGAGCAGTTGCCTGAGAGCTCCCAGCTCCCAGGTGCGCCCTGTCCTGCTCCTCCAAGGAGCTGCACGGACTGTTCCGACGCCCTGCTCCCTACCCGTCCCCATCAGCCCTTCCCACAGGGACCCCTTTCTAGCAGGAAGACATGCTGAGGATGGGCAGGGTAAGGCTGGGCTCGGGCTCGAGCCCCTTTGGCTGCAGCTCTCTCCTCCCAAGTCGGGGGTCCGCGAAAGGCACGTGAGGCAATGCCCGGACTCATGGCTCAGGGAGAACATGAGCCCCTCTGGGACCCCGGAGTCCAGCGTGTGACCCCTCTTGAGTACAAGTGGACAGTGACTCTGTGACCTCTAAGGTCCCTCCCAGGAATTTCCAACCTGGGCCCCAAGCTGCCTGGTCCAGCCTGCGTGCCAGAGTTCGGGGCTCCAGTTTCAGCGCCCCGCACGGGCTCTACACCACATGGAGCCTGCTGTATTTCTCTCCGCAGGGATCATCTTTTGAAACAGATAATTACTTGAAGGAGCAAAGACCTTCTGGGGTCGTTAAAAACAAAAACAACAGAGCATCTTTAGAGAAATTACAAGTAAATGAGTGTTCATCCTTCTAATCTGGGTACTGGTCACCTCCAGAGCCCCAGACCTGCCTCTTCAACGAAAGGCCCTTTAATCTCTGTCCTAACTCCGTGTACGCCTGTGCCTCCCAGGACGCCTCCATTGCCCCCAGGCCCCAGTCACCTGCCTCTCCAGCCGTCCTCCGGCCTGCAGGGCAGAAGCGGGTCTGTCTGTCTCCCCGCCGCTGACGCCCTCAGGACCTGAGACCTCCTGGTGCACGGCTGCGGGCCGGGCTGTGGGCGCTCCCTGGGGGTCTTTGCCCTGGTGGGGGGAGCAGGGGGAGCCCGCATGCCCCGCAGAGCCCGGCAGAGAATCTGGTGGGGAGACAAGATCAAGGGGGGTGAGCGTTCTCAGCGTGACCTGGAGGAGGAGCGGAGCGGATGGAGCCCCCTGTGGGACCCCACGGGACTCGGCGTCTCCCCCCCAGAGCTGGTCAGAAGATCCAAGTGAAACCGCTTCACCGCAGCTCCAGGTGGGCGGCTGCACCTGCCTCTCTCACCAGGAACGGCCTTCTCCCGCTCCCGCAGCCCGCCCTGCTTGGGGACAGACCTCTCGGCCCCTCCTCCTCCGCGGGGGCTGTGTGACCCGGAGAAAATCGCTCCCGTCTCTGAGCCCCTGTTTCTTCATTTGTAAAATTTGTGAGGACATGAGGACAAAAGCCTCTTTCAGCTGTAGACTCCAGTCTCTCTAGAAAATACCACTTAAACCAGGCTGAGTGAAAAATCTACTTAATTTCTATTTTAAATTCACCATTTTAAGCTTACCGGGCCCCACCAGGCAACCCCCACAGCAGGAAGGAGGAGGCCTTGAATAACATCTGCCTTCTCACTCAGGACTGGCCTCGGCTGGCCTGTCCTCTCCCCGGGCCCTCTGGGCCCCTCCCAGGGCCGTGGCCTTCCTCCTCCGGCCTGCGCTCGGGGCTCGTTCCCTCCTCCCGGCCTGAGCGCTTTCCCAAGGAGCCCGCACCTGTCCGGCTGCCTGGATGCTTCCGCAGAGACAGGGCCCGGATCAGGCCGGGCCAGCACACACTTGCTGTTGATGAGCCTTAATTAACACAGGGATGGCTTTCCTCCCGGCTTTGGGTGAGAGGCCCCCACCTAGGGAACCCAAGGGCACAGGGCACTCCATTGTTCTCTGGAGGAACCCAGCTGCCGGCTGCAACTGCTTGTCGGGGTCTGTCAGCTGCTGCCCTCTGGCCCATCCTTGCTCTTAATGGCTCTTCTACTCCCCCGGCCCCCAAGGGTTTGTACAAGGGGCCGCCTCCATGATCAAAGTCCTTCCCCAGGGCCAGCATCTTCCAGCCAGTCTCCTTCAGGATGTGCGGATGCAAAGCCCTTAACCGTCACCAGACCTGGCCTGGCAGCTCTTGGATGCACTTCCGCCCTCCCTGCCCTGGAGCTCAGTCTCCCCGGGTTGCCCCCACCGCTCCTGCTGCTCCATCGGCCACCTTTGCGTGTGGGCGTGCTCTGGGGCTCAGTCCTCAGCTCTGTGATTCTCTCTCCTCCCTCAGCAAAGGTGTCATGCCTTTTGTAGGCTCTCGAATTTCAAATTTATATTTGTGTCCCAGAGGTGGCTAGATCCCACAGAATAAAGCCAAGTCCTTAGAGTGACCTCTAGGCCTGCACCGCCTGCCCTGTTTCCTCCCTGACTTCACCTTCTTCTCCTATCTTCTGCTGTTCTTTGACACATCAGACCCCGCCTGCCTGTAGGCCTTTCCATCTGCTGTTTTCCCCTCCTGGATGCTCTAATTCCCAAGTATCCCCATGACTTGTCCCCTCATCAACTTCAGTTCTTTGATCAAATGTCACCTTCTCAGTAAGGCCTTCCCTGGTTTCTCTATTTTAAAGTGCAACCCCCACCCCACCCCGCCCTCCACTTCCCCTGAAATTCTCTCTTCCCTGTTTTACTTTTCTCCATAGTACTCATAACTAACTCACATGCTGTGTCTTTTATTTTGATTTATGTTTTCTACTGTTTATTTATTATCAGATATATTATCATTTTTAATTGAAGTATAGTTGATATGCAATATTCATGTCTTTTAAATCTATATGTTTATTGATTATATCCTCCCTCTGGAAGGTAAACATTTTGGTATCAGAGATTTTCATGTGTTTTATTCACTGTATTCCTAGTGTCTAGAACAATGCCTGGCACATGATAATTAATCAACAAATATTTGTTGAACAAATGAGTGGGTGCTTCAGTGGATGTCCTTGTACATACGTCTTCATGTTCTGGAGTTTTTACTTCTGTAGATCCTGGAAGTGAGGGTGTTCTGTCAAATGTATGCACAATATGGAGTATTTTTACTCTAACTTTAAATTACTTTACTTTCCCAAGCGGTTATAGCAATGCATGCCCATTTCCCTGCCTGTATAGATGGGATTTCACACGTGAATTCTTGCCAGAGTGTTGGAGGAAGGGGAAAGCATCTCTTTGAATTTTCACTTTCCTGAATAATGAGAGGACATGTTTCTTATTTATTGGCCATTTGAGATTTTCTTATTTGTGTGAATGGGCTTGTTCATAGCCTTTGCTTATTTGGGGATTTGTTTTTTTGGGGGAGCACAGAGGATGGCTTAACTTTACTAATGAGTTGTAGAGGGAATCTTCACTTCTTGAAAAGAAATTCCCAGGTACTTCTGGTGCTTATGGCTGTTCCTGAGCTCTGTATTGCTCTAGAGTGAGCACCCCCTGGCTTGCCACCATCTGACATGTTCTGGAGTCCTCTTGGTTTCCTGAACTAAAGATGTTTTGAAGTGTTTTGTTGGTGGTGGTGGTTCGCTATATTTTCTACAATGTACTTGAGTTACTTAAAAAAAAAGAAATTAAAAAACATGGGAAAAGCCTTGTGTCATGATGCCAAGCAGAGAACACAGTCACAATCAGGATGTACTTTTTGACGACAGCGGCCTAAAAAGACTCTCTGTATCTACAAACTAGCAGTGAATTAGCGAAAATTATAGGTAATTTTTCCCTACTATGGGAGACAGGCCAGTGGGGAAAGAGGTGATGGTGAATCTCTAGTAAAGGATGGGCTGTTGGAAGGATGGACTCAGCCTATAACACTCTATTCTGTGGCTGGGCAGACATCACTAATCAATCACTTCAATGGTTTCCCCCTAAGCCCACACTCAGCCCTAGAATCTTTCTCAACCTCGTACCCCAGGGAACTACTAGTCACAGATCAGAGTTGGCAGGCAAGATCAAACGCACGCCCCCATCTCTGCCCAGGCAGGAGACGGTGCGGTCAGCCCCAGCCCCACAGAGGCCTCTCTTGCTGGGGCAGCGACATGCTCCCCGGAGGCTTTATGGTTGCACTGGGGCTCTAGGCCCGTTGGATGCTCCTGTCCAGAGGTGCTCTGGCTGGGATGCCTGGGTGTTTTCAACCTGCACGGGCTCCCACCACGGATACCAAGCATCACTCTCTGGAGTTTCTTGTCTCCTGGACCCTGGGGCTTGTTGGAACCAGGGGCACTGTCCTCAGCCTGGATGCTTGGACTATGACTTCGCATGACCCTGGCACATTCCCTTGGCACCACACCTTGGCTGCTCCCGCTTTTGGCCTGCTTTTCCGGCCTTACCTTCTATTCTCATGATTCCCGGCATGCCACCGCCCCCCATGGTCTCAGCTGCGGTTTATGCCCTGTCCACTGGCACATCCTGACCGTCTAACCAGACCCTCAGCCCTGCCCCTCCCGCCTGGGCTGTGCTTGGTTTGTCTCAGAGCTGATGGATTCGCCAGCAAGACTCACTGCAGGACACCCAGGAATTCCTTGCCCACCCTCCTCCTGCAGACCAGCTTGCAGAGGTGCGTCGATTAAGAAGGATAGGAAGAAATATTTTTCATGACTTTTTCTGTTTTGGAAATAACAGTAAATAATATAGAAAAATGATAGAAATATATGAAAAAAATTGCCAGCCACTCAACCACCTGGAGGTGACCACAGTTCTTGTGTTGGCCACATCCTTCCTTTGAAATGAAACATTCTTCCAGTCACCCCTCAGCCTCTACAGACTGAGATATATGTATATAAATTGTCTTAAATGGAATCATGCTGTTAGTCAACCTGCATTTTTCATTCCTCTGTATGTCATGAGCATCTTAAAGGGAGCCAGTGATGAAAAACATGTTTTTCCTCTCCTAGAATATAAATTATATTCCACAGGATTCTTTTTTTTTTTTTTCACCTAGCATACCTTCATTTTTGCTTCTTTTGAGGCAGAACTTCTTTTTTCAGGTCCCTTTTCTTTTCCACAGTAACAGACCACCAGGTTTTAGTTGGGTGGATAGTCACTACAATAAAGACAACACCGCCCAGCTCCCCTGGGACTATGTGTGGTCATGTGACTGGGTTCTAGCCAATGCGGGACAAGCAGAAGAGGTGTACCTAGGGAGGACTTCCTGGGTGGGTCCTGTGGTGGTTTTAGATATTTAGATATTTAGATATTTAGTGTCCACAATTCTTTGACACTCCTTCTTTCCTTAAGATGAAGCTTTTTCCCCTCCCCTTATGCGTATGCTGAACTTAGGGACTTGCTTCTAAAGAATAGAATGTGGCAGAAGTCACTGTGTGTGGTGTGCGGGATTAGGACACAGAGGCAGTTGGCGTCCTCCTTGCTCCATCTACAGTGACCACTCTGGGGAAGCCAACTACCGTGTCAGGAGGACAATCAGGAAACTCTCTGGAGAAGCCACACGGCGAAGAACTGAGGCCTCCCACCAACAGCCATGCTTAGTGAGCCGTTTTGGAAGCTGATCCTCAAGCCTCAGTCTAGCCCGTCAGATGTCTGCAGCCCTGGCTGGCATCTCGGCCGTCACTTATGAATTCTGGACTCAGAAACTGAAACAATAAATGTTTATTGTTTTGAGCAACTAAGTTTTAGGGTAATCTGCTCCACAGCAACAGTGCGTGGGCCTTCCCTTCCCCTTCCCCCTCTCCCTGGATGGAAGGTGGGTGCTTGGGCACCATCCTTGCCCTTGCAGACGAGGGCAACATGCTAGGGCTGGAGGAGCAACCACATGAAGGGGTCCGGGTCCTTGATGGCTTTGCAGAGCAGAGTCGGCCTAACAACCCAGTCTTCTATCTGAGAGAGAAAGAAAAACATGTAATAATAAAGCCAGAGCTTTCCAACCAGTGCAGGGCCTCTCTGATGTGTGCGAAGCTACTGATTGCCTCCATCCCAGGGCCAATGGCCCTGGCACACAGGCAGCCTTATTCTTTAACCCCACTGAGCTATATAGTTGCTATAATGGGAATAAAACTTGGGACCCCTTGGATCTCTGTCACAATAGCCTAATTTTATCCTAACAAAGACACCCTGTGAAGTAAGAGCTGCTGAGTACATTTAACAGGCAATACTCTCTCCTTAATGAAGCCTCTGGGTTGTCACACCCTGAAGGGGTCTGTGGGGTCTTGGCAGGTGAGGCTGGTGGGGGTTACAGGTGGTCAGGCTTTCCCAGGTCCAAGAGGCCCACCGTTTGGTGCTTACTCCCCTGCCGTGCAGCGCCCGCTGCAAACAGGATCGATCTCTCCTCCCCTGCCTCAGAGAGCCGCTTCCGTCTGCCTTTGACTCTGCTCTCTGCCCTCAGAGCTGCCTCCAGACCCCAGCCTCCCTTCTCTTCTCGGGCTCTGCACTCCCCAGGGACAGAGGTGACCACAGGGCTGAGGTGGACTTACTCCATCTTCTGATACGCTGTTTAACAATGTCCTCTCTCCCCAGTGACAGTCAGGGGTCACGCCTCCAGGCAGAATCAAGCCCTCATTTGGGCAGAATTCTATTCAGAGGGGTGGGACTGGGCTTTCCCGAGGGACGTTCCACCCACGCAGACTGCAAAAGCTCAGTTTGCATAGCCAGGTACGGTTTACCCACCCAGGTTATCACCTGAAGGGAGCCTCCCTCCCCTTTGTTTAAACTCAGGACTATGGGAGGTCAACTAAGGATTTGTTTTAATGTAAATGACCCCACGTTGTGACATGAGAAGCGTGTACATGTCACTATGCAAACTAAACTCAAGTCCATACGGCCATAAATACTCTACAGTGGCATCCTCATGTCGCTGTCCAGGGCCCCCTCCCTAATGACTGGGGGCAACGCCGCGGTGTGGCCCGGAGACGGCACCAGTGTGGACCTGCTGGGCTCCTGCCCTGCTGCCCGGCTGTCCCTAAACTGGTGATCTGCAGACGGGGGTGGGGGGGCGGGGTGGTTCTTGCTTCGGGGCCTTTCTTTTCAAATTAATTTCAGTATCTGGTAAGGTGGTTGCACAGATTTGCTTCAAGCATAGTTTTTGTTTCCCTGCTTTTCTGGGGGGGATTTTTGAATTGGTAAAATATACATAACATAAAGATGTATCATTTTAAACCCTTTTTAAAAAGGTGCACAGTTCAGTGGCATTAAATACATCCACAGTGTTGTACAATCATCACCACCATCCATGCCCAGAACTTTTTTCTTACCCCAAATTGAAACTCAGACCGTATTAAACACAAACTCCCCATTTCCCCTCCCTCCAGCCCCTGGTAACTCTATTCTACTTTCTGTCGCTATGACTTTACCTATTCTAGATATGCATATATATATATATGTAATTTTTCACAAATCGTAGCATATCACACTGCTCTGTGCCTCACGCTTCCCCCCGCCCCCACTAAATGCTCGGGCTTGGGAGAGACTCCTGTAATTTCCACTCACAACTCAGTAGGGGGGACACGGTCCCAAATAGCAACAGAGGGGCCCAGGGGTATGATGGTGCCATGAGCCTGGATGGGAGAGGGGGAGACGTTCAGTGTGCAGGATTCACGATGACCGCAGTAATCTGGGGACAGTCATCGAATTTCTCCAGGCCTCCTTTACTTCATCTAACCAGGGTGCTGCTAAGGCTAAAAAATGGGTATGGTCAACATGGTTCTTAAAATCCCTTCAGCCACTGGACACCCATAGGCCAAAGAATAACCTCATCTTTACCCTACACTGTATGCAAAAATTAACTCAAAATGGAGCACAGTCTTAAACGGACTTAAACACAACACTACAAAACTTGAAAAAGCATAGGAGAAAATCTTGTGATCTAGGTCAAAGTATGAGCTACAAAAGGAGAAATTGATAAACTGGACCTCATATGAAAATTAAAAATGAAAAAATGAAAAACTTTTGCTCTGTCAAAGAACCTTCTAAGAGTACGTAAGACAGATTACACAAAGCTACCCATGTGACGAAACTACAGACAGCGCCACACACACAAACAAGTCCACATATATCTGGTAAAACTGGAATACCTTCTAAAGATCGTGCCAGTGCAGGCTTCCTGGTTTTGATACTGTGCTACGTGAGCTGTTAACACTGGGGAAGGCTGGCTGACAGGTGCATGGGACTCCCTCACTGTACATTTTTTTGCACCTTTGTGTGAATTTGCAATTATTTCAAAATAAGACAAAAGAATCTTCAGCCACTCAAAAAGGAAATGTGCTTTAGAGACCATACTGTTCACAGCATCCATATAAGCACCAAAGCCACTCTTCTGCTCCTGAGATGCCCTCAATGATGCCCTCCAGGAGTCGTGATGCTTGTGCCATTATGTGGAATGCATGGCAGAACCAACCGAATCATTGCCACAGCCATTTCTCTCTCACTCTCGTTGTTTTATAGTTTTCACTCGTCCACAGCTTTTTATCTGAAACCATTGGGGCCAGGAAGTTTTCAAGGTTTTGTTTCGAGGGGGGTTAGAAAAGTAATAAGAGTGCTATGGTGTTTCTTAGGTAACTCCATCCCCTACCAGCAGGGTGAGGGGCAGTTCCTGGTAATCAAAAAGTTAATACTAATATTTGTTAACGCATTATATTAGTATAACCAGTAAATGGGATAAACACAGAGCTTTTGGATCTGGGACTTGCAGGGCAGTGGTTGTGCAGAGCAGGGAACGTGGAGGGTGACACCCCCACATGTGGAGGCCTGTGTGACCTGGGTTGGGGCCACAGATGCCGCTGTGTGGGGTGGCCAGTTCCCTGAGTGTGGGGGGGCCCTCAGGTGTCCCTTCCTGGCCCTGAAACACACTCCTCCCCTTACTGACTGGTTGTGGGGTCACAGCTCCCAGAGGAAGGGGTCCAGATCCCTCTCCCAGAGAGCACCTTGCCTGCAGCCCAGGCCGCTCACAGTCTCCCCAGATTCCAAGAAGTGGGAGCTGTATCTGGACTGGTAAGAAAGTGTCACCAGTCCCCTTTGACAGATGAGGGAGTGGAGGCCCAGAGAGGGTAAGTCAGTTGTGTAGACTCACATAGCTAGTCCAGAATGAGACTGGGAGATTTCAGACTGCGGCGGAGATGCTGGGGCGTGTCCGAAAGCTGGGACTAGACGGCCTTCCACCCACCCTCCCAGGGGTACAGACGCCAGAGAAGCTGTCTGGATCAGCCCCCAGGCGCGGGCTGTGCCCCACCCCCAACCCGACCCCCGCGATGTCTGAGACTTTCCAGCTCCCCCTTTCTTCCTCCAGGTGCAGGGGGAAGAAGGGGTCCGCTCCCCCCATCGGGCACCCCCGTTCCGAGGCCTGCGCAGCCAGCCTGGGCAGGGCGGCCTGGGGGTGGGCACCCCTGCCCCCCAGGGGCCCTCCCGCAGGCGCCCCGGCCCGTGTGGGCTGCCTGATTCTGAGCCGAGCTTAGGCAAACCACGCCGCTCTGGACGCCATTCAAGCTTTTACAGGCCCTCAAATTGGGGCTGGAGCCGGAGAGGAAATACTAAAATCCTGTGTACACAACTTCTGTCTGTGCGCGCCGGGCCTCCAGGAGAATCAGGCGGCAAGGGACACATTTGTACTGTTTAAAGGCTCAGCTCCTTTCCTCTGCTCTGTTTTTAACAGGCATCACTGACTTGTTCTCTAAAACCAGGACTCCTAGTGTGGGCCCCGGGTGTGCAGAGGAGGGGCTAGGGAACTGAACTTTTCTCCCACCCATGGGAGAAAACGCTGGGCTCAGAATTCCCATGATCCACAAACCACACGCGTGGGCCCAGCCCCTTTCCCCTGGCAGAAAGATGCAGCCAGAGGAGACTAGGCGACTCAGAGATCCTTCGAGCCTGGCCTCGAGCGTCAGGGAGGCCTGAGTGGGACCTGGGCTCACCACTTTGCAGTTCGCATGGCTATGGGCAAGGGCTTCCCTTTCCATGTCTGTAAAATGGGTGCAGAAATGCTAAGATACCTCAGAGGTTTCCTGCGAAGATTAAAGAGATGATGTAGATAGGGAAACAGCTCAGAGTCTGGCACACAGTAGGTGCTCACTAAACGCTAGCCGTCATTATTACTTGTACAAAGTGATAGTAGTAGCACCACCGTGAGCCAGGCAATGCTAAGTGGTACATCTATTATAATTCATTTAATCCTCACAGTAGTCCAGTGAAGTAATACTTTAACCACATTTTGTGGGTGAGAAACTAGAACATCAAAGACCTGAATGACTCCCCAAGGTCACACAGCTGGTTATTGGCTGGGTCGGGTTTTGAACCCATGCCATCTGGTTCAGAATCTTAGGTGCTTTGCTGCCACTCTGAACTGCTGGCCAGCTGTGTGTGCCCCTGATGTCCTCAGCCTGGCACGAGGCTCCCCCCACTTGGGCCCCAGCCCACCTTCCCAGGTTCGTCCCTGCCAAGTGCCCTCAGCACCTCCCGATGCAGCCCAGCAGGCCTGCCTGTGTCCCGGCCTGCACGCCCCACTCCTGGTTTGGCTTAGCCTGTTACCAGAGTAAAGTTCTGTCCACCGACCGTCCGTGCATGAGTCCTCCCTGGCCACCCCCTCCAGAGGCTCACTCCCTCTCTGAGCTGCCCCAGTATGCCCACCTGACCTTGGACCACCCTGGTCTGTGGATATGTCTGTCTCCCTCATTCTGGTCCCGGCCCCTTATCAAGACCCCTGCAAGCCCGGCCTAGACTCTCGTGCACAGTAGGGTCTCCCATTTGGGGGAACTGAATTTTCTCTGATGGCAAATCTGATTAAGTGACCTGTGTGAGGGAAGGAGAGAGCCCCAAGCCAGCTTGCTTGTAGGAAGTGGGGGACAAAGCGGGCCTCAGCTCCGTGTTCCTGAGACCCACTCCCAGGTCAGGAAGCAGCCAGGACAGTGACGGGGTGGCCTGGGCTCTCTACCCACCTGGGCTGTGAGGCCCTGCTCACCTTGTCTGTACGTCCCCATTAATTGTCCTGTCTTCATGACCTCGCAAGTCTCCCAAGCTCTTCTGAGCCTCAGTTTCCCCATCGGGGGTAGTGGTGACATGTTTATCTCATGTCCTTCAGATTAAGTGACATGAGAGGTATGAGAGGGCCTGGCACACTGTAGGAGCAGGAGTGTTGGTTTGTCTAAGTGGAGTCACACAGTAGGGGTAACCTGGACCCTCCAGGTAGTCTGGGGGCTGGGCCTGAGGGGATGACCCAGTGACCCAGCCCCAGGAAAGGTGGGTGCTTCCCGCTCTGGCCCCTGAGTACTCACAGCTGAGACTCACAGAGAGCAGAGGTCGTTTTCTCTCCTGACAACTGCCCAGTTTTGACCCTTGGGAGAGGGGTCCACACACAGGTGAAAGCTGCTGCGAGCCTAGGACACCCAGGTGCCTGGCAGAGCTGCACTGGTGCCCTGTGGAAAGGTTTGTGACCCCAGGGGATTCCAAACAGTGCTGAGGGGGCTGTGGATCTGAGAGTGGGAGCCTCAGGGGTCAGAGGACCCGGAGACACGTCACCTTATGCCTACAGGTTGGTGAGACCTGAGGGTCTGGGCAGCTGGACCGCTCCGCTGAATGGCGGGTGGATGCTGGACACCGGCTCCTGCTCCAGCCACCCTGAGCGCCTGGGGCCCCATTGAGCAGCCCTTCTGCAGGCTGTGTGGCGCGGCAGCGCCCTCTGCTGGCCAGGCTGGGCCGGCTCCTTGGCACCGGGCAAGGGGCCCTATCACCCGCCGGGGCGGCTGCCCCGCAGCCCAGGACGCAGACAGGTGGGTCATGCCCCAGCCTGGGGGGACCCTGGGGGGCTGGGAAGCTCATCCCCATCTTACGAATGAGAAAACTGAGGGTCAGAGAGGTGAAGTCAGTGTCTCAGGGTTCCCCGGCTATGGAACGGCCAAGCCAAGCTCCCCCTGCAGTGCTCTTTCCCCTGTACTCCCAAGAGATCCACTTTATGAGAATGCAGCAGGACTCTGGCACGCTGGAAATAACCCTCTTCTTTATTTTATTAAAGTCAAACGAGCTCTTACTCCACGTCTACCAGGACGGCAGAAAAATTCCTTTTTCTTGCTTTTGGAGACGCACTTCTTGTGCAAGAAGCCAGAAAACGGGGGTGGAGAGGCTTGACTCCTCAGCGTGTCTGGGCCCCCGTGAGAGCGTCTTGTCCAAGCCTCAGGGAGGCTCTGCGGCTTCCTTGCTAAGACTGGTGACTGGGCGCCTGGGCCCTGCGCACTCCTCCCACCCCATGCCCTGTACAGCCCAGCCCTGCCACCTGAGATCCCGCCCCTCCCTGGTGGGCACTGCCTCTCTTGGCCTTGGCGTTCCCCCAGATCACCTCTTTCTGTTCTCCCCAGCCCCTAGTCCAATCCCCTCAAATTGCTCAAGATCCTGAAAATAAAATCAGAAAAGGCAGCTTGAATAAGAGGAGGAAAATGCATCAAGAACACAAGGCAAATGATTTCCTGATTATCTCAGGAAAAGCTTCTGCCCCTTTTAAACTCTGGGCTGGGCAGCAACATGTCTCTGGGGGGGACATGCTATGTCCTTGGCATGACCTTCATGCTACAGCTGAAGCCAACACAACCTGGCTCAGACAGCGAGTAGAGGTTAGTTGAATCCAACTGAAGAGATCTGGGGGAAGGGGTTGGTCCTGGGGAATGGTGCGTGCCAACTGCCCACTAAACCAATACAAATTTAAAAAGAGAGGGGAAAACAGGGTAAGAGGATAAATGCCCAGGGAGCCTGTGCTGTCAAGCCGAGCCTACCTGGAAGGAATGGACTTGGGGCTCCCTGCTGTCATCTCAAGAATACGAAGGGTCTGGCGGGTCCAACTCTGGGCCTCTGGACTCTGCAGCTCGCAGATCCACTATCCTCAGTCTTTCAACACATCCCCATCTGGACCATAAACGGCCAGCCTAGTGTTACCAGTTCCCTGGGGGCGGCGCCCTTGGCTGCCGGAGGCGATGCTCGGCCTCCTCAAGGGCCCTGTCCGGCCTGGGAGGGTTTGGGTCTCAACATGAAGGTGATAAGGCAAATTAAACCCTTAGGATCAAGCTGTCATGTCAAATTTAGGCGTCACCTGTGCATAATTGTTTCTTTAAAATATTGTAATAGTTTTAAGACAGAGTAAAGACTGAGAGATCAGCCTGACGCTTCCAATTTTAAATATGTAATTGAATTGACACTTAAGATTTTAAGTTGGGAGGGGAGAGCAAATTTGACTCCATTTTTGTGACTATTAAAGAAAATCGGTGCTTCATTAATACATTTCATTTCTTTTTCTTGGGCTTATAAGAATTTATTACTTGGAGAGAGTTTGCTTGTTAGAGTCATAAGTTTGTCTTGTTAGGCAACTGAAGTGCTGACAAAAGAAATGTAATATATTAAATTTATAAACACAGCTCAAAGTGTTTAGGAGAATTTAATTAAGTTTGCAAATGAGTTTTAAAGGGAGCTTAGGGTCTTCAAGTTGAGTTAATAGATCATTAATCAAAGAAAATTGAAGGTCAGTGTTCTTATTTGTCATATTTATAAACAGAATAACAAGATTTATAAAATGAACATAACAGCTTAAGGATAACTAGATTATATCTATTTTGATGAAAGGAACATTCATTTAAAGCCTAAGTAACTGTAAGTAGTCCTTTCTGGACTGTTCTCAGACATAAAATATAATTTACAGTGACAGCTATTAATACTAATGGCTAACATTTATGGGGAGGGGTGCTTTATGTTGGTGATCTCATGTAACTTTCCATTATAGATGAGTGACACTGGGGACGTCAGGAACTGGCTCAAGGCCACGCATCTAGGAAGCAGACCCAGTTGGACCTGGCTTAGCTCTTTGACTCCAGGGACTCCGAGGCGACCCCATTGACCACAGGGCTGGAGTACCTGTGCAGCCCAGGTTCCTCGGGTCTGCGTGAGGTCCCCGGAGGATGGGCGCCGAGCTCCCTAACTTACACCAGTGAATGCTGTCTCGTCGGTGCCCCACTGACGCCGTCACTTTGGTGCTCCACAGAAATGGGGAAGGGACTTCTGAGTGCCCGGATCTGAACTGCAAAGTATCATTTGGAGACTTGCCGCATGTTTGTGACCTGCAAACATAGAAATTCTGATATCATCCAAGGCCTTGGGACCAGTTACAGGTATGAACTACGGGAGGTATGCACATTTTCACCCTTGTGTCATTAATCATTTTCCCTTGCCGTCTTTCCCCTAATAATTTACATAAGAAATGTTGGTGTTGAGCATTACGGTATAATTTCTAGGTAACAGAAAATTCAGATGGGACTGGTGACAGGGCCAGGGGAAGAATGAATACTGCCCAGAGATGGAGGTAGTGGGTAGTGGGACTTTGGGTCTTGTATTTCAGGGAGAGCGTGAACATGTCCTCACGCGTAGGCGTAATGGTCACGTCCCGCTGGGCAGAAGCACGGGGGTGTTGACTGCTGTCATCTGGGAGTTTACATGGGGGTCGTGTGGATGCCGCGGAGCCGGGGGTAGGACGGTGCTGGATCCTGCCTGTTGTCTTCCATCTGGGGGTCTATACCATCTTCTCCGCAGCAGGGGCTGGAAGTCTGAAAACCATATTCCCAGATTCTCTTGCCTTTCTACCAACAAGAGGCAATGGTGGGAAGTTGGAAGGCCAAATGGGAAAAGCCTTTCTGGGGTTGGTGCATCTGGCAGCCACTTTCCCGGTTTTGTTCCTACAGCAATCCCATGCCCTTTGCCATTAATGTTCTGTGTTAAATCCCTCTGTTTAAACTGTTTACGATGGTTTCCGTTTTGCTGATTGGAGACTGGCTGATACAGACTCATTTTCTTGTTTGCTTTTTGTGCTCAGCTCTTTGATTTTAACAGAGACCCGTCTTGTCACATCTAAACCAGGTCTGTTGCTTCTAACTGCTGCATGGTGCCTCATGAAGCGTGCATCAATCGACCACATTGTACCTATCTCCTCCCCCAGGCTGAACACCCAGCTTGCCACCCAACGTGCTATGACTAATGTTCTTATACATGTCCCCGTTTTAGGCCTGTGTGAGAAATTGCTTTGTCATATATCATCAGCAGGGCCATTCTATATTTGACTAAGTGCTATAAGATTGTGCTCCTGAACAGCCACACCTCCCAAAAAGACAAGATAATTTTGCATATACTATTCTGCAATTCGATTTCTCCCATGTTATATAAGGCACAAATATAAATAGCTCCAACTGGGGAATGTTTTTTAAAAAATTAAGGTGCAAACTATAATAAACTCCTACTGAAACAGTGTTTAGGTTAACAGCTTCTGGAATGAGACTGCCAAGCCCAGCTCCACCATGCACTGGCTGTGTGACCTCAGGCAGTTGTTTAACCTCCCATGACTCGGTTTACCTATTTATAAAATTGAGATATTATTAGTACCTTCCTCATTAGGGTGCTATGAAAATCAAGTGAGATAATGCACATAGAGTGTTCACATTATGTCTGGCATGTAGCAAGAATCCAGGAACATTGTCTATTTTTATTGGGCACTTTGGTAATTTCCAATTGTTTTGCTATTTCTCAACAATGCTGCAATGAAGCTTGAGATTGTTTTATTATTAATATTGTTGTCATTATTGAAAAACACCTAACATTAAATTTACCATCAAAGTCCAGGATTCTTAACAGACTGCTAGACTAGTGCTCTAGAGCTCTGGCAGCAAACACCAGCCTCATCTAACAGCCCTTTAGCTTGAGACACATGGATCTCTTTAGAAATACCAGGATTTCTCCAGACTGTCTGCCCCACTGCTGCACTCTCAAAGCCTGTGGCCAGGAGAGCCCATTCTGTGGTGTTCCAATTTCTGCAAAGCCAATGTCCTTCCCAGGATCTGCCTGAGCCCATGGGCGAGTGAGACTCAGAGCCCCAACCTCTGAGTCAGGCAGGGGAATATCTGTGCAAGGCGGTGTGACATGAAGGCATAGTGTTGATTGAAATCCCAGGGCTCTGTCATCTGTGTGCTTCTGGACAGGCGACGTCACCTTTCTGAGCATCTGTGGCTGCATCTGTAAAATGAATCCTGGCCTCTAAACTCATCAGCAGTGTCCCCTTGGGGCTTAGTTTTCCCATCTGTGAAGTGGGGCATTATGTGCCTTTACAGGGAGGGTTAGGGAGAATTTTGCAAAGTGCCAGGCACAGTGTCTGGTAGAGGTTTTTATGATGGGCAGGCCTACTTTTAATACTGAGTATTCTGTCTGCCTGATCCTATCAACTACTGAACTGCCCTGGAAATTCGGACTGGTCAGCATCCAACCTGCACACTACAAACAAGTCCCCAGTGCCCCTCATTTTCATGCCAGGGTCCCTGCTACTGGACCACAAACTCCAGTTCCCCTCAGAAACTTCTCCCTTCTCCTTCTCTGTCCCTATTGTCATTTCATCTTTATTTTCCACATTCCAAAGGCAAACATTTTCCTCTCCAACATACATGGATGGAGACATCCCCCAAGGGCGCCGGGAAGGGCTGTCTGTGTACACTTTCCTGCCTCCTCGTTGTAACTCCCTCTGGCTCCAAAACGCAAATTGGAAGGTGGGGGCTGGGGTGGGTGGGGTGGGAGGGCTCCGCTCCAACACGTAAAGAACTCAGAGGTCCTTGTTCCCATCCTCGCCACAAGAAAAGAGCTGAAGGAACCGACAGATCCAGGAGGCAGAAGTCAGTAATTACACAGTTGAACTGAACAGAACCACCAATTGTCTGGATCAATTAACATTTATAGATCACTTCATCCAATGAGCAGAATACACATTCTCCTCAGGCTCACACAGAACATTCACCAAGTGTTTGTGCCCCCTGCCCCCCACAAATTCACATGTCGGAGCCTTAACCCCACAGGGCAGCTTTATTTGGAGATGGAGGCTCTAAGGAAGTAACTAAGGTTAAATGGGGTCATGATGGTGGGACCCTGATCCAATACAGTTAGGGTCCTTGTAAGAAAAGATGTAATGTGAGCACACAGTGAGAAGGCAGCCGCCTGCAGGCCAAGGGGAGAGCCTGTGCCAGACACCTCTCCTGCCGGCCCTTGACCTTGGGCTTCTAGTCTCCAGAACAGTGAGAAAATTATTTTTTGTGGTTTAAGCCATTCATTCCAGGTACTTTATTATAGCGGCCCAAGCAGACTGCTTGGGACACCAAGTTAGACCACACTCTGGGCAATACAACACACCTTAGCAAATTTCTAAAAATAGAAACCATACAAAGTATGGCTTCAGACTACATGGAACTGGGGAGAGCCAGCCCACTGACCAGGCAAATCTGTTTCTGCAGGTGACCCCACTCCGGGCAAGACTGCCTAACCTCCTTCCATGTGACTATCCTTTGCAAACTTGTCTCTCTCTCTCTCACTCTGACTGGGCTCTGGGACATAGGGTGGACATTCTGTGGCTCTGGGGGTCTGACAGGCAGCTGAGCCACCCCCCAGGGCCCAGCCAAGACTGGTGCTGGATTTGGGGGCCTGGTCACAGAGGAGATTTCTGTAGCCCGGAAAGAGGGGAAGTGGAAATGTGGCTCACGGGATACACCTGGGGAGGCACCAGAGTCTCGTGGCCTTGGTGGCCCCGTGCAGCAGGTGCAGGGAGCGCTGCCTTAGATGGAGACAATGTAACTTCCACTGACCTGTTGGGCTTCTCTGAGCCTGCAGGTGAGCGCCCACCGAGCCTCACAGAGAGCGACCGCGCGGCTCCGACGGGAGCCCATCCCGGTGCTGTGCTGTCGTGTGGTGGCACCTGCGCGTTAGCTGGACGTAATCTCTGTGGTTCCAGGGTGCTTCTTGGAAGTGGAGTCCTGTGTGGGCAGCGGAAAGGACAGCCGGACCCATCGCTGGCGTGAGTGGGGTGTGAGGTCGGGAGGCCGGCTGTCCCTCAGGGGCTTCAGCGGCACCACCTCGCTCTTCTCCACAGTTTCCATCAGCTTTGCGGGGCTCGCCGGGAGGGGCTCTGAGGTTCTTGTGCTTTCATCTTGGAAGTGGAACCAAATAATTTTTTTAACGTATAAAGAGTTCTTATGAAAGTACTAGGAAAACAAGAACACCCATAATAATAATAATGTTCTGAAATAACAATCTAAAGATTATTAGAAGGATGTGCAAGGAACAACGGGCGATTTTAGGAAAAATACAAAGGGTCTGTTAACATAGAAAAATATCAAGTCTTTCTAGCGGTCAGATATTCAACTCAAAATAATGTATCATTTTCTTTTGTCATCAAACTGTCTAAAAAGAAAAGTAAAAATACCAAGGGTTGTCAAGGCCTTGTGTGAACAGATATTTTCCTACATGGCGGAGGGGAGTATAAGTTAATATGACTTTTGGAGGGCAATTTAACAATGTGCACCAAGATTTAAAAAAACACTTGTGTCCCTGTGACCCAGCAATCCTATCACTAGGGATTCAGCCTAAGAAAATTATCTAACAAGAATTTAAATATATATTACTTATAATATTAATTTAAAACGACCTGTCTTTTAAAAAACAAATCCTACTATTTGCAACAACATGGATGGAGCTGGAGGGTATTATGCTCAGTGAAATAAGCCAGGCCGAAAAAGACAAGTATCAAATGATCTCACTCATATGTGGAGTATAAGAACAAAGAAAAAAAAAAAATGAAGGAACAAAACAGCAGCAGACTCACAGACCCCAAGATTGGACTAACGTTTCCAAAGGGTAACGGGACGGGGGAGTTGGGTGGTATGGGGGGGATAAGAGGGTAAAAGGGGCATTACGATTGGCAGGCATAGTGTGTGGGGGGGCACGGGGAGGGCTGTGCAACTCAGAGAAGACAAGTAGTGATTCTCATCTCACTACGCTGATGGACAGTGACTGTAATGGGGTTGGTGGGGGGGACCTGATGAAGGGGGTAGTTTAATCATCACAATATTGCTCATGTAATTGTAGGTTAATGATACTAAAATAAAATAAATTGTAAAAAAAAAAAACAAAAAAAAAACGACCTGTCTTTTCTTAGGGGCTTAATTTAATAAATGATGGTATATTCACACAGAGTCAATGAAAAGGATGAGGTAGAACCATATGAATCGACACACATTTTAAAGGTGGGGAAGTGTATTACAAAGACGTATGGCCCATATGATTCCATTTGTAAAACTATACCTACAATTTTCTAATTGTATGTATGCCACATGCATAGAAAAAACTACCTTATAAGGATATATTTTAAACTCTTAATAGGGCATACTTTGGGATGAAACATGGGTAATTTAAATTTTCTTATTTTTGTTTTTCCGTGAGCATATATGTTTAAATCTATCTCCAGTGGATGTATTATTTGTACCAAAAAGAAAGAACATGGGTTGGGTTTCTTACTGATGGTAGGCCTAGGAGTTGTGGGTTTGGGTGAGCAGGAACCAGCAGATCGAGGAAGTATCAAGCCAGAGCTGGGCTCTGCAGGGTCTGTAGGAGCCCCAGGGCCTCCCGGGGCCTCATTCTTCTAAACCAGAGCAAGTGACAAAGTTGGATGTAAGAGACATTGCAGAGGGAAGACCCCCCTTCCCTGCTAGCAGTTGGACAGTTGACGTGAGTCATGGGACCTGTGAGAGGGTGCCTACGAGAGAGTGGGTTGTTCAGTGGACGGGCTCTGGCATGGGGCATAGTATTTTTGGCCTTTGGAGTCTGAGCTCGGAGTTAGCTGGGTAGCCAGGGACGTGGCCATGGACACACTGGGCTGAGGCTCTGGAGTCGTGTTGGGGAGGCCCTGCTGCAGACCTGGCGTGGGAATAGAAAGAGGCAGTATCAGAGAGGGTAGTTTGACCAATGGGCATGACGATCTCCCAGGAAGAGATCACAGTGAGAAGGGGAGAAGAAAAGAGGGTCAGTGGCTGAGCGGTGGGAGGAGGAGGGGGAGACAGGGCAGCAGGGAGGGCGTCCCCAGCTGCTGAGGGGAAGCCCCGGCCCGAGAGCCGCACACACACCTCGCGGCCACTAGGTGGCACCGTGACCCACTCTACTGTCCACTCCTTGCAGCGTTGGCGGTTTTCTTCTTATTAGAGAAATTCATGAGTGCTGGGGCCCCGCCATGCCCTGTTTAACAGATGAGAAGCCCAGAGAGCGCTGCGACTCGCCGCCAAGCATATACGGGTGTCACGGCCGACGTAAGCCTGCCTCCTCGCCTCCTGGCTCCTGAGGCTCTGGCTCCAGTCACCTCCCAGGAGACCGTCTACAAAGTGGCTGGAGAATCGTGGCTCTGAAGGCAGCCTGGAGGTTCCAGGCCCAGACCTCCAGGTCCCCCGCTTTCCAGTCTTGCCCACAGCGGAATCGCCTTCTTTGGTCGGCGCGTCGTGTGTCTGGTTCCCCGCCCACCGCACCCCCCATTCTCTTTCCAGCGGCACCGCAGGGATGGTCTTCAGTGACTCTGGATCAGGTCACCCCCCCATTAACACCCCTAGTGGCTCCAAATGCACTTTGCCCTGATACTCCTCTTAGCCTGGCCTGCGGGAGCCGCCCCTGGGCCCATGCTTGCCTTTGGTGTTTGGTCTGATAGAGCTTTCTGGCTGGGGCCCCCCACGCCTCCTGCTCGTCCCCCCAGGAGCCCTCTTCCTGCCTCCTCCTCTGCCCTCTGATCCCGCCTGGGCCTCAGGCCGTTCCCCGGCGCCGGCGGCTCCTGCCGGGCTGCCCTTGGCTCTGACATCTGCCTTTGTCATGTCTGCCTCTTCAACGTCTTTTCCCCTCCAGAGTGATACAGGGTCACTTTGTTTGCAGCCTGTCCGTTACGGCCCAGCAGTGGCTCTCTTGAGGCCGTGGGGACTAAGGGTAGTCATGCCAGCAGAGCAGGAGAGGGGCTGGGGCCCGATGTCACAGGGCAGTATCTTGAGGACAGCTCTGCTGGGTACCAAGAGCCCAGAGTCTGCACTGGGGCAGAGCGTCAGCTGATCTCGGCGTTTGAACAAATGGTGTTCAGAACAGAACGGTCGGCCAGCATGGTTAGCCAGAGCCCCAGAACTGAGTACAGTGCAAAGGGCCCGCACTGTTGGCCTCACTTCCCTATTCTAAGGCCTGGTATATTTTAGTGTGTTTGACCCGAAAGCAATTATTGGGTTAGATTTCAGTTCCAGTTTTGGAAAATGTCAGGGTTCATCTGGAACAAGTGGGTTTCAGCATGGCCTTTGTTCTGCCCTGGTCAGAGCTTCTCACTTTTGGGGACGAAAGACCCTTGAGCCAATGACAACACGAAGGGAGGACAACACCCACCACGCCGTGGCCGTAGACACACCAGTTCTGGGCTGTTGACTCATAGGACCTACACTTCAAATGTTTCTCCTTTTTCTCTTACACAAAGTTGTGCCACTGGGTGTTAACAGAGGTTTTGTATTTCTCCATTGCACAGGCTGACAGCTGTAGGGCTGCTTAAATGCAGATCACTACACAAAGGAGGTCATGTATCAATTGATTCACATGGAGACTTCAAAAAGGCTAATGAAAAATGACCTAAATAAGCTTTTCTTCTTTCTATTTCACATTTCAATGTGAACATTTAACATCCTATCTTTTTTGGGCCATAAAAATTGGACAGTCCTTTGTTTCTGCAGGAAGTTTTGATGTTGAACAGAAACAAACAAGGTGGCGGTCTCTGCCCCTTGTCTCCAGCCAGAATCTCCGTGATGGTCAGCGCACTTACTTTCTCAAGAGGAAGCACTCTTTGGAGTTGGGGGAAAGCTAAGTCAGCGTTCAGTACAGGACATGAGCAGGGAAGGCAGAGAGAAGGGGAAAAAATCAGGACCAGCTCTTTATGGAGACAGGTCTGGGGAAAATTCTGGAGAGATTTTGAAGCAGCTGCAAGCTAAGAAGTGGTCAGAAGAAGCCTTTCTAAAAAGAACTCCAAATGTCTTGGGATTGATACTTTAAAAAAAATATGGGAAAGAGGTCTCTAGGAATAAGAATTTAAGCAATGAATTTAGTGATTATATTGTCCAAAGGAATAATCAGGAAGGATATTTGACCTGCTAATTGCACAGCAGAATTGGAACCAGACTGCCCACCCCTTCCAGATGAGTGGTGCCCAGTCAATGTGCCTGAACCCTAAGGGAAATGCTTGTCTGTGAAGCAAGAGGTTGAACTAGATGGATCCCAGTTTCCCATCAGTCTTCCACATGACTAGTGATGTCTGCGCTGGGAGAGTAGGAGAGGTTAGCCAGACACGGTCTGTCCCTTCTGACCTCTCCTCAGCTGACCCCTTGGGTTTGCAGGGCACCCGTGTTCTTAAATTCAGCTCAAGTTTGCAGAAAAAAGTGACATAGATGAGACAGACCAAAGACGGGGAGGGAGAAGCCACTGCTGTGGTATCCCACTCAGCCTTTCATTTCAGGCCAAGACCCTTGGCTTAGACTGGAACCTGGTTTTGCCTGTTTGTGTGTGTTCTGAATCTCACTCACTTCACACGGAGCGTCACAATGGAAGGGCAAACAGCTCCAGAGCGAAGTGTCAGTCAGAAGGTGTTTTGTCCACTATTAGTTTAAAGGGCTGAGTATTTCAAAATGATAGGATCCTCGGTACTTATCTTTAAAAAACTGTCTTTATTAAGTAAACAATGTATAGCAAAAACTAAATAAAAGGCAGACAAGTCTGTAGACACAATAGAGGTATATTATCTTGGTTTTGTGAAATAAAAACGAACTTTTATGGTCCCCCAGGAAAGCAGGGCTTTGTGAGTTGCAGAGGCCCTAATCAACCAGGACAGCTCCCACCGTGCCGTGAAGATGCCGGGTGGCCACTCCCGCCTGCCACAGCCCCTCGCCCACGACCAAGAAGGAGAAGGCCTTGAAGGCCTAAGAAAACAAAACTGAGTGGGAATCAGGTTCTCGTGTCCTCGAAAAAGTTCTTTAGAGAAGAATGATCCACCCTAACCCTTGCCAGCTCTCCGCACACCGGAATGTGCCCAGTCTGTACTTTTTAGGACGCCAAACCAAATGTATCTGTGGCACACCGCTCAATGTACTAATGTGAACTTTCCCTGCTGTGAACTTCATGTAAACCGTCTTCATACAGAGAGGGACGGAGCAGTCTGACCAGAGCTCCCGGATCAGCTGTCTTCCAGGTCATGGCCTCGGTAAGACTCTGAATAAACGCATTCTACATGCTGAGCATGTGTGGATTTCAGTCAACAGTTGCCAAGTTCCATATAATAAACTATGACAGCCTTGAATACAAACACAGAGCCTTTGATGCAGGAACTTCCCTGTTACAGTCTGAAACCCCAGCCCATTAACCTGATGCACCTTGGCAGGTGTTTTGTGTTCTGGGCGCCCAGTTTCACTTGTGGGGAGGGGGTGGCTGTTTGCCCACCACTTCCACCAAGCAATGCCATCACCAGCAGGGTGTCTGACAATTCAACTCAATTCTGACACTGTCTGGAGACGCAGATTCCATGGGTTCAGGGCTCAGTCCTATGGGACTGCCCCCTTCAGATGCCAGCGGCAAGCGCAGGCTGTGACCTGTGCTGTTACCAACACATACAAACTGGAGGTTCCAACAACCCCCTCCAACTCCGAATGCCAAGCCCAAATCCAGGTCGTTACCTGACCTGGCTGGGCTATACATCAGAGGTTCCCAAGACCCCTTCTTGGGTTCAATTAATTTGCAGGGGTGGCTCACATAACATAAGAGAAACATTTTACTTATGAGATTACTGGTTTATTATAAAATAAGATAGAATTTATAACAGCCAGATAGAAGAGATGAACAGGGCAAAGTGTGAGGAAGAACTCAGAGCTTCCACACCCTTTCCAGGGGCTCCGCTCGCCCCCAGGCTCCAAGTGTTCACCAACCAGGAGGCCGTCTGAACCCCATCCTGTGGGGTTTTTATAGAGGCTTCATCACAAGGCATCGTTGATAAAATTATTGGCCACTGGGGATTGAGTCAACCTCCAGCCACTCTCCCCTCCCCTGAGGTTGTGGTGGGACTGAAAGGTCAAACCTTCTAATCGCATGGTTGGCTCCAATGGCAAGCAGCCCCCCATCCTTAGGTACTTTCCAAAAGTCACCTCGTTAACCTAACAAAAGACACCTTTATCATTCTCAACACATAGGAAATTCTAAGGGTTTGGGGAGCTCTGTGCCAGAAACAGGGATGAAGACCAAATATATATTCTTATTATAAATCACAACACAGCAGGTCTTTGAAGAGATAAGGTACAAGCCTATTTGGAAAATTTCAGCAGTAACTTGGTTTTCCAAAATGTGTGGGTATCTATACAGCCATCCAACATGCTATTCAGTTTTTGGCATATTCTTTTAAAATATCATCTAAATCACTAGGCAATTATACATAGAAAAAGTATCTTGTTCCTTTATTGCTTTAGTTACCTGTATTCATTCCTCTTAGCATAAAAGACACCCTTCACCCAGCTTCTAGACCAAGAGCTGGCCATGATATTCAATCTTAGACCACGAGCTGCTCACTTTTAAGTTCCATCAAAGATATCAAGTAAAATCCAAACATATTTAATGCTACTATACAAGGCCTTGTTATAGGTGCTAAAGATGGAATAATGTATAAAATTCTGTCACCAGGGAGTTTATAAGTTACAGAAGTACTCTCTGGTTCTTATTGCTTTAGGGCTGATTGTCAGTTTTTTCCCATCCCAAAGGAGCCAGCCTGATGGGCTGTGTTGACATGTTATGGGCAGCGGTTGATGGGAAACTACTTCTGTGTTTGACTACGGTTCTTAGTCACTCTTAACTGGTCTTCATTTGTACAGACTCTGTCCTTGGCCGCCTGTCATGTTCGTATTACTGTCTGGTAATTTACACTGGTCTTTCCTATCAAGCACCTAACCAACATTTTAAATGAACTCACTGTTTTTAATATCAGTTTTTCTTGGAACTGATTTTCTTCAGTAAGTCAAAAAACATAAGCTAGGTAACAGAGGATAAAGTGGAAATACATTGTTCTTTCAGAAGTCACACATTTTTAGCATAAAATCAGTCAGTAGTATTGCTGCTCTGAGGTATCCATGCATCATGTTTAATATTTCCATTTTCCAGAAGTTCATTTTGTTAACATTCCAGCTACACAAAGCCTATAAGAACTGCATCGCCACGTTACCTGACAGTAATGCAAAACTCAGAATCTCTTCTTCTGGACAAAAGGAGATTTGCAAACTTGTCTTGCTTCCTACATGTTTCACTGACACAGTTCCTTGGAAAAATCTTTTTATAAAGTGAAACTAAATTTCATAGCATGTGTGTTATTTACTTTGGCTGCACCACTAATATGGATGCTTCTCTTCTCTGCTAAATGGGTTGAAATTTAATACTGGGAATTAGTCACATCTAATCATTTTGACAATGAAAGTTAAATTGCTAACACTGCAATTTGTTTGGGGGACGTTAATTCCTCATCGATGAAATTGGAGTGCATAGGTTTAATGAATAGTATGGCTTCCCCGCTTACTTCAGTCTGATAGTTTGAGAGTTGGCTATGGGTAAATATGGGTAAACATGTTTCGAGAGCACAAATGCATGCTGTCTAAAATGACCTTGGAAAGTGGGAAGGGAGGGAAAGTTTCGGAAGGCTAGGCCAGGCTGTCTCGACCTACAGGGCGAGCGCAGGGAGAGCTGGGCTTGGGTGCGCCCGGGGGACTGGGCCTGCCTCTCCCTGTGGCTTGTGACTGTCTGGGAGCTGCGTGTGGTCAGCTGGGCATGCCTCGTGGACGGCCGGTGCCTGGGAAGAAGGCATTGGTCCCGCGGGCAGCAAACACAGGGCCCTTTGTTTGAGGGACGGACTTTGTTACCACGTAAATGAACAAGAGGCCAGGGTCACATGGTAAGCACAGCGGTCATCCAATAGCCCGCTTCACCTGAAGGGAGTTCTGCTTCATCACAGGACCTAGTCCTTTTCTTCTTTCTTGATGGACTTAACCGAGTGTCCTGAAGAAAAGGTGAAAAAGAACCCACACTCGGATGCTGTAAACCTACCAAGGAGGAGAGTAGGTCACTGTTTCCTAATCTTCCTACGATGCTGACCTCTAAGGTTCTCTTGGGACAGTAACAAGGCAAACTTGACAATCCCTCTGATTCAAGCGCTGGGGTTAGAATGCAGGTAAAACAAAGTAGCCCATGGTTCCCATGTAAAGCCCAAAGTAGCCTTTAATAACCTGGGGAGACTTGGGGGTGGCCCCTGCATTCTTTTCCAGCCAAGCCCGTTGGCCACACAAACCAGACTGACCACTGATGGCCATGAGGTCATTGTTCAACAGAAGCTGTCCAGTCACCAAGCTGGCTTGACAAGTTAGTTTTAATTAATGGGTCCAACAAATGATGAGATCTCCCAAATGTGTGGGGACAGACATTGCTGATGTTCCATTAGTACATTCTTGGGAAATGAAACAACCAGTGTGCCGGGTACATGAACTCATCGAGAAGGTCCCGGTTTAGCTTTGCCGAAAAGTATGAGACATGTCACTGGGACAAACTCATCCCAGTCCCGGAGCATTTTCCTAAGGCCAGCCTCAGTTTCTGAAGAGAATGTCCTCTTTGTAGGAGAGAAAAAAGAACACCTAGAACTCACTAAAACTTTCTGTGGCTCAAAGTTCTAGTAAGAAGCGTGTTAAAATACAGAACATGCATATGCCGCCCTGAGTTGTCTCAAAAGCAATGATTACAAACACTGAAGAGGGATGTATGCATGCCTGGGGCTGGGGCAGTGAGGGTGCAGCCTCTGCTACTGGAGCCCAGCCTTGGGACATTCTGCAGCCCTGGAGGACTGGTCCCAGGGAAGCGAGTCTGCATGTGTGCATGTCCGGGGGTGGTTAAGGGAGGGGCAACTCTGAAGCCAAGAGGCAACTTCCAGCAAACAGCTGCCGAAGGGCTAACTGTTCTTGAGGATGGTCTCCCATGGGCTCTGGTAGGCTGGTGGGCTCCACAGACGGTCTTTGGAAGGGTTCACTGAGAGCACTTACAAGCTGCTATTAATCAAAAGTTGAGAGGCACGGGAAGAGCAATGTAAGGATGCAAGAAAGGACATACAGTGGGAGAGGGGTGGGGACGGGACCAGGCCTGACATTCGCTGAAAGCTGGCCGAGAGCTGAGCCCTGAGCTACCCACTTCCCAGCAGTCTCGCAGGGCATGGGGCGTGAGTCCACATGAGCCCATGAGGTGGCGCTCACAACACTGGGCGAGTTCTGAGGACATTTAGAACTTTGGTTTTAAAAAAGCATGCAAGCTTTAAGTCATCCCTGCAGGATGAGGCTGGCCTTCCTTACCTGTCACGGGACAGCTGTAGACCATCTTCCCGAGTCTCAATTTTCAAAACGAAGCCATTTAACTGGTGAGAATTTTAAAGCATTTTCTCTCAAACAATGTCTTATAAAGTAGAAAGCAAAATCCATAGAAAGTTTGAAGACATAAAGCCTGAGAAACACTACTTTGCTGTGCCAGCTACTCTGAGCTTGACGCCAGGGACCTGGAGATTCACAGAGCTCTGAATGCTGTGACCTGGCTCCTGGCACTTCACATGCGAGACCACAGAATAGGCTGGGAGTCCAAACTGCCCTGGGGCTGCAGTTAAAAGAAATGAGAATTGAAGTGGGTGCAGCAGCTGCAAGGGACAGGGAGAGTAGAGGCGGCAGGGCGAGCAGGTGGTGGATCTTCGGACAGCAAAGACCATGGCAATTAAAGAGGCTGAAGCTAGAACGAGCCTTTGTCTGTGAGGAAGGCACGGACACCCGGCATCCCTCAGGAAGAGTTCACAGCTGTCAGGGCAAGGCCCCCTTCATTCTCCGTCCCTCACTACCAGCATCCCCAGTGAGGTCTCCACCTAGCAGCATCCAAGGCCATTTTAGGTAGATATATGGACTTTTCTTAAAAAAAAAAAAAGCACTTAAATTAACTAAACTTAGAGCTCCTCATAAGCTTTCATTCTTTTTATTTTTGACCAGCATACAGGCTGGTACACACTGTCAGGTAGGCATTCAAAAAGAATTCTTTTTAAATAGGCAATTTATAACACTGGAAGGATTTCATTTCTGTGTTTCAGAAACACAGTTATTCTTGGAAAGGGTTTGTTCTTCTACAGCTCTGGGTAACAGAGGTTTTGTCCTGCTTTTTATAAGCCACCTCGGACAGACAGTGGAACACTTCAGCTCAACATTTAAGTGCTTTGGAAGGGCAGTAAAAACTCTCGAGAAATTCAAGAGTTGTCATAATCACAGGGAAGACAGTGGGTTCTGTAGCTGAGGAAGGCTTCACAGTACTCAGAAGACCCAGAGTACTTCTGTGTCCCTCCCCAAGCAGGGACTTCCAGGACAGCTCCCCTGGCTGAAAGAAGGCAGACCAACAGAGAGGGACGGTGGGCTTCTCCGACCAGCCCAGGCCTCATGGGCAGCATGGCCCAGCCAGTGGCTCAGCTCCTGAGCTGTCAACCTGAAGTGCATCCGATACCCGTCCCACCAAACAGAGTAACAGAGAGCGAGAATTACGCATTCAGGGCTCTCTTCCAAGGAGTGATATCCCTCTCCTTCCGCTTGATTTCCTGGTATTCTGTGTGCGGTAGACATGGGCAGAGTTTCTACAAATTAAATAACTTTCTTGATATACAATAAAACATCAGTACATCCAATTCTCTGTGAAAAGTTCTTTCCCATTCAATTTTCAAAATTAACTTACAAAGTTTTGTGCAAAACACTGACCACAAATAAATAGGGGGAGAAAAGTGGGAAGAGTTGAACTGTCTTTTGTCTTTTAAATTAAACGTTAAAAACACCAGCTGCACTTCAAAGTATTTGCAGGATGAAATGCATCAAGAAGACTATGAAAAACAGCCCTCAGAGTCAGGAGTGCATTTTCAAGTGAGGTTTTCTGTGTTCAAAATTCACAATGGATGCCTCCACTGAGATCCTTCACCACACCCTCTTTGACCAGCTTGAGGAGGAACCTCGTTTCCGTAGTCACATTATGCATGGTCTGCAAGTTCATGGCAGCCATGCAGAGACGGTCGAAGTAGTGCAAAGGTGTTTTGGGCTGATCGAGGTCATAGCCAAAGCCTGCTAAACTGACCTCGTCACACAGATGTGTGGCTAAGACAACAGCAATGACACCAATGGTGGGGATGTTCTGAAAAAAGAGAAAAGACAAAAAAAGTCTTAGCACAATGCACTGCTTTCCAAGTAGTATATATGCTATGCAGAGTAATAAAGGCTGCACTGGGGGGCTGCAATTTCACACATCTCATGATTTTATATCCCATAGAATTCTAAAGTATGACTTCCCTTCCCAGTCAGGAATCTAGACTCTAAACCTGGTCTGTGATGGGCAGTTCTTGCACCAAGCTAGGTGTTCTTTCTAAAACCCCGACCCGCTGGTCTGGCATGTGAACTGCAAAATGAGCACATTTCGTCTCTCATGTGACACATGTCTACACGGTCTGCTCCGCCATAAGGGCTCCCACGGTCCTTCTCAGGTCACGGTTTCTGGAGCCCGTCCCTCCCTGGCTTGCCCCTGAGGACCGGCTCTGCCTGAGCACAGAGCAGCCTCGGTTCCCGCTGGTGAGGACTGTTCACCCCTGACCTGAAGCTGTGCCCCACTTAAGGCCCTCATTTGCTTTTCTGGCAAATAACACTTTCAGGCCATTTTCACCTGAATAGCAGCTGCTAAGCCAGTTTCTGCTCACCCTCTGGGCAAGTACGGTTTTAGGCCCAAATTAAGGGCTTTCACATTTGTTTCTTCCAAAATGTATCCTTCTGGCTTTGGCCAAAGAGTGCCAAAGTCCAAGCTGACCACATCACCACTCTCTTTTTGTGTCTAATACCTGGCCGTTTGCGAATCTGGAATTGTGCTTTCTGGGTCTTGGGCAGCGTGCAGAGGGCAGAGAGGAAGACAGAAAGCTCTGCGGCTGGGCAAGCCCCCTCCGAATGCTGCTGCTGATCTTGTTTCTTTTGTATAGTTTTTCACATGTAAAATGTACCTCCTACATCGATCTTAGTTGAGTCTGTGGATGCCAGCCAGACCCAACTCTCCTTCTCTGCACACTGGAACAGCAGCGAACCCCACAGAGTTCAGGGATCAAAGTGGACTGGAGAGTGTCTACTGTACCCGCTGCCATTCATTATAACTTGCTTCCTGCTCCTTCATATGTTGCATCTACCTCTCAAAGCCAACCTCATTTGTGAAGAAAGAACTCACCAGGCATTCTGCATGTTCAGAAAGAGAACCCAACTCAAAGGAAAGCCCTCCCCGTTTAGCCTCAGGCAGCCTGTCTTCTGTGGCCAGCTCGGCACCCTGCAGTCAGGAATGCTCAGCAGGTGTTTGTGGAAGGAGCATTCAGAATCAATTGTTCACGGGGTGATGAACGCAGAGTAACTCAAAAACTATCAAAAACTACCCAAAGCATGTTATCTGCAGAACATACTCCATCCATCACACCCCATGGTCCAGCAGACTTCTCTCTCTGCTGGAAGGGCTTGTGTGTGAGGGTTTCTGACAATGCAGCTTAGATCAGATGTTATCTTACAGTTACTGTTTTTATCCAAAACAAAAATACCATTTTGTCAATTATGAAAATAAATACTCAATGCAAATGGATAAATAGATTATAAAGTAAGTAAAAGTTCTCTATAGACTCACCCCCTCCCCCCACCAGAGAAGGGCATTCTTCACGATTTGGTGTTCATTTCTGTTTTTTCCTAGGCATCTATATACCCAACATTTTTATGTTTAAACAGAAATAGGATTATATAAATGTTCTATGATTCAATTTTCTTGCTTAATATATTGCATAGGTATTTTCACAATAATTTTCACGTTAACTTTCCTTTACCCTTAACCGTCACACAGTATTGCATCACCAACTACCATGATACGTTCAAACCACCCCCAATGAGGAATATTTAGGCTGATTTTAGTCCTTTCTATTATTAATGCTGTGGTGTACATCTTAGAGTAGCCAGCTTTGCAGATTTCCTAATAATGAAATTTTTAGAGTAAAAGACTATTCATATTTAAGATTGATACATGTTATTAAACTATCGTCCAGAAAAACATAATCCTACTACATTCCTGCCAAACAAGGACATTATCAAGCTTTTACATCTTTGCTAAGAAATCAGGCAGAAAATGTCACTGTGGCTCTAATTTGCCTTAATTTGATTACTGGTGAAGTTGAACATTTTCTCATGTACTCCTTGGCTGTATTAATTTCTTGTGTGAAATGTCTATTCATATCCTTTCCCTATATTTTTTGGGGGGGCATCTTTTTAGTTTTGATTTAGTAAGATCTCTTTGTACTTGTAAAGTATTTCTTCTGTTATATACATGATAAAGTTTCCTTCCCTTATTTTCTGTTCTAACTTTGTTTCTGATACCTTTTGCCATTCAGCAATCTCATATTTCATGTAATTAAATCTGTCCATTGTTTAAAGGTTACTTTTAAAATAAAATCTACCTATAGGCCACATATGAACATTTGCCTGTGTTTAAAATAATATCATGGAATTTAATAAAGAAACAGGGCAGTTTAAAAGATATAGAAATCTAAGGATACTGAAAGATACTCAAGTATATTTATAGTGAAACCTCTTGGCAATGTAGCTTAAGAATCTTGCCTAAGTCTCTTTTTGAAGAAAATGTTTTGTTAAAAGTGATGCTAACAGGTTAAAAGTTGTAAGTCCATTCTGGGGAGTTTCCATGGGCTCCCATGTGGGGCAGCTAAAGCCCCTAGATGTCCCATCGCAGACCCTGACAGTCACTGCAAGGGGCAGAGCCGCTCTCCTCCGAGAGGGAAAATGCACGTCCTGACTCAAAAAACTGGGCCTGGACACGCTCCTGCAGCGGACAGAGACGACACGGCCCCGTGGGCTCCCCGTGGATGGAGAAGCAGGGACGCGCCTGAGAGGGCGGAGCACCTGAGGGAAATGGCAGCTGCTAAGGGAGGGGCTCTGCTATGTTAAGGGTGAGCTGGTCTTCAAGCCTTTGGTAAAGAACTGGGTTTTTATTTTTAAGGAGCCTATTTAGGTGTTTGTTTTCCAGAATAACTACAGAGTTCTTTCTTTAAACTTTACACAGGTGTTTTAAAGAATCTTTTAGATCAGATTTCGGTTCAAAGGGCAAAAAGAAGAACCTGCTTATCTGCCAATTGGATGACAATACCTAAGAGTCTAGCTCTGTGTGTGACCCTGACAGCCCTATCTCTGAGGAGATATCTCAGGACCCTCGCATTTCAAAATCCCTTGCTTTATCCTTTATATGGAGAGGTTTTGCTTAGAATTTTGTTTAAGAATAAGTTCCACAGCTTTTTAAAAAGTTTTAAAGGCAAAGGCATAGCTATTCAGATCACGAAGAAATTGGTAATAATGGCATCTCTGCCCCCTGATGGCAGCACAGGCTAATTGCAGGTAAAGAATCTACTGCACTGAACAGCCTATATACCAAGGTTCTCAAATTAGGCTGCAAAATAAAATCACCCAGGGAACTTTGAATATCCCATTGTTTAGATCACAGCACAGAACAATTAAATAAAAATGTCTGGGGTGGGACCCAAGCATCACCTGAAAACACCACTCTAGGGGGTTGACTATTTGCTATCACCTATAAAGTGATGATAAAAGTCAATTCTCGCCTAAGCAGCCTACAGAGTTGAAATGTAAAGAACTTTTCAGACCATCAAAGTGCCTTTCCGTGTCCTACAGTTAGTTACATGGAGTTCCAGAGTAAGAATATCGTAAATAATATGCCAGTGACCTAAATGTTACATGTTGACTATACTAAAGGCCAATTAAACAATGAGGGACCGTGAAGTCAAGATGTGGAACACCATGGAGCATCTACTCACTGACTATGTTTCTCCCCTGGAAGATGCTTCTGGGTACACAGCTGAGCCTAAATGAAATTTGTACAGATGTCTCCCTTCCAACACAGAAAAGAACAGTTAACTTTCAATAGCAATAAAAATACCTTGTCTTGGCCCCAGAACCTTGACTGAGGCTCTGAGTACTGAAGGATGTCAAAGGCAGTCTCTTTGATAATAACTGGATTCAGAATCCTGATGTGTTTTGGCTGCAGTGGGATTTTTTCTGCCACCTGCTTCCAAAAGAAAAGTCGCACCCAGAATGGCTAAGGGGAAAAAGCAAGATATCATTAGGGGTATTGAATAAAATACTACTATTGGTGGAGGTGAGACTGCAACCCCTGCCGAGCAGACCAAAGCCATGGGTATGACCCCATTCATGGTGGCACTGGACAAGAGGAACTGCAGAACCAGCTCTTGTCGATTGGGGAACAAACTCCTCAGACAATGACCTGTCATGGTAAGCCTTATTAGGACAGAAAACCACCGTTTTTCCCAGGGGAGACCAAGCAAACAGCCCGATTCAAGGGTGTGCGTGCTGGGAGGGCCCCACAGGCCCTCCCCTGCATCCCCTCTCACTTACTCCATTTCCTAGCCCTGTGCAGTCTCTTGGTAACTGACTGTAAGTCATTCCACATGTGCTTCATCTTTCAACTACAGTAAGTTCTACCCAATGGAAAATCCAGAAGAACATGACAGCCTATAGAGGATCAGCCTATGGAGATATACATTCTCTGTGGAGCTTGTGCAAACTCTAATATGTCCTATGAATTTTGCAGACAGCTAGGTTGTGCATGTGTATATAAAGGCACACACTCCTCAAAGTTGCTCTGAAATTTACTGCAATATAAAGGGTAAGACTATAAAGGAATGTGATCAATTATTATAAAGACAAACAAAAGGAATACACCCAAGTGAGGGCCTTCTCTTCCACATTTGCCCCTCTGGAATGCTATGAGTTTGCTCCAAGGGAACCACCTATCAGAGCATTTTTAGAGAGTCTCTTTGGGTATATTCCTCAGAGATTTTATATATATCCTTCTTTTGTATATCCTCAGTAATGGTTTCTAGTCATCCAAGTAAATTTAATTTCTGGAATTAGCCAAAAGATGTGTAAATTCAAGTCTGGTGAAGAAGGTGGGTGATCAACCTCAGTAATAACAATTTTGGTCCAAAACTTGATACACCCATTATGCGATGATCACAGTTTCCACATGAGACTCAACCAAATACTGAAAGCAATTCCCAGTAAGGAGTTCTGAGGGGGTCTCTACAAAAGGAGCGGTTTTTTGAAAGATAACACCAAAGTATGAATTTCACTGTGTTTAAAAAGTCTGTAGTTCTGATTTGAGACCCCTTCACTTTTTACAAAGGTACTTTTGATAGCTGAATTTCTAGTGCTTACCAGGGTTTCATTTTTTACCATTGCTTGAAGCCAGCTGAAGTCAACACTCTTAAACAAAACAGCAACAAACAAGTCACTGGAATAATATTCAAGGTCAGACAGTGGCGCGCCCTCTGGATAAGTCATCCTTATAGTAGTTTTATTACCAACATGCTCTGAATATCCCTCAACTGGTGCACTGTTTAACCTATTTAAATAAAAAGGACAAAGATAAGTTGACAAAGCAAGCCATCAGACACCTTACCGCACCACATTAAATCCTTGCATCAGGCGCTCCACTTTCTTCAGGACTGGGAATGGGGACGTGGTGGGGGGTAGCGCGTCCCTGCCAACAGCCTCCTCACCCCTCACAGCTCTGCCCTTCCAGGTGCTGGAGGAACACAGCCTTCAGTCCACGAGGGTTTGCTCACCTCTCATCTCTGCATGTCAAGCAATTCATCTAGTGCTGCCATTCTAAGCCAACACAAACATATTATATTTTGGACTTTCTCTGGGCGCCAGTAATGTTTCCTTGAAAGCTTCCCACCGTGCTCAGATATTAGTGGTGCTTGCCAGAATTTCAGAAAGGTAAGCGGAAAGGAAACCTAAAAACCAGGGCAAGGCAGACACAGACCGCAATTATATTGACACAGTGGAGGTGGAGGAGGGCACCGTGCCCAGCGCAATCTGGTCTTAAAGCAAGGGCTGGCACCGCTTAAAACTGTTAGATCAATGAAGGCTTTCCTGGGGTGTTTGTTTTGGGAGAAAATTCTAAGAATTCTTCCAAGTGCAATAGCACTTACCCAGCTACAGTTTTGTAATCTCATAGAAGTCTATTGGTTTCTTCACCTGTGTTAACACACCTCCACCTAACCGTTCTGTTCTATTCCACTTCTAGATCTCAGACAGCTCACCCCTGGGTCATCAACAGACATTATCAGACATGACAATGAAATACGCAAGGCATGATCCTGGACCAGTTATTTTTCCTTTTTCTTTCTTTTCTTTTTAAAAATCAAGGGCCCTATCAGGATAACTGGTGAAATTTGAAGAAGGGCTGTAGATAAGGTCTGTGCTGTATCAGTGTTAATCTTCTGATTCTGAACATTGGTCTGTGGTTATGTAACATAGTGTCCTTGTGCTTGAGAAATGCACACTGAAGTATTAAGGCGTAAAGGGGCTTGATATTTGCAATTACCTCTCCAAACGAACTCTCAGAGAGAAAACTATAAAGCAAATGTGATAGAGCGTCGACACCCGGGGAATCTGGGAGGAGGGTGAACGGAGTTCTTTGCTCTACTCTGGCAATTTCTGTTAAGTTTGGAATGGTTTCAAGCCTAAAAGTTATCCCCCAAAAGCTTCTTGACACTCTCCCTCATAATCAAGCGAAGTCACCCCTCCCCTGTCCCCACTGCTCAGGGGCCCCCCAGTGCCTAGGCGTGGAGTCCTGGCGCCCCAGTCTGCTGGTGGTTGCTTGGAGCCTGACCGTTGGACAGCAAGCCGCCTTCCAGCCCTCTTTCCAACTCTCTAGGGCCCATCCCTCCTCCTGCCAAGGTCCTCACCCAGACCCCCTGTCCACCCCTCCCTGGAGAGCCAAATCCCACTGTTCTTCAAGGCCACCCTCCACTCCCGCATCTCTCACCAGGCTCACTGTCACACCCTGGTTCCTCCCCTCTCCTCTTCCTATATCCCAGCTGCACACTGTTAGATGGGCATGGGTCTGTCTCCTCCCCCAGTGCTGCCCGCACACAGATCATTCAGCTGCTCACACAGGGCCAAGGATGAGGTTCTAGAAGTCTCAACACCCTGCATTTGGAGTGCAGGGGTCTAGCCTGGACCCTACGGCACCTCCATGCCCTCCTCTGTGACGCTGGCTAACAGTGATGCCTCTCCAAGGAATGAGAATCCCTAAAGCATGTGACACAGCGCCTTGCACACAGAAAGCACCCAGTGAGAGGCAGCGGTCACGCCCTCCTTCACCTCGTCTTCACATGTCCAAGCCCGGCCCACCCACCCTCTTGGTTCACGCCATGCCTGCTCTTGGCCACTGGGCATCTGGCACCTCTTCTGCCTTCAAGCTTGTTTTTTACCTGTTTCTTCTATCTCTTGGCTCTTTCCAAAGTCTGGTTCTTTCCTACAAACATCTTGCACCCCTGCCTCTCATCCTGAACCCCCACCTTCCTAAGCATTCTCCAAAAATAGTGGCTAACATTTACTGACTATTTACTACAAGCCTGATGAGAAAATGTGATAAAGTGTGAACAACTGGGGAATCGGGGAGGAGGGTGAAGCGAGTTCTTGTTCTATTCTTGCAACTTTTCTGTTAAGTTTGGACTGGCCTGACATCTACCTCAGTTTGTCCCCACAATGACCCTGCTGGGGATGTACTGCTACCCTGCCTCCACTTACACACGAGGAACCAGAGGCAAGGGAAGTTGGGACACCTGCCCAGGATCTCAGCTACTGGGCAGGAGGGCATTGTGTAAAGATATCGCCACTTTTAGATGCAAAATATCTCAACTGGATCTCATCCTCCCTCACTCACCAGAGATTTTAATCGACTCCATTTCTGACAGTGGTTCTGCTAATATCTTAGGCCCTCAAACGAGAAATCTTGGTGCCCCTGATGTGAGTTGTTAAACCGTCAGAATCCTATAATTTATTTTCTGGTACACGGCTCAGATTTTGATCATTAATCTCCATTCCTGCTTTCTGTGGGTGTCACACCAGGGCCACACACTGCATTCACTGAGTGCGCCCACTTAACGCAGCCCCCAGCCCCAGGCTTTCCCGCCTTCAACCAAACTCACTACTTCTGCTGAACAAATTTAACTAGGACCCAACTTCCATCATGCTTCTAGTCCTACATGCCCTTGATACCCTGAAAATGTATCAAGAGCTTTCAAAACATTCAGATACCTTTAAGCCAACAGTTCTAGCAATTCTCAGAGCTGTACATAAAGACACATATGAGTACAAAGCATTCACAGTAACAGAGAAACCGGAAACATTTTGTCCAACTGGATAACATGATACCCTCGTTTAAAGGGATGTGAAGCATTTAGTAAAAGTTACTTTTCCAAGGAGTATTTAATGACTTCTCAAACTGTTCATAATATTATGATAAAAAAATACTTTATATAAGTATAGAAATACACGTCTTAGTACACACTTAGTATAGAAGAGTGGAAAAAACACACCAAATTAAGAGTGGTTGGTTATTTGTGCTGTGAGTGGTTATTTTCTTCCTTGTATTTTTCTGTTCCTTTAATCTTCAAGATTAACAAACTGTATTTTTACTTTTATAACCAGGAAAGCAATTCTTAGCCAGCCAAACCAGAAAGGATCTACGATGGCTGCCTGTTGCCTGTTACCTCCCCAGGCAGGCATCCCCCTGACTCAGTCTCCCCCCGACAACCTCCTCTTGGCTCTGGCTGGCACAGTCTTCCTCCCTTCCTGGCTTATCTGAATCTGCCCATCCTTGCAAATCTCACCTCCTCTGAAAACGTTTTGCTGAATTAGGGGCGGGCAGTATGGCATAGTTTGGGGCATCCCGTCATTGCATGTTTCTGTTTCGCCTTCTCAGGCAGTAAGTGCTCTGAGGGCAGGGCCGGGCCGTGCTCCCCGGGCCCCTCACTGCTGCTGGTGCCACAATGACCAACAGCAGTGAACATGACTCTAGAGGAGAAAGGATGGCTTTACAGCCAATGTACCTTATCACAACATCGAACTGGTTCAGGGCATGGCCCAGTTCCAGTCCATGGAGTATTCCACCGCTTCCGATAACCACACAACGCCTACAGCTCTTTGCTTTCAAGTGTTCAGGAAAGCCGTGCTCAGGCAATATGTCCAAGAGGGTCTGGACTCGACTGGAGAACGTCCGGAACCCAAAAGGAGGATCGTACTGGTACTCAGCGTCGTCCTCTCTGGGGGCCTCCTTCACGAAAGGCGGTAAGTCTGAGCTATACCTGTGCTCAAACAACCGTGCCATCGACGCCTTCGCAAACTGGGGTCGGCACTCCTTTTGCAAGACTTCCTGGGCATATTTCTGAGCTCTCTGGAATGAAATCACACCAATCAGAGTTTTAAAAAAACACTCAGGCATTAGACATATGCTCTTATTGATTTTGTCCTGTGATGTCTGACACAGCTCCCTTGCACAGAGCACCTGCTTTTTAGAGTTAATTGTGCTCAGAAACTCGAAGCAGCAGCCTGGGAGAATCGCATGATAAGGAGATAAACTCAACAAGAATATTTCATTACACAAGTAAAGCAGAAAGGACCCCTGGCCTAACCTTGTTAAAATAAATTTGGGGTAAAAACGTTTTATGATTTATAAAATCCTGTCACATGCTACACCATGGATGAACCTTGAGTACGTCATACTAAGCCAGTCACAAAAGACAGACAATGTATGATTCCGTTTATATAAGGAAGCTTAAATAGCCAAGTTCATAGAGACGAGAAGATAGAATGGCAGTTACCAGGGACTGGCGGGTGGGGGAATGCCTCACACTGCCTCCTGCACTAGCTTCACTGACGCCTCACACTAGCTCCCTTCACAGACACATACTCGTACGTGTGTGTAGTCCTATATTTACTGGGGTATTTATTTTTAGGACTGAACATGTCTTTTGAACAGTGTCAGTAATATTGTGAAGATTATTATTATTGTAGACAGTTTTCAATGTTTGCCCTATGTTTTTCCTCAAAGCCTTGTTATTTTTATTGTCTAAAATTATAGCATCAAAAAGTTATTAGTCCTTGTACAACTCAGAGAAGACAAGTAGTGATTCTCATCTCACTACACTGATGGACAGTGACTGTAATGGGGTTGGTGTGGGGGATCTGATGAAGGGGGGTAGTTTAATCACCACAATATTGCTCATGTAATTGTAGGTTAATGATACCAAAATAAATTGTAAAAAAAAAAAAAGTTATTAGTCCTTGGGAAGAATACACTGTTTACATCTTGAGGATCTGGCCCCGTTTTGGAAGAGGGGAACTGTACTCTCTGAGCCTCAGATGACGTGCAGAAACTATGAATAGTCACTGTCTCAGTTCACCACCGTGACACCTAATGACACCTTGAAAGAGGCTGTGAGCATTTTCCCTCTGTGGGCTGGCAACATAAGCAGTAAGAGGGCTGAGCCGGCATGCTAACCTGGTCAGATTATTTTCCAAACTCCGAAAACCACCGCCTCCGCCTGCAGAGAGCAGTACACCACCACCACCACCACTGACAACAGGGCTGGAAGATGGATTTGCATCTTCGCGAGGAACCAGTGGGAAAGCCAAGCGAGGAAAGAGCCGTGACCCTGAGCAGCCCCTGAATGGAGGGCTGGCCAAGCAAGGACGTTCTGCACCCAGTAGGCACTTAATACCCAGCTGGTGGGGGAGGGCAGAGAGAGGGGCCATGCATACTATACACACTTTTCTCTAGACTCCAGGCCTGATGGCTATGAAGGGAAAAAAAGATCTCATTCTTCACTACAGAGCGACACCTCCAGCATCTGATTTTACAAATCTCCTGGGAGAGAAACGAACCTCTGAGAGGTGCCAAAGAGGCCTGGAGAAGCTTAGTGAGCGAGTCCCGGCTGGAAAGAGAAGGTGCTCAACCGGGAAACAGGCAAACTTCTCCCCTCAGAAGTTTGATTTGGAAGGAGTGAAATTTCACTCCATTTCCATTCGGCCAAAGAGTTCCATTTCAGGTTTCAAACTTAATTTTCTAGACTGGGAGCAGAGCACAGGCTTTGTGATCATCCGACTGTGACCCTCGTGCTTCACTCACAGCAGGTGCAATACATCCATCCCATGAGAACAAATGTTCTTTCTAAACGCTGCTGGAAATGCCTAAAGCGATAGCAACCCCTTTTCGCCTTCTGTTTCAACTCATTTAAAGATGTGTAACAAGCCCTGAGAAAGTCCCCAGGATGATTTCTTCTAACCAGAAACCGACTCAGCCTCTCTCTTCTTGCAGGCTTCAGAGCTCATATCAAAAGGGCCTCCGGAGGGGAACACCTCCTTGCCGAACTGCAATAAAGAGGAAGCGTGGCTTTCTCTTCTCCGCCGCGGGCAGCTCCCGCGCTGGAAGCCGAAGCAGCAAGCGAGGAGGGACATGGTGGGGTCCGGATGGCATTCGCCAGGGCGAGGACCCCAGTGACAGAGAAGCGGTGACTCTCTAAGATATGGGAACTCCAATCCAGGCCTGGAAATGAGGGCTTCGGTTTTTTAAAAGTCTCCCAGGTTGAGCTTGCTGGCTGCCCACAATTCAGAATAAACAGACATCTGGGTGGTTCCAACTGTCAATGACATGGCGACTTGCTACAGAAAACCACCACGTGAAAATTCACTCAAGGGTATTATAAAAATAAATCAAAGGTATTTTCCTCATCAAAAACCTTCTACTTTCATTTCCATAATTTTCAGGATCATCCTTCTCAGAAATTTGAGTAAGTGGCTTACTTCTAAGTAAGAGGCAATGTTCTCTTTATTTATTTACTCATTTATTTAACCCCAGGACAAGGCAGAGCATCCAGGTGAAAGGAGAGTTTCAGGTCTGGGACTAACCAGCCAAGAGCAGGAGCCCGCCTCAGCCTCAGGGCACATCTCTGAGGGCATGGGCTACCTAGGAAACTTTCATTTCCACATTTGTAAACTCTGGAACCGGTCACTTCCTCCCAGGGCGGCTACAAGGCCCACAGCATTTTGCACAGTGCCTGAAACATGTGAAGACTTGACCGCTGTCATATAAGGATAGCAACTGTGGGCCAAGCTACTGCCACACTTAACTCACATTCAAGTTTGCTGTCTATAACATTTACCTGCTCCAAAGCAGAAAAAAATCTGCATGACCAAGTCACAGAAAGCTACCATTGTACAAACTTAACTGGTCTGGTGACTGGTGGTTGAGGGTGGGGGTTGCTTGCAAAGGAACTACCTTAGGTAATGGAATGTTCTAAAATTGTATTGTGGTGAGGGTGGTGTACTGTATAAATAAACTAACACTCATCAAACTTTATGCTTAAAAGGAGTAAATCTTATGTTATTTATATTGTATCACAATAAACTGTTACAAAAAAATAATCATAAGATCTCAGATGCTACACCTAGTTCTAGATCCACTTAACCAGTAGCATGACCTCAGAGCATCTAACACTAGGTCAAGACTTCTGTTTCCTCTACGACACTCAAGGATGGTCTGGGGGGAAGGGGAACAGCACAGAGGAGAGAAATAATTGGTGTGGAGGTGTGAATGCCCAGACTAATTTAATAACTCAGCCCAAGGTTACTCTGCTCACTTTAACTACGTGACTGTAAGTCTGCAGAGTCGAGAGAAGAAGTAAATTTGGCCATAATTAACTACAAGGCAGAGAATGCAGTCCCCAGGGTGGTATGTGGTCTTTTGCTCTCTGAGAGGAGAGGGCCGAGTTCAAGTTGCTGCTACCACGTGGCCCAAACCTAAATTAACATCAGTGTTACCTTGTCTCTCCTCCAACATGTTTTAAGTGCAGTTTCACAACTAAGCCTCATTTTCTAATCGTCCAAGCATCCCTGCTGAGACTGCTATTAGTTCCTTCTAACAAATGGCTCAATAAGGCACACCTTTAAGTAGAAAAGACAAAGCCTACAACCAACACACTTATGCTGCTGTATTAATGCAGCCAGGTCCAGTGCAGACAGGTGATGCTTAGAGTCCAACAGGGAGGGCGGGGTCCCATTAACACTGCAAGTTGTACAGTGTCTTCAGTAAGGCTAAGAAGGTCCCGCCTTCAAGGCTTTGAGACCATCTTCTGCTAATATACATCAACAATAATTCAAATTTGTCCAAAATGATCTTGATGGCAAGGATCGATCTCCACCAAGAGCCTAGAGACAGCGTCTTCTTTGTAAAGAGCTCATACTGACACCATCCCACAGCCATTCAAAACACCAGGACCACAGCAGGATTCCTCGGCCATTTCCTCTATTCTGGGGACTTGGGAGAGGGTTTCTGTTCCGGTTTTAATGATGCACAACCAGACAGCAAATCTAGGAGCCACTCAGTGTGACATTCAAGGCCTTTCACTCTCTGGCCCTGTTTCATTTTCAGTCTCATATCCTGCTATTCTCCTCCCAGAATCCTCAGTGATATCCAACTCTTGCTGTTCCTCGGATTTGTAAAGCCTCCTGAGACATGTGCTGTTTGCACACACTCTGCCTGGCATGAAGCAGGACATTCATGTCAGGACTATTGTGAAAGTGGGGTATTGTGATAGGGCTACGATGTTGAAAAGCTACATTATGAAAAAACATCTCAAGTAATGGAATAAAACAACACCCCTAATTCCACCACGGTTATAGCAGGCTTTCACTTTCTACTTTATAAATTTCTGAGCTGACTGAGACTGTCACAAACATGTTTGATTTACACCAACCTCCCCCTAATCCTTCCTCTTTCCCCCCAAATTGCAGGGGACTCTACTTTATTCATTCTGTACTATTTGAGTTTGGGGTGTTATCTTTATAACTGGAAAAATAATGGTCTTTTAGAAATCTTTTAGAACTGGGTGGATGAGGTGGTCACTGAGGGCTGCCTACTGGGTCCCCATTTCCTGCTCCTCCTTCCCAGGGAGCTGCCGTTTTATTCAGGCAGCTGTCACCCTTCTCCATGCAGGCAGTGGGCTTGGGAGGCTGACCTGGCTCATCAGAATCTCCCATCCCCCTTGGCAGGCAGGGATTGGTCAGGAATTCTCACTGGAACCAATCAGGGCATGGCACTGGCGCCTGTGAGGCTGTTAATTGCTCCAGGAGTAAAGTTACGTTTTAAAACTGGTCCCATCAGCCCAAATGGAGGGCTCATGTTCCATGGTTTAGGGGGAAGGGGATGGGAGAGCTTTTCTTCTGTCTACTGTCTACTGGCGGACATGAAGAGTTGAACAGGAGGTATGTATCCTATTCTTTAAAGGGATATTAAACTTTATATACATTTCTGAAAGTACTCAGAACTGCCTGTTATTCAACTGGAATTTCTGTACAATCTGGAGTTTGAAGATGAGACACCACACTGGGGATCAAGTGGTTTCTCCCCTCCCTCTGGAGTTTAGTATATGTAAGTATATATTCATTCAAGTAAAATGTTAGTACACAATGCCTATCTCCCAAGGGCTTCCTTGGAGGACAAGTGGGGAAGACAGAATACAATTGTGGTTAAGTGTTAGGATTAAGGTACAAAAGGGTATGTAGAAGACAGAGAAGGATGGTCAGAGAAGGCTTCTTAGAGAAGGTAACCACTGGTCTGAGACTTGATGTAAAAGGCAAGTACAAGAGAGGCAAGGGTTCTAGGCAGAGAAGAAAGAAAGGACGCAGCAAACACAGGGCAAGGCCCAACGAATCGGGCTGGGAAAACTGGACATTCACAAGCAAAGGAATGAAGCGGGACCCCGACCTCACACCACATAGAAAAGCTGACTCAAGAAATGGTCAGGGTATTAAAGATGGTGGTGTGAGAGGTGAGACACAGGCTTCCTCCTAAAACCGCATATAATATGAAAATAGAATTAATACAACTAATCCTGAAAGAGCAACATGAAGAGGACTGTGCCAGACTGCATACACATGGAGAAAAGAGCAGACCTCACAGAACAGGGTAACGTACCAAAGCTGTGGCCCGGCAGGACCCAAGCCCTTCCCCCACCCCACCTCACTGGCGGGAAGAAGAGAAACTGAGCAGGGAGGGAGTGGAGGCCTGGGACTGCTGAATACCTAACTCCGGAGATCTGCTCTGGGAGCACAAACCTACAATTCATGGTGCTTGCATGATATGCTCATGATTATGGGGTTGGAAAGCTAAGACAGGCAGAATTCCTGGAGAGACTGAGATTCCAGCCGCTTGTGGAAAGCAGGGTTCCGTATCTGGCTGCTCTGGGACAAAAGAAAGGTGGGCAGTGTGGGAGACTCCATAACAAGGAAGCCGTTAGCAAGAGGGCTGCTAAAGGGGCAAGGATTACACAGAGCTTACTGCTCAGGAGAAAGGACAGGTAGACAAAATTGTCCACCCAGCAGGTTGGGAGCTTTGCCATATAGACTCTCATATTTAAGGAGGAAAAAGAAATCTTCCTCCTTGGACGATCTTCAGGTGCTCCAGCTCCCTGGCTGGCTACACAGCTCCAAGGACCCCCTCAGTGATATGCAATCTACTGCGCCTTTTTTCCGGCCAGCCCCACCTGGCTCGCAAACCGGCAAACCCTTAGCCCAGCCAGAGGGAAGATCTGTCTACAGCAACTAAAAACGCAAAGCATAGAGGCTTATACCTGTGTGCTCAGCCCACTGGTTCAGGCAGTGAAGACAGGCGTAGCAGCCGGGTAGCAAGAAACAGCTCTTTCCTCCCTCTAGGCACCAATACCACTCCCTTGCGACCCCTGACATTGCTTCAGGGGCTGAGAAGCTCCAGGGAGTAGAACTTCTGGGCACCAGAGGGCACCATATACAAATATGAAACACCAATGGAATCTGGTTCAGAGTAAAATTATTAATACCACTCCTGAGAAAGACTTAAATGACATCAACCTCATGACTCTTCCTGAAAGGGAGTTCAAAATAAAAATCATTAACATGCTCATGGAGGTAGGGAAAGATATTCAAGAACTAAGGAATGAATTCCGATCAGATATCCAATCATTGAAGAGCACAATGGACGGTATTAAAAGCAGATTGGATATGGTGGAGGAGATGATAAATGAAATAGAAACTAGAGAAGAGGAATACAAAGAAGCTGAGGCACAGAGAGAAAAAAGGATCGCTAAGAATGAAAGAATATTGAGAGAACTGTGTGACCAATGCAAATGGAACAATATTCACATTATAGGGGTACCAGAAGAAGAAGAGAGAGAAAAAGGGATAGAAAGTGTCTTTGAGGAGGTACTTGCTGAAAACTTCCCCAATCTGGGGAAGGAGATAGTCTCTCAGGCCATGGAGATGCATAGATGTCCCAACACAGGACAAGGAAGACAACACCAAGACATAGAGTAATTAAAATGGCAAAGATCAAGGATAAGGACAGACTATTAAAAGCAGCCAGAGAGAGAAATAAGATCACATAAAAAGGAAAGCCCATCAGGCTATCATCAGACTTCTCAACAGAAACCTTAAAGGCCAGAAGGGAGTGGCATGATGTATTTAATGCAATGAAGCAGAAGGACCTTGAACCAAGAATACTTTATCTGGCAAGATTATCATTTAAATTTGAAGGAGGGATTAAACAACAGATAAGCAAAAGCTGAGAGAATTTACCTCCCACAAACCATCTCTACAGTGTATTTTGGAGGGACTGCTATAGATGGAAGTGTTCCTAAGGTTTAATAGCTGTCACCAGAGGTAACAAAACCACAGTAAAGAAAGTAGAACAGCTAATTACTAAGCAAATGCAAAAATTAAAATAACTATCTCCAAAGTCAATTAAGGGATAGACAAAGAGTACAGAATATGATACCTAATATATAAAGAATGGAGGAGGAAGAAAAAAAGAAAGAACCTTTAGATTGTGTTTGTAATAGCATATTAAGTGAGTTAAGTTAGACTCTTAGATAGTAAGGAAGTTAACCTTGAACCTTTGGTAACCACGAATCTAAAGCCTGCAATGCCAGTAAGTATATACCTATTGACAATCACCCTAAATGTAAATGGACTGAATGCACCAATAAAAAGACATAGAGTCACTGAATGGATAAAAAAACAAGACCCATTTATATGCTGCCTACAAGAGACTCACTTTAAACCCTAAGACATACACAGACTAAAAGTGAAGGGATGGAAAAAGATATTTCATGCAACTAATAGGGAGAAAAAAGCAGAAATTGCAGTACTTGTATCAGACAAAATAGACTTCAAAACAAAGAAAGTCACAAGAGACAAAGGACATTACATAATGAAAAAAGGGTCCATCCAACAAGAAGATATAACCATTATAAATATCTATGTGCCCAATACAGGAGCACCTACATATGTGAAACAAATACTAACAGAATTAAAAGGAGAAATAGAATGCAATGCATTCATTCTAGGAGACTTCAACACTCCACTCACTCTGAAGGACAGATCCACCAGACAGAAAACAAGTAATGAGACACAGGCACTGAACAACACAATAGAACAGATGGACCTAACAGACATCTACAGAAGCCTACACCCAAAACGTGCAGAATACATAATTCTTCTCAAGTGCACATGGAACATTTTCAAGAATAGATCATATCTTAGGCCACAAAAAAGAGCCTCGGTAAATTCAAAAAGTTTGAAATTGTACCAACCAGTTACTCAGACCACAAAGGTATGAAACTAGAAATAAATTATGCAAAGAAAATGAAAAATCCCACAAACACATGGAGGCTTCACAACATGCTCCTAAATAACCAATGGATCAATGACCAAATAGAAACAGATCAAGCAATATATGGAGACAAATGACAACAATAATTCAACACTGCAAAATCTATGGGATGCAGCAAAGGCCATGCTAAGAGGAAAGTATACTGCAATACAGGCCTACCTCAGGAAAGAAGAGCAATCCCATATGAGCAGTTGAAACTCACAATTAACAAAACTAGAAAAACAAGAATGAGGTCCAAAGTCCATAGAAGGAGGGACATAATAAAGATTAGAGCACAAATAAATAAAATCAAGAAGAATAAAACAACAGAAAGAATCAATGAAAGCAGGAGCTGGTTCTTCGAGAAAATAAACAAAATAGATAAATCCCTAGCCAGACTTATCAAGAAAAAAAGAGAGTCTACTCACATAAACAGAATCAGAAATGAGAAAAGAAAAATCACTACAGACACCACAGAAATACAAGGAATTATTAGAGAATACTATGAAAAATTATATGCTAACAAACTGGATAACCTAGAAGAAATGGACAACTTTCCAGAAAAATACAATCTTCCAAGGCTGACCCAGAAAGAAACAGAAAATCTGAACAGACCAATTACCAGCAACGAAATCGAACTGGTAATCAAAAACCTACCTAAGAACAAAACCCCTGAACCAGATGGCTTCACTGCTGAATTTTAGCAAACATTTAGTGAAGACCTAATACCCATCCTCCTTAAAGTTTTCCAAAGAGTAGAAGAAGAGGGAATACTTCCAAACTCATTCGATGAGGCCAGCATCACTCTAATGCCAAAACCAGGCAAAGACCCCACAAAAAAAGAAAATTACAGACCAATATCCCTGATGAACATAGATGCAAAAATACTCAACCAAATATTAGCAAACTGAACTCAAGAATACATCAAAAGATCATCTATCATGATCAAGTAGGATTTATTCCAGGGATGCAAGGATGGTACAACATTCAAAAACCCATCAACATCATCCACCACATCAACAAAAAGAAGAACAAAAACCACATGATCATCTCCATAGATGCCGAAAAAGCATTTGACAAAATTCGACATCCATTCATGATAAAAACTCTCAACAAAATGGGTATAGAGGGCAAGTACCTCCACATAATAAAGGCCATATATGACAAACCCACAGCCAACATTATACTTAACAGCAAGAAGCTGAAAGCTTTTCCTTTAAGATTGGGAACAAGACAAGGATTCCCATTCTCCCCACTTCTTTTCAACATTGTGCTGGAGGTCCTAGCCATGGCAATCAGAGAACACAAAGAAATAAAAGGCATCCAGACTGGTAAGGAAGAAGTTAAACTGTCCCTGTTTGCAGATGACATGATATTGTACATAAAAAACCCTAAAGAATCCACTCCAAAACTACTAGATCTAATATCTGAATTCAGCAAAGTTGTGGGATACAAAATTAATATGCAGAAATCTGTGGCATTCCTATATACTAACAATGAACTAGCAGAAAGAGAAATCAGGAAAACAATTCCATTCACAGTTGCATCAAAAAGAATAAAATACCTAGGAATAAACCTAACCAAGGAAGTGAAAGACCTGTACTCTGAAAACTACAAGACACTCATGAGAGAAATTAAAGAAGATACCAATAAATGGAAACACATCCTGTGCTTATGGATAGGAAGAATTAATATTGTCAAAATGGCCATCCTGCCTAAAGCAATCTACAGATTCAATGCAATTCCTATCAAAATACCAACAGCATTCTTCAACGAACTATCGTACTAAAATTCTTATGGAACCACATAAGACCCCGAATAGCCAAAGCTATCCTGACAAGGAAGAATAAAGCTGGGGGGATTATGCTCCCCAACTTCAAGCTCTACTACAAAGCCACAGTAATCAAGACAATTTGGTACTGGCACAAGAACAGACCCATAGACCAATGAAACAGACAAGAGCCCTGATATAAACCCAAGTATATATGGTCAATTAATAGATGATAAAGGAGTCATAGACATACAATGGGGAAATGACAGCCTCTTCAACAGCTGGTGTTGGCAAAACTGGACAGCTACATGCAAGAGAATGAAACTGGATTATTGTTTACCCCATACACAAAAGTAAAATCAAAATGGATCAAGGATCTGAATGTAAGTCATGAAACCATAAAACTCTTAGAAGACAACATAGGCAAAAATCTCCTGAATATAAGCATGAGCAACTTCTTCCTGAACACATCTCCTCAAGCAAGGGAACAAAAGCAAAAATGAACTCACAGGACTACATCAAACTAAAAAGTTTCTGTACAGCAAAGGACACCATCAACAGAACAAAAAGGCATCCTATAGTATGGGAGAATATATTTGTAAATGACATATACGACAAGGGTTAACATCCAAAATATATAAAGAACTTACACACCTCAACACTCAAAAAGCAAATAACCTGATTAAAAAGTGGGTGGAGGATATGAAGAGACAGTTCTCCAAAGAAGAAATTCAGATGGCCAACAGACACATGAAAAGATGCTCCACATCACTAATCATCAGGGAAATGCAAATTAAAACCACAATGAGATATCACCTCACACCAGTAAGGATGGCCAGCATCCAAAAGACTAAGAACAACAAATGCTGGAGAGGATGCGGAGAAAGGGGAACCCTCCTACACTGCTGGTGGGAATGTAAACTAGTTCAACCATTGTGGAAAGCAGTATGGAGGCTCCTCAAAAAACTGAAAATAGAAATACCATTTGACCCGGGAATCCCACTCCTTGGAATTTACCCAAAGAATACAACCTCTCAGATTGAAAAAGACATATGCACCTGTATGTTTATTGCATCACTTTTTACAGTAGCCAAGATATGGAAGCAACCTAAGTGTCCATCAGTAGATGAATGGATAAAGAAGAGGTGGTACATATACACAGTGGAATACTATTCAGCCATAAGAAGAAAACAAAAAAAAAAAAAAAAGAAGAAAACAAATTCTACCATTTGCAACAACATGGATGGAGCTAGAGGTTATTATGCTCAGTGAAATAAGCCAGGCGGAGAAAGACAAGTGCCAAATCATTTCCCTCATTTGTGGAGAATAACAACAAAGCAAAACTGAAGGAACAAAATAGCAGCAGACTCAGAGACTCCAAGAAGGAACTAGTGGTTACCAAAGGGGAGGGGTGTGGGAGGGTGGGTGGGGAGGGAGGGAGAAGGGGATCGAGGGGTATTATGTTTAGCACACATGGTGTGGGGGGTCACGGGGAAAACAGTGTAGCACAGAGAAGGCAAACAGTGAATCTGTGGCATCTTACTACACTGATGGACAGTGACTGCACTGGGGTATGGGGGGGACTCGATAATATGGGTAAATGTAGTAACCACATTGTTTTTCATGTGAAACCTTCATAAGAGTGTATATCAATAATACCTTAATAAAAAAAAAGAAATGGTCAAAGATCTACACATAAGAACTAAACCTACAAAAGCCTCAGAAAACAATGGTTTCTGAGATATGACATCAAAAGCACAAGGAGCAAAAGGAAAAATGGACACATTGGACTTCATCAAAACCAGAAACTTTTGTTTTGAAAATGATACCATCAAGAAAGTGAAAAGACAACGCACAGAATCGGAGAAAATATTTTCAAACCACAAACCTAATTAAGGGGCTGGTATGAAGAATATAAAGAGAACTCTTACAACTCGATACTATAGAGACAAATAACCCAGTTAAAAATTGGGCAAAGAATTTGAATAGACATTTCTTCTTAGAAGATAAATGGCCCATGAGCACATGAAAAGATGTTGAACACCACTAGTTATCTGGGAAACGCAAATCAAAACTATAATGAGAAAGACAAAGAAAGGTCAAGCAAGGACCTGTGAGTGGCTCACGTGCCTGACGCATGCTGTGTAGCACGGCAGGGACGGCCGAGCGGCTGGACAGAGTGGTGGGAACCAGGCCAGGAGGAGCCCTACAGGCCAGGGATTCCTTGGGGGCCGTTGAAGAGTGACAGTCATAATGATCAGAGCTCTGGTTGCAGAGACAAGCAGACCATCCCCCATCTGTTAATGCGGAGTAAGGACAACGGCTCTGTGCAGCCACAGCACATGTTGACAGACGGCACTACCCAGGCACTAAACTGCAAAGCTGGCTTCACCCAAGATGTTACCACACCACGTTTCCTCCACCTTGTGTTTGTGAAATAGTGTGTTCGACTCTTGTGCAAGGGAGCTCCCATTTCTTCTCAGTTAACCGAGGTTGGTCGGATGGTCAATGGCGTGGTTAATTAAATGGGTTAGAGAGAGAGGAGGCATACCGATTGTGCAGAGGTTACCAGGGAGCAGTGGGTCCTATCAGGCGTCTTCATTTTGGCCCTTCCCCAGGATGTCTGGAAACTTTACCCAAGAGAGCTGCGAAGGGCCCTGTAACTGAAAGGGATTTGCGGATGCCCACAGGCCAGCCAGATGAGGACGGGAGAACCTGAGCCGAGGACGCTGGACACCACCTGCTCCCCCAGAGCAGGTGAGCTGATGCTGATGAAGTGAACTGAGTCAGCAGACACCTGAGGACGGACACGATAAGGACAGGGCGGCCCTGGGATCTGCCAGGCCTCTGAGACACAGTGGCTCTGCACAGGCCAAGCGGGCATTTATTAACTGCGCTCTTTTCATTGACTTGTCTGTACTACAAAATATTTGAGACATTTCTAAGGATACACAGATTACAGTAGGAACGTTGATAAAAAACAGGACTAAAAAAGGAGCTTTGTGTCAATTATCTTATTCACCTTTGATGACTACCGTGTCACATAGATGGTGTTATCTACGTTTCACAGCTGAGAAAACTGGAACTCAGAACAACTGAGTCACTGGCCCAAGGTCTCACTGCTACCAAGTAGCATTTGGATTTGAATCGAGGTCAGAAATGTAAGCTCTCCCCCTCTCTGCAGCATGCTGTCTATGATTCTGGCTTCCTCTCTGTGGACACTCCCCATCCAGCTCCCAGGGAGCAGAGCCACGAGGAGCCTGGATTCTGAAACCACACTGCTGGGTCCAAGCCCTGCTCTACCACTTAACTAGCTGAGGTGACTTTGGACAGGTTGCTCCCTGCACTTCCTCAGCTGTGAAATGGGGTAGTCATTGCATCTACACCTCTGGGACTGTTAGGAGGTTTCAATGAATTCATGTTGCTAAAACACTTTCTGGACAGTTACACAGTATACATAAAACTAGTTAACTAAACTAGTTAACCAAACTAGATGTGAGAATAACCTCCCAGGCCATCATCTGTAACATGGACAGGATGCTGGGATATCTGCCAGTCATGATGAGAATTTAACACAGGTAAAACACCTCTACATACAGGTTGTCATTATGAGCCTGCTACATTATGTAAAATATCACCTCTTTCATCCAGGGCTCAACGTGATTGTATAATTTAACAACTGAAATAATCAATGAAATTAGCAGTTAGTATGTCAACTGACTTAGAAAAATAAATACACATTGAAGGAAAAACTCTTGAAATACCATGTGAAATCATTAAAATGTAAAATAAAACACAGGAATGACAGGTGGTACTAAAGGAGTTTCTTCCTGTTATAAGAGCACATGCGTGTTGATGGACCTCACCTCACCCCCCACCTCAGCAAATGGGGGAAGAATACCGTGGCTTAGGTAGGGGGACTGGTTGTGTTTAGGGGGATTGTCTCTGATTTTGGTTTTGGAACGCTAAGATTAAGTGTTTGTCCCTCTGTTTATAACTTTCACAAACACTTATTTATAACACTTTAGAGGTGACATTACTGTTTAAGTGTGTGCTGGGAGATGTGTTCACATAAACCACACCAACAGAATATCTAACCTTTACACGGTCAGGGTCCACGTAATGCATTTTTTTCATGTCACATTCTTCGGTAATATAATTTAACTTGAGAATATAAAGGATCCATACTCCAAACACAAGCAAAATAAACCTGAAAAAAAAATCAATTAGGTATAATGATACAGTCATGGGAGAATCCAGAGCGGTCATGTGAAGTAAGTGGATACCTAACCCACAGAGTTTGCCTGCCTGCAGCATGAAAATACAGTGCTTCGGCTTCCGTCAGGGGTCAACCAAAGGCACAATACGTTTCGTATTTTCCCGATCAATTAGTCATCTATGGCTGTCTCTGTTCTAAGTGAATATAGAAAAAACTTTTTCCTGCAGAGGCACCATAATAAAATCTGAATCTAAATGCAGACTGCTGGGCTTAAAAAAAAAAACAAGTAATAGATTTTGAACTACAGAATTTCTGTTTCAATTTTTGGCCACTTTAAAATACTGTCCTCCTTCCAAACACTGTATGATTTCACTTACATGAGGTATGCAGCACAGTCGAAATCAGACAGGAAGTAGAAGGGTTGCCAGGGGCGGGGGAAGGAGAGCGGGGAGCTGCTGAATGAGGCCAGTCTCACTTTTACAAGAGGAAAAGGGTTCTAGAGATGGATGACGTGACAGCTGCACAACTTACGTGGCTGTGTTTAACACTGCTGGACTGTACACTTAGAAACAGGCAAAATAGTAAATTCTGTGTTTTGTGTATTTTACCACAATTTTTAAAAACTGGGGGACAAATACTGTCAGTTCTTTAAAAAAAAGAAACCGAATTAAACCATCTACTCATTCTTCCTCTAAATGATTCAACCCGGAAATGAGGCTGACAGGGGAGACAGTACCACTACACACACTTAAGACCACCTACAAAACTGCTTTTAAAGATCCAATCCACTCACACTGCTATGTGGTTTGAAATGCACATTCACACACATATACACAGGATTGGGGGAAAGAACTGAATCTAGTCCTGGCTCTAGAAATCTCATTTTTAATAAGCTCCTCAAGTGATACAAAATTTTTTAAAAGTTCTAAATAACTTTAAACCGAAGTTTAAGAATTGCTGCTTTAAATAATGTGTTATTGAAAATACAAAGTTAAGGAATAGCCTTTAGGGAAAAATAATCTATTTGCTAAAGAAAGGGGCAGTTTTTAAAACTTAGCATCTAGCATAGTATAGTGTAACAACACAAGCTAAATATTTCTTAATTTTTAAGGATGATGCAAAAAAAATATTGCTAGGAACTGTTTGCAAGACTTCTTGATTTCAACAGGCTTCCACATGAAAACTTAGACAAGCATCTTAATTTTTCATGGGATTGAGTCCAATATTGAGTGAACAGGATGCCACCATTTGTGTAAAACTGGGGTGGAGGGATACGTACACACACACACACACTTTCTATAGAAACAAGACCATTGACATTGGTTATCTTTAAGTGGGACGGGAAATGTGGCAAGCAGGGTTGAAATGATGTTTTACTGAGTCCCTTTAAAAGCTTTTGGATTTTGAATTTTGTGAATGTTCCTTTCTCCAGCTCCCAGAAAAGGCATTATATTCAGTGCATGGAGTAATTCCCTTGTTTTGATTAAAAAAATAATAAAAAAAGGAAGACAAAGGTGTTAGAGGTAGGCCTGTACCTACAGTGCCGATCATGCTGTATGTAATTCCGGGCTGCGAGCCTGTCCTGACCACACTGTAAGCAGCGTGGGCCCAGGTCTGTGAGGTCGGCTGCTAAGCGGCCAGCACCCCACACAGTGTCAGGTGCATGGAGGCCTCCATAAATACTGGTAATGACAAAAGGAAGAGGAAAATGACACAAGTGTTTATTAATACACAGCTCCTCTTCCCACCTCTCTCCTTCTGCACCTCCTAAATTAGTAAAGTGAGATGGGAGACTGGATTTCAGGGTTGGATTTCTATCTTTAGACATAGAAAAGGGGTAATTTTCAATGTGACTTGGCTGGGTACCAAAGAAGACTGACAAGTTCCTCCTTTAACAATTCTATCACTTATCAGAGTATAAGGTGACTGGGATGAAACACCCCTGTCACCCCTTTTTACTATTTAATACTTGATGTTATTCAAATGCCTGTAGGGGACTTTAATGTACTGAAACTAGCTGAGGGGAAAGGCCCCCTTTTGCTAAACAACGGCAGGAAGAGCTGTGCGCTTTGAGAGCTGTTCTCAGGGACAGGGCCTGAGAGGCCCCCTGGCTGGGTGTCACACCATTACCCAGTCGCGTGGTGCGTAAACCCATGGCACCTGTGCACAGAATCTTTACTCTCATGTGCCTTAAAAGATCCCTTGGCCAAGTATGATCAAGTCTGAGAGCCATCTTTAGGGCTCTCATTGAATTTTCCTCCCAGTTCTACAAAGTTGACCCAAAATAGGGGGATCTTAGGCCCAGGGGCTCGTACTTACTTGAGGATGTCTTTCAACAACAAGTTAGGTCTCCTCATCTTGCTCTGAGCTCGGGTGTACCATTTCAGGGAGGGTCTCGAGCAATCGCTTCTCAGTTTCCCACAGCTGTACTCACTTGTCATTGCTGTGAAGAGAGGAGGAGACAGGCGGAGGAAAACAAGGGAAGAGTTAGGCAGATTGTTTTAAGGGCTTTTACGTGGCACACCCATACCACCGAATACCACTCAGCAATAAAAAGGAATGGACAACTGATACACACCACGGATGGATCAGAGGCGAGTATGCTGAGTCAATACCAAAAGGCTACATATTGCATGATTCCATTTATAGAACACTCTTGAAATGACAAAGTTAGAGCAGTGGTGAACAGATCAGCCGTTGTCAGGAGTTAGGGAGGGGGTGCTGAGTGTGGCTATAGAAGGACAACGTGGGGAAGAAAATGTTCTGTGTCTTGCTGTGTCTATGTCAACATCCCATGATATTGTACTACGGTTTTGCAAGATGCAGCCATTGGGGGAAACGGAGTAAAGAGTACATGAGATTTCTCACAACTGGATGTGAATTCACAGTTATCCCAAAACAAAGTCTAATTTTTT
>JAQQAC010002629.1:8839541-8876254 GCA_029783875.1 Phataginus tricuspis
AAAAAAAAACACTTTAGTACTAAAAAATGTTAAACATCACCTGAGTGCAAGCCATTAAAAAAAAAAATCTTTACTATCTGTAGTCTTTCAGCTGGGAAAAAGTTATATCTCATTAATTACTTCATTTCCCTCATTAGGGTTGTGCTATATTCTTTGAAAGATAACTTTTATTAAATTGGAAAATAGAAACATCATGATTCATTAATTCCTCTCTGGGTATTCACCAGAAGAAAACAAAAACACTAATTCAAAGAGATATAGCACCCCTATGTTCACTGCAGCATCATTTACAACAGCCAAGAGATGGAAGCAACCTCAGTAGCCATGAATAGACGAGTGGATAAAGAAGACGTGGTCCATACACACAATGGAATGTTACTCAGCCATAAAAGAAAAAGAATGGAATCTTGTCATTTCTGACAACATATGGGAGGGACGTGGAGGGCATTATGGTAAGTGAAGTCAGAGAAAGACAAATGCTATATCATTTCATTTATCATGGAATTAAAAAAAAAACAAAATGAACCAAACAAACCAGAAGCAGACTCAAACAGGAGAACAAACTGGTGGTTGCTGGGAAGTGGGTGGCAATGGTGAAATAGGTGAAGGGGATAGAGAGGTACCAACTTCCAGTTATAAACATAAACCACGGGGATGTACAGCAGAGGGAATGTAGTCAATAACACCGTAATAACTTTATGTGGTGACAGATGATAACTACACTTACTGTGGTGAGCATTTTATAATGTATATAATTGACAAATCACTATTGTACACTTGAAAACAATATAATATTGTATATCAACTATATACTTCAATTAAAAATAACCTACAAAGTTACTTAAGTTAATTTTTTTCTTCACACCTTTTACTGTGGTTATGTTGTTAATTTGTAATAAAGTCAATACATTTTTTATTATGGTTTCATTGATATATACTCTTAGGAAGGTTTGTGGTTACTACATTCACCCATATTATCAAGTCCCCCCCACACCCCATTGCAGTCACGGTCCATCAATGTAGTAAGATGCCACAGAGTCACTACTTGTTTTCTCTGTGCTACACTGTCTTCCCTGTGACCCCCCACACCACGTGTGCCACTCATAATGCCCCTCAATCCCCTTCTCCCTCCCCCCACCCTCCCCCACCCCTCCCCTTTGGTAACCACTAGTCCCTTCTTGGAGTCTGTGAGTCTAAGTCAATACGTTTTTTTTTTAATAACCTGATATTCAAGTATTTAATTTTTCACTACTGTAAACAATCTATCCCCCTCAACTTCAATTCTGTGTAGCACTAGAGTACAAGAATTTCCACAGCTAGGTATCTCTCTATTTGAATAGCTGCAAAAAACAGTGCCAAGGACCTCACTGGTCAAAACCTTTGCTGAAGAATCTACTGACTTCTTAAATAAGTAGTTAGAACTAGACTCTGGAAGGTTTTCAAACACCACAACCTTGTGTTTACTTAAATGCACGGTCATCCAAGTGGTGCAAACCATCAGGCTACCCATAACCAGTACATAGATGAACTTGTGTTCTTCTGATAAGCATGACACTCAGTTCACCCTAAAATGGGCCTTCAGAGAGCAGAGCTGTGGTATGATTAGAAGAGCACCATTTCCGCCTCTGCCTGCCACGGGCGCTGGTGCGTGGACAGCGCGGTGGCCCTCAGCTCTGCTTTGCCCCTCTGTTCCTGGTCTTCTCTGACACTCAGGCTGCACGCCTATAAACTAGGTGTCCCAGACTTTTGCCAGCTGGCTTCCTGCTAACTATGACTATGGGACATCCTGGTAGGAGACTGGAAGACAAGAGGAAAGAAGCAACTTTCCCGTCCCCCTGATTTGGGGGGAACTTCTGCCGGGGCGGCAATAGGAGCAGGCGGTGGAGGTGACCATCTGTGACTCCAGTGGCGGCGGGCCCTCCGGGTCCCAGGGCTGTACTTGACACAAGGAGCGGCACCTCTAGCAGCTTTGAGACAAGTGTGGGCTTCAGCCCAGGGTGACGGCAGCTTCCGGATCTTTGGCTACTTCTCTCTCCCTTGGGCATCTGCAGGCCTGCCAACGTCTTTGAGATCAGCCCGCTCTGCCTGAAGCCTCTCTGTGGTTTCTGGTCTCTGCTGGGCACTGACTGGTACATCTGATGATTCCCATCTGCCCCTTTCAGGAAAGGGAAGTCAAGCAAGGAAAGGAGGGGCTCTGACCCCCTTCCTCTTCTCACCACCAGTGCCATGTAACACACTCACACAATCATTCAAATGCTCAGGAAAACAACCTGTGTTTGGATTTTTCTCTAATCACACTAGAGAGGATCTCAGGAGAGGAAGGATGAGGGCACAGCCCCCACTGCCTGACCCCAGGCTCAGCTCGCCACCCACCGGCTGTGAAGCTTTAAGCAAGTTACTCTAATAGCTCAGTTTCCTCATCTGTAAAATGGGAATAAAAATATAGCCTACCTCTTAGGATTAATATGAGGAACAGTGGTTGCACATAGTAAGCACTGGTATCACCATATTACTAATGTTACCATAGTAATTATCATATTATTAACGAGTGCTGGTATCACCATATCATTACCCAGGAGGGATGGTACAGCACTCAGTCTTATTTTACGCAACCCATCTGACAGGGCTTCAGGCGCCTGCTGCCCTCCATCGCCCTCGCTTCTGGACAGGCTTTCATTTCAGCCCCATCAGAGTCCCCTCTTCGGTCCATTCCACTTGCTCCAGAGGCAACCTCCCCCCGAGCCCCTCCCTCGCATACCCTTGTCAGGCCTTGGTCAGTATCTGCTCCCCCCCCAGCCCCTTTTTACACCCATGGAATCTCTGAATGCTCAACTTACCTCCCCGTGTTGGCCGAGCTGCTTGGGCCTTGCTGTCTTCCCTCCCTCTCTGTCCACCACGCCTGCAATGCTTTGGAAGCACGCCTCCCTTAAGGCCTCTGTGATCTTAAGACTCCCGCACGCACATCTCACCACTGCAGGTCCTGGTCTCTACCCCCAGCAGAGTCTAGTTCTGGTTCACCACTTGCCTTTTGCTCACCTCCTCAAGGGAGAGGACCTCAAGTCCATCTCTCTATACAGACCCCTCACCAAGCTCAGACTCGTGTATCTAATGGTCTATCTAACAACCCGCCTGCTATGTTCACCTCAAACGATTCCATATGATGTCTGGCAGCTGTACCATACACTCAGTCATCCAAGGTGAAATCCTGCAGGTCGACCCCAGATTTCAACCTTTCATTTCCTACCCTAATCAATCTGCAGGCCTCTCAATCACACCTTTTTGAACTTCCCATGCCCACTGATATTCCCTTAGTGGAAGTCACTTACCTGGACCCCCTGTCTTAATTCTGTCCTCTCAAAGCCATCTTTCAAAAATGTGTACCTGCTTAAGGCCTCCCAGCTCGTCTCTATGACTCCAGGTGACAAACTTGTCTGTCACCCTCTGGCCACAAAGAAGTACTGCTAAAAGCCTTGGAAGTGCCAGATTGTTGCCTCAGTGCCTTTGCACATGATGTACCCTCAGTCCAGATTACTGATGAGGAATCCTTCCCAACGATCTGCCTGGCGAACTACTTTGTGTTCAACCTTTCTCTTTCTCTATGATGACTGATCTTTCTCAACACCTTAGCCGACCCCGGGAGGTACACGCTTCAGAGCTCCCTGAGGATCAGCTGAAACCACGCTTTGCTCAGCTCCTTCCCGTGCCCACTGTCCTCCCGCACTCTCTTTCTCCTAGCAGCTCCCTCAGTAAACCAAGAGTTCTTGAACTCCTGTTTCAGCCTCTGCTTCTAGGGAACCTGACCTAAGACAGGCCATTAGGCCAGCAGGGTCAACATGTGGAGGATCACAGGAGGTCATGGGAGAACCTGAGAAGCCCTTGAGGACTGGATTCAGGAGGGTGCATGAAACACAGAGGGAAGTCCCTGGGGAAGCAGCAGGGACAGCAGAGGAGGGAGCGGCAGGCCGGTTGGGGGGCTGGCGAGGAGCTGCCCTAGTGCTCCCAGGTGTAGACCCTGTGCCACAGCAAAGGCGGAGGCGGGGGGCGGGGGGGAGCTGGAGGAGGGCTTCCCACTGCAGACTGACAGGCTTAGGGAGATCAGACGTGGCCAGCAGGTGGGGGGAAGACAACCCAAGCGACCGGGAACAGTGGGGCCCTTTGCAGAGAGAGGTCACAGGAGATGGCAAGTTCGGTGAGTTCCGTTTGGCCTTGCCCAGTCCCAAACACCTGTGGGCCATCAGGTGGCTAAATGCACGGGCAGCTGAAAACCCAGGCCCGGAGCCCTCGGGAGGGATCGGAGCTGGAGGATCAGTTGGGGCGCACCTGGCAGTACATAATGTAAATCTGGGTTTCATGGCTCTTAGCCCGTGGGCGTTTCTTTTCCTCCCAGAATGGGAAGTCCAGGGACCAGAAGATCAGGGCTGGCACACAGGCCTTGCAGTGACATAGGAGTCCCCAGTGCCTACCAGCTCTGCTCCTCTGGCATTAGCATGTGGCCTCCACTCCGGATTCCAGGCAGGAAGGAGAAAAGGGATGAGAGGGAGAAGGGGAGGCACCAGGGAAAACGTCCTGGAAATCCCTCGCAGCATTCCATTTATAGCCCTTTAGACAGAACGACATCACATGGCTACCCGCACCTGCAGTTTGCCAGCAACTTTCTACCAGCTGGGCAAGCTGCTTCCCCAGGCAAAACAGGGTTCTGTCAGCAAGAAAGGAGAGTGGGAGTCTGTAAGAGTCAATGGTAGGGTCTGCCACAGCCAGATCAGGGCCTGGGGCTATTTGGGTAAAGGTACTTGTTAAGGCTGCTGCAAAGAGAGGAGAACCCCAAGGGGAGGAACAAAGAGCAGACACCTTGGGTAAAGCCCACCTTGAGGGCTGGGGAGGCCCAGAGGACGCACACCAAGTGGTGCTGCTGGAAATCAGAAAAGGAAACATTACCCAAAGTCTGCAACTTGGATGGGACAATTTCAAGCCTGGGTGTTATAACATGGAACTTTCAATGATTTAAGGATGCAACACACTAGTTCCAAAACAAAATACATTTTAATCACTTTAACCTAGAAAAGTAATAGGGGTGTCTGTGTAGTATACACCAAAAAAGGTGATTTCTAAAAGCTGATTTCATCGATTCCTCCACCAACTTGCTCTATGAAAAAGCAGAGATGATGTGATGATATTGTCTGGATTGAGTGCCCCACTTTCTAGAAACCCAGGTCCAGGAAATGATAACAGGAATGAATGTATCTACAGCAGTATGGTGAGGGCTGCGGGGGAAGGGAGGTGTTCAGAGTGTGGCGCCCGCCCCCCGGCACAGACAGACTGTGTGCGGTGAAAGCTGACGCCCTCGGCTGCCGTGCCAACGCCACCCGTGGGCACCGGACAAACACAGCAGGCAGGGGCCCAGAAGCTGGGAACACCCGGGTGTGTGTACAGTTCTAAACTTTCTTCTGCCTGCACGCAACAGGGAGGGAGAGCTCAGGAAGAGGGGACAATGGCTTAGCCAACCCACTCAGGAGTACAGCCCAGGGCCTCACCTGTGGCGCGCGGAGCTCTCAGGGACGTGTTACTTCTCTCTTACTGATTCCAGAAGTCAGCCTTGTTCTCCATCATCCACTCAAGCTGACTGCCATCCTTGTACAGTCTAGGTAGCTAATTTCAAACTAGTTTTATCTGTGGAACGCTTTTTTTTTTGCATGGAAGCTCACTTAGAATCCTAACGTGCAACACAGATAAGAGGCATTCACTTCCTCAGCTGCAGGCTTCTCCACCTTGGCATTATGGACTTTTTGGTCTGGTACTTCTTCGTTGGATGAGGTTGTCTTGCGTATTGCAAAATGTTTAGCAACATCCCTGGCCTCCACCCACTAGACGCCACTATCAACTCTGGTTCTCCCCACTCTGCCAGTTGCTTCAACCAAAAATGTCTTCAGACATTGCCAAATGTTCCCTGGTGGGGTGGGGGCAAAATCACCCCCGACTTTACCCATGGGGATAAAGTCATTGTATAATTAAAAGTCCAACATTGCCTTATTTTTAAAGTATTGAGGGTAATTAAACTTAATGCAGAAACTGAAATCAAAGAGTGTGGGCTTTAACTTGATGAAACTCGAGCTTTAGTATCTAATCTTTTTCCGTGTTGGTTTGGGGTGTATGATCTTAAGAAATCGCCATTCATCAAGATACGTGGTGGTGTCTCAGCTGTACAACCACACAGGAGCCCACGGCCAGCCACAGGCCTGCCTGCACACACCAGCCATGATTCCAGAGCACAGCCTGCCAGGCGGAGCTCACAGGTGTGCAGTGGGGGGTGGCGGAGGGGACACACAACTCACTCCTGGACCCATACAACTCAGGCTGAGCACCTTCAACCATCTCTTCTGCTCCCACCACCAATGCAGAAAACCCTCACTACGTGGTACCCTCCCATTTCCAACTGGGTAGGCAGGGTCTCTCCTGTCTTCTAGGAATGTGAAATTTTACCCATGATACCAAAATCACCAAGGAAGTGCTGCCTGAAAGCACTGGTGCGGAGACCATATCCAATCACCTCCTGGAATCTGGCATTTATTCAATTTCAGTGATTAATGCCTCTGCCACTGTCCTGGCCAGAGATTTTCCAAGCTGACCTCATACAAGAAGGAGGAAGCTGTAAGGTATACAGAGGCCTAGACCCCATGCCCAGAATCTCCCACCTGGTAGGACCAGGTGAGGACACCAAATGTGCACTTTAAGCAAGTCCCCTGAGTCGTGTGGGAGAGGAACTGCGTAGGCCTGCTCTCCGGTATGCTTCTCACGGTTGTAATTGGCAACAGATTTTAGCCTGAAGATTTTCGGATTCTCCTACGAACTGCATTAAGTTATAAGGACCTGCCTTCTGCAACGAAAGACAAAAGCGTCTGCTCTGGGACTGAAGTCTACATCCTCTGACTTTGCCCACCAACCAGGATGCAAGTGCTTCGATGCTTCTGGGGTGTGCTTTTGAATCAACTTCTAATCAACTACTATTCCTCTAATGCTGAGACTTCACCATCAGAGTCACCCAACTGCCTGCTTTTCACATGTTTAAGAGGGTTAAGGCCATTAATGCTGAGCCCTTGGAATACATAAACATTCTTCAAACTAGAACATGCCCTGCAACTGCAGAGGGCAGGTCCCAAGATCCTACTCAGGTGACAAAGATGACTCTTGCAGGGTCACGTCCGCAGCCCTCCCTGTCCCTGCGGCTCCCCTACACTCTCCTCCCCTCACCTCACTTCAGCCTAGCCAGCCTCCTGCTGCCCCCACACCCTCCTCTCCCCCACAGGGCCTCTGCTTCCGGTCCCTTGGTCCCTCGGCTCCAGCTCCACACAGCTCTCCCCTAACCTTCTTTATTCTGCTCTTTGTTCATAAGTCGCCTCCCCTGGCCACCCTTTCTAAAGCAGCGCTCCCACCTGCAGCCCCGTTCTCACTTTCTGCTTCACTTTACTTCACAGTACTCACTACTACTTGTACATACTTGCCTGTATGTAATCTGCTTTCCCAGCAAAAATGCAAGATTCCTAGATAAGAGACTGTCAATTGTGCTCACGGCTATAACCTCAGAACCTAAAAAGGTGCCTAGCATGGGAATGGCACCTAACGGATCCTTTTTGAAGGAATGAGCTGATGAATGCATGGACGGTAATCACTGGCCGGCACCCGGGTCCCTGCAAAAAAGCTCACCCAAACTCAGCAGAGCCCTCACAAGGGGCAGACATGAAGAACGAGTCCTTCCAGTCTAGACACCCCACTGGGTGTTTCTGAAGCGCCCAGAGCGTGCCTGGCACATGATGAAAAGGATGGGAATCCTTCTCAAATAAGAATTACCGTGTGTGTATGTTGCAGAAGAAAGAAACAAAATCAAAAGAGGGTCCCACCCACCTCCATGGAAAAAAAAGCAACTGGATCTATTTCATTTTATTTTAAAGAGAACAGGAAAGAGATAAAATACTCAACTGTTCTGCCACTGGCTGTTTGATTGCAGCCAAATCACCTCTTTAAGGATATTTGCTAACATGTAAAAAGCAGGGTTGGGTGAGAACACTTCTACTGCCCCTTCTTCCACTAAAATTTTATGAGTCTCACTTACCTAATTTTCAAAGAAAGAACAGGAAACCTAAAACTCAGCTTATTCAATGGACACATTATGGCCACTTAGTAGAGAGAAAAAAGAAGTTAGAATAAGTGGAGGGAGATGAATTTTAGAAGATAGAAGGGGGAAAAATGGGGGGACACAGGAGTAGAGAAAATGGTAGTAGGGGCTGGGGGATGGGAAATTCTGGAAAGGAGGAACAGAAGGAACAGAAGCTTCACACTATCCCTATCATATTCTGTTCCAGAGATGGGGGAGTTTGAGGAACAACTCCCTGCAAATTCTGATAAGCAGACCCACTCACAAACCAACTTCACGCCCCAGCTTAGAGCCACCTGTCTGAATCCAAGAAACACCCCTATGAGAGACCCCAGCCAGAGCACAGCAGGTAGCCCTCAACTGGATAAAATGAAGTGGGGGCTGGAAAAGACCCCCTCCTCACAGAGAACATAGTAAATGCAGGGTTTCTTCCAAAACATACAGTCTGAGGTTCCTTGACATACAGTCAAGGCAGGAGAGAGGACTGTCTCTTTAACTGGCTAAGCCTGGGCTCTGGGTAAAACGCACTCTCTGAGAGCCTTGTGCCCTATTTGCTGGGAAGGGCTCAATCAGGCACCTCGTGCAGTACTTTGACCTGGGGCATGAACTCTCAACTGCACTGAAAAATACTTTAGAAGTTACACTCTGCCTGGGAAGCGTCTTTCACAGGACAGCTGTAGGGCCAGTCTCAGCCAGGTGGGTGCGTGGCACAGAGCCGGCCGACCAGCTCCCTGAGGGCGGCCCGCAGGAGGGACGTCCTCTGGGACAGCAGCGGGAAGAGCAGCTGCAACAGGCACAGGAAGACACGTTCCCGTCCCGGGAAGCCTCACCTATGACTGCTCTCCCCGCCTGTTTTCTGCCGAAGCCAGAAGCAGCAAAGTCAGTTCCGACTGAAGAGGCCCAGCGTTGTAGGAGATGACTTCAGTGAGGACCGCAGAAAGGGCAGGTGCTGAGGGCCCCACGGGTGCTTCTGCCACTCACCGGCCGCAGCACCATGGCCCGGAGCACCAGCCCTCCTGTCTTTCAGCCTCCTTTCATCTGAAACAGAACTGGGATCCCCTTTATCTTTCAGAACTCCTATAATCAGAAACTCCTTTATCTTTCATGACCTTGGCATTTCTAAAAAAGTACAGGCCAGTTATTTTTGTAGAATGGCCCTCAGTCGAGGTCTGTCTACTTCTTCATGAATAGACTCAAGTTGTTCACTTTCGGTAGGAATCTCACAGAAATGATACTGTGCCCTTCGTGATGCATGTTCTCAGGAGGCACATGATGTTGATCTGTCCCCAAACTGGTGATGTTAAATTCGATTAAGTGGGTAAAGTGGTGTAATGCAGGTTTTTCCATTGTCAAGTTAAAATTTTCCCTTGTAATTAATAAGTAACTTGATGGAAGACACTTAGAGACTAAGTAACTGTTCTGTTCCTCATCAAATCCACTTGTTTTAGCACCCATTGGTGGACTCTTGCCAAGATAAGGATAAAATTGTGTATGAGATCAAACAAGGTCAAACTTCAGGAAAAAAAAACTATGGCCGGTGAAAGCAGTGCCTGCTGGGACCAAGTATTAGCATGTGAAACTCCTCTGTCAGACTGAATTCAAATAGCCCCACAGCTTATGTTCGCTCTCAGCTCTTAAGAAAAAAATCAAACGCCTCTAGATCTGCTTTTGAAAGTATGCATGGGTATGCTAGCTTCTCCTATGGTGAGCGATGCCTGCTGGAAACTATAATTCCCAAGGTGTCTAGGAGCAGAGAGAAGAGACCCCGGGTTCAGAGAGCTGACAGCTAGAGGCTGACTCTCCAGGGACAATGCTGAGGGGCGCAGCTAGGGGACGCCTGCTCCGCGGTGGTGTGGTGCAGGGAGCTATATTTAAAAATAAAAACTCCAACTCTCCATCACCTTATACCGAGGCACGACCAGGTTTAGGAACTCCAGTTTCGCTTACTCAAGAAACATTTTTTACAGCACTGTTATTCAGCGTTGTAATACACTTCAGAAATTAGGTAACAGCAGAAAGAACATCATCTTGAAAGCACATACCAGCTGTTATACTGCAACCCAGTGACACCCACTGGTAACATTTTGGCCCACATTCTATTATCAGTCTTTTCTCTTTGCATGTGTGTATTTGACCAGGATTGGCATCACACTGTCTATGCCAGCCTTCTTCAAGCTGGATTCCATTGGAGAACTGAGCCCTACGGAAAAGGATTTGAGGGCCCATTTTCTTAATTCTCCCAAAGGATGGTCTGGAGTTAGAAACAGAAGTTAATGCATAATATAGAAGGTTGTCTTAGACTATTAGGGCACTACTTGAGAAGGGTTGGTCTGTATTGTTGTATAATTTGTTTTATTCCCCTAATAATCCTTTTAAAAAATCCTTTAATAAGCATTTTTCATACACAGGCACTGGGAATATAAAGATATATAAGACACAGCCCCTTCCTCTTTAAATGAATAATCCCGCCAGGGAAATCGATAACATCTAAACACCCAAAATACCGACTAACGTTATGATGGAGACTGCCTGGAGAGCCCCAGGCAAGGGACCGCTAGCTCCACCAGAGGAAATCAGGGAGGCTTCCCTGAGGAGATAATATGTACGTGGATGAAGGCTAGACAAGACTTCAGAGACAGAAAGAAGAGAGGAACAGGCATTCCAAACAGAAGGAAGGACATGGCGAGGAGGTGCTCAGGACAGATCACAGGGGTCCTGGGGAAGACCGGCAGAAGTTGCAGCTCGGAGGGAATCAGGCCTTCCAACCTGGCCCCAAAGGAGGAGGCGCTGGGCAGCCCTAAATGCTGCTTAATCAGGAGGGTGGCGAGCTCACAGTGGTTCAAAGGGAGCCAAGGGCGAGGGTGCTCAAGGGGCCACAGGTCACTGCAGCCCCAGGAGACAGGGGAGCTGAGCCAGAGGAAGGACGTTGAGAAGGGGGATGACAAAGAGATATGGAGGAAGAAGGTGCCACGGGGCCTGGTGACTGAGCTGGCTGGGGGCTCTTCTGCGAGCCCCCAGCCAGCCAAGATCCGGCCTGCCTAACAAATTCCGGCTGCTAATGGAAAAAAAAAAAAAGAGCACGCGAGAAGGCTCCACATGCTGTCCCCGCTCCACCATCCTCTGAGATGATTTACCGACAGAGATGGGGTAAAGCGAGGAAGCTGCTCACAGAAATGCCCCTCCTCTTTGGGTCCCTCTGAGCTCCCACAGAACACCTTGTGTAATAGCTCTCCAGTGGCGGGCCCCCGTGCCAGCAAATCATACATGCAGAATAGGCCACAAGAGAACAAGTCTGTGGCAACCCCATGAAAGCCACAAATTAAGCAAAATCTAGAAGCTACCTTTTTCATGGGAGATTACTCTCTTACTGTAAAGGAAATGCAGGTAGATGCGCTGAATAAATAAAAAGAGAAAGCGAAAGCTGGTAGCGTTAGCAGTTACCAAAAGCAACACTGGGCCCCGATATAAACAGGCTCCAACACAGGATCTTCCCCCAAACTTGACTATAATGGGGAACACAGGGTATGGGATGACGGGTAAGTGTGGGCGCAATTTCTAAAACAGCCAAAATCCTACTCTCAAAAAGAAAGGGTACGGGTATGAGTTCTTAAGGCTTGGGGTTATGAAGTGACATCACCAAACAGAACTTTAGCAGTATTCCTCAGGGGGCAGCTGGCTAATGGATTTGGAAGGGAAGGTGGAGGATTCGCTAGGCAGTTTATGCAATAATCTGGTATTCAATAATCCTAGTTTCCCCATAGGAACAGAAGACCCAGACTAGTCATATGAAACTCCAAATCAGAAGGTGATAATGACCCTAGAAAAGGACCAGAAGGGACGGTGTCTGGGAACAACCTGGAGTTTGACAGGTCCTGGCAGTTCAGAGACCGAAGCAGAGGACGGCATCTTATAGGAGACAATGGCAAGTTCTGTTTGGGCCACTTTAAGCTCAGAACAATTTAAATACATTTGAATTCCTGAAGTCAACATGTATTTAGGTCTGTGAGAGGCATGGCTAAAACATACCGTTTCCTTTTATACTCCAATCACACAACCCTTTTACTATTTGCTCCAAATATTTGGGAAACCAGCATTTCGGCAGGCTCCCAAACAGGCATACTGTCGTTCATGTAACTGGTTTTTAATCAAGCATGGAGTACCGCCTAGGGATATAGCAATAAGCAAAACGGATATGTCTCTTCAAAAAGCTCTCATGATCTCATTTTAGCAAACAGACAAGTAGATCTTCCCCCAAAGTCATTATTTTCATGGTTTTCTTTCTCACTCACTCTACATTGGACACGAAGGCAGTGTTAGGTAACATTTTAGATTGGGGGCACGTGTGTGTATGTATGCGTCTGGCAGGGGGCTCAGAAACGGCCTCCCCAGGAAGGAGTGAGTAGGATTCAGTGTGGGGTGGGAGGCAGGCGCTGCCTGGGCAGGGGCAGCAGGCTCCCGGGAAAAGCCCTGAGTGGGGTGGCCGGAGGGGAGCCCAGGAGGGAACAGCGTACCGGAGAGGCTGGAAAAGGAAGCAGGCCCCGCATGCCATGGCAGGTTGGAATTTTATCCTGAGATAAAAGGAGCAACTGGGGGTGTTTAAACTGGAACTGAGTTTTGGAGGAACCTCTCTTGAGGTTGGACTGGAGACAGGGCAGGCCCCTTGCTCGGGGCTGATGTGGAGACCCAAGAGCGAGAAGACGGTGTACCTGGGAATGCACCAGCCCGGGCCAGGAACAGCCCTCTCAGCGCCTCGGATCATCCTTCCTAGGACATCCCCAGGAGCCGCTCTCGGAGGTGGGTCCACATGCACCCAGAGACAGAGACGCATCTACCCCATCCACCAATCCAGGCCAGACTGCCTAAGTCTGAGCCCCGGCCCTCTCTGGTCCTTAGGGATTCTTGGTTTCTTAGCCTCTCTGAGCCTCGGTCTCTTTATAAAGTGAGGATAACAAAGGTACCAAACTCATATAGCTTTTGTGAAAATTAAATGAGCTGATATACATAAACCATCTAGAACAGGTGGTGATAAAGTGAGTCTGTATAGCATTTATCTTTTTTTTCTGTCCCATCTGTTTTGTTGCATGTGGGTTCACAGGGTGCAGGCGGAGGGGGTGGAGATTAGGAGCAACGTGTTCACAAAGAGCCAGCCACCAAACACCGCTAGGCGGCCATGATCTCGCACTGGCTTGGCAGATAACTGAACCCTACCACGGTTAGCCCTGACTGTGCCTTTATCAAGACAGACCAGCTTAACATTTATAGGTGAGACCCAGAGCTGTGCTGTTCAGGACTGGTGCCACTAGCCACATGTGGCTGTTGAATACTTCAAATGTGGCCAGATGAAATTGAGATGTGCCGTACAGTAGTGTAAGATATGCAGATACACACCAGGCTTTGAAGATTTAGAATGTAAAATAGCTCATTAACAATTTTTATACTGATCTCATAATATACTGGACCTACTGGGTTAACTAAATTATTTAAAATAATTAATTTCACCTGTTTTCAAAAGGTTCTTTCCTTCAAACTCATTGGATCTGTTTTAACGGCCACATTGTTCCTAACTTCTTAATTTAGCTACTTAGCTCATTAATTTTTGCCTTTTTTTTTTGCTAACATGAGCGATTAAGACTGCACGTTTCCCCCAACATGCTGATTTAGCTGCATCCCACAAGGTTTTTTTAAAGTGTATAATTCATCCTGCAAGTTATGATATGTATTTCATTTCTATTACTTCTTTATCTTTCAAATCTAAATATTTTCTAATTTGGAAAATTTTCAAAAATTTTAAATGATCTTTTAAAACCAATACGTAATTTAGCTGCATTTTGTTCAGAGAACTTGGTCTGTATGATACTGATTACTTGAAATATGTTAGGACTTACTTCATGACCTGGTTATAGCTTTTGTAAAAGTATCATCTTCACTTGTTGGGACTATGTTTTTTATATAATTGTTTTGCTCAAGCTTATTCATTGTGTTGTTTGTTGAAATAATCCCTTACTGGTTTTTAATCAGCTTGTTCTATCAGTTACTGGAAGAGGTATGCTAAAATCTCTCACTGTGAGGGCAGACTTGTCAACTTTTTGTCACTCTGTCACTTTTTACTTTATATAATTTGAAGCTGTGTTATTTGGCGCATAAGAATTTAGAAGTTTTATCTTCCTGGGAAATTGAAGCTTTGATCCACTTGTTTCTTTTTCATTTTTTAAATGTGGCTACCAGGAAATTTTAAATTGTATGTGTGGCTTGGGTTATATTTCCACTGGACAGCACTAGTCTACGGGAAAGACAGGCAGGAGGCCTTGCACCAGCTACCAAGTCCTGGATGACTAAGGATTTGATTGCAGAAAATGACAAGCAAGCAGAGGACAGAATTGGTGGCCCTGTTAACGTACCACTCTCTGTCTTTTCTTGCTGCTGGAGTCGAGATAGGAAAGGGGAACAAGATGTTTGTGAAAAGCAGAAAGGAGGTGAAGAACAAGACAGAAGAGGATGAAAAAGCAGAAGCTGAGGAGAGGAGGCAAGGGAAGAAAGAACTCTAGGTGTAACAGAAAAACTGTTCCTGCTCTGAACTCAATACCAGTAAGCCTTTGATTATGGAAATGCACCTAGTCTTAAAAACAGCCCTAACGTTCAAAAGACCGAACTACAAATCCATCAAAGTTGACCTTTCTATTTAATTTGTTATTTTTGTCAATTTTCTCTTTGAATTAATCAAATCATATCATGCAATACTTAACTATTATGATTCCAGATATTAAACACTTGAAGGGAAAGGGAGAATGGTGTAGGAGTTGGTAAACCATTGAATAACTTAATCTTGGGTATTTTCTACATCGTGAGAGGAGAAAATAAAAGTCTTATATGGCTTCAAAGACCATACAAGAAATGGACTTTTCCTCATTCTTAAGGAATTCTTAGTAGAAATTTGGAAGTACAGGTAAGGCAGGTCAGAAAAGTAGAATTAAAGTATAGAGAGTACAATGTTACTAATATGCTAAGGGAGGAGAGGTTCCCAAGAGTGTGTATAGCAAGAGGGCTGGGAGCTGAGATAAAGTGAAGCAGCAGTTAGGCCAAAGAAACTCTCCTCTGATCGCTGAGGCTCTTGGAGTAGTTAAAGGGCTCTCCACAGCTCAGCCTATCCTGTTACCTGACCCAGGGGCGACTGGGGCCTGGAGGTAACGGCACTTGCCAAAAACATATGAGGCACAGGTAAAAACTGATCGTGCCTCTTGACACGACTCCTGACTCCGTCTCCTTGGTGAAAAGCTGACGTCACACTCATCAGCTCGTAGTGGGAACTATCAATGCAGTTATTCCAGAACTGGAATCAAACAGGTTGGCCTTAGCTCCCAAAGCTGAATGCATACATACACCCAGGACCCAGCAATCACACCCCTAAGTAAACCCCCATCAGAAATGTATACCCAAGACAGGTATGTGAACAGCCTGGGCAGCATCCCAAATGCTGGGAACTGCCCAAATGTCCATCAATAGTTCATGAATGAAACTGTGGTACAGGACTCACCCAATGGCCAAATCAGCACTGAGGGGACACATACAAGGCCAGGCAGCATTGTGAGTGATTCTTAAAAACCCAACTCATAAGGAGAGAAGATGGGCACTGTAGGAATCTACTGATGCAAGCTCAGGAAGTGATCCTCTAGGTGGGGGTTCTCCTCAAGCAGGTAGTGACGAAGGGAGTATGGCGAGCACCCTCCTCTGAGTGCCAGGTGCGTGCATGTGTTCAATTTGGAAAGCGTGTTGAACGGTACACTTAGAACCATACACATGCTTCTCTAGTATGCATGCTACACTATATACCAAGAAAAAACTCTCCAGGTAAGACAAGGCTGGTACTGCCTTTGCACCTCTCACCCTCAGTTCTCCCCGGCTCCTGTACACTCTGTCGTGCTTCCTCTCTGCACATGCGTATAAACTGGGTCTCTGTCTCTGGAAAGCCTGAGTGTCACCATCCATATTTATGGCTTCCTCCCACAAGAGGCCCGTGATTCACCCCCCTTTGGATGCTTTTGCTAACTTATGCCACTCAGAAGGCTCCAACCCTGGCTTTCCTTCCTCAGCAGCTTGGAAGTTGGTACTATCATTAATGTGCGTATATTCCCAGTTGTTTTATTCCTGCCAAGGCTTCCCAACTAGACTAAAAACACAGAACATGCCCTCTGGGAGCAATCTCAACCCCCTCTCCAATGCAGCCTGAGTTAAACCCCTCCTAAGGTACTAGAAGGGTATAGAAGGTGAGCCTCACCCCTTCTCCCAGGAACCTCTGCCCTCAAGCACCTGGAGGGATTCCCACAGAAGACCCCGGAACCTCTTTCATCTAATCACGTCCTAAAAGCCAACCTGCTAGATAAACTCCCCTCTCTGCTGCCAACTAGCCCAGCAAGGAAAGCAGGCAAGAACTAGAGGGGGCAAATCAAAGAACAAAGGGTTTACTCTTATTCTGCCATGAATATATCCTTCAAATTATATCAATCTACTTTGATAACGTGGGACAGTTTGAGAGTTTTGCCAAAATTATAAGCATTTTCAAAATAAGTAGTCATAAATACGAGTTTTTAGAATTTGTGCCTCCCTCTCCCATAAACAACTTCATGCCTTCCCAGCTCACCCATTTCTTTTCTTGCCTAGAGGAAGAAACGGCTACTGATCATAACCAAGGGTCACGTCATCTTACAGAAACAGCGGCACTCATACAATTGATAGAGAGGTAAAAAGACTCATGACATTCTGGTTACGGTGCTCTCACAGTTCATGTCGGTCCTTCCTTGTCCAAGCACTGGCTGGAATTTAGGTGACTCCTGGCTCTACAACCAGGAGCAAAAGACATTCCTCCGAGCTGTCAAGCTTTCAGGATTACACAACCCCGTGCTGATGCTCTGAGTCTGGGCCTTTTCACTCAACAGACATGGAGTTCTCTTCCAAAGTTTTAGGACATGCATGCTTTCATGGAAGAGGATTAGCAGTCATAAACCACGAGGAGGGCTTAGCTAAACACCAGAGGACAGGAGATAAGTCTCCTTCCTCTTTGTAAACCCGATGCCAACACCCTGCTTGTCATGAGGAGCAAGCAACCCAAGGGTGCTAGGTGAAGCTCAGCACATAAAACCATTTTCCTTTTTAAACCAACAACAAATAATTAAGTAAAGGCCATATAGGTGAATTAAGGCATGAGGACAAAAAATTTGTTTTTCAAGTCAGTGATTCTAAAGGCCCCTCTTCACTCCTCAATACATTCTGCAGTCAGAACCAGGGAAGCGGGGGCTTGGAAGGGATCTTGGCTATCAGCAGGTCAAGCCTCCCAGTTCAGACCAGACCAAGCCCACAGGGGATCGGTGTCGGCCAAGGTCACCCAGCTGGTGTTGGGTAGCGGCAAGACCCTGGCTCTCCCTATTCCTCCAGCTCTTTGGAGATGCTCTCAGGAAACCTCGCGCTAATTACACTCTAAAGGCGCATAATGAATGCATGCCTACGTCAAGTCACTGCTTACAATTCAGAGGAAATCAAAGGGTCACCAAAATGTGTCTCTTCCGCAGGGCTGGCCGCAGAGAGCGGGCAGGGAAGGTCACTGGCGAATTTCTACTTGCAGACACCACACATCACGCCTTCCGGATAGATGCAAAGGGCAGTTTCAGGAGCTGCTAGTTATCCTGCAGAGGGTCCCCCAACCCTGTCCCTGGAAAATGAGTTAACTCGGCTCTGCTGGCTCCGAAGCTTCCAGCAATGAATTAAACCCTGAGCCGCTGCGGAAAGATGCGGGGAAAAGGGCTGCTGCGGCTGGACCCGACATCCTCCCTCCCGGCTGTTCACCCCTGCGCCTTCACCGCGTCCACACTTGCGCGGGCCGCGGCTGGTCCACGCGGCCGGGAACCACACGACTCAGCCTGCGCCCCAGCGAGGCGCGTCCCGAGGCACAGTGCCCTGGTCGCTGCCCGCGGGGCCTGGGGCGGAGCCGCCGGGCCCAGCCAAACAGGGTCGGTTCGCCGCCGCAGCCCCCAGCCCGCGGGCCCCGCTACGCCGAGAAGGGGGGCTGCGCCACGTACCTCGGCCGGCAGGTGCCGCCGCCGCAGCCTCGGGTCGCGGCTGCAGGGTACGCCGCTCCGCGCCGCCTGCCGCCTTCATCCGCATACTAGGGAGGGGGCGCCGGCCCGCCGCCAGTCCCCGGCCCCGCGCCCCCGCCTGTCCTCGGCGCCGCGCTCGCACCCATTCAGTACGGGACCGTCCGCTCCCCGCGCGGATGCGGAGGAGGGGCGTGGGGCGGGGATTGGAATCACGAGGACAGGGGAGGCCAATCGGAGCGCGTGAGGGGGGGGTCCCCACGGAGGCCACGCCCCCAGGACGCGCAACCCCTCCACCCAGCGTGGTCGGGGGATCCGGGCTCCCACAGCTGGACGTATCGGGGGTTATGGGCCGGCTGGGGCCCCAGGTGTCATCGCTGTCTCGAACTCTGTGCGCAGTGAGATGATGGAGGGAACAAAAGATGTATTTAGATGGGTTATAGGCTTTTGCTGAGCGGAGGACTCAGATGCAGAGCCGGTGAATGAAGGTGCTTTACGTTAGTCACGTGCTTTACTTAACAGCATAATCCCCAGGCCCACACTGTTTCGAAGTTCCCGAGGCCCTGGAGACCAGCACAAGGGCAGCGTGGGCATAGTCGGGGACTTGCAGAACAGCCTGTGTTGTTCCCTGTGTCCGTAAAAAAGGGATAGTGCTGATATCCACTAGTTTCACAGATGGGTAATTGAGGCCAGAGAGCATAAGTAATTACCCTAAATCACTGAAGTATTTAGTGCTGGAGCAAGGATTAGAACCTATGCTTGGAGCGTGCATTTCATACCTCCGGAGTCCCCTTTGAGTCTGAAGAGGAAATGTCATACAATATACAATTTTTTAAGTCATAAACATTAGTGAATTCCAAAATTCATGAATCAAGAGTTCAAAGCACTGATATGTTATTTCTTTAACACAGTTGAGCGTGTATAATACACCTGCAACATTTCTGTGCCTTAGGACTTGTCAACTCTTCAGTGAGTGAAGTCGGTGCTTTCAGCAAAGGGAAACAGAGCATTGCGGTCAAGTGCCTGTGATAACGGTTCTGGTTTAAAAGAAGAACCTAGGCACAGCCAAATGTATTTGCATAAACCCTGAGTCTCATTCTTTTTTGTACCAGTTTGCACAAGGTTTGGAGATGCCTGTGTTCTTTCCCAGTGGAGATAGGGGTGCCGGATAACAACGGTCAGGAGGGAAAACTTGGAAAGGGTGGAAGGATTCAGCTTTCACACCTTGGGAAGGGATTTTGCCATATAAATGTTTCTGGCTGATTCTAAGGTGAGGACACTGGAGCATTTTTGAAAATATTGGAGGAAAAGCTGTTTGTTACTGGGAGATTGGCCAAGGCTGGCCAGAAAGAGCAGCCGCCTGGGTCAGTGACAGCTGTAAGGAGAATGCTGAGCACATCACCCCTTCTCTTTTGAAGACAAGCCTGAGGCCTGCCTGTTTGATCAGACAATCTTTACCTCTCTTTGCCTCAGCTGCTCCTCCCCTTCTCTCCCAGAGATGCCTCGTCCATAACAAGAGGCCCTGAAAGCACTGTGGCTGGCCTGGGGTTCAGCAGTACCCTGCTTGTAAGAGTGGTGTGAGGTGGGGATGAGGAAGAAAGGGGGCGTCAAGGTACCCAAGCCCAGCTGTTAGGCTTACCCTGCACCCATTCACCTTACCCTGTATAGCTTACCCTGATCTTATTCACCCCATTACACCGGTGGGAGGAGAGGCCGACCCACTTGTGTAACAAGAAAGGAGCCATTTTAAAGCATCCTTTTCACTAGCACGGCCATCCTTAGCTAGTGCTCTGGAATGAGACAGAGATCCCCAAACAGTCCATTAGGATCGCCCACTAGATCTCAAGGCCTTATCTGAAATCTCCTCATCAGTGGCTATTCTCATTAAAGTGCTGGACCCTGAGAACAAAGCTGTTGGACCATTTGTAAATTCAGAACAACAACAATGGCTTTGTAATTCTTTAGTTCCTTAAATTCATTACTTTGGTCATTCTGATAGCAGGCGCTGTGGTTGCCTCCAGCATTCATCCCACCCTCCCGCTCTGTGACACAGCATATGGTTTAGGGGAGTTTGCCCCTTAGCTCCACTGGTGGGCTCCCATTGGTCTAAGTCAGTGGTTCTCAAAGTATGGTCCATGGACCCCTGGGAGATCCCTGAGGGCCTTTCAGGGAATCTTTGAAGTCAAAATTATTTCATAATAATCTAAGACATTATTTATCTTTCTCAGTGACGGTGCAAAATCAAAGGTGTGCAAAATTGCTGGTGCCTTCACAAATCAAGGTAGTGGCGCCAGACGGTACCATGAATATCCTTCATCACCACACTCATGGTTGAAAAAAAGAGGGCAATTTCACTTAAGAATGTTCTTGATGGAGCAGTAAAAATTACTAAATTTATTAAAATCTCAACCCTTGAGTAGGGACCTTTTTAGTATTTTATATGACAAAATGGAAACTGCACATAAAACACTTTTGCTGCAGACTGAAGTATGATGGTTGCCTAAGGAAAAGCATTTGTGCAATCATTTGAATTGCAAGCTGTACTAGCTGGTTTTTTAGTTTTGTTCTTTCATGGAACACCATTTTTACTTGCAAAAACTACTGACAAATCATGATTATTTTAACTTGGATATTTGGTAGACATTTTCTTGAAAATGAACTAAGCGAGCCTGTCTTTTCATGAAAACTATTTGTTGCCAATGATGAAAAAACTCCAGCTTTCAAAAGAAATCTAAAATTTTAGGAAACTTGGATCACCATGAGACAACTTCTCAATATTTAAGGACTCTTCTGATGAAAGCAATGGTGATATTAATGCATGTGATTTTTAGATATCGGATAATGTATAATGTGTCCACGGTGGGAAAACCTGCATTTATTTAGTGAATCAATGTTTTCCAAATGGCTAATGCATGATGTTACAAGCTCATACATGGGTAAGAAATTCATTTTAAATGCAAGGCAATCAGTGGATTTTAACTTAGCAGCATGAAAAGTTCATAGATAACAGGTCACATTTCACACTGAAAAAAAACCTTTAAGAAATTACCTCTTGTACAGTTTTAGTATAGTATGAAAGAGGGATATCCACAATTATCTTAAAAGGCTATTAAAATACTCTTCCCTTTTCCAATTACATATTGATGTGAAGCAGATTTTCTTCATGTACTAGAACCAAAACAATCGCAACAGATTGAAAGCAGAAGCAGATATGAATATCCAGCTGTTTAGTATTAAGCTAAACTTACAGAGTCTTGGAAATACTTTTTTTTTTTAAAGCCATTTGTCTTATCGTTTTGTTTTGGAAAACAGTAGTATTTTTTTATTATTGTTAAAGTGGTATTTTATTATTATTATTATTTTATTATTATATCATTGATATACAGTCTTATGAAGGTTTCACATGAACAACATTGTGGTTTGAACATTCATCCATATTATCAAGTCGCCCCAATTGCAGTCACTGTCCACCAGCGTAGTAAGATGCTATAGAGTCATTGCTTGTCTCCTTCGTGCTGTACTGCCTTCCCTGTGACCTACCTATATCGTTATTGCAAATTACAGCGCCTCTTAATCCCTTTCTCCCTCCCTCCGCTTTGGTAACCGCTAGTTCCTTCTTGGAGTCTGTGAGTCTGTTGCTGTTTTGTTCCTTCAGTTTTGCTTTGGTGTTATACTCCACAAATGAGTGAAGTCATTTAGTACACAGTGTTACTTTTTTAATTAACATTTGTTAACATGTAATTTTATTATTTTAATGAATAATTGTATTATTTTTCATGAATTTAATTTCTCATTTGGCAAATATCGATAGATAAAACCTTCATTAAAAAGATTCTTTGGGATCTTCAGTCATTTTTAGGAGTGCAGTAAGTTCCTGAGACCAGAGTCTAAGACCTGCTGGTCTAAGCCCCCCACAGTCATCCCACCCTCCTTGCCGCTAGGATTGGTTCATGCGTAACCATAAGAACCAGGCTGTTTCAATGAGAGGAAATCTCACAGATTTATTGGATGGTGGGAGAGAGATGCTCTTATTTCCTGCTGGACAGGAGCTGAGCAGTAAGCAGCCTCTGAAGCTGCCGATGAGGCAGCCATTTTAAGGTACAGGAAAAACTCGCCTTAGGAAGTGAGTAACGCTGTGAGAAACAGAGAAGTTAGAAAGAAACCATTTCCTTTATGATATCTTTGAGCCTCAAGATCAAATCAGCCCTGCAGCCCATCTTACCTCTATACACTCCAGTTTTATGAGCCAGTGAATTCTATTGTGGGTTAAACTAGCCAACCTCAGAGCCCCAGCGGATGTGTTATATACCGGTTTGTGCATATTTTTACCTAAACAGGTGCCTAAGGCCTCAGGATAATATGCTTTCTAGGGTTTATTCCTTCAGCCATGATCATTACACCACAAATTACCTTCTGAAGTGAAGTTGGAGGGTAGAGCAGGGTCTAGGAGGAAAGGGACCTAGCACAGACAGGTGGGACCAGAAGTATCAAGAACACTTTTGAAAGCAGTAAGAAACAGTGGTGTATGATCCAAATAGCAAGGTACAGGCCGATTTTTATTTTCTTTTGCCTTTGTGTATTTCTCAAATTGGACAACAGGAGCATGTATTGCTTTTATCTTAAGGAAGAAAGAGAACTTTATTATCCTTTATTTAATAGTCCACTGAATGGGCGCATCGGCTTAGAAAGCAGGTCGGGGTAAGGATGTGCTCAGAGAACCCTTGAGCTAATGTTGCCAGGAGGGAAGAAAGGCAAGGCAGATGGGTGGGAAAACAAACTCCCTTTCATTGATAGCTTTGCCAAAATCCAACCTGCCAAGATTCAAGGGGGTGAACAAGAACCCCCAAGTAATAAAGAAGCATTAATTACGCTTCAGTCAGATCGGCTGGAACATTTGCAGTTAAAAAGAGAAAAAGAGATGAATGTGAAGATTATGTCAACACTGGAAAAGGCTTAAGATATTATATTAAGTGAAAATGAGAAAGAGGACACAGATTGTATTGCATGCAAACTTCTTTCATGTGGCCAAAAGCTGGAAGGGAACTTGGGGGGAAAAAATCAACCACAGTGTTAGGGTGGTGGAGTCATGAGTGATCCTTTTTCCTTTGTAAGAAATGTCCTTTCATGTTGTTATAATGTTTTTTTACAGTAAATAAAAACGAAGAGTTTCACTGATTTAAATCATAGAGGTCTCAGAAGCCTCTCCAGATGGCCTGTATCCTTTTGCCTGCCAAGTGGCTCTCATCTGACCCTAAGACAGAAACTGTGTCTTCCCTGGGGCCTGGCATCTTCGAAGCTGTTAGGGGTGATGCTAGTGTGACCATTATGTAGGTGGCTGGGAGGAAAGGAGGAAAGGAAGTTGTAGCAGCCAAGACTTCCTTGTGTGTGAGGTGGGAGTCGGGAATCCCTCACCCTCTACCACCATCTAGTTGCAGGGTTTCTGGCCCCAGCATTGTCTTTGCATTTTTTTTCCTGGTGGGCTTCACCTTCTGTTCATCTCCCGCCCTCATCCTCCTGAGATGCTGTCCCTCCCTCAGTCCCCAGGGGCTGGCGCCCAGCTGCAGCCCACTCGGCCGCCCTAGAGCACAAAGGAAGTCAGTCCCTTGAGGTTTTTCTAGGAATGTTTCCTGAGAGCAATCCAGGGAGAAAGCAGGAGGAAAACAAACAAAGGAGGGAAAGAGACTTTACAAAAACACCCGGGGGTGGGAGTGGGTGGAGGCTGTCAGATTGAGGGAACAGTGCCGTATGGACTGAGTCTTCCTGGAAGTCGGGGGACATGGATTGATAAGTTTAGGCACATCGTCAGACCCTCATAGTCATTGCATGAACCTTTGCCCGGTGCCTATTATGTGCCAGATATTATGCTAAGTGCTTTATAGACATCATTTCATTTTATCTTCACAACACCCCTTTGAGGTAAGGTCTCCTTATTTCCATATCTTACCTGAAGAGGTTAAGGCTTGGAGAAGTGTAGGGAAGTGAAATACATGCCCAAGGTCACATGGTAAGAAGTAGCAATGTCAGGATTTGAACCCAAGCCATCAGACTCCAGAAACCACGTAAGACTTGCTCCTTGCCCTACAGGACCGAATGGTCCAGCTGAACCATGTAAAACAAATGAAAAACTAAACCCAGTAACACAGCAAGATATAAGAGGACTATCAAGAGAGAGCCATGGAGCATCAAGGGGGTCCCAGCTAGAACTCCCTCGGAGCTCAAGGACACCTCTTGGAGGGACAAAACCTGAATGTAGCTTTGAAGGATAACTTGGGTGTATTGGTAGGTATATCACTTTTCTATTACTGGGTAACAAATGACTACAAATTTAGCAGACTGAAACAACCCAAATTTATTATCTCACAGTTTAAGTCCAGGTACAGTGTGACTGTTATCCTCTACTCAGGGTCTCACATGACTGAAATCAAGTTTTTTGCCAGGACTGAAGTTCTCCTGTGGGCTCAGGGTCCTGGCTTAAGCTCACTGGTTTTGGCAGAATTTATCTGTTTGCAGTTACAGGACTGAGGTCCTTATTTTGTTTATAAGCTGTCAGCTACAGACCACCCTCAGCTCCTACGGCTGCCCACAGCTCCCTGCCAAGTGGTCCCATGGAAAGTTCACGGCATGGTTGTTTGTTTTCTTCCAGGCCAGCCAGAACACAGCTACATGACTTTCTCTTCTGCTACCAATCAGAAAAAAGTCTCTGCTTTTAAAAACTTCATGTGATTAAGTCAGATCCACCCAGGTATCATCCTTATTTTAAGATCAGCTGATTTGGGATGTCAATTACATCTCCAAAACCTCTTCACAACAACACATAAGTTAGTGTTTGGTTGAAGAACCAGGAGAAAGCATTCAGGAACTTGGGGAACCATCTTAGAGTTCTGCCTACCACAGCAGGATTTAGCAAGTAGAAAAAATGAAGAAGATCAACCCAGAAAGAGGAAACATGATGAGCCAAGGCCTCTGGTAGACTACTGGGAAACAAAGAGAGAAAAGTGAGTGCCATGTTTCCAGCAACATGGCAGACTGGATTCTGGAGACATCTGCCAAATCAAAGATCCCTAAGATTCTGGGAAGCTCTTCAAAACATGTTTGTACAGTGCAGCTGAGCTGGCAGGAATGGGAGGAATCCCCTCTGAGGAAGAAACAATGAGAAAAAGTGTGAAACCGGAGTGGGGAGAAGGGGCCAGAGTTTACCTTGGAACCATCTGTTAATTCTGGCCAAGCAGGCTGGAGACAGGGACAAAATTTAGATGGAAGCAGAATGTGAGATTAGATCGGAGATCCTTATGCAAACCCAGAACCCTCAAAGGTTGGACATTTCAGTGGGTTTAGTCAGATCTTGCTCCCAGGGAAACAGTGGGATACTTGCCATGATCATTACTTGCCTTAAGACATCTGATTTTAGCTCAGGATGGAACCAAAAGGGAAATGAACATTTTCCCTGATAATTCCTAACCAAACGCTTGCATTCCTGCAGGTCTGGGGCTGGAATTCATACCACGTCTGTGACCAAAAACTTTTTAAAGTGACCCTAAGTTGATCCTAAGTTCCTTAGGCCTCAGTAAGCAGCAAATCTAAGGACATGCTCTTTAGACCTAAGACAATTCTCACAAAATTCCAAGGAATTTGAGTTTGCAATTTACAAATGCTCTCCAATGCATTCTTCATATCATTCATTGCGTTTGTCACCTCCAGAACTTTTGTCTGGTTCTTTTTCATAATTTCAGTCTCTCTCGTAAAGACCTCCTTCTGTTCATTAATTTTATTACTGAGTTCATTGAATTTTCTTGTAGTTCACTAGATTTTTCTTGTAGTTCACTAAATTTCTTCATAACAGCTATTTTGAATTCTCTATCAGTTTGACCACAATATCCTGTACCTTTGTGTCTGGTTGATGGAGAATTATTATTTCATTTTTGTGAGAACATATCACTGTGATTTTTCATCGTGTTTGATTGAATGAGTTTGCAATCTAAAATATCACAATACACTGATTTTTTTGAGAATGTTTGCTATCTTGATCTGGGTGATGGTTATATGAGGATTACATGTCAAAATTCACCAAACTGTACACTAATATTTATGCATCTATTGTATGTACTGCAATATAAAAATACTAAAAGTTTATTAAAAAAATACCACAATACACCTAAGAAAACAAGCTACTATATATAGGAGTCAGCAGAAATAACAGAAGACGCAGAACCACAAAACTTGCAGAGAGTAGAATATGAAGACTCAAAACATCAAATAAGTTTTTCAATATGTTTACATAAATAACAGAAGGTATTGAATGTATGACTAAGAAATAAAATGAGGAGATTATCAACAATAATTCAGTAAACTGGTTAAACAATAGAAAAGTAAGGTAAAGATATCATTAGTGAATTGAAAGGTTCAAAGAAATTGTCCAAAATGCAACAGCAAGAGAAAAAAGTTATAGAAAAAATAAATGAGTTTAAGAGATAATAGAATAAGTCAAAAGTCTAGCACATGCTTAGTCAGATTTTGAGAAAGAAAAAAAAATAGAAGAACAGGTATAGAGGCAATAACTGAAGAAATAATGACTGAAATGTTTCCAGAATTGTTGAAATACACAATCCCCAGATTCAGGAACCCCAACAAACCTAAACAGGAAAATTAACAGAAATCCTAGATACATTACAGTGAAACTGCAGAACGCTAGAGACTTAAACAAAATCTTAAGAGCAGCCAGAGAGGAAAGACAGATGACCTACAGAAAGGTAGTAATTATGCTGAAAGTTGCCAGAAAATAGGGAAATAATATCTTCAAAGGTCTTGAAGAAAATAACTGTCAACCTAGCATTGTATAAATAGGGAAATCATATGTCAAGATCAAGGGCAAAATAAAAACATTTTCCGACAACAAAATGGGATTAACATACCCCCAGTAAGGGAACTTCTAAGGGATGTGCTCTAGAGGGAAGGAAATGAGCCTGGAAAATCTGAGATGCCAGAGGTGGAGTACCCATCAAAGGCGTAAGGGAATGCATTGAAAAGTGAAATTGACTCTGGGAAAGCAATTAGCTGAATGCACAAAAACATGAAAATCATTCATATGCATGCTACTACTGGGAGAAAAACATGTAGGGGAGCAATGGGACATGAGCTTAGCTTAGGACCAGAGTTTGAAAGATTCACCAGCTCAAGGTGTGTGGGCTTTATTCTTTTAGCTGGAGGAAGATACTGAATTTTTATATGAAAAAAGGGTGAGATGAGATGTCTGGGGGGACCAAGCAGTTAAGTAAATGAAGCAGGTTGGGTGTGAGACAATAAGAACTGGAGACAAAAGGCGGGGACTAGGGCAGCTGGGGAGCCCCATCTAAAGGACAGAGTCCCTGCTCAGCTCTTGCCAATTGCTTCCATGTGGGAATTGAGCGCCCTGTGTGGCCAGATCTTCAGAGTTTTCCAGAGAGGCTAGAAATCTGGATTTTTAGGTCAATTCTCTCAGTTTAAAAAATTATCAACACATTAAATTTTTTTTCAATTGCAGTGCAGGTGAACATTGTATGGATGACACAAGACTTCCACATGGAAGGCCTGAAGTTTGTGACTGCTGGACTGATAAAGGTGATATGTGAAAATATTAACAGGGTGAAGTGTGCAAGATCAACTCCCGAGGTGGGTCCCAGGGCTCCATTGCCTCTTCAAAAATTATCTTGTCTGGTCAAAGTTTTATTTGTTTTGTTTTACTTGGAGATGCCCTCACATTACTAACTAGGCTGTGCAAATAAATAACATGAGAACTTAGCTCTCTTCTGCTCCTTCCCTCAAATCTTATTCTCAAAGAATCGGAGGCATTATCTCCTCCTTCTACCCCTAAGATTGCTCTACCCTAGGGATTTGGTTTCCCTTGCCAAGCTATAGTGGATGGCTTCCTGCAGAAGCCAAGACCTATACCCAGTTCCCTTAAAATGCCCTGGGAGGTGGAAAACATCCTATAGGAATGTCTGCAGATGCCCAGGTACTGACCACTAAATGGCATAGGTGTGCAGCAAGTTATGGTCAAGGCCCTGGCTGGGCTGTGTGTGGCGAGGACATCTGTGTGGGCCTTGGAGCAGGAGATGTCCAGAGCCAGACAAAAAGGTAAATGGTAATAATGGCACCCATCAAGGGCCCAGGAGCAGGCCGCTGACTTATTTTCCAGGCACCCTATAAGGTGCAGAGCTCTTCTGCCATCACCCAGGAAGACCAGGGGCCAGGAGCAGGTCCCTGACCTGTGTTCCAGGCACCATATAAAGTCTAGGGTTCTGCTATCACCCAGGAAGAGGGAGCTCTAACAGTGGCTAATATCAGTCCTCTGGTCAAGCAGACATAATCGGATTTAGAAAATAGGAGCCTTGTTATGCCAATCCCAGTGACATCTGTGAAACATTTGTGGATGTCAGGAGCTCCACCAAGAATAGAGGTGGAGAGAGTTGGAAGAAGGGAATTGGTGGAAATGGGAGAAGTAGCCTAGCCTTTGTTCATCAGGGACATGCTTATCCCAGAGGGGCCCTTTATCCTTTGTGGCCATTTTACTAGGGTCAACAAGGAAAATGTCATAGCTTTTTCATTTTCTCTACACTTAAAATAATAATTTTTTTTTTTTTTTTACTTAAGAAGAGACCTACCAAAAAGTTCAAAAATCATAGATGTACAACTCAATGAATTATCTCTGAGGGACCATGTCAAGAAACAGGTGAGGAAACAGAACACTTCCGACCTTCCCAAGTGTGCCCCGGGGCCCCTGGTCAGCACCCTCGCCTTCTTCCTGCAGTGGTAGCCACTCTTCTGACTCCCACCCCTTAGGTTTGTTTAGCCCATTCCTGAACTCTAGGCGAAAGAAATCCTACAGTTTAGACTCTTCGTGTCTGGTTCCTTTCACTCAATGTCGGGTTTGTGAGTTTCATCTGTGTTGCTGCACGCAGCTTAAAATTGTTCATTTTCATTGCAGCATAATATGGATGTATCACAATTTTTGTAGCCCCTTGATGGATATTTGGGTTGCTTCCAGTCGGAAACTATAACAAACAGGGCAGCTGTGAATGTTCTTGTTCATGTCTTTTAGTGGCCGTGTGCTTTCTTTAACCTTCAAGAAGAGGAAGAATGATTTGAGAGACGAGTGGAATAACTGGTCATATCACTGCATCACTCACGGTCATAACATTTTACTGAACTGAGAGATGATCTGGAACTGCACTATGATAGTTCCTGGCACATTCCTTGTACTCAATCTAGCTACATGTAGACAAGAAACTCAGAGAGTCACAAACAGAAATCTTATATATCACCCAGCCCAGAATTCTCCAAACTTCAGTCTGACAAATGTCATCTTTGTGATTTTTTGCCACCTGCTTATATCACCCATACTATCACTTCATATTTTTCTTTCCGTTGTCTAAATTTTAGCATTTTAAGATCTGCATTAGCCTTACCCTAAGAAAGAACAGCTATGAACTCATAGCTTTGATATGCTGGCTATATTCTCTTTGTTGCACACTGAATTAGGCATATAACTATTCAAATAAATTTGTCAGCCTGCCACCTGGGTGAGATATTGCCCATTTCATCATTTTGCCCCTTCAGGTCAAGGAGTGCTAATGGCTTCCAGATATTGCAGATGCCTGGCATTCCACCAGTTCTTGCTGGCTCTCCTCATTGTGCCCACCCCTGTATAAACAATCCCTTCACTAAGCCCTCCGCAACATACCCCTTTCGTCAGGCCGTTTGTTTCCTGCTAGGAGGGATATGATGTCAACCACCAACGGCAGACATCCATTCCTTGCACCAGGACAGGTGCTAACTGAACTCCAGGAGATCCTCGCCAGACCCACTTGTCCAAGGTCCCCCACCATGAATGCAGAGCTGGGGATCGTCTTCCTGATTCAGTGCATTTCTCACTAGCAGTCTCACCAGATTTTACGCCTCAGGGGAGACCTGGTCCGTTTTGGCAAGAGTACCCAAGTGTTCAGTATTATAAGTCCTCTTACCAGTCTCTTTCTTACACTCCCATTCTTGTCCTAATCCATTTTTTGCTAGGGCCCAGATCTAACTGGACCACAGACAGCTTACTTCTTCCCTCCTCTAACCGAACACTCGCATACATCCTGCATCAGCCTTCCCAGGTGATGGTAAAAAGGTAAGAAAAACACCTACCTTTTCTCAGACACACCTGCATTGCACTACTCTCCTCTGATCATGAATCCTTCCCCAGAAAGACCCAAAGAACTGACCCAAACATCTCTTCCTCTGTAAACCTGCTGCCTAACCTTTTTCCTCTACCCAGAAATAATCATTGCCTCCCTGTGCTTCCAAAACTCCCTGAGTCTGTGCTGCCTGAATGGTAGGGAGTTGTGTAGGTGTTTCCCGCATCTCTCCATGACTGCTTCTATGGATGATCACGCTGAATGCCTCTTTGTATCCTTGGCACCCACCACCCAGCCTGACTCAAGCCCTCCATGGTGCTCTGTTGAATTAAAATGCATTCATTAGGCCTTTAGAACAGTCAAGCATAAAAGATGTTCTAATGGGTCGCAGATGAATTCCTATCCTAGTAATTTTTAACAATTGTTTATTTTGAAATGATATGTTGGAGACATGGTCTGAGTTGAGTGTGGTGTCAGGGGGCCTCTTAATCTTCCCTTGTGAGGCCTGAGGGAAAGGGGTGAGAAAGTGGATATCCGGTTTCATTATGGGTCGTGGATCCTCCAGCCGAGGTCCTTAGCTGAGCAGCACTGAGCCTTGAGCCTGTGAACCTGACAGTCGCGTGCCAACAGTTGAGTGTGTACTGTGTGGGGTGGCGGGGGGCCTCAGAGTGCTCTTTGAATGCCCAGAGGGGTGCAGCTCCAAAGAGCACTTTGGCTTTTTCCCTTCCTTCCTTCCTTTGGAGATAAAGGAAGTCTTGCTATTATCTGGGTCTGAGATGAGTCAAAGTCCCTGCAAGTTATAAATTGTCCCTTCTGGGCTTTTCCTCTGCACATGGATGTCCCATGGGGGCCTCGAGGAAGGCAGCTTTGGCCTCAGGAGGTGGCTTATCTGGGATCCAGGTGTCTGAATGCAGAGTTATGGCCATGTCTTTGTCCCCTTCGGATGCAGTTCCTATGAGCATCTGTCCGGGGCCTGAGCTTGGGAAGCAAAGTCCATTGTGGGAGCATTTAGACCCTACCCCAGAGCGACCTCCGTGTTAACCATTGACCATGGACTCACCCCCAGGCAAGCAGCTCCCAGCTCCGAGCACCTCTGAGACCTTGGACTGTGAGTGAGGGTGGTCTTGTGCAGGGGCGACAGAGTTCCCCAAGAGAGGCCAAGCTGTTCGCTGGTGACCTTGCCTCTGGGAGAGAGATCTGGGGCCTGCACTGCAGGGCTGGCTGTTCAGGACAGGCTCCTCCAGAGGAGCAGAGAACTGGGATGAGGGCTGGGTTGGGGGGTGGATGTGTGGCCTGTGGCTTACTACCCACTCTTCTCCTCTTTATTCTGTCTCACCCAGGGCTGAGGGAAGAGGCCTTGACAGTGGGTGGGATTTAGGGGGACCTGATCTCAGCTTCCACCCCAGCAAGTGGAAGAGGTGTGCCCAGAGGAGCGCCCCAGCTCTCAGACCCACTGCACACCCTCCCCACAGCACATAACCCTGGGCTGGTGCCCATACCCCAGGACTGTCACAGCTCCCACCCCAAACTGGACAGTGGCTCAAACAGCACCAGGATCCCTGGGTTCAAGTCCCAGTTCTGCCAACAACAGCTACCTGCGTATTCTGGGCAAGTCACTTAACCTCTCGGCGTCTTGATTCCTTCAGCTGTGAGAGGCGCTCTGCATTCCCTTAAGGATTAAAATAATGAGGGTGAAAGTCTTCAACTTACTCTAACGTGTGGTCAGTATTAATCATTATTTATCCTGGAACCTCTGCCATCCTTTGGGCCACGTAAATGAATCAAGGTGGGAATGGTTAGTAATGAACTTTTCGTTTCCCTTTCCAGAAATTCTTTGCACTTGTAACCATGACCTTCCACGCCTTCATTCAGAAGTAAGGGTAGGGAATAAAGTCCAGGTTCACAGGCAGGTGCTTCCGAGGAGGTCCTGCGTCCCACACTTGGACACTTTACTGCCCCCAGTGCCTCTCCTCGTGAAAGGATAGCCCTTGTTATATGGCAGGGAGGTCTGCAGAAAGCTGAAAGGAAAAGAATTTCCAAGGACAAAACAGTCGCTGGGAAACCAAATCGCACAAACCTCCTTCACGCTCGGCTGGCCCTGTGGTACCAGCTGATGCTCGCAGGAGGATTCTTTCGGCTGAACACCCACAGCCGTGCGAAAGGGAAACAATTCTCTCCCTGCATCCCTGAGTCAGGCTGCTTGAGGGGGCGACGTAGGCTGGCAGCGGCCTCTCTCGGGCTCAGTCCTTCCTCCTGCATTCCCCCAGAGTTCTGGTTTCCCATCCAAAAGAGCTATTTGTTTTCAGTCTCCCATCTCCTCATTCTGTAAGGCAGACGCCGCTCCACCTGCAGTTCCCCAGCTCACCTTGGTGCAGGCCCACCTCGCCTCTCACAGTGGCCAGCTCGTAAATCAATTCATCCCTCAGTCTAACTCAATTCTATACATCACTGTCCTGTTCCCAAACTCTCCGCAGGCTCCTCACTGTCTAGGAACTGACTTCCATCCTCTAAGCCGGGCCTTCCTCCGTCTGGTTCCCGGGGCGGCAGCAGCCCAGCCTGGGGCCAGAGCACCGTTGGTACAGCCCCGGAAGGGAATTGGACAGGATGTTAGCCCTGTTGTCCCCACCTGTCCTGGAGCCTTTGTCAGGCGCCTGTCCTTGGCAGCCAGCCTTTTTGCCTCATCTCCTATGTTCCCTCACCCCTGCCCTGCTCCCGGGTCACTGCCCTACTCACACCTCTCCTATGGCCTTGCCCCAGCCCGGCTCTGCACGTTTGTTCTACTACTCCTTCCACCCTGACAAATTTCATAAAAATCTTTTCATTTCCCCCTTCGAGTCCCCCAAGGCCCACCTCAAACGGCACTTCCATCAGTCAGGCGTGCAGAGGGAGCCTGGTGCTGTTGTTTACCAAGAGGCCTGTGTGGCAGCGTCTTTAGGTTTTCCAGTAGGGCTGCTCTGGCTCCTGGAGAGGAATCTTCTGGGCACCAGCCTGGAGGGTGGGCTCAGGCTGCCAGAGAGTTTGCGCCCCACTGGGCGAGAAGGGCTGGGAATGGGAGTCCCTGGGTTTAGAAATCAGAGGCATAAGTCCTCAATTCTTTTGTTTTCCATTCTGCACCCCACACTCCACTGTCCCTGGGCCCCCAATCCAGGGACCCACTCTGTATCCTCTCCAGAGAGTAAAACTCAAGACTTCTGCTGGGGCGAGAGAGGGGCAGGTGTCCAGTGGAACGGAGCCAGAGAGGGCCTCGTGAAACCTGAAAAGGAAAATAGCGGCAGACACTCCATTTACTAAACGGCAGGGTGGTTTGCATACATCAACATATATTTGCATATATTGACCACCCCTCAAGCGGGGCCCCTCCTAGTCCTCTCCGACTGACCCGCCAGGTCCTGAAGCTCCTGGGGCTCCTTATGAGGAGTCTGTGGTGGGCGATGTTCGTTCTAGCTTCCTCCCTTTGGGCTTGAGATTGGGCTCAGAAGCCTGCTCAGTCAGTTATCCCTTAGCTATTCGTTTTCTTGCCTCCAAATGTTGTCGCTACTGTCCCCTCATAGAACTCTTGCTCACCAGACATCAATGTAACTATGCTAGTGGGTGAGCCGATGTTTCTCTATGCAGGGGGAGTTGCCACCCTCCGGATCTGCCACAGCCAACCCCCCACACCCGCCCCTGCATGAGGCCACAGCGGGAGTCAAGTCCAGACATAGGACGGGCCTGTAGGCTCAGTGCACCTATGCGGTCTGCTCCTAAAGCAGCAGACAGGCGGTGGAGAAGAGGGTGACTCCTGGGCTCACGCAGCTCACCGCTGGATCACACTGGGGTGGGTCTGAAACCAGTAGTCGTGGCAGCCTGGGTGGGGGAGCCGGGAGCCGTGGGCCCCTGGCTTCCTCTACTCCAGTCACATCAGTGCCAGAAACCACTTAGGCTCTTACTTTGACATTAATTCTGCCATTCAGGAAGCAGCACTGCTCAGCTCCCCGGCTCACGGTGAGCCCTGAACTTGAGGCTGAGCCAGCGCTGGGCCACCTCTCGCCTGCACCTGCTGACAAGGCTTCGGGGTTGTCCATTTATGGATGTTTCTGGGCCTCCCGCCCACAAGCCTCGCCAGGGCTCGCTACACCTCAGGGCACTGAACAGTGGTGAATGCAGAGATTTTTTTCCCTCCAAACCCTGAAGTGCCTCCAGGTAGGCAAGTTCGGGCCCCATGGAGAGACCTCCCTACCTTGGGAAGGTGTAGAGCCTAGGCAGGCCTATCACCAACCTTTGAGCAAATCAGTAAAAGGCACCTTTTGGAATGTGTGTAACAAATCCACAAAGCCCAGATGTCTATAAGGACAATGTACCTTCTCTGATGTGGGTGCCCTGTGCAGGGCACCACCTGGGCACCTGTGCACGGTGGCCTTGAGTCCAAAGCCACAGTAGGTGAGCAGTCTCTTTTGGCCTTTCTCCTGAGCTCACAACAAAATCTTGTTCATTATCTTCCCATCCCATTGGGTAGGACCTGGCTGAGGAGCAAAAATGAGAGCATTTTCTCTAATATATGTTTTTTATTATTTAAAAAAAATTAATAAATTTTCCCATATCCACCCTCACCCCCATCAAGTTTCCTTTGGTATTAACACTTTGCATTATTAGTGCGACACATTAGTTACCATCAATGAACTGATACTAATCTGTTATTATTAATCAAAGTCTATTGGTGACATCAGTGGTCACCCTTTGTGGTGGTGTACATTCTATGGGTTTTTCCAATGTATGATGTCATGGATGCACCCTTATAGCATCAGACAGAATAGTTTCACTGCCCTAAAAATCCCCTGTGCCCACCTATTCATCCCTCCTTTCCTCTTCTGCCTGAGCCTCCGGCTGTGTTTATTTTTTAATCCTGAGAGCTTCATTCCCTCCACACGCTGGAGCTGACGAAGCCACCTCGTGCTCCCCTCGGGAGCAGGGCTGCGGGGAGAGGGGCCGGCGTTCCCTGGGAGGCCAGCAGCCCTCAGGGCGTTGCTCTTCTCTTCACCCCTGCAGGATGGAGGTGAGCAACACGAATCCATGAGTCAAACCTGTCGCTTTCCTCCCCTTCCTCCTCCCGGACCCGCTTCACATCAGCCAGAAGTGAAAGGAAGCTGACATTTAAGAAAGGCATCCAATGAAAACACAAGTCCTTTTATTTCATGGTGATGTATTAAAACAGGTTTATAAATACACATTCTACTCTTTTATCTGAACATTGGCCAAAAGTATGTGTTTCCTTATGCTGGCAACGTATATGTGTTAAAAATAGCATTTGGGGATTTTGAGCCTCCTGTAATTCTGAGAAAGAGTTTCCCATAACAGTCAAGCCATGTTCCTTCCAAGAAAACAACTCTGGTTGTCCTGATGGGGCATCAAGGAGACACCCACATGGGTAGAGTGACAGTCAAAATATGTAAGAACTTGTAAGGCACTGGTTCATATTAGTCAGAACACACTGAGTTACACTGTGGGGACAATCAACCCTCTAATATCAGTATCTTAAAACAGAGTTATAAAAAACAAAAACAGAAAAAGCAGAGTTATCTCTCGGTCACACTCCCTGCTCCTCCTGCAGCAGTGGGGGCAGGGGGTGCGCTTGGTTAAATGCTCTGCGGCTGATGCCGGGGTTCTTGTTCACGGAGCCAAAGAATGAACTTTGTGAACGCTCAAGGTAGGAGAGCAGGGCAGAGGCTTTTATTCAGAGATAAAGCGAGAGGACAGAGCTCCCGGCTCACGCCAGGAGGGGACAGGAGAGTCCGTGGTTGTGCCGTTGTCTAGGGGTTTTATGCGTGGTTGAGGATTTTCAGGAATGGGGACAAAAGGCTAGGGGTGCAGACTTGTTGTAAGACCCCCTGCCCTGCCCTCAAGGTGGGCTGGGTTGCTGTCTGTTTGCTTGTTTGCTTGGGCCGTTTATAGTTGGGATTGCTTTCCAAATTAGTCTTTTGCCTAGGTTGCAGACTACTTGACTAGGATTACAGACTGAAAAACAGCACATAGGGACAGTTAAAAATAAGCTGGGCCTTTTAGCCGGCTAAGGTAAATTTTATAGGGTCATGATCTACTTGATACAGTGAAGTCATGGGTTATGCTGAAATACTCTTCCTTCGTGGAACACTCAACCATTCCAGGCCAAGCTGCTCCTGCCTTTTGAGCTTTATCTGATCTCACTGAAGATGTCTATATTCCTAGTCTAGTATTTTTACCCTAGAGAATTAATGCGACTCTGACTTCGCATAATGCTTAACACAGAGTTTTGACAGGGACTTCTCTGCACATCGTTACATTGTTTTGACTGTAATTATCTTGCTTTGCTTTTTTTTT
>JAQQAC010002629.1:8876754-8944317 GCA_029783875.1 Phataginus tricuspis
TGTAGGATGTCTTTTTGTTCTACTAATGGTGTCCTTTGCTGTACAGAAGCTTTTCAACTTGATATAGTCCCATTTGTTCATTTTTGTTTTTGTTTCCCTTGCCCGGGGGGATATGTTCATGAAGAAGTCACTCATGTTTATGTCCAAGAGATTTTTGCCTATGTTTACAAAATGCATTTTGCAGGCTACTTCGCCCTGGCTTCTGGTCAGGTTCAGCCTATGGAAAGTACTGCAGGCAGGGGCTGGAGGAGCTTGAGGGCAGGGTGTTTATTCCCTGCTCCCTCCCTGCAGTGAGTCAGCTGGTTCCTCTAAGAAAGGCTGCAGCTCTTATCAGGTGGCCATATTCTCACCACTCCCTTGCCTGTCCCCACAGTTCTAGGAGAGTTAAAGTCTCCCTGCGATTGCTCCACCTACCCTTGTAAGGTTCCCTGAACACTGCCCACATCTTTGTGAACGGTCCTTCCTCAAACTTCCCTCAGATACTCAGCTTGAGATGCCGTTGGTTTCCCATTGGGACCCTGACCATACCGACTATGTACACATCCTCCAGCCCCCCACCTTCCCCTGGCCATCACCAGTAATTCCACCACAGCCTGTTGAGGCACAGCTGACATGGTGCCATGCCGCGGTGGATGGCTGCCTACAGCCAGGGGGAAGCAACAGCCCCCCTTTGTTTCGTTCTGTTCAAGGAGTCTCAGAGGGGTACTGCTCCAGTGACTTCTAGAATTTTGAGTGAAACAGCTTCTTCTGTTTTACCTGCGTGAGGCTGGAGGAGGAGTTCCAGGGCAGGATGCCCCGAGCCCAGGGGGCCACGGGGCAGTGCTTCCGCACAAAGGGCACCGCACTGGGGCCGGGGTGCTGGGTCGGGCGGGGCTCTGCCGCTGGGTGGTTGTGTGACCCTGGACAAAGCACTCTCAGTCTTAGGCCTCAGTTTCCTCATCTATAAGCATCACAGTGATTCTCAAACCTCTTTGGGCCCCCAGCCTTAGATTAGCCAGAGCAGCTCCTGTTTGATCTATTTTTAGAATTTGGGCTTCTGTGAAGACTTCTTTTACAGCATGGACTCCACTGCTTTAAAAATGCTTGAAAGTAACTGGATGAGATGATTCCAAGTTTCCTTCCAGTCCCTACAATCAACTTTGTCTTCCTCACCCCTGGGCCCATCTCCTGCCAGCCTCTCTGCCACGGCAGCCATGACCCCGTAAGTGGTTTTGCTGCCCCCTCATCCCTTCTCAGCACCTTCTCACTTAACTTCTGCCACTATTCCCAGGCAAGGATAAGAAAGGGAAATTTTAAATCAGTTGCATAAAATGCAAATCAACCCAGCAAACAAAAATGCGGAAAAGATCACAGCTTTAATAGATTGACCTCGGGAGGTTTGCAAAGGCTTGGCCCAGGGCAGTGAAAGCGGGTAGCCCCTCACTAGTTCATCCCAGACATTTCGGTGCTGGAGAGAATTACAGAATAGTGATTGATGATTTGGGCTCTGGGATCAGAAAGATATGGGACAAATCCCAGCACCACCATTTACTAAGTGGATGATCTTAACCAAGTTACTTAACTATGCTGAAACTTTTTTCATAAGCTGTAAAAATCAGTGTAATGATATCTACTTTATAAAGTCATCAAGAGGATTAATAGTGAGTTCATCCATGTACAATGCTTAGCACATGACTGGTACACAGAAAGAACCCAATAAACGAGCTGTTTATGGTCATTAGTACTGTCATTATATATCGTCATTAGAACCATTCCCCTCAGCTTCCGGGAAGCTCAGGAATCAGAGTCCAACTGCGTGCTCAACGGAGAAGCCCTCCTAAGTATCGGTCTCTCCCACTCCTCTCCCATTTCATAGCTTCTTTTAAGAAAGTTACCATTTAGTCAACATCTTACTATGTGTAGGGCATAGAGACACTACCCATCACTTAGCACACTGCTGGGAATATTGTAGACACTTTGTGATGGTAGAATAAATGAATCATCTTATTCGATGGTCCCAGCAACCCTGAGAAGTAGGTATCACTGTCTCAGTTACAGTAGGCACACTTTTGTCCCAACTGTGCAGCATCTGAGCCTTCTTCCTGACTGTGGGGGATCTGCCCTTGAGTGCAGGTCCCACACTACATGCTGAGAAGGTGAAAAGTGCCCCTTGACCTCTGGCACGGGAGCACAGACATATGAATCAAGTACGACCAATCAGGTCTTCACCTGAGACTTTTAAACCGGACCGACCACCGTATTTGGAATCCCCTCTGGTGGGCTGACAGCTAAGGCATCCCGTGTCCCATGGCACTGGACGCACTGGGGCCAGCAGAGGGCCCAGTGTCCAGCTACTTACGATCCATTTCCCAAGGGGAAAGGTATTGTAAACAACATTATACGATGTTAGTTTTGCAAGACAGTTTCTACACCTTGCCAGTCTGCAACTCTCCCACCGCCCCCTTTCCTTCCGTGGTCTGTGAGTTTCCTTGACACCCCATCTCCTTCACGCTTTCCCAAGGGGTTCCTCTCTCAGGGTGCTCGCCGTCCATCTCCTCGGCAGATGGGTAGGCAGCTCTTGCGGCTTCTAAGAAGAGGAAACAACGTATCTCCTGCTTTTCTTCTCCCCTCCTCTTCCTGACTCCTGCATGCCCCAGCTATGCCAAAACAGGGCAGGGAAGTTCATCGTCTCGAAAAAGGGAAACCCCTGAGTGAGTCCTGCAGTCACACACACGTGTGCTGGGGCTGAGGGCTGATTCATACATCTTGGTTAAGGGAAAAAGGCCTTTGGGGAAGCTGGCCAAGGTTGGATTTCCTTTACTTCTTTTTCATTTCCTTCTTGAACTCCCCTTGGGTTCCAGGCCAGTGGTGGGCCCCCGGGGGTGCCGGGGCACAACGCCTGCATTGGACCTAGCATTAGGAGACTTGGGTTTGAACCCTGACTTGGTCACTCCCTGCCTGTGGGAACTTGGGAGGGTTACCCATCCTCTCTGAGCTTCAGTTTCCTTCTCTGTAAAATGGGCTCATCCATGCACATGGTCAATGGATTGCAGGGGAGTTTAAATAAGAATATATTTAAGCATTCATCACAATTGCTGGTTCACGGAAGACCTCCCATAAATGTGTGTTCTGTCAATCAAAAGTCCTCCAGATGATGGAGCCCCAAAGGAAGATGCCCTGCCCTCTGGCCACGCTAAGTGGGGGCAGGAGGACGCAGGGGCATTTGAGAGCTGGGGTATCTGGCAACACGGGAAAAACTACTTGCATCTGTCATCTATGCCGGTTCATATCAGTTGAATTTGTTTATAATCCTGGCAAGAAAGTTTGTAAAATAGAGTGGGTTGGGACCCTGAACAACCAGGGCAGTTGGCATATAAAGGAGGGTGACTGGAGGGAAGAGGTGCCAGCAAAGAAGGTGCTAAAAAGAAAAATGAAAACAAGGTTCATCTGCAACCCAGTGTCGCCTACATAGTCCCTGAGTGCAGTTCCCTTGTGGCCCTCAGGCGGGGGTGGGAGGGAGTCAGGAAGGGTGCTGGGTCAGGAGACCTGAGCTCTGGCCTCAACTCTGACATCGACGAGGTTAATGAGCTGGGGGGGGGGGCACGTAAGCTCTCTGGGCCATGGCTTCATGAGCTGTGACACAGGGGGAAATCCTAGTACCCACCTCACGGTGGCATAAACGATGAACAGGTGACTGATTTTTTTTATGTTTATTGAGATATAACTACATCCCATGAGACAGACCCTTTTAAAAGTATACACTTCTGTTGTTTTCCCATATTCACAGAGTTGTGCAGCCATCACCACTCTTATATTAGAACACTTTTATTCTCCCCAAAAGAACCCAAATTCATTATCAATCTCCCTCCCCACCCTCACCCCATCCTTCTTCCCAGGAGATTTATTTTTAACTGTTTAGTGCATATCTGTTTTGGTTAGTATCAAACAGTTGATCTTGGCTACAGGATAGTCTGCTTCAAAGTAACATAATTAGTTATCAGATTTAATAAAAACTGTCTTGAGAACTGTCAGGAGTAAGCTTAGTAGGGGGATTTTAGAGATAAAGAAAGAACACAGTTTATATATTTCTCTCTCACAGAATAGTCCAGGTGACTTACCGCCCCATCTTAGAGATACGGCCTATCTCAGGAGCCGAAATGTCAGCTAGAGTTCCAGCCATCATATCCTGGTTCCACACAGCAGGATGCAGGAAGGGATGAACACTTCATGCCACAGGCCTTTGGGGGAGGGTCTCAGAAACTACCATACAAAACCAGACCTCAGTAACATGTCCACACTTAGCTGCAAGGAAGGCTGGGGAACTTAGCCTTATTCCAAACAGGCTGTTGAACACTGGGATTTACAATATTACAAAAGAGGGGAGAATAGTATTAGTGCACACATCAGTCAGCAAATGCTTTAATAATTCTGCGTCACAAACCATACCAAACCTTGATGACATACAACAAAGAGCATTTCTTTTTCTTGCTTTCAGGCCTGTAGGTTGTCTGGGAAAACTCTGCTTGAGGCTACAGGTCTGCCGGGCTAGGATTAAGGCTTCAAATTGGCTGATATCTACCTGTCTCCACATTTGCCTTGGACCAGCTCTCCTAGGGCACATTCTTTTCCCAGCAAAAGGCAGGAGCACCGGAAGTTGAGCTGAGAAACACGATGCCTCTGGAGACCCCTGGAGTCATTCTTGTCTGCACTCCAGTTGCCGGAAGCCAGTGGCGTGGCCATGCCAGCACCAGGGGTGGGAGGGCCCCTCCACACACACTAATGGATAGCACTGCAAAGTCACGTGGCCAAGGGTGTGAAAGTAAAACTCTAGTACAGGAAGGATCTCGAGAATGCTGAATGATTCATCATCGAGGACAGAGGACAGTGACATTGCCGGGAAAGGCAGCGTCTGTGGCTTGGTCTCCTGGGACCTCCCAGGAACCTGCTAATGCTGCTGTTTGACAACCGCAGTCTCCTGCTCGAGTTTCCCCTCCGATGGTCCCACTTTCCTGGTGGGGATTATGCTAGTCCAGCCTCTCATGTAAGTTTCCTGGCAGTGATTCCTAGTTCCTGGCCTCACCAGCTATCCTGCAGCCTCCTCCTCTGAGGTCTTGTCAAGAGAAGCAGGGCTCCCCAGGGCTTTAGGGCTCCTCCACGTGGGAACAGCTGCGGTCAGACCCTGTTGCTCCAGTTCCTAGGGGTCCACTCAGAGTCAAACCCCTTCCTCTGGTCTAACATCCTGAACACAAAGCTTTCTCAGGCTGCTTTCCTGTACAGTTTGGCTGGATGATACATCTAGCAGAGAGAAAAAGCCCAGACAGGAGGACCGTCAAATCCCAGAAAGACCTGTTTATTTTTCTTGGGGTAAGACAGAATCTGCAGCACTGAAAATTCAGAACCCAGATTAGCTTTTCAAAGGGTGACCTTTCCACAGTTACATTCTCAGTAAATCACCCTGCTAAACTGTAATTGATTGAGCTAAGGCAAATTTCCGCAAGGTTTGGTAAACCTCTGGCATCAATAATTTTCTGTGTATTTCAGTATTACGACTCTGCTTAGTCCATTTCCACTATTAATGTGATTAAACATTTCCCTGGGTCAGCTCAAAGTTAGCATCAACTACAAAACCTATACAGGAGTTGGTTAATTCAGGAGTTGGTTTAAACAGCTTTTTTTAATAAGTGATGTCACCTCTCTGTTACCACCTTCTCCCTGGAGAGGTTTCAGTGAGGTCTTTGCAAGCTAATTCCTATATATCCTTACAGGAAGGTGACATAAAAAACAAACCCCATGTTTCTTATAAAGTTCAACATACCCCTATCTTATGCCCCAAGAATTATGCTCTTATGTATTTTTACCTTAGACAAATGAAAATTCTATCCACCCCACACAAAGTCTTGTACATAAATGTTCATAGCAGCTTTGTTTTTAATAGCACAAAACTGGAAACAGCCAAATGCCCATCAACAGATGAATGGATGAACAAACTGCAAAATACATATACAATGGATAACTCTTCTGCAGTAAAAAAGGAGGGACTGATGATACAAGGGACACCATAGATGAACCTCACAGATATTGTGCTGAGCAAAGAAAGCTGATCTCAAAAGACTATGTACTGTGTGATGATTCCATTACTGTCTTAGTTTGGGTTGCTATAACAGAATACCATAGCCTGGGTGACTTGTAATGAACAGAAATTGATCTCCCACCGTTCTGGAGGCTGGGAAGTCCAAGATCCAGGCACTGGCAGGATCCATGTCTGGTCGGGATGTGCTCCTTGGTTCGCAGAGAGTCGTCTTCTTGCCGCGTCCTCACCTGGTGGGAGAGGGGCGGGAGCTCTCTGGGATCCCTTTTAGTTCACAAGGGCACCAACCTCATTCATAAGGGCTCCACTCTCACCACCCAGTGGCTTCCCAAAGGCTCTGTCTCCTAGTATAACCACCCTGGGGTTAAGGTTTCAATGTACAAATTTTGCAGGGACACATATTCAATCCATAACAGACACTATGGAGACAAAACCAATCTACAGTGATAGAAGTCAGAACAGTTGAGATTGATTGGAAAAGGGCAAGAGGGAGATTTCTAGGTAATAGAAATGTTTTATGTCTTGATTGGTGTGGTGGTTCCACTGTGTATATATTTGTCAAAACTCACCAAACTCTATAGGCTAGGTCTGAGTGTTTCACTCTGTATAAATTATACCTCAATAAAAAATATTTTTTTAAATGCAGATAATTTCCTCAAATATTCAAAGAGCAAACTTCGGAGATCCCAGTCCCAAATGTTAATAGGGACATTGTGACCTTCATTCAAGCTGCAGAGGTGACTTGTAACATGGACAACAGCCAACGGGCAACAGTTTCATTTTGCATCATCAGTTAATTGTTATGAAAAGATTTTGTGAAAATGGGGCATGAGAACCATCCAATTAGGTTTTTGAAATAATTTTGCAAGTGGATCTCAGGTGCTGCTCAGTAAACTCAAAATGCCCTATGGATGGCTTTTACGTCAAGGGCTCGTAATGCCCCCTTGCTGAGAGGCAGGGCTTGACCTTGAGTCTGCAGAGGTTGTATGGGTCATACGGAGCACCTCTGCAGGCCCAAGTGAAAGATGACATTCTGGAAGCACCTCAGCAGTGGAGGGTACCGTTAACTGGGGTGGTTGTAAGAGCTCTGGACTGGGGGTCAGGATGCCTGGGGGGACGCTGTCCTTCCAATAACCTGCACTGACCTATAAAGCCTTCTAGGGCCCTGCTGACACTAAGGCACAGAGAAACATGGTTGTGACCTTGAGCAATGCATTTTCTGTCTCTCTTCCAACCTATTCAGAACCTCAGGACTTCCAGAACAGGATGTTCATTGCATTCCCTTGACCAAAATCCTTTGTAATTCTCATGCTACTGTCCTTGCCAGGAAAGGCAAAAATTTCCCCTGGGTTGAAAGTCTGTCTTTGTTTGATGTGGTCTGTGACTGACTCAGGCCATGAGTTTTCCCCTGCTTATTCAACTGGGCAAGCTCTTCCGGCACCGAGCTAAATTAAAAAATACAGCATGCCAGCAAAAACCAGTGCCTCAGCTGCAAAGGAAGCTGAAGAGCCCTTTCTCCTCTTTTTGTCAAGTCGTCTTTGGAATCCCTCCCCACCCTGCAGAGGCAGGGAGCCTTCTCAGTCAGGGGGGACCATCACTGGGAGCTGTCAGCTGCTGGGTGGTCCCAGCCGGTCTCCTGGTCACTGGGCCCCTGGGGTGATCACATGCAATACATTGCAAGGGCTTCGCAAAGGGTGGGCCCCCTCCCTTCTGCTCTCTCATTGGCGCCATCTTCTCCGTCTCACCCTGGACGCCTGCCTCAGCAACTTCATGGCACGTAACCCCATAAAGGCAGGTACACGCAGCCACGTGGTACAGAGCAGTCATTCAGGAACTTATTCCCCACCCGGCATGAAAGTGGACACCGTGCTAGCCACTCAGGGCACACAGTGAGCAAGAGCAATACGCAGTGAAATGTACACAGTGCTCATGCTAACAGCAGCACACCGGTGCCAAGAGGCACTTCCAGGCAGAGCCGGGAAGAGCTTCAGGAGCTCAGAGGGAGGACACCGATTCGGGCTCAGACTCAGGAAGTGCTTTCCCAGGGGGCGTGTGCTCTAGGCGGAGACCCTAACAAGAAGTTAAAGTTGTTCAAGTAAAGGAGCGCAAGGAAGGTACTCTAGGGAGGGAGGAACAGCATATGCAAAGACCCAGAGGCAAGAGTGAAAAGGAGTTTCTCACACCTGGATGCTCAGAGTAGAAGAGGGCAGGGGTGTGACCCACGAGGCTGGCATGCGTCAGGGACAGAAGCTCCTCAGAAGGCACGCTTCCGCAGGGTCCTGGGATAGGACTTCCTGAGGTGAGTCTCAGCTCTACCACTTGCTACCCGTGTGATCTTGGGAGAAGCCTTCTCTGCTTCTGTATAATCATTGCAGCACTCAGCCTGGAAAGAGGATGGAGACAAATAATGGACAAAATGCACAGAGAACTACCTGACATGTGATGTATCCACTGACGTCAGCCATTAGTGAGCCCCTGAACCCCTCTAGCGAGTCAGGAGTGGCCCCAGAGTAGCGGGCAGGCTGGCCCTGCAGGCCTGCACGTGCAGGTCATCGACTGGCTGTCAGCCTTAAAAGAAATGCTCGACAGAGAACAAAAACTACATCCAGCGCTATTATCACCTGATAACCACAGTTCTCTCTCCGATAATATTTGAAAAATTGCAAGAGAATTCCCACAGTCACCTGTTGAAGTCTTAAAGCCCATCCAATGAAGGAAGCACCCTCCTCCTTTTCACGGAAAATGTGAAAGAGGCGTCTGGGGCCTGGAAGGGACCAGGCCCTCCAGTGCCTCCATCCCTCATAGGCAGGGAAGTTCCACTCCTTCCCTCCTCCCCACACTTCTGTGCCAGGCCCAGCAGGAGAGCGACTCCCTCCTTTCAAAGGACAGTTCCTGGTACCACCACCAGAGACACACTGGCTGGCCCTGAGGGCTGCTGTGCGAAGGGCTCCCCGGCCGCCGGGCAGGTCCCCGGGTTGCCAGGCCATGGGTAGATGGCCTGTGGGCAGGGGAAGGCTGGGCTTGCCACCTACAGCCCGACGTCTTCTCTTCAGGGGTGCCCTTGACATGGCAGCTGCTCTTTGTACCTTCCAATCCTCCCCCCGCCTATATCTGGGACACATCACTCTGATCTCAACAGTCTTCTCAAGGAAGGATATTCTTGGCCCAGCTATTATCATGCTGGACTGATAAGCGGGTGTGTAGTTCCTTTATATATGAGTTTTATTTGCAACATTAGATTTCTCGGGGTGAGGAACAATGTCTTAGACTTTTCTCATGGGTACATGGCTCCCAGCATTGCACTAGACACATAGTGGTTACTCATTAACTGCTTGTTATCATACAATTATGATGGGTAAATACACACTAGTAGGTGTGTGTCCCTGTATTGTGATGCCAAGGGAATTTGGACAGTCATCAGAAAGTTGTTTGGGGACAGTGAAAAATTAGCAAAATGACTTGGAGTTGAGCAATTATTTCACGGTCTTGGTCAAGGACAGTTAATAAAAGGAGGATTGAGTATTAAGGCTGCAAGGTAACCCGAGGGCACACCTGCAGGATCCCAGCTCCAGGACCTGGTGGAGAAACACAGGCCTTTGTTGTTCGCCTCTCTCTCTCCCTGTCGCTCTCGCTCTAACCCTCCTTCCCTGCTCCTGTTAGCTTTTTCTGTAGGCTTTTAACATCTCATGCTTCGCAGTAGCTCATTGTTTTGGGTTACCATGCTTCCCCATATGGCTTCCACTTTCCACCAGTCACAGTGCCGGAAGGAAAGTGTTGGCTTCGTGTTTGGGTTTCTAGTGTTTTTAAAAATCATTGTGTTCATGTCAATCACACTCTGATATACTGATCTGACTAAAGTTCAACTTTGAAATGTTACAGATTTTCATGCTTAGAACTCAAGCTAAATTGTTTCTGCTTTGAATTGCATAATTTACTGGAAAACCTATCGTTTGCTCTGAAACCTTTATGTCAACCTTTGACCCAAAGCATTAAAGTTCTGGAGTGCGACTGTCTTCACTAACACATTTAGCACCATGCCGGAAGCAGAAAAGGTGTTCAAAAATGGTAGCGATGTCCATTTTTTTCCTTCATTAATTTTTGACAAATAAACATACTCAAATGTTACCTCTAAGTCAAAAGAGTTAGAAGAAACAGGTAGAAGTCACACCTGTACTCAAGACTCCTGTAGGAATATCTTGAAAAGCTATAACTATAGTTCAGGGTTTCTCAGTCTTGGCACTATTGACGTTTGGGGTCAGACAATAAATGTGTAGGGCTGTTATGTGGAGTGCAGGATATTTAGCAGTATCCCTGGTCTCTACACATTAGATGCCAACAGCACCCCCTCCCCAACTGTGATGAGCAAAACTGTCTTCAGACATTGCCACATGTCTACTGGGAGAAAGGAAGGTGCAAAACTGCCCCCAGTTGAGAGCAGGTGATCATTGTCAAGTCCTCTGAACTCTCACTGAGGGGAGCAAATTCTATGGTTAACAACTGTCCTATGAAGATGGAAATATATTATGCAATAGGCCTCTTTGTTCAGCTCTGCTACCATTTTTGAACATCGTTTCTGCTTCAGGCATGGTGCTTAATGTGTTAATGAAGATAGTTTAGGACATGCTCAGGTCAGATTGGAGCTGAGTTTGTCAGCAGGTAGCCACCTGGAAGTGATTATTCCCAGCCGAGATGCCAGAGGGACCCGACCAATGCAGAATACTCAGAATGCTGGCTACACTGTTTTAAAAATATCTTTTAAAAAGTAGGGTTTAAGTAACAGGAAAGTAAGGGAAACCCTCAGAGGCCCAAGATGAGAAAACCCAAGTACAGAGAAGCAAATGCTAAAGTCACAATTCACTCTGAAAACATCTGCTGATCACTGGGGGCTTAGAGCTGGGTTTTCCATGCTTTGTGTACTGGGAATAGAAGCGAAACTCTGGGACCTCTGTGGGATGGGAGGTGGGATTAGAAACTCCTTCATCAGGCCTCTGAAAGGTAATACTTTCAGTGGGTAAACTAGAAGGAAGCCCCAACTCTGAAAGGTCTATCTAGGCCTCAGCTCTGAGTGGAATGGAAAAAAAAGATCTCTTTTGCTAATTCCTAATCATAAGCCCACTTACCCTTATTTTAGGGGCTGGAATTCACATTCCTTGTGTAACTCCAAACTCAGAGCTAACCATTTAGTGTAAAAGAGTGCCAGGTTGGTAGTGCCCTAGGTACCCGGCAGGAGAAATGCAAATCCTCCTGACAGGAACACATGCTAAACATTCCAACAGATACAGCACTAAAATATGAGACAAGAATAAAGAAATCATAAAATATTTTAGGAAAAGCCACATGAGTTTGAGTCAACAGAAACAACAAACTGCAGAATCAGACCTCCAAAGATAATAAATTAAGAATGACTGGATACATATTAAAATAAATATGTTTAATATGTTCAAAGAAGTAAAATAGACTAGGAAGTGTGACAGAAAAGCAAGAATCTACCAAAGCTGACCAAGAAGAAAGGAGGAATGAAGAATGTCATTTGTACCTGACATATTTATGGATTTATGGATGTAGAAAATCCAAAAGAATCTCCAAATATTAGAATTAAATTAACTTAGTAAGGATAAGGAATAAAAAGGTAATATACCAAAATCAATTGTACCCAGAACAGCCAAAATCATTTTGAAAAAGAACAAAGTTGGAGGACTTATACTTGCCAATTTCAAAACTTAGAACAAAGCTGCAGTACTCAAGACAGTGTGGCACAAGGACAGACTATATATGTCAATGGACTATACTTGGGAGTCCAGAAATAAACCCTCACATTTAGAGTCAACTGATTTTCAACAAGGATTCCAAAGCAATTCACTGGAAGAAAGAATAATCTTTCCAGCAAATGGTGTTGAGACAATTAGATATCCACTTGCAAAAGAATCAAGTTAGACACTATTTCACACCATATACAAAAAGTAACTCAAAATGAATCAAAGACCTAAATATCAGAGCTAAAATAATAAAGTCCCTAGAAGAAATTATAGGTGTAAATATTCATGACCTTGGATTAGACACAACACTAAACACACAAGTGACAAAAGAAAAAATAGACAAATTAGACTTCATTAAAATTTAAAACTTTTGTGCCTCAAAGGACATGACCAAGAAAGTAAAACAACAATGCCAGAATGGGACAAATTTTTTTGTAAATAATATAGTTGATAAAGAACTTATACCTAGAATATATAAAGAGCTGCTACAACTCAATAATAATATGACAAATAATCCAAATTTTTTAATGGGCAAAGAATCTGAATATACACATTTCCAAAGACATTATGCAAATAGCCAATAAGCACATGAAAAGATGCCCAACATAATTACCATCAGCGTAATGCAATCAATGCATGACTGATGACGAAGGTGACACTGGCAATACAGTGGGGGAAAGGGAAAAAGATGTTCTTTTCTAGGGTGACTGAATAGCCAATAGGCCAAAATAAATTTTGATCCTTACCTCACATCATTCCCAACAATTCCAGGTAGACTGTAGGTCTAAATGTAAAAGGTTAAAAAACAATCTTTTAGAATAAAACTTGAGGTAGGCAAATATTTCTATCATGACAGAAAAATAACTAACCATAAAGGGAAAAGATGATACATTTAACTACATTAAGATCAAGAACTCTTGTTCATCCAAAGTATTGAAAGTGTGAAAGGCAAGCACAGACTAGGAGAAGATATTTACAATACAGGATTTATGTGGCAGGTATAGATACACCAGTCAGACCCCCCTTCGAAAAAGTGCCCACCACTGAGCTATGAGGAGCATGGTGAACTGACACCTACTGTTAGCTCCTTCAGGTCCACATCGGCTACTGAGCCACAGTCATGCTCTTCTTGGGGTGCTCCTTGACCAATGATTGAGAAAAGCAGTGATGACCAAGCGTGTTCTGCATGGAGTATTCCCAGCCAATGAAAACAAGGCAGTGACCTAGCTGTCCCCACCCACTGTGGGATTTCCCCTAATGGGCAGCCTTTGCTCCAGAGCTCCCCGTCGGAGAACTTCAGTCTAACGGCTGCAGTCCAACAGCTTCCCCACCCAGTCCTGCTTTCTCTCCCTACTTTCATGGGTTTCACTCCACAATAAGCTTTCACACTTCTAACTCCACTTTGGTCTCTGATTCCCAGAGAACTCAAACCAGTTCAGCTTATATCCAGAATATATTTTTACAAGTCAGTAAACAAAATGACAGACAACTCAATAGAAAGAGAGGTGATATACTTAAATAGGCACTTCATGAAAAAGAGTATCCAAATGGTCAGTAAACACATGAAAATTCTTATATTCATTTTCTGGTACAGCTATAATAAATTCTCACAACCTAGGTGGCTTAAAACAACAGAGAATTTTTTTCTAATAGTCCTGGAGGCTAGAAGTTTGAGAGCAGGGTGTAAGGAAGGTCACCCTTTTTCTGGAATCTGTGAGGGAAAATTCATACTCTGTCTTTCTGGTGTCTGGTGGTGCTTGACATTCCTCGGCTTGGAGCTGCGTCATTCCAACCTCTGCCTCCATCCTCCCCTTGCCTTCTCCTCTGTGTATATCTCGTCTCCTTCTGCTTCTCTCTTACAAGGACACTTTTATGGCATTTAGGATCCAGGTAATCCAGGTGAATCTCCTCATCTCAAATCCTTAATGTAACTACATCTGCAAAACCTTCATGCAAGGAAACAGTCACAGCTTCTAGGAATCGGGATGTGGTGCCTTTGGAGAGAAGCATGAAGCCCACCACAGCTTGTATCATTATTCATCAGGAAATTGCAAAGGAAATGTGAGTTAATATTTACAATGTGCTACTAATTCACATCCACCAGAATAGCTAAAATGAAAAAGGTGGCATCAAGTGTTGGTAGAAATGTGGAGCGACCAAAACTCTCATACGTCAAAGCTCACATACAAGTTGTCAAAACTATGCTGTGACAACTGGTTTGCAGTACTAGAGCTGAGCACATGCACACTCTAGACCTGAGGAATTCTAGTCCTAGGTATGCGGTGGCTCAAAAACAGCTGCAGATCCTTTGACACACCTCTCATGAAGAGGTGAATGTCCATGTCCGTTGCTTTTGAATCACAGAGGGCTTATGGCTGTTTTGACCAATAAAGTGTGGTGTTGGTGACACCGTGACTTCTGAAGGCAGCTCATAAAGGTCTTTTGTTTCCATTTTGCTTGTTAGAACAGTTGCTTTTAGAGGCCCAAGGCTCCAGGTGAGAAGTCTGACTACATGAGACTACCAAGCAGTGCGGAAGACTAAGCCACGTAGAGAGGCTGTGGATAAGCACCGTGGGGTATAGTTCCAGCTAAGCCCAGCCTTTGAGTCATCGCAGGCACAAGAGAAGCGAGTGAAGAAGTCGCCACATGATCACCTGATTCCAGGCCCTACCATGAAATCATCTCAAACCATTTGAGTTTTCCCAGCCGAGGCCCTGGACGAAGTAGAGCAGACACAAATCACACCTTTTGCGTCCTATCTAAATGCTTTATCCTTAAAGTCCATGTATATAATAAAATGATGTGGCTGGATGTCACTAAATTTAGGGATACTCTGTCATGCAGCAACAGGTAACTGAGACAATGCCCAACCGAAATGTATACATAAATTCGTCAAAAGACAAATACAAGAATATTCATAGCAACATTATTTGTATTAGCACAAAACTGGTAGCTACCCCAAAATACCCATAAACAGTGGAACAGATAAATGATTTTTGGTATATTCACACAATGGGAAATGATACAACAATAAAAATAAACAAAAATTACAGCCACACACAATATGGATGGTTCTCACAAACATTTAGGGCTTTGAACAACAGAATCCAGAACAAAATGAACATACACTGTTTATTTGATTTATACATAATTTTTACCTAATTTAAAAATAGTCAAAACAAATCTCTGATGGTAGAAGTTAGGAGAGTGGTTAACCTTGAGGGGAGAATTAACTGGGGGTTTATGTTATGGGTAATGCTGTGTTTCTTGATCTGGGTGTTGGTCACACAGGTGTGATCACTTTGTGAAAATGTTATCAAGCTGTACATTGTGAATTGTACAGGTTTATGTTAGATTTCAATAAAAAGTTTGAGAAAGGTGTTTCTTGGAAGCCGTTAAGCAGGGCATTTCAAGAGGAGAAGGATGGGCAGAGCAGAAACAATAACAAAATATGACAGCCTTGAGGCCTCAAAGAAACAATCTTAGTTCCAAGTAGAAGTGGAAAGCCTGGAAGCCCATTGTTTTCAAGGGAACTGATTTGTCAAAGGAATCCCAACTGGCCTGCCACAACAAGTGATGGTTAAATGCCCCAAAGCATGCCCTAAGCCTCAAGTCCACACGAGCAGAAGCAGACTGTGGAGACAGCGCAGCTCCAAGGAGCAGATCTGCTAGTGCCCACTCAGATGTGGCCATAGAGGATAAGGGACAGGGGAAAATCTCAGGGAAGGCAGAGCTATGGCCACAAATGCTATTCATATACAGTAAGATGGTATTCCCAGAGGAACATAGGGCCACCAGATGGGCTATCCAGGCAGTAGACCCTACTGCCAGAGCTGGAAGTCTCCGATAGTCCGCCTATCAAGAAAAAAATTACAAGGTTATGAAAAGGAAAGAAAACACAGTTTGAAGAGACAGAGCAAGCATTAGAACCAGACATTGGACATTGAGATTAGACAGGAAACTTGAAATAACTATGATTACCTAAGGTCTCTAATAGATAAGTAGACAGATGCAAGAACAGATAAACAATGTATGAAGAGAGATGAAAATCCTAAGAAAGAAACGATAGAGATCAGAAATACTGTAACAGAAATGAAGAATTCCTTTGATGAATGTATTAGACATTGGACATGGATGAGGAAAGGATCTCTGAGCTTGAGGGTCTATCAACAGAAACCCCAAAATTGAAAATCAAAGAGAACAAAAGCTGAACAAAAAAACCATAACAGAATATTCAAGAATATATAAAAGGTGCAACACATGTAATGGGAATACCCAAAGGAGAAGAAAGAGAGAAATATTTGAAACAATAATGACTAAGAATGTCCTCAGATTAATGTCAGATACCAAACCACAGTTCCAGGAAGTTCAGAAAACACCAAGCAGTATAAATGCCAAAAAAATATATATCTAGGCATACGTGTTCTCCAATTAAAGAAAATCAAAGATAACGAAAAGATTCTGAAATAAGGTAGAGGAAAAAACACCTCACCTATAGAAGAGCAAAGATAACAATTACATCTGAGTTTCCAGAGACAGTGCAAGAGTGTGGTATTTAAAATATTGAGAGAAAAAAACCCACCAGCTTAGAATTCTGTACTCTTAGAAATCATCTTTTGAAAGTGAAGGGGAAACAAAGACTATCTTAAACAAAATTGAGGGAATTTGTTCCCAGTAAATTTACCTTGCAAGAAATGTTAAAAGAAGTTCCTTAGGGAGAAGGAAAATAATATAGGTCAGAAACTTGGATCTACATTTAAAAAATTGGACAAGGAATAAGTGAAGGTATTTATTTTTCTTATTCTTTGTTGATCTAACAGATAACATTTTGTTCAAAATAATAGCAACAATGTGTTTGATTATCTGTTTAATATATATTTCATATATATATGAAATGAATGACAGTGATGATATAAGGGATGGGAAGGAAGAGTTGAATCATTTTATTTTTATAACATACTCACATTGCATGTGGAGTGGTAGAGTGTTATTTGAAAGTGGGCTTAAATTAGTTGTAAATTGCAAACTCTAGGGCAACCATTTAAAAAAGTAAAACTGATATGTTAAGAAAGGAAAGAACATTGAATTGAATCACATAAAATGCTCAATTAAAGCCAAAAAAGGCAGAAAAAGAGTAGAAGATAAAAATAGGAACAAAGAAAAGGGCATTAAATAGAAAGCAGTAACAAGTATGGTAAATATTAATCTAACTATATCAACAATCATTCGGAATGTCAATGGTCTAAATGCACCAATTAAAAGACAGAGATCATCAGAGTGTATTAAAAAATCCTAACAAATGTTGTCTGAAACCCTTTAAATATAGAAGTATGTATAAGTTAAAAGTAAATGGAGAAAAATATACCATGCTAACACTAATCAAAAGCAAGAAGGAATAGCTATATTAATTTCAGATAGAGAAGATTTCAGAGCACAGAAAGTTATCAGGGATAAATGGACATTACATAATGCTAAAACAGTCGGTGCCCCAAGAAGACCTCAATCCTTAATGGTCATGCCCATAACAACAGAGTATCAAAATATGTGAGGCTACAAGTGATAAAACTGCAAGAGAAATAGATTAATCCACTGTCATATTTTTAGACTTCAACACCCCTCTGTAAGAAGTGGACCAGCAGGCATAAAGTCAATAAATACACAGTTGAACTCAACAACACCATCAATCAACTGAGTATAACTGACTTATATAGACTACTTCATCCAATAACCACAGTATACACATTCTTTTCAAACTCATACGGCTTATTTACCAAGATAGACCACATTCTGAGCCATAAAACACACCTTAACAAATTTAAAAGAACAGAAATGATGTCTGCTCTCACACCATAATGGAATTAAATTAGAAATCAGTAACAGAAAGATAGCTGGAAAATACCCAAAGACATGGAGATTAAACAACATGCTTCTAAATAACACGAAATGGGTCAAAGATGAAATCTCAAGGGAAATTAAAAATTATTTGAACTAAATGAAAATGAAAACACAATTTATCAAATTTGTGGGATGCAGAAAAAGCAATGCTTACAAGTGAATTTATAGCACTGAATGCATATATTAGAAAAGAAAGATCTAAAATCAATCTTCTAAACTTCCACCTTAGGAAAATAGAAAACTAAAAGCAAATTAAACTCAAAGTAAGCAGTACAAAAGAAATAATAAAAGTTTGAGCAGAAATCAATAAAATTGAAAGCAGGAAATCAATAGAGAAAAATCAATGAAACCAAAAGCTAGTTCTTTGAAAAGATCAATAAAGTTGTTAAACATCTAGTCAGGCTAACAAAAGATAAAAAAGAGAGGATGCAAATTACTAATGTCAGAAATGAAAGAGTTGACATCATTACAGATCCTTTGAACATTAAAAGGATGGTAAAGGAATACCATGAACAACTCTATTTCCACAAATTTGATAGCCTACATGAAACAGATCAATTCCTTGAAAGACATAATCTGCCAAAACCCACTCAGGAAGAAACAGATAATCTGAATAAGTTTATATCTAGTAAAGAAATTGAAGCAATAATTAATAGCCTTTCTAAACAGAAAGCACCAAGTCCAGATAGGTTCATTGGTGAATTCTACCAAACACTTAAGAAATAAATTATATCAATTCTATATAATTTCTTTCAGAGAATAGAAGCAGAGGGAATACTTCCTAACTCATTCTATGAGGCCTGCATCACCATAATACCCAAACCAGACAAAAACATTACAAGAAAAGAAGACTACAGATCAATATCTCTCATGAACACAGATGTAAAAATCCTCAACACAATTTTAGCAAATTGAATCCAACAATGTATACAAAGAGTTACACACCACAGCCCAGTGGGATTTATCCCAGGTATGCAAGCCTGATTCCACATTTGAAAATCAATTAATGCAATCTATCATAACAACAGGTGAAAGAGGAAAAATCACATGATCATATTAATAGATATAGAAAAAGTATTTGAAAAAATCCAATACCCACTCATGGTAAAAACTCTCAGTAGACTAGGAATAAAGACAAACTTCCTAAACTTGATTTAAAAAAATATCTACAAGAAACCCAGTAGGTAATGTCATACCTAATGGTGAGAAACAGAGCTTTCCCACTAGAATCAGGAGCAAGGCAGGATATCCTCTTCACTACTCCTTTTCAACATCGTACTGGAAATCCTTGTTAATAAAATAAGAGGAGATCTTAAAAAATAATAATAAAATAAAATAAAATAAGGGGAGAAAAGGAAATAAAGAGTATACCAGTCAGAAAGGAAGAAATAAAACTGTCTTTATTCACACATGACATGATTGTCTATGTAGAAAATCCAAAAGAATTGAAAAAACTTCTGGAACTGATAAGTGATTTTAGCAAGGGTGCAGGATACAAGGTTAATATACAAAAGTAAATTATTTTCCTATATACCAACAATGAATGTGAAAACTGAAATTAAAAACACAATACCATTTACATTATCACCTCCTAAAATGAAATACTTAGGTATAGATTTAACAAATATATATGCACAAATAAAACTCTGTTGAAAGAAATCACAGAACTAAATAAATAAAGAGGTATTACATGTTCATGGATAGGAAGACTAAATATTGTTAAGATGTCAGTTCTTCCCAATTTAATCTGTAGATTCAATGCAATCTTAATCAAAGTCCCAGCAAGTTATTTTGTAGAAATTGACAAAAGTATCCTAAAGTTTTCTTATGGAAAGGCAAAAGATCCAGAATTACCAACATATTGAAAGAGAAGAACAAATTTGGAGGATTGACACTTCTCAACTTCAAGACTTAACATAAAGCTACAATAATCCAAACAATGCAGTATTGGCAAAAGAATAAGCAAACAGATCAGTGGAACAGACTAGAGAGCCTAGAAGTAGACAGCATAAGTACAGCCAACTCCAAATGATCTTTGACAAAGGAGCAAAGGTGACACAGTGGAGAAGACAGTCTCTTCAATAAATGGTGCTAGAAAAATTGGGCATCCATATGAAAGAAAATGTAGACACAACTTCACATTCTTCACAAAAATTAACTCAAAATGAGTCATGGACATAAGTGTTAAATGCAAAACTATAAAACTGATAGAAGATAACATAGGAGAAAATCTAAATGACCCTGGGTTTGGTGATGACTTTTTAGATATGACACCAAAGGCATGATTGATGAAAGAAAGAATTGATAAGCTAGACTTCATTAAAATTAAACATTTCTGTTCTGGGAAAGATTCTGCCAAGACAATGGAGAGACAATCCACACAGACTGGAAGAAAATATTTTGTAAAAGACACTTCTGATAAAGGACTATTATTCAACATATGCAAAGAGCTCTTAAAACTCAACAATAAGAAAACAACCCAATTTAAAAATGAGCCAAAGACTTTAAAAGACACCTCACCAAAGAAAAAATGCAAGTATCAAATAAACATATGAAAAGATGTTTCACATCATATGTCACCAGGGATATGCAAATTAAAATAACAATGAGATGTCATTGCACATGTATTAGAATGTTCATAATTGACAACACTGACAACACTAAATGCTGGTGAGGATGTGGAGCAATAGGACCTCTCATACATTGCTGTTGAGGATGCAGAATGGTACAGTCACTTCGGAAGACAGTTAGGTGGTTTCTTACAAAATGTAAACATACTATTACATGGGATCCAGCAACTGTGCTTCTTGATATTTACCCAAAGGAACTGAAAACCTACGTCCACACAAAGACCTGAACAAGAATGTTTATAGCAGCTTTATTAATAATTGTCAAAACTTGCAAGCAATTGAGATGTCCATAATTAGGTGGATGGATAAATAAACTGGCATGTACAGTTATACATTCCAGACAATGGAATATTATTCAGCACTAAAAAGAAATGAGTTGTTAAGCTATTAAAAAGAGATGGAGGAACCTTAAATCATGTTACTAAGTGAAAGAAGCCAATCTGAAAAGGCTACTACTGTGTGATTCCAACTATATGGCATTCTGGAAAAGGCCAAACTATGGAGACAGTAAAAAGATCAGTGGTTGCTAAGGATTAGGAATGATGGAGAGAGGAACAGGTTGAACACAGGATTTTTAGGACAGTGAAACTACTCTGTATGACACTATTATGGTAGATACATATCATTTTACTTTTGTCCAAACCCATAGAATATACAATACCAAGAGTGAACTAATGTAAAGTGTGGACTTTGATGATATATTAACATAAATTCATCAGTTGTAATAAACGTACCATTCCTGTGGGGGATGTTGATAGTGGGGAAGGTTATGCATGTGAAGGGGCTGTGGTCCTATGGGAAATCTCTGCACTTTCTATTCAGTTTAGATGTGAACTTAAAACTGCTCTAAAGAACTGTTGTTTTTAAAACATAGGGCAAAAATTAGAATAACATGGAGAAATTGGCATCCATCACAGGACATTTTAACACACCTCTCTGTAACTTACAGACCAAGTGGCTAAAAATAAAAATAAAAATCAGTAAGAATATTGATGATTTGGGCAACACAAATAATACTTGACTTACGCAGAATTCTTCACCAATCAAGTTAGAGGAAAACTTGACTGATTGAAAATCAATTCAGGTGCTTCTTTTCAAGCACTTAAGATATGTTTTACAAAAACTGGCCACATACTAGTTAGTACATAAAGCAAGATTAAAGTTCACAGAACTGAACATACAGATCACCTTACAGATGCATACAGATCACAATCTCTAACAAAAACAATGAAGTTAATCATTAACAACAAAAAATCCATAGATTTAGAAATCAAAACATCATCTAAATAACTCATATTAATGGGTCAAAGGAAAACTGATGATCTGAGGCTTTGAACTTTCATGAGCTGAAACATTTAGGGAAAAATCTCTGATAGTAGAATGAAGAACCTTTAAGAAGAGAGTGTCTAATGCTGAATTTGAAACTACTTTTACTTCTTCAGCATTCTCTGGTAAAGAGGACTTCTCTTATCTAACGCTCATATGTCAAAGGTGATTGGCCTCACTTGGGTCACATGGCTGTAATTGAACTAATCATTATGGATAAAAAGATGGGGTCTTATGATTGGCCAGCCTGGGCTAGGTTCTACCTTGCAGAAATAGAAATAGAGGTGGGAATGTCTGCACTCCTACGCCCTCCAAGAACACATGGGGTCAGAAAAGAGATCTCTTCTGGGAAGGAAGATTTACAAACAAAATCACCCTTCTTCCCATAAAATACAATCTATAAAAAAAACAAAATCATGTCTGACTGCCACAGCCTGCCCAAGTCCAGGGTTTCTGGGTGATGGTCTCCTCTTTGAACAAGTTCTAAAGCAGCTTTTCATGGGCTTGGCAGCCTATAGCTAAGAGGTAAGTGTCACCACCATCACCACCACCGCCCCAATATACCCAGGATCCAGAGACAAAGGTATAAAGAAACACTGCAGTAGGTCTTCCATTTGGCAGTGGGAAGAGGGGAGAACCATGCTAAGCAGCAGCTAGTACATGCCATGCTCTGCAGGGTGGGAACAGGGATGGTGACGGGCAGTGCAGTCAGTCTCTGGGCCAGCCAACCCAAATGCCTCCCCTCCTCCTGATCCCTTGTCTAGGGATCTCCATCTGAGTAGGGGATAGAGGAAGTCACTCTACTGAGGGACTACTTCAGTGGCCACTTCCTCTCAGCATAATTGCAGGGCCTGGGACTTGTCCTAGAGTTTGAACAATCACAGACCACCGCTCACCAAGTTTGGGAGTTTCTGGAAATATGATCTCCCCACAGTCCTAGTAGGTGGCTGTTCTATTTGAGTTTACCAACTCTGTTAACTAGTAACCAAGTCCAGAAGTCTGTTCCTGGTCATGGTCCTTGAACTGGACTTGCCCTTGGGGTTTCTGGCTCCGAGGGAAGCACTGCCGTTTGGCTTTGTGCTCAAACTGAGGGCTCCATTCTGGACTTGAAATGGGAAATAGAGCAGATCTGATCCCCACTTCAAGTCTGCATCCCAGGGCCCAGTGGGAAAAGAGAGAATTTATTAGCTCCAACTACAGGTAGATCCAGGGGTGGACCGGCTATTAAGTACAGCTACAACTTTCGGCAGAAATGGTACTGTGAAGACTGTTTCTTGTGCCCTCTCTCAGTTCTGCTTGCGTCTGTTTGGCCTCATGCTGAATGAGGCTGTGTCCATATGATGGGAAAGGGAGCTCCTCGAAGCCTCAGATTCATACCCTTTCAAATTAGCAAAGAGCTAGAAAACATCTCTTTTCCCGTATCTACCTCAGGCAATTCTGATTGGTCCATCTTGAGTTACATGGTCTCCCCTGTAGCCATGTGGGTGGGACACTTTGGCCAGCCTGAGTCAGGTGCTCACCCCACTGTGAGGGTAGGAAGTGGGGCTGGGCATTGTGATTGGCAGCTCTGTAGGGATTATATGGAATGGGATGAAATGCTTCAAAGGATGCTGGGTAGGCAAAGACAAGCAAGGTCCGCAATAAGTAGCAAGCTAAGGCACGTGGAGTAACTGCGTAAGTCTTGAACATTTATCATAGGCGACCTCGAATTTGACTCTGAGCTGCCTGGCAATGACAGCAAGATGGAAACATGATCGGTGATGTAAACCAGATCCTGGCTGAAGTCCCCAGGCCTGGGCAGGGGTGGAGGGGGGTGTTTAAAGGACATCCCATGTGTCTTTTTGTTTCCCTGGACACTTTCTTTCTCAGGGTTCTTGATCCCACAGGGCTGTCTCTGTTCCACACCACACAGATGTGTGAGGCTTACCTTTTCTTCAGCTTCTAGAAATGATTCCACTCACACAAAGTACTAAGTGGAGATTTTCACAGGAAGGTAAGTTTGGGAGGATGGAAGGCGGTCTTCAAATGTCCTTTAGCTCCTGTTTAGGCTGAACTGTGTTCTCCCGTAAAACTTATACGTTGAAGTCCTAAGCCCCAGTACCTCAGAATGTGACTGTATTTGAAAACAGGGTTTTCAAAGATGAAGTTAAAATGCCGTCATGAGAGTGTGTCCTAATCCAAGATGACTAGTGTCCTTATGAGAAGAGGAGGCTGGGATGAGCTGCAGATATACACAGAGGGAGGCCATGTGAGGACCCAGGGAGAAGGCAGCGTCTGCAAGTCAAGGAGAGAGGCCTCAGGAGAAACCAGTCCTGCCAACATCTCAACCTTAGATTTCTAGCCTCCAGAACTGTCAGAAAGAAGTGGCTGTGTTTAAGCCACCCAGTCTGCAGTACTTTGTAATAGCAGCCAGAGCAGTTTAATAGAACTGCTCTGCCCCCGGCCTTCACCTCACTCACTTGCAGACATCTCTTCTCATTCCCCTCCTCGCTTCCCTGAATTTCCTCTCCCCTTCTCGAAAGCCACATTCCCCGCTTTGTCCCAGGCAGAGCAGTCTGTGTGTTATCTCGAGTTGCTTGGCCTAAAGAAACACCCAGTTCTTGGGCTCTATCCCTATGCTTCGTGGCTTACCAAAATACTTTCCCCAGCGAGGACTGTTCCCTGCCTAAGAAGAACTCTACTACTTTAAATTTCACATAATTTTCATGTGTTACAAGATAGCAACTTTTTTATTTAAGCAATTAAGCCCAAACATTTCCCCTCATTTTAAAAGTGTGCCTGTGATGAAGACAATACCTGTGTTAGAGAAGCGTCCCTGCAGTCCTCATGTAAGGGAAACTGAGCCATGTTCAGGGCATCCACATAACGTGCCCACAATAAACCCAATCGTCTCAAATACACAGCGGAGGGCCCACATCCAAGGGCAATGATAATGAAAGCAAATGGAACACTCTGAGGGAAAGTCAGTGTTCAAAAAAAAGTCCAAGTGCACAGCCTTTGATAGATAGTCTGGCTCATGCAAATCTAAGTGGAGGAGCTAGCCTGCATATTCTCTGGGCAATCCTCTGCGATGTGAATATTATTTCTCACAGAGTTGAGATTCGGGTTGAAAGCAGCAGGTCAAATCTAAAAGCCTTACAAGCAAGCCTACAGCATACTGGCTTTGCTCTTGTAGATCACAGCGCATCTGTATAGTTTCAAAGTCAACCAAACAGTGGATAGAATGGGGGGAATCTAGTCACTACAATGTTGCTCATGTAGTTGTATATTAATGATACCAAAAAAGAAAAAACAGTAGATAGGGCAAAATACTACTATTATGCCCATTTTGCATAGACCGAGGTATGAACTTTGGCTTTGACCTTGACATTGGCCAAGTAATTAGCCAAGTAAAGTCAAGATCAGAGCCAAAGTTTGTACCCTGGTCTATTTGATGCCACAGCCTTTAACTTTTAAAGTTTAGTTCTTGATCTCATTCCTACATCGGTTGAAAAGCATTATGTATTGTGGTTAAGAACAGAGACTGGGTTCAAATTCTGACTTTATTACGTAGGAACTGGGAGACTTTGTGTAAGTTGCTTCACCATTCTATGCTTTAGTTTCCTTAACTGTAAGGCGAGGATTATAATGGTACTTGTCTCACAAGACTGTTGCAAATATTAACTGAACTTGGAACTGTCTAGAAGGTAGTAGGTGCTCTATGCACTATTATTCTTCTTCTCTAATTAGTTTCTTGCCTCTGTCTTATCTTCAGCAATAGATATGTAATAAGCACCTCTTGGACACTAAGCTAATTCCCTACCTTCAAGCTGCCCTAGTGGGGGGCAAGGGAAACAGAGAACAGAACGGCAGACTGCCTGGGAGAGGAGCAGGTATGCAGAGCAGCCACATTTGCACCAGCTTTAGGGGAATAAGTAACGATTTCCCAGAGGAGGCATGGTACTTGCAAACGTGGAGTCATCAGGTGCTGGCGGTAGGAAGTAGAGCCACTCGGAGCAGTTTATTGGAGCAGAACACTAAACTGTAAACATGTTTGGAGCTGGGGATGTAATGGCAAAGATCAGAGATGCTTTTCAGTGAGGGGTTGGCTCCGCTTGGTGTTTTAAATAGTTCTGGCTGGCATGGGCAGGAGGGTGGTCAGCGGGATAAGGGAGGCTGATGCAATCCCAACATGCCCGAACATGGGTTCTTTGGAAATTCATGGGCTGAGTTTGTCAGGCTGTGGTGAGAAGGTAGAAGATTCCACCCTGGGTAGCTTGGCACAAGTTCCCACTCTTGTTCTACCTTCCTCAGTTTCCCCTTCAAGGGATGTAATGCCTCAAGAAAGAGCCTACAGGCTAATATAGGCCTGCATATATGGGAGAAAGAGCAAATTGTGAGGCCCTGAGCTTCTGTTCAAAACTCAAGCAAACTGGATGAAAGATGTGATTCTTCTGAAAAACAATCCACCTAAGACTTGGCGGCTCTATTGCCAGTAAGACCAGGGGGTTTCCTACGCAGCAGCACGGGGGTGTTCTCCCGGCATTCCACCTGACCCCGGAGCACGAGCTGACCGGCGTGAGTGCATCGGCAGAAGCCTGGAACTCGCAGCTGCTCCTTTCGGTCAGGAGGGACGTTTTGTGACGACCGAGGAATACTGAAGAGTGGGAACAGTTGGGGAGGTTTTTAGACTCATGGTGCTTATTCAAGTAGTAAAGTTTCCAAGAAGTCCTGCTGTTTGGGAAATAATCTAGTAAACAGTTGCTAAATCAAAGGAAAAAGGAAAAGAAGGAGGCAGAGGAAAGGAAAGGGGAGGGAGGGAAAGAGACCCCATCTTCAGGGACCTTACGCGAGGGGCCCCTTCCCCGTCATCCCTAGCACACCCCAGCCAGGCTCCTGGCCGTGCAGCCCCCCTGTCTGCCTGGGCCTGACCTCTCATGTTCCCAGTGGGGCCTGACTGGCCTGAGGTCCTGACGCAGCCTTCCTCTTGCTGGATCTGCTCTGTCCCGACCTGGTGTTTCTCTCCGGGTCACCTGACCCAACCTCCTGAGCCCCTTCCGCTTTGGCCAGGGTCCATACCACGGTCCAGTTCTCCCCGCCTTCTTGTCGCTCAAGTCACCCCCTAGACCCTGGGCATCGCCTGCAGGTGAGCCTAGCAGCCCTGTTTCTGGTGGTTTAGGCCCGGGGAAGTCCCTCTCTAGGGCTGACCTGCAAATCCAGCTGTTGTATGATGAGCAGCTCGCCGAGTGGAGCTTTGTTTCTTTCCAAAGCGCCGAGCACAGAGCCACGCTCGCCGGGACGGTCTCGTGAATGCCATTGGGAATGAAAGTCCTTCCCCGGAGCGTGACCGTCCCGTTTGGTAGAGTCTCTGTCTCACGTCGGGGGGCCCACTCCTGGGGAGGTGAGGTGAGGGCATTTGGTGGCAGCTGGACAAGTGACAAGGAGCCGAAGATGGGAGAGAAATCTCCTTCTGCTCCCTTCCTGTAGCCCTGCTCTGTTTCCTTCTACACCTCAAGGAGCGGCCTTTGGGCCCCTGGTCCAGTGCTCCTCCCACAGACACAAGGCCACACAGGGGTCAGGAGGGGTCGGAAGGCCCTGTGTTCTCTGGACACTCATGCCTTCCCAGTGGTGCCCCTCCCTCATCCCTCCTGGACAGAGCAACACGTGCCTGCCACCCTGTTGGCACAAGGTTCACCGGGGTTGAGCTGGAGGCAAGGACATGCAAAGCCACCGCTGTGTGTCCATCCTGAGGAAGGGCAGGCAGGGCCTCTGGTATTCTTGGCACGCGGTTAAGTGGAGTAACGGTGGCGGGGTGGGCGCCCTATCCTTGCCTTGGGGAATTTAAGTAGCTCCTGTTCTGAAATGTTTCAGCAGCCAAGGAAAGTGTGCATGGAGAATAAAAACATAAGCAAGCGGTTCTTCCATTCAGCACAGTTAAGAACTTGCAGAGGGGCAAGTTCTGGTTTTTCAACATAGTTACAGGTCAAGTGCAACTGTGACTCTCATTACTGCCCCTGCTTTAAATTCCAGGCTCCTTTTGCCCTAGAACAAAGCTCTGGCTTTCAGACATCCTGGGACTACCAGAATTAATGTCTGCTGTTTAATTTCCTTTTCCTTCTATTTAAATTTGAGGGCCACTTCCAGCCTGACCTTTACTCCTTGTTCAGATTCAACTCACAGACTGGCACAGGTTAAGATTTTTCACTTGCCTGGTCTCATGAAATTCTCCCAGCTGGACCGTAAGCTTGATTTCTTTTCTCAGTTTCAGAGATGAAGAAACAGGTTCTGAGTGGGACAACATGTCATTCTTCCAAGGTCACCAGGCAGCAGGTGTGCCAGCAGTGCTGGCCAAGGCCATGCGGACGTGCGGATGTGATGTGGCCCATCCGGGGTCAGAACCTTGCCTAACTCCTCTCAAGCATTCCCAGCGGTCTTCCTTCCTCGTGTTTTTCTTACAACTCCCATATCCTCAACCACACCTTCTGAGTTTTTTACTCACTCATGTCTGGACTTACCAGTCTGGGTCTCCTCCTTAAGAGCTGACCATCCCCAATGCCCCTTCTCATCTGCTCAGGACGAGCTTCATCACAGAGTTTCATTACTCTGAGGCTCTGTTAAGAACAGTCTGTTCTTTTTGCCTGAAACATTCCCCTTCTGCACCCGCTGCTGCTGTTACAGAGGATGGAGGGAGCTGTAGATTTTGTTTATTCAGCAGGTTTTCTCATCCCCAGTTTTCTGGTAACAATGCTCTTCCTTTTGTTTTCTGTGGGGAACTTTCCCCCCACCCCTCATCCTAGTCCTCAGCTGTCCGTCATGGTTCTCCTCTAGCCCCTGGCAACTGGGAGAGATGGTTCAGCCAATGAGAGGACCCGATCCCTCTGGTCGTCACGACTGATTCAAGGATGAGCAGGTGACCCCATCCAACGATTACGATTTTTCCCAATGAAAAAAATCAATGACTATGCTGTACCAGTACTCACATCTTTTTCCATTTGTCCAATTATTTCCATGAAATAAATGCCTGGTATGGAGTTGCTGAGTCATAGTATGTATGTTTTAAATGTTTTGGCACATTTTGTGAGGTTGCCCTACAGGAAGGTTGGCCCACCAGTATTTGAGAGTCAGCTCTGCACGCCCCAGCAACACCTGGTGTTGTCAGTCTTTCAATGTTTGCCAGTCTGAGAAGTGAAGACAGCTGATGAGATCTGTTCCCAGTTCTGGGCCTCTTTTTGGGTCATGTACCCACGTGCCTGTCCCTGAAGTCACCCAAACCTGGCCTTGCTTCTATATCTTTTGCCTGATTCTTCGTCCAACTTTACTGGGTAGCTTGTGGCCTGGCCTTACTCTGCTAGCCTGGAAAGTGAGTCTTCTTTTGTTTGTTAAGTTTAGCTTTTTAATAACTTTTAATATCTTAAATGGGATTTTCTCCCTAATTACTCTCCCATATAATTGTTGGAAAATGAGTCTTTTTCTTACACATTTCCCGTTTGTCCTTAGCTGCTTGCAGGTGCTAAGAACAGTTGAGAACACAATTGTTTGTTGAATGAATGAATGAAAACCCTTCTGTGATACACTCATTCCCTGTTCAGTTCTGAATGGTGCCACGTGTTGGGCCAGCACTGAATCCGGATAGATGTATCCGTTTTTAAGGATCTAATAATTCTATAGTTATATCGGATGTTGAGGATCGGGGACATGACTGTCCCATTGCAGGGAATACCATTCCCTGGGGAATGTCTTTGAGTAACACATTTTTACTGATAATCTGCCATGTCTCTAGTGTGGAATCAAAGGACACGGTCCCTGATCTGAAGTACCGTATCCGTGTGAGAGGCACAGCTAACAAAGTAGGCTTTTCCGTGGGAGCTGTATCATGTGGCCTTTATGAAATGCAATCCTTGGGGAAAAGTGGAGCATAACAAGAGCTGGAAACGTCTGAGGATGTTTCATAAAAGGGTGATTGTTATGAGGATATTAATGAGGATTAGAGAGATGCCCTGGGCTCCCGAGTGACATTTTAGGGGATCTGAAGTATTAGTTCTTCTAGAACAAAGCAGTGTCATCAGCTTGCACCCTCTTTTCCATGTTTCTTAAGCTAAGTTTTCCACCTTGTTGGTTGTTGGATTTGAATATTCATTCGCCAAGAGGAAGGGCCTGAAACCACAGCGTTTTGGGGAGGCATATCTCAAACCACCAAAAACTCACCAGGAGAGAAAACTATTGCAAATCCATCTGGTTCTCGTCTTCTATTCAGTGGTGTCTCTCGGCTACTAAGAGGTATAGAGCCAAGCCTCCCATCCATGTCCTCTGGCCTGGTTTGCTGTCCAAAATAATTAACAAGAAATGCAGCGATGCGCCAGGTGGCTGCCTGAGCAGCTGCTCACCGAGCCAGTTGCCTCGTCTGCTTGGGGGAGACGGCCAGGCTAGCTCTCCCGGCCTCCCTGGAACTAGACGTGATGTGTGCCACTTCCAGGGCAGCCTCAGTCTTTCACGCATGTCTCTTCACGGCCTTTCTCCCTCTTCCAGCTTGGAACAGAGTCTCAGGAAGAGTTCAGCAGTAGGCAAAGTACAGAGGGAAGGAGCCTGTGCCCCAAAAGCCCACTGGGAGGAGAAGCACCCACAAATCAGAGATACCCATTTTGAATACCTCAAGAAATAAACTGAGTTCATCCTCAAGTCACTGTACGCTTTGTACGGCAGGTCGGTTCACCGTACCTCAGAGTCAGCCCATTAGATGAGAGGTGGGCCACAGCACACTGCACCTTGTTGGGGGAAAGGACGTCCCCAGGCGCTTGCACCTCTCTGCAGCCTCAGCATAGTCCTCTGAGAATGAACAGCAGGTGCTGGCCACTGAAGGATGGAGAGAGGGAGACAAAAATGGTAAAATAAAAAAAGGAGGGGGGATCCTAGCAGAGCACCAGCATTGTCCACCATGTGGGGCCAGACCGAAGCTAGAGAGGCATTTGAGCTTAACGTTCCACGCACAGGGCACACCCTGAGTTGGGGTGTTTGGGGGATGCACATGAGGGAGGCAGGTTGTCTCGTATGTGGTCACCCCAAACACGACAGCTGCTCCCCACCCATACGCACACGGAGCCCCATCTCTGAACTGTAATGACCTCTTTTCCCATGAGCTCTTAAGTCCAGTCCAATCCCCTCATCGCCAAGTGGCTTATTTAGTCCGAGGAAATGTCCTAGTCCTTCCTGAGCAGTTCCTCTAATACCACCCCAAGCTGCCATCACTCCAGGATCAAATTCCATTTGCAATTTCTGTGACCCTGAGTTCTGGCTGTTCATGGAATCTGGCAGAATAATTAATGTATGTTGAGGGCTTATTATTCACCAGGCTTTGTACTAAGCATTTCAAATAGTTCATTGGTCACATTCTTCAAGGTCCCTGTGACTGCCCACAGGCTCTTCTAAAGGGAATTCCACCCGCACTCCTGAAGGGGAGATGGGCCCAGGGAATGCTGAGCGGCCACGCTGTATACCTCAGTTTATGGCCATCAGTCAAGTGTTGATTTTAAAATTTAAGTCTTCCACATTTCCTATTACATCTATTCTTGGGTGTTTAATCTTTCTGTGTAGAGTAAATGGGATGCTTTCTCAGTGATGTTTTGAAATTGGTTTTCATTTGTTTATTAGAACATGATTTTTGTATCCTGATGTGTTTTCTAAATTCTCTCACTTTTACTAGTTTTTAAGTTTATTCTCTGTGACTTTCTAAGTTGACAAGAATCTCCTAAATAGTAGACAAGATTGTCTATCTTACCTATCTTGTAATAGACAAGATAATGATGATTTTTTAACAGACTTTTGGAGATATAATTCACATACCATACAATTTACCCATTCAAAGTTTCAATCAATGTTTTTTAGTATATTCACAGAATTATACAACCATCACCACAATCAATTTTAGAACAATGAATGGCAATTAATTTTTTTCCCTTTATTGAAGTGGTTAGGGTCACCAATTGGCTAAGTAGTAACGGTGATTGAGGGCAATCTTGTCTCGTTCCTGGTTTTTCTGGAATGTCTGATGTTTCACATTTTCATGTTTTTGGTGGTTAGCCTTTATGAGGGTAAGAGAGTTTCCTTCTACCTCTAGTTTGCCAAGAATTTTATGTTCTTATTTAAAAACAGGCACACATTTTATTAAATCCAGTTATCAAAGCATTTATTGTGGTGGAAATTATATTTTCTCCCTTTTAATCTTCTAACGTAGCAAATTAATAGATGGTCTGCTTAAAACCATCTTCGGATTCTTTATATATAATCCTTTTAAAACATCACCAGACTCAATTTTATAATAATTTTTCCCTGTAACATTTTAATGTGATAAACCTATAGTTTCTTCATCCTTCTTTCCTTCTTTCTTTTCTTAATGTGCAGTGGTGAGGCAAAGTCACACTTTCCTCAGGGTGTTTCCAGGTACTAAGACGACAGAGAAGGTACAAAGTCCTATCTATTTCTGCCGAAATGCAGAACTCCTCTAATGCACAAGATTTGCTCCGCCCCAGCTTCTTGCTGTGTTTGCAAAGATGTGGTCACATCTGCATCCTGGTCTGAGATCTTCCGTGCCCGATCTGAGTCTGCCCTTTCCTGTTCGCAGGTGTCATTCCCCAGTAAATTGTGTTCCTAACTCCAGTCAAGCACCTGCTTTCTAGAGCCCCCAGTTGACACATATGCTACTCTTTCCACCTTGGCATCGAGCCTTGCAGACTTTCATTTCCTACACAATCTTAAATATTAGACGTACTTCACCAGTGGAACCATCTGAACCTGTTTGTTTTGTTGCATTTTAAGGGAAAATTTGATCACAGTTCTAATTTCTTCTGTACTTACTGGCTTATTGAGGTTTTCTATCTGCTCTTGTACAAATTCTGGTAATTTGCATCTTCCTAGAAAATTCTATATTTGCCCTAGATTTAATTATTTTTTATTAACGTTCATTTCTTTTTAGAAATTTTTGAAATGGTTTAAAATTTCATTAGTTGTGTTTCCTTTCTCGTTTCTAATGTTAGGTAACTTTAAAACTTTTATTCACATATCTATGAGATATAATAAGATCTGTCTATAGTAATGGTCTTTTCAAAGATCAAGTTTTCATTTTATTAATCAAATTCGTTATTTTTGCAAGTGTTCCACTTCATTAAATTCTAATTTTTTATACCTCAACCCTCTACTTTCTTTGGGTTTATTTTGCTAATATTCTATTCTAGCTTCTTGATTTTAATGCTTCTTTCATTTATTCTGAACTCCTTGTTCCTCATAAATTTCCCCTCAGTCCTCTTGGATCAAGTCCCACAAGCCCCTGAAGCACAGTCTCATTGTGGCTTATTTCTAGTTTATAATTTCCTCTTTAACACAGGATCACCTTAGAGGATGTTGTAAAGCTTCCAGTGAAAAGATTTTTTTTTTTTTTTTGCTACTCCTTGCGCATTTTAACTTCTAATTTTATTGTATAGTGGCTGAAAGATAAGATTTGTATGATTTCTGCTTTTTAGAATGTATTGGAATTTCCTTTGTGGTCAAATACATGACTAGTTTGTGATAGTGGACATAGATGGATGATACTACTGTGAGGTGCACTGAGGTATGGCTGTTTCTGTCTGATGGACTGTAGCTTTTATCAATATGAGCTAATCCACGTTTGCTATGAGGCTTTTTTTGTGTTTTATTTTTTTAATTGTGGTAAAATACACCTACGATTTGCCACCTTAACTATTTTTAAGTGTACAGTCAGCGGCATTAAGTACGTTCAGACTGTTGTGCCACCACCTCCATCTACCCACAGAACTCCTCTTCTTGCAAAACTGTCCATTCAACAGCTCTGTCCCGGTTCCTCCCTCCCAGAGCCACAGGCAACCACCATTCTACTTTCCCTCTCGGTGAATTTGACTACTCTACGAACCTCATGAAAGTGGTATCATACAATATTCATTCTTTTGTTACCAGCTTATTTCCCTGAGCCTAATGCCCTCGAGGTTATTCATGTTGTCTTCTGTGTCAGAATTTCCTTTCTTTTTAAGGCTGAATAACACCCCAGTGCGCGTGCGCACCACCTTTTGTTGTTCGTTCGTTCATCTGTCAAGGGGCCCTTGAGCTGCTTTACCATTTCAGATACTGGAAAGAATGCGGCTATGAACACGGGTATACAAACAGCTCTTTGAGTCCCCACCTTCAATTCTTTTGAGTACATATATACCTAGAAGTGGATTACTGGATCCTATGGGAGTTCTGTTTTTAATCTTTTGAGAAACCATCGTACTGTTCTCCATGGTGGCTGCACCATTTCACATGCCCACCTACGCGGCATAAGGGCTCCTATTTCTTCACATCCTCACCATTTCTTATTTTCTATTTTTTGTGGTTTTTTTAATGGTAGCCACCCGAATGGGTAGGATGCTTTTTAAATGATTGTTTCTGTCTTTGTAGTTATTCTGTAATATTTGATACCTATTTAGGTGGTATATATCCCTTTATTTTCAAACTTTCTGCATAATTTTAGATGTACCTTTTTGGAAATAGGATATATCTTTTTTTTTTTTTTTTTGCTCTGGTCTGCAAAGCTAACAGGCTAATTTAACCTATTAATGGGTACTGTGATTACTTATATAATTAGACTTATCCCTGTCATATTGTTTTTTGTTTTTTATTTATTATACTTTATTCTTGTTTGTTTCTTTCCCCTGACTTCTCTTCAGCTGACCAGTTTTTCTTTACCCCATTGATTTTCCTTTTGGGTTGGAACTTCTATTTCTATTTCTATTCTTTTAGTGGTTACCATTACATTTTTAAGACATATTTAAACATAATTATCTAAAGTATTTTGAATTAATATAGACCAGAGGTCACCAAACTATGGCCTATGTGCCAAATCCAGCCCCCATCCATCTTTGTACAGCTGCAAGCTAAGAATAATTTTATGCTTTTAAATTCGAAAAAAAATCAAAAGAAGAATAATCTGTGACACATGAAACTTCCAAAATCGAATTTCAATGCCCATAAACAAAGTTTTATTCGAACACAGCTATGTTTTTTTGTTTGTTTACATATTATCTATAGCTGCTCTTGTGCTATACTGGCAAAGCCTAAAATATTTGCAATTAGACCTTTACTGAATAAATTTTCTGATCTCTGGTCCAGATATATAGCTCCTCCCGAACAAGACAAGAGTTAAAACAGATTTATGCTCCTTCCAACCTGCGAGCCTTACTCCGTATGACTCCAGTGTCGTATCACTTGGGACTTTAGCTCCAGACACTGGCAACAGCTCATATGTCTGTCAACAGGTGAGCAGGTAAACAAATTGTGGCACGTCGATACGGTGGAATGTTGCACAGCACCAAGAAAAGAACGAACAACTGAAACACACTCTTCTGAAAGCATGATGTTAAGGGAAAGAAACTAAATGCAAAAGGCTACAGGCTGCATGATACCATTTATGTGAAATTTTAGAGAAGGCAAAACTACAATGACAGTAAATGGATCAGTGCTTTCCAGGGGTCGGGTGTAGAGGAATGGTAATCGGCTGCAGTGAAGCATGAAGGAACTTTGGGGGTGATGGAAACACGTTACATTATCATTGTACAACTGTACACATTTGTCAAAATTCATCCAACTGATATTTAAAATTGGTGAATTTTATTATATGTAAATTACACCTCAGTAAAGCTAATTTTAAAAACTTGTTCTGGGCAAAACAAATCTTTGGTGGGAAAAAATATCTATGATGGGAAGAGCATGAGAGAACTTTCCGAGGTGATGATAATATTCTAGGTTCTGGCATTACACAGGTTTAACGAATTTGTCAAAAATTAGCTATTGGATACTTGAGACTTATGTGTTTCATTGTATGTAAATTTTACAACAAAGAAAATGTTTGAAATATTGAACTCTAGTTAATGATATGCATGCTTGAAATTAGGGGGAAGTATACCGATGTCTATATTGTACTTTGAAATACATAAAAAAAATAAGATGGACTAATGAATGGTTAGATGGACAGACATGTATAAAGCAAGTTAAGTAAAGTATTAGTGGCAGAATCTAGGTGGTGGGTGTTATGTATAGAATCAAAACAGAACACCTGTTTTGCCTTTTAAGAGATTTGTGCTGATATGGAGTAGTTAGATGTGCAAGGCCTGGCACCTGGACCCAGTCTTAAATGATCTCATGTGAAAAGAAATACTTTTAAACTGTTTTCATCTGGAGCACCAACGTCATGGTGCTCACCATCCCTCCTTCTTCAAAAGTGAGGGAGGAGGCCCAGTAGAATTCATGCACTCGCCTGGTTTGAGCCAGCAGCTCACCTGCCCTGTTTGCGAGGCCTGGCTGTTCCTGGTAACGCCATAGGCTCCCCTTCCCTCCAAGCCGGAGAAAATTAGGGAGTCTCCCGGGACCTGGTGGGCTGCTGGGAATCTGGAGGTGGCACTCTGGCGATGTGAGAAGCTTCTGGACCCAACTTGGTGCCAGTGGAAATGTAGTAGAGTCCCGACATGTTGGCACTCAGGGGACTCAGACACCACTTTACAGAGAAGGAAACAGGTCCGGGCAAGGGAAGTGGCTTGCTCAAGGCCTCGCAGGTCTGGGGAAGCAGAGCTGGGACTACACCCAGAGTCAGCCTGCTCCCAGACCCGTCTGGGCTGCAGCTCGTCTGACAGTTTCTTGAGAGTCGCTGATGGGAGGATTCCTAGATTCATGAGGAGAAACAGCCTCGCTGTGAGTGGGACCTGGGTTCAGCCTCTGGCTCTGCGACCTTGGCCAACGTACTTCATCTCTCAGCTTGGGTTTCCTCAGGGGCTCCATAAGAATACCAACATCTTCCTCCTCGGGGAATCGTGAGGTTTAAACGAACGTTGCCTATGGAGCATTAGTGCCGTGTCCGGACCCAGAAGGCGCTCGCTCCCTGGGAGCCGCCGTGGTTGTGGTCAGTAAGTGCGCTGTTCCGAGAGGCTGAGACACCAGATTTTGGCTCTGGTGCTACACTTACTAGCTGTGACTTTAATCCTTACAACAATCCCCATGACAGTAGTACTTTCCATAGTTTATAAATAAGAAAACGGATATGCACGTCCAGCCTCAGATCTTCAGATCTGGATCAAACACCAATATTGTTTCTTGGCAGGTATGGCCTCAGCAAAATGGCCAGTCACCAATGTTCATTCTAGAACCTCCTTCATCTCATTCCAAGACTCTGTTTGCCTCTTCCCACCAAGTTGGTACGAGGAAAAGAGAACTGAGGATGGTTTGAGATGCCTGGGTTGACAGTAACATCCCAGGGAACCACATTTCCCAGGAGCCCTCAGGTCAGTCTGGAAAGTTCTCTCTTCTCTGGCACTGCCAGACAAACCTAGCCAGTACACAGAGGATCCACTGTGTCATCCCTAAGCAGCGCTGCTCAATGCATGGCCTACAACAGGTGCATATATGCAGGGAAGGAAAAAACTTTCCCTTGACCCTTTAGGGTTCTTAGCTGGGTCTGAAAATTAAACTGACACAGACAGATTAACAGGAGAAAAGCATACAGCTTTTATTGAAATGGGAGCCTTCACAAGAAATTGAAGACACAAAGAAGTGACTAGAGCGGGAAGCTTTTATATCTTTTAGACAAAGAAACAATAAATTTGTGAAGAATTGACAAGACAAAGGGGCAGTAAATGGTGAGACATTTCTGGGAAGCTGAGAGTGAGTTTAACAAGGTTTGTTTGTACAGATTCCTTGGCCCCAGATCCCCTGTCTCTGGTGATAAGAACGTCTTCCTTCCTCTGGGTGCAGAGAGGGTACCTTTCACATGGGAGTTTTATGACTTGTTTCAGGGAGGAAGGGCAGGGGGAGGGGGGGTCAGAGTGACGTTCCTGCTTCTGCCATGTTCTTAAATGCTTCCACTTAAGGATATTCAACATGCCAGCTTGCCATGCTTTGGGGTAGCGTGTCTTGAACCCCATCATATGCACCATCTGGGAGCTTCTCAGAAATGGTGATTCTAGCCCCAGCCCACCTGACCTCTGGAAACAGAATCTCTGGCGCCCAGGCACGTGTTTTAGCAAGCCCTGCACGGGGCTTCGGCAGCACAGGAAAGCTAAGTCCTGTCCTAGGAGTGGGCTAGTCTGTGGGATCTTGCCTTCCCCCCAAACGGGAGCACTGATTCGGGCCGAGGGTTTTTTCCAAGGAGGAAACAGGACCTAAAAGTGGAAATCTCATTTTCAAAAAGTGTTTCCTCATTTTTGTTACCCTTGCACCTTTCTCCCAACATGTTTTTTTTTTTAACATTCATCAAAATGCCCCCCTGAAAATGACAGCTGCGGTGTGTCTGGCAGCAGGGAACCAATCAGAGAAGGGCATGCGATGGAGTCATACTGACATGACTGAACTGGCCTGGCTGGGGGGAGCCTGGCAGAGAGCCACAGGCCTCGGGCTGCAGGTAGGCCCCAGCCTGGGCTTAAAAAAAAGAGCTTCTCCTCTGAGGCCTCACACCAGCCTGTCTGCGGCTAACCTGTTCTGTCACTCACTAGCTGGGGGACACCGGGCAGAGGACTTGGCTTCTCTCAGCCAAGAGGATGACGTGTGTCAGGTACCTGGTACCCGAAAGGCATTGAACCCCGCTTTGGGCCCTTGTTGTAAAGGGGGGCGGCATGGGCTCAAACCGAGCAGTCCTTCCGTTGGCCTCCACCACATGCAGGGCTCCAGAGTCACTTCTTCAGGTCCCTCCATGAAGAGTCCAGTGCCAGTCCGGTCCGACCTCTCTCTCGGGGCGCTCCTTGCAGCCCCCTTGATGAGCGCAGCCCACCCTCCCTGCCCCCAGAGTCTCTCCTTCTTGCTCTCCTGGCACCCCCAGCCCCCCGGCCCTTTCTGTGCGCCGCCCGCTCCAGGAAGGGGGCTGCAGGGGCAAAAGGGAAGAGCCCTCACCTCTCCATGTCACCACTGCCGGGGATGTCTCACCCAGAGCATCCTGAGGCACCTGCAGAGTCTCACCCTGGGAGTTCGTCCTTCTCATGTCACTGGAGCTCTTAAGGGCTTGGGTCGTCTAAGGAGGATTCTCTCATAAACCCAAGAGCCAAGGGGACAGTTTGTGAGGGCTTCCCCCAACCATGGCTCCTTGCCTCCATGGCTGAGATAGTGCTTGTTGGGACCAAGCAAAGCTCCCTGCGCCCTGCAGGAGGCTGAAAAATTGCCCATGCACCTCGCCAACAACCACCCCAATGCGCTTAGTCTAAGCCCATCATGAGCTACCGCAGTATTACCCGGGTGGACTCGCAACGCCAAGTCGAGTCCAGACAATGGCTTGCTGGAGGGAGGGAGGGTTACGGGTGTAAAGATTGGAGAGGCTTCTAACAACACTCTTTCTTCTCTCAGGCTGTCCTCGGCTTTCTCCTGGCAGACCCAGCTTCCCCTACAGCCCCCACCCCTGTTGGATTTACTCATTTCGGTCACAGTCCTGCCTCTCATCAGCCCCGGGTCCTATGCCCTCCAAACTTCATCACCAGAGGCAGAAGCTACCAGAGCCCGAATTGCAGCTGGAAAAACAGTCTGGATTTTTTTGCATCTGGCAGTGAATATCTGACCTCTTAACCAAACTTGCTCACTGGCAGGGACAACTTCGCTCCAAATCTGGACCCCTGCCCAGCAGGGTCCAGCGTTAGGGTGTGGCTGGTGTGAGATTAAGTTATGTATTAGCAGTAGACTTGCATTTAATAAGAGCCAAAGAGCTTCTGAACGCACGTGCTGGAGGAGAAAAGAAGCAAGTTAGAGCTCAGTAGCTGAGCAGAGGCAGGGCCGGGGGCGGGTATGGGGTGTGACTCTCTTAGCAGGACTAGAGGCCTGGGTCCTAAGGGCCGTGGAGGAATCTTTGCTGGGACAAGAGGGCAATAGCATCAGTTCATTCATTCCACAGATATTCACTGGCACTGTTCTACACACTGGGGCTACAGACATGAGCACCAGAGTTGGCCAAAGGGTTTTTTTCTCTTAAAATTATCCCCCAGAAGAGATTAATTGCAAGCGGCCTCACACCGGAATCTTAGCCTGGTTTGCCTGTTTGCTTCCTGCCCTCCTGCCACTGCTTTCTCTGTCCCTGACCCTTCCTTTTCGCCTTTCCTCTCCTCCTTTCCTCCGTCCCTCCCTTTCTTCCCGTCCTCCTTATCTGTTCAAGTAGCGACAGCGGAAGATGCCTTAGCCTGACTTGACCTCCCTCAGTGCTACCTTGTATGTTTACAAGGGTCACCCGATGACCCTGGCGAAAAAGATGCCAAAGAAATCTAAACACGGATTTGGTAAATCTCCCTAAGGATATGACCTCACAATGAAAGGAGTTGCATGACTTTGTAAGCAAAGCTTTTCAAGGTCAATTTAAAATACAAAGATGGAGATGAAAAATATATACCTGCTGGGTAACTGGAAGGGAAAAGCTGTCTAATGTTATGTGGTTTGGGTTAAAATTTCCAATCTCAGTATCACATGCAGGTTCAAAAAGTACTGCGACAGTACTCAGACAACCCCGCTGGAGTGAAAATGCTATAGGGGAAACTGAGGTACTGGCTCATGCTCCCGGTGAAGCTGTTGCTTCCCTTGCAGCCTGGGAAGTCAGCTGTTCTCTTTCCAGCTTTCCTACCTTGGCCCTGGGGGAGGGTCAGCATCACTTTTGCTCCTCACTGCTGCTTTCAAACCATTTTCCCCCTTTCCTTCCTAAAACACCCTGTTGAATCTCCCTTTGAATCTCATCGGACTATCCTGCTGACCTCCTCCTTGTGGCAGGGGGATGCTGACCCCAGGCCACATCCCCTCATTGCTTAAGGACTTTGAGTTCAACTCTCACTCTGTCCAGCACTGCTTTTATATTACAGTGGTTTCAACAGCTACGTAGAAGACCCTCCCCATGTTCCGGCGCCTTGGCCGTTTGGGCTGCTGTTTCAGTGTCCCAGGCCGGGCGGCCGTGAACAGTGGGATTTCTTTTCCGCGGTTCTGGAGGCTGGGGAGTGCAAGATCAAGGTGCTCCCAAGTCCAAGAGCAGATGGGCTGTTTGGCGAAGACCCACTTCCTGGCTCACAGTTCACCTTCTTCTCACTGTGTGGTCACACGGCGGAAGGGGCGAGGGCGTGTGCCGGGCTCTCCGGTACCGGGGCACTGAGTCCACTCCTGAGGGCTCCACCTCATGACCTCATCACCTCCCAAAGGCCCCGCCTCCAAACACTATCACACTGGAAAGCAAAAAGTGTCAACAAATGGGTTTTGGGGACGCACTGGAAGCACCCACCTTCCAGTCCCATGACCTGCTTGGGGACACCAGCGACCTTGTCAACTGCATACCAGCCACTCACTCCCTACGTCGTCCCTGGAACCCATCACCACAGCTGCATGCAGCCCTCCAGTATCTCAGCCCCTAGTGTCCCATTCTCCAGCCACTGTCCCCTCTTTCCATCTCACTCCTTCTCTAACACAGGCTCCATCATTCTTCTTCCGCTTGAGATGTATGATCTGTGACCTAACAATGTCTTCACTAATAATTAGTCCTTCCATGCCTCAGCTCCCCCCCTACCCAACTTATATTTCACAGTTCGTCCTTATAGAACACCGCCAACTCCTTCTGCTGAACTGCCTGGGAGAACCTCATGGCAGGCCCGTAATGCCTGGTCAATGACAAGATGGAGAAGCAGAGACACGTCTCCTCCTTTACTTCTCATCCCGCTTCAGACATGACGCCTCTTCTCTGCTCCCCTTTGGATGGAACTCTTTGAATGTCTAATTTACTGCTACTATCCTGTCCCCTCCTTCTTGCTGGAACTCACACCCATTGGCTTTTGTCACCTCCTCTGAAACACCTTGTGTCAAGGCCTCCGAGGTCCTCCAGTGGGCCAGTGCGATGGGTGTTCCCAGACCTCACCTGATTAGACGTGTCCGCAGTGTCCTTCCACGGCGGGGAGCGCCCCACCCTCCCGATACACTCCCACTCTGGACACGGACCCCCCTTGGATCTCCTCCCGCCTCACAAGCTGCTCCTTCTCACATCCCTCTGACCCTAAACGTTGGAGTTCCCCAAGATTCAGACTTTGGGCCTTTCCTCTGTAGGGAAGACTGACCTCATCCGGCCTCAAAGAATGAATGGCTTCTGAAGTTAGATCTCCAGTCCAGACCTGCACCCCAAACTCCAAACTTCTATCTTCAACTCACAGCTTGACCTCTCCCCTGGAGGTCTAATGGGCACCCTAACCTGAACACTCGTCCGTCCCGGGTGTTTCTTCTGACCTGCTTCATCTCAGAAAAGGACAACTCCAGCTGCTCAGGCAAAAAGACCTGGGGGTCGCGCCGGGTTCCTTTTTTCCTCTCATGTCCTACATGCAGCCAATTAGTAAATTGTGTTGATTTACCTTCAAAATACATCCAGAAGCCAGTGCTTCTAATGTGGCCGAGCCACTATCATCTCTCCTCTGGCTTAGGCGGCCTCCCTGCCTCTGCCCTCATCCTTGCCACCCGTTCTCTGACAAGCAATGGGAGTCGACTTCTAAACACTCCAGCCAAACCGAATTACTCCTTCGCTCAAAATCCTCTTTTGGCTTCTCCTTTCATATAGAGTAAAAGCCCAAATCCTTGCGATGGCCCACAGGCCTTTTATCATCTGGTCTCCACCGCTCTGCGGGCCCCACCTCCTACTTCTTGCCGGTGTCACTCCACTCCGGCCACGCTGGCCCGGATGCACTGGGTCCATTCCTGCCTCGGGACGCCTGCACTCTGGTGCCCCCTCTTCCCCAGAGAGCCACCTGGCTTGTTCCCTTACTGCAAATGTCACCTTATGAAAGATGCCTTCCCCGATCACTTGGTATAAAAAGTCAAACCTTCCCCTCCCGCTGCCTTCCTGTCTCCTCCCGGACCGGCCTGCTCTTCCCCTCAGTGAGGCAGACCCCACGCGCTAGGAAAAGAGAGAATAAGGAACGGCGAGGAGTCTGATGTTGGCCCTGTGATGCTGCAACAAAAGCCAGACCCTGGGCTCCCTCCAGCCTCACTTCTTGCCCTGTGTTGGAAGCCACTGAGCTTTCCCGCAGCTTTCCAGGTGACCTCCTGCTTCTGTGCCCTTGCCACTCTCCTCCCTGTGTCTGGCACCCTGACTGCCTTTGCTGGGCCAGGAAAGGAGAGTACGTTTCAGCAAGTGGACTTTGGCAAGCTCAGGCCCATCAGTCCAGTGCAAGGTCAGCTGCCCTCCCCTGGGCCCTGCTTTGCACACCTTCTCCTCGCATTTGTCTATGGCAGGAAATGACCTGTCTTCCTCCTCCGGCTGTGAGCTCCTAAAAGAGGTCATGGTGTCTCATCTCTGATCCCCAGTTCTTGGCACCGGCTTGGTGCTCAATAGCCATTTGTTTTGCTATGAATGATCAGCTCAGAAACCTCACAGTATCACAGCATTCCAGGGGCAGGCGGGACAGAAGGCAGGACAGCAGAGTTGAGCAGTTGTCAGCCATGGGAAACGAATTGCTGCGCATTTTTGGGCAGGTGCTTCTACATAGAATATTTTATTTGCATTTCACGGGAATACCTTGTGAGTGAGGTAACCATCCCCATTTACAGATGGGGACACGTAGGCAATAAATACACAGGGTAATCCGTTCATTGGAGGGCAGGCCTCACTTTGAAATCTCTCCCGCGATGTCTCCTTTCACTCACTCTCACATCAGCTCCAGAAGGAAGATGGTGGAATTCTCATTTTACAAAAGAGATAAAACCAAGAATTCCCTAGTAGCAAAACCAGGCCTTCAAATACTGTCATCTCAGACCAGGACTCAGATGGGAGGGAAGGGCTTCCTCGGGGGGGGAGGGGGGGGGAGAACGTGATGTAGACGAGCCAGCACCACCCAGACAAGAGGCCCCTGGGCTTTCCTCTGCTGCAGCCTTGGGGACACACAGCCCGAGTCCTTTGTCACCATTCCAGGGGGCGTGGAAGTATGTGCCTTAGCTGTGGGGTGTGGGGTAGATTGCTTGTCTTTAAAAAGACAGAAGCTGGGTCTACGTAGGGCTGGGCTATCAACGAGAGGGCAGGAGGGGAGACTGAGTGGAGACTCCAGTGGAGACTTCTGGCTTGGGGAGCGCCACCAGATTCTCCCCGGATCTCACCTGCAGGGCGCTGCACCAACCTCCCGCACACGCGCATCAAACACGAACTGCCCAGAAGCCCAGCCCCTGCTGCTTGAGAAGATCTGGGAGGACAGTCCTGAGCTGCCACTGGGGACTAGAAGCCGACAGGTGGCCTCTGGGCATAACAGCAGCCTGCGGACCTCCACTGCGCCCAGGACAGCAGCCCACTGAGGGGTGGGCAGAGCAGACTAGGACCGCCTTTTACCCTCATTTTTAGTTACCCTTTCAAAAGTTCTGCGTTTGCCTTTGTTTTTTAACAACGATAACAGAATTGTGCAAGTTCGTAATTTATGTGGCAATAAAAAAGATACATGTAGTAGGGTGTGGGCTCAAAAATAACTTCTGGGTGTGTGATCCCAAACGTCTGGAGGCAGCTGCAGTAGATGTCTCTTTCTTGGCCCGGATGACGCACAGCTGGCCTCTCCCCTGCTTGGGCCTCTCCCCACAGAATTACATCTTGCAGCCTGCATCCTGGCACGCGCTGGTATCCAGGTCACCCCGGGGCAGAGAAGCTGAGCTCTGGCCTCGCCTGGCTTAACTGAGGACGTGTTACTTGGGACCGTGTCATCACCACGGGCGGCCCACCACTGCTCCTTCTCAGCCTTGGATTCCCCTTCCTGGACTTCGCTGCCGCCACCCCCTCTCCCGTACCTGTTACTTTCCTTATCAGAACCGGTCAGGGTCTTCCTGTCCAGTGGCTGACCTAGTCCAGTCTCCTGCGCCGGCTGACCTGGGCCTGCCCACTTGCTGAGCTGTCCCGGGGTACCGGCGCCCCCGCCTCCTCTCCCTCCCGTCCTCTCTGCCCTTTGCAGGCCCCCGGCAGACCCTGCCTCCCACCTCTGTTCCTCTCCTCCAGGTATTTCTACCCCCAGCCCTGCAGGACTAAATCCCACCAGACTCTGAAGCCCAACACAGTGGCCGCATCTACCATGAAGCTTTTTCCAGGAGCCCCAGGCCTTCAGGAGACACCCTGCAGTGCCTTCTGGGAACTCTACCTGCCTGGCCCCGGTGAGACTTCATGGGGCTGCTTTGGGTCAGGGCCAGCTATGTATGTAATTTTGGGCTCAGTACAACACAAAATCCAGGGCCCAATGTTTGAAAAAGAAAAGGTTCCATTAAAGGTTGTAAAATATAAAGCTTTTTCCTTTCTTCTGAAATCTCTCTCTTGACCCAAGTGGTTTTGTTTTCTGTTTACTGCCGTGCTTCCTCAGGCATGGAGATACTGTGACAGAGCCCACAGGCACCTGGCCACCACTGCCCTCCACTACTTGGCACTCACACATCACTGGCTGGATCAGCATGTGGATCAGCATGTCGAGCCGCATCTCCCCTTCCGAAGGGGAGTGAGTGCAGCCTGTGCCCTGGGATGTGCTGGGTGCCTGGACCAGGGGAGGGCAGGAAGTTTGCACTTACTGAGTGGTCCGTGCTGCCAGCCCAGGGCAGAGATGACGGTCACCGTGCCCCGTCCCCACATGCCCACCCACGCCCTTGCAGCCAGGGCAGAGAGTGGCGGTGGCTGCTGGGCAGGGCCAGGGAGGGGCTGCTTGGGGAGCCTGCGATGCCAGGGGTCAGTGGGCAGTCGGAACTGTATCCTGGGGAGGTGGCCGGAGGCAGGAAGGTGTGCGAGCCAAGGCTCTAAGTCACCAGCACATGCTTCATTGTCCCACTGCACTTTACTTTAAAAATATAAATTGAAAGATAAAATTATTAGAAACTTCACCACTCACATGTTCATTGCAGCATTATTTACAATAGCCAAGATACGGAAGCAACCTATGGGTCCATGAATGGATAAAGAAGACACGGCACATATACACACAGTGCAGTGTTGCTTAGCCACACAAAAGGAGGAAATCTTGCCATTTGTCACAACACGAGTGGACCTGGAGGGCATCGTGCTAAGTGAAATAAGTCAGAGAAGGATAATACCATGTAACCCCACTTACATGTGGAATCTAAAAAACAACATCAACACAAAACCAAGCTTATAGATACAGAGAACAGACTGGTGTTGCCGGTCAGGAGGGGAGTGGGTAGCAGGTGCATGTGGGAGAGCAGTCGGTGAAATGGGTGAAGGGTCTAAAAAGGTACGAATTTCCAATTTTAAACTGAACAAGTCATGGGATGTCATGTACAGTATGGTGACTATAGTTAATGATACTGTATCTCATATTTGAAAGTTGCCAGGAGAATAAATAGATCTTTAAAGTTGTCATCACAATAAAAAAATTGTAACTATCTATGGTGATGGTGGATGTCAACTAGATTTTTATTGTGGTGATCGATTCACAATATATACAAATATTCAATCATTATGTTGTACACCTGAAACTGATATAATGTTATTTGTCAATTATATCTCAATTTTTAAAATAATTTAGAACTTCAGGACAATGCACACAGAGCATTAAACCACAAATGCAGAGCCCTTCTGACCAGGAGGCTTATGGGACCGCACTGGTCTCACCCCCAGGAACCCGGCTCTCGTGAGGTCATGATTATTAAAGCATATTGCAGATGTGGGATCTCCTCCCCAAAGCCAATGGTTCCTCAGGGTGCTCCCATAATGACTGGTATACAAGATGCCTTTACCTGATATGTAAACAGGCATTTAAGAATTTACCAATTTATATTTATTTTAATATGTATAAGAAAAGTCACGTTCAGTCTGCAATTTCACAGTGATACTGTCCTAGTCAGTTCAGGATGCTATGACAAAATGCCATGAACTGGGTGGCTTATCAGCAACATCAGCTTATTTCTCACTGTTCTGGAGGCTGGAAGTCTGAGGTCGGGGTGCCAGCCCCATCGGGGTCCGATGAGACCCTCTTCCAGCTGCAGATGCCGACTTCCACTGCACCCTCACGTGGTGAAAAGAGAGAGAGCTCTCTTAGGTCTCCTTTGCAGGGGCATTGATCCCGTTCATGAGGCTTCCACCCGTGCAGCCTGATCGCCTCTTTAAGTCCCACCTCCTAAGACCATTCACATGGGGTCAGGTCTCAACATAAGAATTTTGGAGAGACACATATGGATGTGTGTCCATAATAGATGCGTAGATTCCCTCAGAAATTCACTAAAGGAAAAGAAGTCAATTGCTCTAAAGAAAAATATTAAGTAAACAATAGTACATGTGGTACTTAGATGTGGTTAAAAAGAAAGAAAGAAAGGAAGAAAGAAAGAAAGAAAAAGAAAGGAAGGAAGGAGGGAGGGAGGAAAGAAGGAAATTAAGAAGGAAGAGAGAGAAAGAGAAAGAAGAAAGGAAGGGAGGAAGGAAGGAGGGAGGGAGGGAGGGAGGAAGAAAAGAGAAGATGGTGTTCTGAGTTTGGGAAATATCACTCTAGCCTGGGGTTTTCAAGCCAGAGAGAGCTTGTCTACACATAGTGCCCTTGCTGTCAGCACCCCACCCAGTCCTCCCTCAGCGCAGCCCACGCCCAATGGATGAATAAGCAAGTCAGCCTGTGAAAACAGGTACCCTGGGCCTGAGCCTCTCTTTTGAAAGTTCACTGACAGGACTTGCTCTGAATTATAACTTACTGAGGATTAATTTCCACACATATTAGAAAATACTGCTGATAAAATCAATTCCTTTAAAACGTGCAGGGTTTATTTTGAAATAACCTGCCTGAATCCCTTTTGTATGTCCTCTTCCTGACCACCAAGTTCAGAAACTTGCCTGGTGACAGTCACAGCATGAGACAAGGTGTCCTCTCATCCCAGAGCTCCCGGTTTCCCTGAGGCTATGTCCGTCCTGCATGTGGCCTGAGACTAGCTTTGTGACGTGTTTTTCTCCAGGGGTTTACGCCGGAGGGATATCATTACTGGAACAGACCAGCTCGGGACGTCCTAGATGAACAAGTGGCTGAAGCTTTATCGTCAAAAAGTTGTCAGCCCTTAGAGAAACGGTCTCCGGCTTCTCTTGCCCACCAAATTTCACCTTATCAAACAGCCACATTTTAAAAAGGGCAAAGACTGAAATGTCACCTACAACAAACATCTTGGAAGTAAGGTTTCCTAAAATGAAGAAAAAGGAGAAACACACATTTAACGGTCATGGACCAAAGCCACCACTTGCAGTGCCACTGGTGTTTGCCACGTGTCCTTGTTTCTTGAATAATCATTAATATATGTTTATATGGGTTATTCAATCAATGACACAAAAGGATTCCTGGCATACTGTTTCAATCAACTGGAACACGTCGCCAATGTTTTCTTTATTATTTTATGAGAGGCTTTATTGGGAAGTTTTAAGTTCAGCATTTTGGATGAACTGATACATTTCAGGACTTGTCCATCACATCAGTCTGGAGATGGATGTACATGCTTACTGAAGTAGCGTCTTTCCAGCTCTTTGATGTGCGTCACATTCTTGCAGGAAAATGGAGAGTTCCTTTCAGGAGAACTCTTCCGAGAGCCCAGCACTCTCTTCGCTTCCAGCAGCGCTCTGGCTGTCCTGTGGGCTCTGGGTGTCCTTTTTACAATGTTATATCAAAGAGCGTCTAGCTTTTCATGCACTTCCTACAGGAGCCTGAGGGCGGTGGGGCAAGGAGACAGAGCTGTCTTCCCTCCATCTTATTGTCTCCTGAGAGTCCCAGCAGGAGACAGAAGGCAACTCAGAGGTACACTCAGACCAGACCAGACGGAGTCTAATGAAGGGACTATTTATACAGATGCGGGCGAGATGAAAGGAAAGCCACAGGAATGGTGGAGCACCTCCAGGACAGTGACCTGGCAGAGCCACCCCAGCAGGCAGCAGGAAGGGATAAGGGGAGGGAGCGGTCACAGGAGCCCAGGGAGGGCCAGGGCTGAAGAAGGGGCTGCTGGGACATGCTGCGGCCATCAGTGCAGGAACAGCCACACTGCCGCCATCCGCTCCCTGCCGGGCAAGGCTCTGGGACAGCAAATGCCCCGCCCCGGCCAGCTCAGCCCTCTCGCGCCCCCGCCTCCTGCTGGTCTCCACTGCGGGCCGAAGCAGCCTGAGCCTAGACGTGAGGGAGCTCACCTGGCACTGTTCCTGCGGGTCAGCCCCGGGGACAGAGCAGCGCAGAGAAGGGCGCAGGCCTGGAGGACAAACTGCAGCGCGCTGTTCTTGACACACAAGCTAAAGCGGCACAGCCGAAGCCGGCTCTCCCCTACTGAGCAGTGACTATGGACTTTGCCGGCAGAAATGGTGGGAAGCCAAGCTGGGCTTTGAGGAAACGGAAGAGAGAAAGCTGATTGGCCCCGGAGAGAAGCAGGCACCCCGCGGAAATGTGGAGGCCCTGCAGGAAGAGAGAAGCTGCAAATCCCTGTTTGGGTTCATGGTTCCAGTTCTCTGAGAGGCCCGGCGGCCTGTTTCCATGAAAACCCCTTGATTCCATACAAAAAAAAATCTCTCTTTTACATAAGGGACTTGAAGAAGTTTCAATTTCTTACAACGAAAGAACGTTGGGGTCCGTCCATTTAAAGCAAAAGAACCTCCAGGACACAATTTCTTTCAATCCACATAAAACCCTGAAAGGAAGGCACCCTTTCCCCCATTTTAAAGGCGATACTCTTTGAAGTCCAAGTAAGATCAGGTAATCCTCACGGAGGGAGCAGGGACTCACCCTCGGGTCTGCCTGACTCCAAGACGTCCGAATTTTCTAGGGCTCCATGAGCTGGTAGGGATGACCAAAAGCGATTTCCCAAACCAGAAGGGACTCCACCCAGAAAGGCTTCCCCTTTCTGATCATCTCTTTCCAATCGCCCAGGAGGAAGGAGGTGCAGCCCTGAGTGCCAGGTAAGCAACTGTCAGGGGGAGGGAAGTGCAGAGACTCATGGAGCTTTTCCGACTCAGCCAGCAGGCGGAAGCCATCGGAGTCCTGCCGAGGAGCTGGCAGGCACGGCCACCCTGCACCTAAATGTTTGACAGGGGCAGGAAAGGGTTCGACCTTGGACTTGGAAAACTGCAGCCAAGTGTTTTTCAGGTACTTGCAGCATATTTGCAAATGCTGTAATTCCTCTGCCAAATAGCAAGAATGGGGCTGATGGCACATGGGAGCACCCTGGCACCCCCGAAGATGCAGGACTGCCAGCCCCAGAGGTAGACTGAGTCGTTGGAGGGGGAGGGCCTGCTCACCTCTGGCCTCCCCACCAGGAACCCAGCATGGGGTTCTCAGCAGCCCTCCCACCTTCTCGTGCCATCCCCAGGCCCACATCCTGTCAGCTTTGCCACCTCCCAGCAGGAAGGGGAGGGGAGGTAATGGCTACACTAAACCGCACAGTGGCCAAGAGATGAAAAGAATCTCAGAAATGCTGTATTTAATTTAAAGCAGACCCAACCTGCCTTCGCCAGGCTGCAATTTCACTCAGAATAACCAGTTTGTTTTCCTTGGACATTCCAGGAACTAACCAGCCACCCTCTTTTAAATCCCAACAGGAATGTTAGGGGGCCCCTTGCTGGGGGCCGAGGCTGCCTGCAACTCAACCATTTGCTCTCTCATTCTCTGCGGGGCCGGGGACACCTGCTTCAGGCCGGTCGCCAGAGGACACTCACTCCTTCACCCCCTGTACCTCACTTGGTGTCCAGAGTTACGGGGGTAGAAGCTTGTCACACGGACTATAACAACACGGTCCACCACCCCCTGATGAGCTGTCGTCTATCGGTGGCCTGTTTATCAAGTGCTGCCTGCGCGCCCTGCTCAGCACATCCTATTCACTATCTTGTCAAGTGCATATAACATCCAATAAAGACTGTGGGAATTTTTATTGCTCTTTTGACGGAGGCTAGGGAAGGTCACATAACTTGTCCCGGGTCACCCAGCTGCGGCTGGAGCCCTCCCAGCTCTGGCTCCCATGCCCAGGCTCCTCTCGCCGCTCCGGGAGCCTGGGGAGCTCGGGTGCTTTGCTGCAAGGCAGGCACCTTGCTGGCCATGGCTGCGTCCGCTAAGGGGGCACTTTGGGATGTCTGGGTGTCAAGGTAAACGAGTGCTGGTGGGCTGTGACCAGAAGCCTTCCTTCTAGTTGTTGACACCCCCACTTTGGATTGGGTCGGGTTGGGGGCTTCCAGCCCTGTGGGTTTTGCTGCTTCCAGGGGCCTGTTGGACTCCTGGCTTGTGACTCTCAAGTCCAGGCTGAAAGCGGGGAGAAGCAGCCCATGGAGGGAGGTAGAACTGGAACAAGAGGCAGGCTATCTCCCCCCCTTCAGCTTCTTCCCTATAATATGGTAAATGGGGATGGGGACAGGGAAGGGCACAGGGCTCAGGTTTCTCAGGCATCTCCTGGCCCTCCTGCACTCCGATTTTACTCTGCATCATGCAGCTAGGCCTTGGCTAGGGGAGGTAGGGAGAGAGGTGGTGGAGGGAGGGACACTAGGGAGCAGCTTCTGGGGAAGTTTCCAAGATTTGGGAAAGGAGAAGAGAATGGGGGGGGAGGCTGTAGCAGAACCACAGACAGGGTGGCCCAGATGGATTTATTCTAGGGTCCTGAGGCCAGTTCCAGAGCCGTTTCCCAGAGCCTGGCCTTCCCCCTCCGGCTAGGAGGGCACGGTACAAGGCATGTTCAGGTCGCCCCAACCAGAGGACAGATTTTCTTTTTTCAACTTCAAAAGGGAGACTGCAGACCTATGAACAGACTACCCCTGGCACCTCTTTCTGCCTGGTGTCCCCTGTCCTCTCAGGCAGCTGAGAAAGGAGCTCTCTAGCCTCCCCTTGGGCTGGAGGAGGCAGGGCAGGGGGGGTGGCTCCCGAGGCAGGGTCCTCAGCTTCCCTGGGCTGGACCTGCAAGAGGAAAGCTGGTGTGCTGGGCGGGGGTGGGGACTCAGGAGCTGCAGGCCTGGGGGGCGCTGGTGAGGAGCCTCGGGGCAGCTGACTCAGGGGACCGTGAGCTTAGGGTAGGAGGCCTGCTCCCAGAAGAAGTTTCCATGGCATCCAGAAGGGACTTGGCCACGAGTGTCAACGGAGACATTGTATGGGAGTCCTTGAGTCCCAGCCTCTGCCCTGAGGCGTGGGGGAACCATCCCCTCCAGTCCTGCAAATTCCCCTTGGCACTGTGGTCTGAGATGGTCTCCAGGGGCTTCCCAAGCCCCCTCACCCACCTTGTGCACACCAGGAAAGGGTGGAGATGTTGGGGGCTTTCCTGGTTGGGCACCATATGAGGCCCCTGTTTAGGTCTACATTTTCCAGGAATGGCTCGTCTGGGTGGGGTGGAGGGTGGGGGTGAGCAGACAGGTGACACATACATCTTCTGTGTATTTTCCCCAAACCTAAGCCAGTAAATTAACTCTTTCCTTTCCTGACTCATCTGTAGGAATGGTAAGTTTTGGTGACAAGTATGGAGAAATGAGAGTGGGATGGAAACTTCCAACCCTTTAATAACATGGTTAGCCGTCCTGGCAAACAGCCCGCACGCTCAGGTGAGCTCAGTTCAAAAGTCACCTTCATTAATAACAAGACACCTATTTCACCTTCATGGCTCTGAAGTGTTTCCAGGAACTGCGATGAAGACCAAATACATCTGAGAAATGTATTTTGGTCATCTGAATAACCACATAAATGCCTTATAAATCATTAGATCACACTTTTAACACAAGGCAGCTAATGGCAAATGCTATCATCCGTGTACAAACCAAACGCTTTGGCAGTGACCTGGGGTGCTAGGAAGGCTTTGCAGAGGAGCTGGTATATGAGCTGGGCCTTAGCAGGCAGCGTCAGTCCAAGCAAAGGCAGAGAGGGGGGGATGTCTAGGAATTGTGGGGTGTGGGTGCATGGCACCATGGAATGGAAGATGGGGTTCTGCACCTTGAATTAGGCTCATGGATTTGGGCTTTGTTGGGCAGGTCGGGGAGACTTATGAAGGTTTTGAGTGGAGGTGGGGACGCTAGTTAATAAAATAGCACTTGGCTGAGTGCTGCAACCGGCAGCAATGCTCTCACACAGCTGTCATAAAAAGGCTAACCGTGACCGCAGTCGTTCATTCTATTGCTCCCAGCAAACTGTCAACCTGGTGTGAACCTGCGCCCTGCCGGGAGGATGCTGTTGGGTGAGGTGCAGAGGGGGGTTTGGCGAGGGAAGGCCACGTAAGAGATGGTGCAAGTGGGGACTGTGGGGGGAAATCAAGGGTGGCAGGAAAGACCCAGGGGTGGAGTGGCCCATCTGACAGACGAAGAAAATAAGGCCCAGATAGGAATGTGATACCTGGCTTTCCTGTTCTGAGGTCTCTTTCCTTTGGAGACCCAGAGACCATGTAAGCAATTGTCCAGGAGGAAGGAGGTGCAGCCCTGAGTGCCAGGTAAGCAACTGTCAGGAGGAGGGAAGTGCGGGAGCACAGGGGACAAGGGGTCGAGGAGCCTGTGTCTCAGTGGGGTGGAAAGGGAAGGACGGTGTGAGGCACCCCTGACTCTTAGGGGTCACCCTTCCTCTCCACCCTGTGGCAGGTTGGTCGCCTGGGAAACAGACTCGGATGGAGACTAAATGAGCAGGAAGTTAAACAGTGTGCCCTGGGGTTAATGCCCAGAAGCAGCAGCTGTGGCAGTAAGAGAAACTGGGCCGCAATGCGGGTGTATCAAAGGCCTCAGCCGACTCCATGAGTCACTGGGGCCTCAGCTGCAGAAACAGGCCCTTCGGTCCTGAAGGGAGTTTAGGTGGTACCCAGTCCACCTGGGACCAATGTCTACACCAAATGCAACTTTTAGAGGCCACACTCCTGAGAGGGAGAATGTGACTGATGCAATCCATTTTTCTGAGTTAGGCTTTACAGGCCAAAGGCCGCTGAGCAACCCACGGATTGCTGTGTTTGGGTGAGCCGCGCACACGAACTCTGCGCGCCTCAGATTCTCAAAGCTACAATTTCTTTATTTTTTAATTTTTTTATTTAATGAGCATGTGCAACTTTTGTACTCAGGGAAAAAAAAATTATGCTTTTAATTTGCCCATTTACCCAGCTGTGTGAGGGAAGAAGGTGAGAGGTGATTACTGTGTGATAATAGACAAGGACTGTAGGACAAGCGATAATAGACAATAGATAATAAATAATAGACAATAGACAAGGACTGTGTGCAAATCTATCACTGCTAACTCTCAAAAGGGCTGTTTTCACTTTCAGCAACATGGATGAATCTCACAGATGCAATGTTGAGCAAAAGATGTCAAACACAAAAGCGTAATTCCAGTGTGATTCCATTTACAGGAAGTCCAAAAACAGGCAGAACTAATCTATGGTGACCAAAACCAGAATGGCGGCTACCCTGGAGGGCAGGATTTCACCTGCGAGGAAGCAGAGGGGGCCTTCTGGGGTGCTGGAGCTAGTCTATGCATCTGTCTGGGTGGTGCTAGCACGGTGGTCTCTGTATATAAAGAGGCATTAGGCCATGCTGTTAAGATGTACGCTCTTTATTATCCATGGCATATTTTATTTTATTTTTTTTAAAGAAGAAAAGAAAGCAACACACTCCTGAAGTTACTTGCACTTCAGGGGGGACCCAGGCCCATGAAGGCACTGGCTCTAAGGACAGAATTTACGTTTTTCTCAAGGACCAGGGGAGCCTTCAAGACACCTTTTAGGTGGTACATTTCCATTTTTGTCAGCTTTCCAAATGCTGCCTCTGATTCTGCTAGTTCCCAGACCACTAATATCCTGCCCCACATGCTAGGGATTATTTTTAGAGATTATTCAAGAAGAACTTCGTTTTGACTCAGCAGCATGACTCCTATCTTGCGCCTGCAGCTGGGGATCCTGGCTGAGCCAAGGGCTACTTGGAGGGTTTCTGAGCCTTGTGAAGATCTGTGCAGCCCCTGGGCCCTCTTCTTACTTTTAAAGACTGTTCTAATAACACATCAAATGTGTTAAACACAACCCACATTATTGACTACTTTATATGTGTGTTTATATATATACACATATATACTCAGATACATATGTGTGCATAATAATTCTTCTTTTTAATGAGCAATACATGTTATTTCTTGGCAATCTCTACACACCCCTCAGGAACTCTTTACCAAGGAGAAAATGCTACTTTCACATCATTTTTCAAATGTAATGAAATTATTATAAATATCAGTTAATGAAGTTGACATAATGGTCCACTTGCAGGCATTTAATTAAACATTTATTTATTTTGGTTATGTGGTTCTTTGTATATTTGGAGTAAATGAATTTTTTACCTAGAACTCAGATTTCTCTTGTGAGAATAGTGGCCGGTTGATAAACTGGGTCTGCCTGGATGGTCACCTTTTGGGCCAGACGTCCGGGCCTGGCCAGGAAATTGGGCCCTATTGCCACAGGGCCAAGGTCTAGCAGCGGCCTAGGCAGCCAGAGAAAGCCTGTCTCTCCCAGCTCTCTGCGTTCATAGAGATGGCCAACCGGAGCCGAGAAGTGCCATGGGGAGCAGAATCAAGACTCCGACGACTGCCCTTTTGAATATCAGGGCTATCATGACCTCTCTCGTGGACACTGCCCTGAAAAGGAAGGGGGAGTCTGGACTGGAACGATCGGGCTTAGAGGACCGTCGGGGAGGGGCGGCATCTGGCTGAGCCCATGGCTGAGTCTGGGAAACCCCCGGACACGCGAGCACAGCCAACCTCTGCTGAGACTGAGAATAGGAGGGGGATACTTGGAGATCCTGCAGAGAAGACCCATGGCCTTCCTGGGGATTCAGGCAACAAGGACATCGTGGTGGCAGGGACAAAGCTGCCTCATACTGGACAGAATGAGTGTGTGTAACTCCGGGGAGAGGAAATCCGGAGGCAAAACCCCTAGCTGAAACTGAAATCAGTCAAAGGGAGAACTAAAGTTTAAACCCGTTTACTGCTTCCAAAAAAGCTGCCCCACATCTCTCTCTCCTGCCAAAGCAGAAGCAAGCCAATCCCCCCAAAACCTCTCAGGTTCCGACAAGCCCTCGGTCGCCTCATTGATATGGAGATGAACTACTTCTCTCCACCCCTTAGAAATGCCTGTCGATATGGAGATGCATTAAAGCCAGGAAATAGAGATTCTGGAAATACTGCTATTTTACCCCCTCCGGAAATCTTGCTTCACAATCTACTCATTCCCCTTCTTCCTCAATGGTCCCTGGGCAAGAAAACTGGAGCATTTTAACCAGGCTAATGACATACAATAGCAACAACAATAAAATCATGATTATCCTTGAGCCAGAGGATTCAGCTATGTTCAAAGTCCTGTGAAGATTAAGTCTATAGCTCGCCCATTCCACAGGCAGGCAGTAGCTGAAGAGATAGAGAGTTCAGAACAATCATCACACGGCAGCTGCAGCCAGGGGGCACATCCAGGCCACAAGGACTGTAGGAGAAAATAACCTTAAGGGCGATAAGACACATGTTTTAATGACACCAGCATAGGCAAATCTTGTCCATCAGGTAAGATACATGCAAGAGAGTGGTCCTGTGATAGAGTGGCAGGAATGGGATCTCGCCCTGGTCTAGTACCAGACTCTCACCCTCCTCCCTGTGGGAGTTACAGATGGGTCAATATATAGGGATATGGGAGGTACATGCACTGACCGTAAAGATAATACAAAATTTCCCTGTAAGATGCTCTTACCTCCTGAGTATTTTGGGCACACTACTGTGATCTTAGGGGGCCACTCTGCTGTTACTCCAGGAATACACACGAGGCCAGCTTCCAGGCCTTTACCCCAAGGTGCCAGAAGGGCCAGCCATTGCTGGTCCATGTGTCAAAATATCCAGGGCCACGTTCATTCAACGGTGTCTCCAGGGTTTAATGCAGTTGGGGCTGGTAGCAGGATGTTGCTCTGCTGGCCATACCCTGACTTCAGTAACTCATCTTTGGTTTGCACATACAGTTGTATAGGAGAGGCAGCAATGTGTGTTAACATATCCACAGGGCTCAAGGCTCTTTTTCAGAGCTGCTTATTCAAATACCATAGCACTGTCCATAAGTGAACTGACCAGCCCTGTAGACTACTGGTGTCCAACTTCAGGCCAGATTTCAACAAACTGTTGTACCTCTCTATCATGCCTGCCCTGGTAGTTATATGGTACATGAAACTTCCACTTTATTCCTAATTGCTGCACCCATCTTTGTAAAGCATGGTAAAGTGGGTGCCTTGATCGCTCTCAATCACCTGCAGCCGGCCATAGGCTGCAAAGAGATGCTCTAGGCCCCTCTTGGTGGCTTGCTGATCTGCACGACATACAGGAAAAGCAAGCAATAGTCCAGTAGCCGTATCCACACAAGTCATGGCATACCAATATCCTCCTGATATGGGCAGAGGCTCAATGTAGTCTATCTGCCACCTGACAAGGGATATTGGCCCCTTACTATGGTCCCGTATTGCTGCTGGACTCGGTGTAAGTCCCTCTTAGAGCACACAAGGCACTCCTTCCGGGCTCTGCTGACTTCTTCAAAGGTCAATGGCAAGCCCCACCGAAGGGCTACAGCCACATTGTCTTTTGCCCCTCATGCAACAAATGCTGATGTGGCCATTGGGCTACTTCAGAGGCAGGCTTTCCTTCTACCCAGCACACCTGGGGCAATGTGTCTGTTTCATCATTCCCTGGGGATGCTAAAGGCAAACGGCCAGTCACATGATATACGATAACAGGCTTAGTCTGACCAGAGGCCAATAGGTCTTGCTACAGCTCTTGCCCCCAAAGGGGCCAGTGACCAACCATCCAGTTGGCATGGTACCATGTTGGTAACCACAGGGTCAAGCCCTGATCGACAGCCCAGCTGTCAGTGCAGACAACTATGGAGGGCGATCACAAGCCATACAGCCCACAATTCAGCACATTGGCTGCTCTTTCCCTCTCCATCCTCCATCCATATTGTCTCAGTATTAAGATGGAAAGCCACAACCCTGTAATTCAGGGGCTCCCCACAACTGGAGCCATCTGTGTACCAAGCATCTTCAGGTATAGGGACTTTTCCCTCCTGATAGGGACTCTTGGCTACCAATGGCTCAAAAGCAATTTCTTCCTGCTTTTCAGTGGTAGAGGTCACTGGCCCCAAAAGTGTTGGAGTTCTCCACTTAAGGGGCTAGTAGAGAGGGTGATGTGCTGCTGTAAATATGCACCCCATTTGGCCAATGTAGGGGTCCGTGCCACGCCACTCTGTGGCCTTTGGGTCCAGTCTCACACCCACCCCACAATGGGATAAGTGGTTATTACGTTGGTCAGAGCTGTTCCGGTGATGGGCTCCATAGCCAGCAAGGCATGGTACACAGCAGCCAGTTGCTTCTCTATCAAGGTGTACCAGACCTCTGCTCCTTTCCATAGTTGTGACCAGAATCCAATAGGTTGGCGTGTCCATTCAGGCTGCTGCCAAAGACCCTATCCATAACCATCTTTGGTTACATGAACATATAGCTCACAGGACCTTGATGAGTCCATTACACTCAAGGCCTGCACGGCCTTGACTGCTCTCCTAGCAGCAATAAAAGCCAAGCATATGTCTCATCCCAGTCCCACCTGATGCCCTTTCATACCAACTGGTATAAGGGCTTCAAAATTTGTGCCAAGTGCGGGATAAACACTCTCCAGTAGCCCAAAAGCCCCCAAAACTCTAGTAATACTGCCACAGTGGTAGGGGTGGGGAAAGCCTGGACCTTGTCTATGACTGCTTCAGGAATAACTTTAGGTTTACCCGACCAGACAACCCCCAAGAATTTTAAGGACAAACCAGGTCCCTGAACCTTGCTGTTCACAGCCCATCCTTTCTCCTGTAGATGTTGCAGCAGTCTAGGAACTGCCTCTTCTGAGTCTGAAAGAGAATCAGATGTGAGCATAGTATCATCAATGTAGTGATACAGCCACACCATTTGTACTTTCTTCCCTGTGGCCAAGTCCTGGGCTACAAGTCCATGACAGATGGTGGGACTGTGGAGGTGTCCCATGGAAGGACAGTGAATGTCCACTGCTGACCTTCCCACATTCCTGTGGCTCCTGACTTTCCTGTGCTATGTCAATAGAGAAGAAAGCATTAGCAAGGTCTACAACATAATGGCACATGCCCAGTTCATGACTGACGGTGTCCAGAATGGCTGCTATAGAGGAGACAGCAGCATGCAAAGGGGGTGTGACTTTATTCAGTTCCCTGTAGTCCACGGTCATACGCCAGGAGCCATCTGACTTTTTCACTGGCCACACTGGGGAATTAAAAGGACTATGAATGGGCTTTATGATGCCCACCTTCTCCAACTCCTGTAGAGTTTCTCCAATTGCCTTCTGTCCCCCAGGCAATTTATACTGCTTAGTATTTGTCACCTACTGAGGTATAAGCAGAGCTACAGGTGGGTGCTTAGCATGTCCCCTCAGAACTGCCTTTACCACACGTATCCTCAGTCTGAACTCACCTGCAGTGGTCTATAACCACAGGCCCTGCAGGATATCTACCCCAAAAATATATTCAGGGATGGGAGAAATGTATACTATTTTGGGGGTAAACACCCTATCCCCAGTGGGATTTGGGCTTTCTTCACTCTAACTGCCTTACCCCCATAGCCATCTATCACAGCAGGGTCCTGGGAAAATGCTCAGGGTTGCCATAAATCAGAGAACACTTCAGCTCCTGTATCCACCAATGCCAGAACATGTTGTCAATTCACAGGGGACCAATGAATTGCTAATTCTACATGTGGCCTCCAGTCCCCACCATGTCCCTCAAGGTTGGAGACCTTGACCCCCACCCCCACCCCCAGTCAAACCATGATGTCCAGTCGCCCTCCTGTGGGGCTGAAGGCCCAGTTGAATCCTGAGTACTGTCCCCCAGAAAATTTTGCAGGGAAGCAGGCTGGGCATGAGGCCTTGACTCTGGTTTCCGTGTCCTGGACCTCAGCGGCTGGAACTGCTGCTCTGGCTTTAATTGGTGCACAGTTCTAACAAGGTTCTACTGGGTTGCCCATCAAGATTTTCTTTCACTACTCTGGCCTTTATCAAATCATCCCAAATCTGGGTCCTCGAGACCTTCGCGGGGCCCTTTGCACCTCTCCTCTCAGTTGTAGCCTGTACTTCCCTCCGTGCCCTTATTGTTTCAACCTCCCCCAGATCTGCTAAAGTATGAGTAACCCCACTTATGCGTTGCCCTATGTGGGGGGCAAAAATAGTCACTAGGGACTGAAAGGCAGGTGTGGGAGCTGCGTGCAGCACCAGGTTTCTCATTCCTATGATGAATAACTCCTCATTGGGGCCCTGGGGTCCATATTATAGATGATATTTTTCATGCCCAATTCCCACAATACCTGTTGGAGCTCCACCTACATTTTCCAGTTAGTGGATAAATGTGGTAAATCACCCTGATTAGGCCAAACTTCCCTGATGGCAGCTCTCAGCCATTCTAGAAGTGTCTGATTCCCTGAGGCTTGACAGGCACTTTGCAACTGCTGCTGGAGGGAAGGGTGAGTCACCAGGGAAGCCAGTCTACTCATTTCAATATTCGACATAACAATGTTTTCCACCCCCATATCCCAGAGATGTAAAAGCCATGTAGACAGAGATTCTGAGGGCCTCTGCCTATACTGGACGCTCACGTCCACCAGCTCATCCTGGGGATGGGGCAGAGCATGGAGGGCTCCACAACCTGGGGAGGGGCGGCTCCTCGCCCTGAGGAGCCTGCTGTTGTTTCGTTTTTATTTTTTTAATTACAGCTGAGCGGGCCTTTAATACAGGAGAGGCTGGTACCTCCGGCGGTGGCCTCGGCAGCAAATCGGCCCACGGCCCCACCTCCTCATCTTCTCCCCAGGCTCCTCCACCATATCCAGGGCTGAAGGCACCATTCTTTCCTCCCCCCTCTCCCACGGCCTCCTGCAACGTGGCTTCTGTCTCCTTCTGCCCCTCACCGCTGCTAAGGAATCTTCCAGGAGTGCGATCAGTTTTCTCAGTAACTGTCCCTCTTCCTTAAGGGTATTCCATCGGTCAATCCCCAGCTCCTCCAAGTGATGCCAAAGTGTGTCTCTCTCCTGCCGAAGTCCCTCTCTCTCCTCGATAACCTTTTCCACTATCTCAAGGAAAAAAGATCTTATAATGCCAGCTGCTACACGGCCACTCAGAGCCTCTAAGCAGTCGTCCATCTCACAGGGGGCTAATCCTGCAGCTTCCAGTGTCTCCACCCTTCCCCAGCTCTGGGGAAGGCCCCACCCCTCTAAGAGGTGCTTTACCCTAGACCAGTTCCCCACTAGGGGCTCCCAAACTGGAAGCCCCACAGAGAGGGGGCTCCTAGGTGAAGCTGCACCCTATGCCGCTGCAGCCACTGGGGCCTCCCCACTATCCACAGAGGGGGTTCCGGGCATGTCCCCATCATCTCTAGGGGCAGTGCACCCAAAGGTCGCACCCATTTAGACAGATTTCAGGTTTAGAGGTCCCACCCACTACGCCAGATGTAACTCCGGGGAGAGGAAATCCCGAGGCCAAATACCTAGCTGAAACCGAAATCAGTCAAAGGGAGAATAAAGTTTAATAGCCATTTATTGCTTACAAAAAAGCCATCCAGCATCTCTCTCTCACTCTCTCCTGCCTGGCAGAAGCAAGCTAATCCCCCCACCAACCTCTCAGGTTCAGATAAGCCCTCAGTCGCCTAGGTAATTACCCACTGAAATGGAAATGAACTACTTTCTCTCCACCCCTTTGAAACCCTGTTGATAGGGAGATGCACTAAAGCCGGGCGAGAGATTCTGGAAACACTGCAATTTACCCACAGGAGTATAGGAGGGGGAACTTGGAGATCCTGCAGAGAAGACCCATGGGGTCTTCTTGGGGGATTCAGGCAACAAGGGCATCATGGGGACAAAGCTGCCTCATATTGGACAGAATGAGTGTGTAACCAACAGGCCGCATGGTGGCCACAGAAGCAACGGGAACAGTCCCGAACTGTTCTTGTCCCCTCTTCAGTGCTCTCAATGCCTAGTGACTAGAAGCAGGATGGGCCTGTCTGAACTGACTTAGCCCCTGGGGTTTCTTAGACAATAGAGGGAGGAGGGGACATAAAATAAGAGGAAAGCCTAAGAGAGATGCCAGACCTCCTGCTAACGTAAGCAAGTGGTTGCTCAAGGAGCAGAACGGGAAAACCCAACCACTACTTTGCCTGAAGCTTGCAAACTGAGTCATTGCTGCTACATGAGAAATGGCTAAATGACAGAGCAGACAGGAGGCTGGCAGAAACTACCTGCTCCTGGCCCCACCTTCTCTGTACTGATAAATTTAGCCCTGAGATTTAGCTGTCCTGGCTGCCCGCTGAAGCCTTCTTTCCCCAGTCTCCTTTGCAGCACTATGTGAGCATGTGATAAATCTGAGCCAATGGGATGCGAGCAGAAGCATCTGCGCCCCTGCCTGGCCGCATCACTGCGCATGAGCTGCCCGCCCTCCAGGTTTTTCTGCCTGCGGGCGGGGAGCGTGGTTAGGGAGCTGGTGAGCGCGCAGTCTGGATGATGAGGTTGAGGAAACGCTGGGGGTGGTGAGGCAACAAGGAGGAACTTGACCTCCAACCACCTCATAAACTAAACAGCCTCCTTCCCTTATACTGCCCTCCTACCTAGGACCAGTTTCACGAGTAAGACATGAGCTTATCTTGTTTGAGCCACTGTATTCACTGTATTTCACTGCAACTGCCCTTGTTATCTTTACTAACATTAGGGGTTATGAACCCTGGGTCTAATAGTCTTCAGCTTCCTGCTCCTGAAGGTTGATGGGGAAGAAACTTGTGGTTATGCCTGTTCTGGTATATTTTTCTCCCGTCAGTCAGTCAGTGAGCCCAGTGGCTCCACTGATTTGTTGAGACCCTCCCACCCGCCAGGTGCTGCACACGGGGCTGGAGATACAATGGTGAGCAAAACAGACACGGGTGTTGTTCTCATGGAGGGTCCAGTTCCCTGGAGAGACTAGCATTAAAGAACGAATCCCACAAATAAATGCCTACTTACACGTTGGGGTGTGTCTTCGAAGTAAAAGTATAGTATGTCTTAAAAGGATATAGTGGGGTCTTCATTGAGGCCTTCCCTGGAAGAGATAATTATATGCTAAGACCTGAAGAGTAATTAAGAATTAACCAGGTTGGGGAGAAGTGTTCCTGCAGTGGGAACTGCATGGGTCAAGGTTTAGAGGTAAGAAAGAGGTTGGTTTCAGGCGAAGGAGGTAGTGTGGCCAAAGGGGGGTGCACACACGGGACAGCGCTGTCAGGTCAGAGGAAGAAGGTGAAGGGGCTGGATGCCGGGAGCCCACAGCAGAAGAAGTGTAATGGGAAGAAAACAGATGTGAGGAGATTCCATTTTTATAATGCAATAAACATTAAATAACTTTGTTGGGGAGTAAGGAGCCTTGCAGACAGTGAGCCCCCAGGATTCTCCCCATGGACTGGGCTTGTCAAAGAGCAGGCTTGGAGTGCAGACCTGGCCACTTGCCGGCGCACTTCTGAGATCACTGGGCACTCAGCAGGGCCGCCGCCTCCCCCAGAGCGCAGGCGCCAGGTGGGGCCGGGATGCTCTCACCTTTCCCTGGGACTCCGCTACCAGGGGTTTAACGGCCTTCTTGGCTGGAGTAGTGGGACCTCCAGGAAGATGCCAAGGAAGTGGAAAGGCCTGCACCCCCTGGGTCATTCTCCTGGGAAGGCCTGTGTGGGGCCTGGGAAATGATTTCAGTCTTTACCCAGCCTCGGGAAACTTGCTGGAGGCCAGGCCCTGGCTGAGTGCTGGGCCCTGGGCCCCCTCTGGCCCTGAGTGGAGCTAGACTGTGCTGCCTTCTCTCCTGGTAGTAACTATGTGAGACGGTGCCCCTGGGCGAGGTGACAGAACCCCAGTGACAGCTACAGGAAGTCCCCACTCTGAATCAAGGCTGCAAGTCCCAGAGAGCAGGTGGCTGGCAGTCCCGCCTCACTGTACAGTGCATCCCCAATCACCCCTCCCAATCCAGTCTCTACCCCAACCCCCCTTCCCACCGTCCACTGTAGGCCAGTGCGGGTGCGCTGGCCTACACACACCCATGCAGCCCTGTGCCAGCTCAACAGACAGGGTCATGGCCTCTGGACCGCCCAACCCATCTTGGCCCAGGGTGGCCCACAGCTACTGATGCTGGCCACAAACGTGTGTCACAGGGGCTAGGCCCAGCACTGGCTGAGACTTAGTGTCCAGTGGGGAGAGGGCCAGGACAGGATGTCCGTATGCAGCAGTCTGCGCGGGGTTCGGCCGCATGGCACAAGGCAGGCTAGCAGAGGCAGGCCCACTGCTGATTGAGGCCATGTGACAGCAGGGAAGCAGGGGAAGAGGCGGCCGAGGCACCCCGCATGCACACCCTCACATTTGCATTAGCTGCCTTCTAGCAGCTGTACTTCAGACTCGGCTACATCTCCCCTTAAGCCACAGCACTTCCTCCCCATCACTTACAACCTTGCCTGCTCTTGGTCCTCCTGTGTCAAAGCGATGTGGCCCCTGTCTCCTCCCATCAGAGAGTAAATTCGTCCCTCTTGCTCTATCAGCCTTAGAGGCCACAGAACCTGCCTCCTTCTCGAGAAGTTCCAAGTGACGGCAGCCAGGGGATGGTGGCGTAGCGCTGGCGGGAGCGGGGGTGTGGGCGGAGCGTGGCGGCAGGAGGGGCAAGGACCTCCGCTGCTTAGGGAGCCCCCGTGATCTGCAGAGACCCTCGTCCCGGCATCTGTGTGGTGTCTGCAGACAAGGGCAGGACCTCCGGCACAGGGCGAGGGAAGAGAGGGGCCAGCCCTTTAGGGAGCTCGCCAGCCTTCTTTGATCATTTGGTCCTACTCACAGCCTGCTGTGAAGCTTCACTGAAACTGGGGGGGTGAAATGTGCTTTGAGACCATCACCTACTAATTGACTTGTTCATCAAAACTACGTTGAGGGCCTAGTAGGCACCAGGCATTGTGCTGGAGCCGAGAGAGGGTGCCAAAGAGGAGCACATAAAACAGGAGAAACAAATAGGATATGTGAGCCGCCACCATCTCTCCTCTCTAAGCCCAAGAGAGACATCACTAATTAAGCATAGCTCTCTTTATCACAGAGCCTGAGAAGGACCTCAGCAGTCGTCTCAACACCGCTGTCCAGGCAGGCCCTCCTAATCTAATGCTTGCGTCCCCCCAGAAGTCACGTTGAAGCCCTACCCTCCAGTGTGACTGTCTTTGCAGATGGGACCTCTGAGCATGCAATCAAGGTTAAACATGGTCATAAGAGGGGGCCCTGATCCAGAAGGATTCATGTCCTTATAAGCAGAGATGCCAGAGAACTTGCTCTCTCTCCCTGTGTGCGTGAGTCCTGTGAGCAGTCGCCATGTGGTGCGATGGTGACTCCCACCAGCCAACTGACAGCCAAGCAGACTGAGACACTGAGTCGACATAAGGAATGAAGGTTGTCATCCCTGGGTCAGAGGCATGGGGTAGTAACAGGAGTAGCTGTGTCAGAAACTACGAGCAGCATGGCGTTTCCAGGGCCCATGGTGTTCAGGGAGGGGAGTGGACAGAGATGGGATTGGAAACCATGTCACGTATGGATGTATGGGCCATGCCAGGGCCTTGGGATTCACCCTCCAAGCACTGGGAATAATCTTCAGATCTGCATTTCGAAAGATCTGACAGCTACATGCAGGCTCGATGTGGGGCAGGCAGGGTGGGGAGGTGGGAGACGGGTGGGTGGCTGTTCCGTGGATCAATCACGGGGTGGATGTGGACCATGTGGGTGGGAGTGGGCTGGTGACCAGTTGGTGACAGATGAAGAGGAGGAGGTAAGGTTTCTGGCCTGGATGATGGGTTAGGTGGCTGGCCCTGCCTTTGACAGGAATGTGATCTCCTGGAGGGAGGTCAGCTTCTCAGCCTGGATGGACCCCAGGTTCCAAGCTGGGCAGAAGTCCCTGAACCTCACTTCAGCCACATTCTGCTGGTCAGAGCTGGGCACAGGCCATCCCAGATTCAATGCAGATAGGGACCACCTGAGGGCATGAATACAGGGGGATGTGAGTCTTTGGGGCCACTTTGTCACAATCTACCACCACGTCCAAGGAACAGGCAGGCGGGAAGGAGAAGGGCAAGGCCCAAAGCCAGATGCACCTGCCACTTGGGCCTTTCGCCTCTGACAAGCTCTCCCTGCAGCCCCACTGAGTGGCTTCCTTTGGGCCAGAGAAGAACCAGGTCACATGACTAGCTAGAGCTGCAAGGGAGTCTGGAAACAATATTGTGACCTGAGCACATTGCCGTCCGCTTGAAAATCTGAATTCTCAGTAAGGAAGAAGGAAGAATGGCTCTTGAGGAAGCAACTAGCAGAGTCTTCTGTAGAAGCCCAGACAGATGAGGAGGAAATAATGGCCACTGAGCCCCTCTATGGCAGAGAAACCACACTGAGCACTTCACACATGCCACCTCATGAGAAAATGCAGAATCTGGTTCAGTAGGTCAGGGATGGGACCCAAGAACATACATCTCTGGGAAGCACCCAGTGGAGGCAGAGGCACAGAAGGAGCAGGGTTCCACTAAGGAAACAAGGAACCCCCAAGTCTCGGAGGCTTAAATGACAAAAGGTTATTTCTTCTTCATGCTACACATCTGCTGTGAGGTTCTGGGGCTTTGCTCCTGGAAGCCAGGAAGCCAGGGCAGCTATGACCTAGAGCAGTTTGGTGGCCAGCCCAGAGGGAAAGAAGTCATGGCAAAGCACCTACTGGCTCTTACGGGCATTCAAGTCGAACGGCCATGCCTGACATCAGGCGGGGAGGGGAAGCTGGTGTTGGTGAATAATACTGCAGATTACTACAGGCTTCACTGAAGAGGTAGGATTTGACCTGGCTGGGCTTTGAGAGATGACCAGGAGCTTATTCTGTAGAGGGGGGGAGAATGTTCCAGGCCGAGGGCGTACAGTAGACAACTACCATCGGTTGAGTGCCTGTTACATGCTAGAAGCTTTCAGGTTGTTTCTTATTGGTCCTCACAGGAACCCTAAGGTTATTATTAGTTCATTTTACAAAAGAGGAGACTGAGAGTCTGAGATCAGTTGAGCTGCTTGCCAAAGGTCGTGAGGCCAGAAACTGGGAACCAGGAAACCAAACCAACACCCCAGTCTTTCTCTCCCATGCGAGTGGAGTCACGGAGGCAGGGCGCCGTGTACAGGGCATACAGGATGGTCTCTATGCTGCTGTTTCCCTGGAAATGGTCCCTACAGCCAGAGAATTTTTGTTTTCAGGGAGGAGGTTCATTAACAGAATAAAGTTTTTATTATGGTAAAATATAGATAAAACCATTTTGAGGTATGGATGGTGGCATTAAGTACATTCACATTGCTGTACAAGCATCACCATTCTCTTCAGAACTTACTCATTTTGCAAAACTGAAACTCTGTCCCCAATGAACCCTAACTCCCCATTCCCTTTCCCGCAAAGCCCCTGGCAACCATTCTTCGTTCTGTCTCTGAATTTGACTACTTGGAAACTCATGTAAGGGGAATCGTAGAGTACTAGCCCTTGTGTGTCTGGCTTATTTCAAGCAGTGTAATGTCTTCATCCATGTCATAGCCCTATGGAAACGTCATTCCTTTATAGGGCTGGATAACAGTCCACTGCATGTGTGCGCCTCATCTAGTTTACCCATTCATTCACTGATGGCACTTGGGTTGCTTCCACCCTTTGGCTATTGTGACTAATGATGCTATTAGCATGGTATGCAAATCCTCCTTCAAGTCTCTGGTTTGAATTCTTTTGTGGATTTACCCCCAAGTGGGACTGCTGGATCCAGAGGGATTTTTTTTTTAATATTTTATTTTATTTTAGTATCATTAACCTACAATTACATAAGCAATACCGTGATGATTGAACTCCCCCCATCACCAGGTCCCCCCCACCAACCCCACCACAGTCACTGTCCATCAGCGTAGTGA
>JAQQAC010002629.1:8944817-8962265 GCA_029783875.1 Phataginus tricuspis
ATTCTTCCTAGCCAAGAGCATGGGATGCATTTCCATTTGTTAGTGTCTTCCTTAATTTCTCCTAGGAGTGTCTTGTAGTTTTCAGAGTACAGGTCTTTCACTTCCTTCGTTAGGTTTATTCCTAGGTATTTTATTCTTTTAGGTGCAATTGTGAATGGAATTGTTTTTCTGATTTCTCTTTTCCAGAGGGATTTTTAACACAAAGGACTTTATGTGACTCAGAGGTGCTGGTGGGCTTTGCTGGGCTCCACTGCAGGAGGATGCCACGCCCACCAGGCACCAGCTCCCCCTGCTGCAGGGAGAGCCCCACACCACCACCCTGCACAGAAAGGCTCTCTGACTTGTTATTTAACTGTCCGGCAGACACAGATCTTGCCCCCAAGGAGTTGGGCAGTTCTCACGGGAGAACAGCCATTAATCCCTCTGAGCCTCCTTCCCCTCACCTACCAAACCAAGGCACTACTGTTTGCCAGCCTACTTCACCGATCTTCAGGATGTTTGAATGAATGAGGGTGAGGGGCATGGAGATGCAGCTGCTTGCTGTGGACCCGCCGCACCAGCCCTGGCTGCCCTCCACGCCCCCCTTGTGGTGGGTCTGTCGGGGCACTGCAGGGGGACTGTCTGGGAGAGCCGAGGGGCCTCAGGGCTATTTCCACACCAGAAGAGCCCTGAAATAGCTCAAAAGAGGACAGTGGAAGTAAGATCACTTCCTGATGACAGTTCTAGGGCAGTGGTTTTCAAACTAGAGCATTACTGAGAATCCCCCAAAGGCTTGTTAAGACACAGAGACTGGCCCACACCAGTTTCTGATTCAGGAAGTCAAGGGTGGGGCCCAGGAACTTGCACTTTGAAAACCACCACACTTTATGAACCACCAGTCTGGAAAATGGAAGAGAAAGATGCCCTTTTTGAGGACCACGGGTACATGAATTCTGTCCATCCCTCCCTTTCTCTTCCTTCCCTTTCTTGTTTCCTTCTTTCTTTGTCCAACATTTATTAGAGCCCAGAGTCTGGGCTGGGCTGACCAGCTGGTCACTGGCTGCCGAGGGCCCCAGGCCAGTAGTGTGTCTGGATGCAGAGGGGTCTGAGCGCGTCCGACTGCCAGTAAAGGGAAAATGCCGCGCTCCAGGCCAGGGGCCAGGGCAGACTTCCAGGGTCCCCAGGACTTCGGGCACCACACAAAGGCAGGGCAGCCTTCCCCCTGGGTCGAGTGGCCCCCAGGCAGCAGGACGCTGGGTGAGGAACAGGTCTGTGGGAGAGGTTCCTGCTACTATGCTGTGCCGGGCCCACAGGTCTGGCCCCATGGCAGTCACCCGACCTGGGCCTTCAAAGCAGGCTGAGCACAGAGACTAGGGCCAACGTCCTGTGGGCACAGGAAACAGCCAGCCCTCAGCTCTTAGGTGCCCACGTTGTTAAATTCCCCCTTTGAATGCTCCAGTATCCACCTGTGACTCAACCCCACAGTCCACCTCCCCACAGACTCATCCACCAGGCTCCTGTGGACCGCCGCTCCCTTCCCTAACTGACCTGGGTCTCCTTCCTCAGGGCAGACTTCCTGTTTTCAAAGATCACTAACCATTCTGACCAGTGGAATCTAAGGCTTGCCAACCTGCATCCTGAGAACCCAGTGAAAACGCCAGGGGACGCCCCTCGCGAAAGCACAGCTCTGGGAGGAACACCAGACCTGGCAGCTTCACGGGGATTCACTTTCACTGCAGGGCATTGCTTCCACCTTCTCTAGGTCTATTTCTTAAACCATGAAATGGGGCTAATGGGACACATGGGACAGGGCTGAAGGATTATGGGAGATGATGTCACGGAAATCCTTTGTAACTTTGTAGTGAATCGATGGCCGCCGGGTTCTGAGATTCCTTCTGATAACACACAATAGTCGAGCCCTCTCAACATTTTCTCCAACTCTTAAAAATTAACTTCTAATTTGATTTGGGCCATAGATTAAGCTTCTTTCTTCCTTAAGGTGGCTGCTTGTCAGGATCCACAATTCCAAGAGGAGTCTGAGTTGAGAGCTGTTTCTTGCCTGAATCCCACACTGCTTGACCACATTCTCGAGGTTTGAATGTACTTGGAACTTCATGTTTCCAGGCAACAATCATGGGACAGGGAGGGGAGTGTTTACTGTGGTCTTGCTGAGGCCTGTGGTATCTGATGAAACTATCACATGTGAGGCCACAGGTCCGGGGCTGGCTTGGCCCGAAACGCAGCATCCAGCAGGGCCTCCAGAGCCAAGCAAGGCCGACTGCAGCCAAGACGGTCCTAGAGGCAGCGGCCCTATGGCTGAACCACAGAGGAGCGGCAGTGGGCGTGGGGGAGGGCAGGTGGTGACTGGACTCTGGCTCTCCTTCTCCCTCCCTTCTGGCTTCTGAGCGCCCACCCAAGTGCCTCCTCAACTTCCTCTCCAAGGCCCCACTCCGGCCAGCTTGGCAGCCATGGTCTTACCTGAAGTGTGGGGGGTGGTGCACGTTCACATGATGCCCACAGGCCCCTCACCTTTGGCCTGGTCACACTGAAGCTAAAGTTCCTGTTCCAGGCAGTAGACTATGAGCTCTGTTAAGGGCAGGGTCTGTGTTGCTCCTGCATCTATGTGTGCCCAGTGTAGTGGGCATCAGCTTGGGGGGGTGCAGGGTGGGCAGGGAGAGGGAAGAGGGGCCCAGTGGGGATATTTGAGGTCAGAGCCCAAACCACTGGTTCACAGACTTGCTACAAGAGCTGTCATCAGAGCAGCCGCAGTGACTCGAGCCCAGCCAGGGTGAGCTGAGGGGCTCAGCCCTGCTTCCTGTAAGCAGGTCCTGTGGACAGACCAGAGCTGTTGGGAGCTCTGAGCCAGAGTGCGTGCTGCCCAAGAGCTGGAGGTGCAGCCCTCATTGCAGAATTAGGGCCTGACTTTTTACATGACAACGTCCCTGGAGCGGCTTCTAAGCAGCACCTGTTGGCTGTGTATTCTGCTCTTGCAGGTGCTCTGCTGATGGAAACTTCTTAAGTTGGACAAGCAGCCTCCCTGGTGTGATAGGCTGGGACACAGCGGCAGGCCTCCTGCTTTCCAACGGGAAGCTTCACACCTCTGCTCAACCCCAGCTAGACTGGATCAAGGCATCCTTTGAACTCCACTGCATCCTTGCAGACAACTACCATGGCAGCATGACAGCTTTCACACACTCACTGTACTTTCTGAGGCTTTTGAACAAAGAACCACTTACGTGAGAGTGTAAAACCACAGGGGAGACGGGAGATTCCTGGCCTACCAAGATGTGCAGGCTCTGGAATGTCCGCTTATAAATCCAGCGCATCCTGGGAGAGAAACACGCAAAACAGAGCTGCCCAGGAGATACACAGATGGCCTGGGAAGGAAGGGCAGAGGCCATCACCTCATCTCCCTGCAGTCAGGGGTCTGACCTCAGTGGGCATGGCCCACACTGTCTATATTCTGGACTTGCACCTTCACCTTCATGGCCCCCGGGCCTGGTGGGCCTGAGCCACAGAATATACATGCTGATGCCAAGCCTTGAGCCACGCAACCACATGCTCACTTGTCCACCGGGTTATCTCGTGATCCCGAGAATCCTCCCGCAGCGAGTGGAGATCAGGCAGTGACCTGGTCTCTTGACTCTCAGCATGCACAGCCTCTCCTGGGAGGCAGGGGGTCACGGTGACCCTTCTTCCCGTGCCCCTCAGAAGCTGTCCATACTCCCTGCACGAGTCCTGGTGAACCCTGTGTCTGCCAGGTTCACCCAGGGTGGGTACAGGAGGCACAGACAGGGCCCTGTCGCGTGTCTGGAGGGAGCAACGTGGTCACGCTCGGTAGGCACCGCCTCCCTCCCTGCCCTACAGTTCCTTTTCCTGGTTTCTGCTCTTCTGACTCCGGGAGAACCGCAGGGCAGGATGCGGTCAGTGGGGACGCTGCAGGGGCTGAACTCTCCCCTACATCCTCTGGCAAGAACAGCAAGCAAGCGGGACCCAAGATGTGACTATGTTAGAAATCCCAGTCCTGGGCTCTTAAATCACAAATGCAGAGCCCACAAACCAAGCGAAAAAACAAAAAACCCAAGTCTTTTAAATTTCTTCCCCTACCAATAGCTAGTTCCAGTTATGTTTATCACTCAGCCTGAGTTGGAATAACAGACAAAAATAGAAACAGTCTCTGGTTTTACAAAGCCTTTATACAAGTCCTCTGACTCCTGGTCATGGCAGGGCTCCCTGCCGTGGTGCCAGAAGTCAAGGGAGGCTGGACAACCCCAGAGGAGCGGGGCCTGAAGAGAGGAATGAAGGCCTCAAGGCCGGTCTGACAGCAGAGACAGGGAGAGAAGTCAGGCACCTCGATCCAACAGCCCAGCCAGCCGGCAACTCGGGTTCTATGCGTGGGGGCGGGCTGCTGGGGCCGAGTCCCAGAGGTCTGTGCCACGCTGTGCTTGGCCCAGGGAGACTCTTCCCAGGAGCCGTGCAGCCGGAAGGAGCAGGCCATGCAGCAGGCTCCATGCCCCCACGTGTCAGGTGCCCCCAGCAATTCTGCCTGCAGTCAACAGCTGCTCATAGTGACAGGACCTTGCCTCCCTACCCTGGAGGTGCCGGAGAACTGTCCCTGAGGTGTCCTGCAGCACAGCGGAAGGCCCCGCCAGCTCAGGAGGACATGAGGGACTTGGTGAACCTTGTTCAAATCCTGAGACGGGAAGGGGCGAGGACGAGCACTGTGGGGCCTCCCAGGGAAGCTGGTCCAGCTCGGAGGCCAGCTGCTCTCTGGACCGCCAAGATCACTGCTGCGCTCTGCACTGTCACTCTGAGCTGCCCTGGATTCTGGTCTCCGGGCTGCCTGGTCCTCTCATGTGGAGGGCAGGCGGGCCATCACCGGGTCCTCCACGCCAGGCAGACGGTGCCACAGGGGCCGCTACCTCAGGGGCTGCTTGAGCTCGAACAGGCCCGTCCCGCCCCTGACGACCTTCCCGACCACAAGGCAGGCTGAAGGGGACCGCAGCTCATCGTGGGACCCTGGGAGACACAAGAGTACTCGTTAGGTGGTTGAGGGAGGAGCTGGGGGTGATGGAAGGGGACCTGGGGGCCTCAACACTCATCTAAGCAGCCGGGCACTCAGGGGCCACAAGGATGGTCCTGAGTCTCTGGGGACGATGAGATTACCCAAGGGAGCCCTGCTTCTGTGCTTGAAGCAAGGGAGGCCCTTTCTGTGTCTTTCAAAATGCAGAGGCAGCTCTCCTGCGCTGCCCCCCACCCCTCAGCTGCCAGCTGCCGGGGGCTTCCAAGAGGCCCCTCACACGGAAGGCGTGCAGACAGATGCCTGGGGGACAAGCCTGTTTGCTCAGAGCAGGTTACGGGAGGGAAGGCCGGGCACCTGCCCGCACACTGACCCATCATGGTGGCCTGCTTCAGAAACTGGAAGCTGGTTTCAAACGTCATCTGCTGCAGAGGAGAGGAGTTTGACCGGATCCCAAAGCGATTCAGTGGCTTGTAAACACCCTCAAAGCACATATAGTCGGCGACCAGGGAGAGATGGCGGGGATCGACTGCAATGCCTGTCACACGGGCAACGTCAGGAAGGATTAAGCAGTGCAAGGGGACAGTTGAGGCAGCGTCACCTGACACGAGTCAGTGCAGGGGCTCAGGGGTCAGACCCCAGGCTCCACACTCAGCTCGGTCACCTGCTCATTCAGCTACTCAGCCCCCACCTCTGCTGGGCAGTCCCTCCCTTACCCCTGGTCACTGTTACTACCCCTGCTCTGCACTTCCAGCCAACAGCACACGCAGAAGAGATTCTAGGCGGTCTCCTACAGGCTACGCTCACTACGCCCGCTTCGGTTCCCCATGGCACCAGACGGACACAGCAGACCTTCTGAGCCCTGCCAGCAGCGTCTCTTACCATACACAGCAAACACATCCTCGATCTCCTTCTCGATCACCCGCAGAGCAGCCTCGATGCCATAGGTGCTGGCCATGGCGTGGATGTCATTGGAATAGAGGCGGCGCAGATCCAGAACCTGAGGGAGAAGGAGGGGCTGACTTGGAGAGCCTGGCCTGCCCCCTTCCAGGCGCGTCCCACCCTGGCTGGGCTCTGTCACCTGGCAGTGGAGCACAGCCGAGGACCAAGGGTTGGGGGATGGCCTGGGATTAGCAGAAAGAAACGGTATTGGCAGCATGCTGGCCAGGCCCTACATCTGGCTCGTCATTACAAGAGCTGAGACACAACCTGGCACCCACTTAAGAGTTCACAGGAATAAAGTATTTTTTGTTGTTTATTTAACAGAGAAACCGAATTCCTAGGATTGAGGCTGTGCTAGAAGGTGAGGAAAGCTCCCTAGAGAGACACGTCAACACTCCTCCAGGGCACGGGGCAGCTCCGTGGATAATCCAGACCTCGCTGGGGGACCGAGGCTCCAGTTCAGCCGTCCTGGGGGACCCGAGGAGGCTCTGTACTACTGCAAGTCACCCCCACAGGAGCAACGGGGACCCTGGCAGCCTGCCTGGCCTTGTTTAAACAAACTGACAAGCAAGACACGGAGCTTGCCCAAAGATGGCTGCCTCTCAGGGGGCACGAGCCCATCGCTGTCTGTCCTCTGGGGAAGCACTGGATGAAAGGCTCCAGGGCAGAAGAGGCCTCGGCAGGGCAGCGGTTGTCAGGAGACCAGAGTTCTAGGCAGGGAGGGCTTTGCCGGCTTGGTGCAGACTAGGCAGAGTTGGGTAGGGCCTGGCTCCTCGGGGTTCTATGGGGGAATACTTGTGCCCAGAGGCTGAGAGCATCACAGAAAGTCTGCGAGACTCCGTGAGGTGGAAGGAACCGGGAGGAGCAGCTCAGAGGAAAGGACAGACATGCCGGTGGAAGTGGGGACACGAGCCTCTGCCCGCACGGGGCACTGGGAGGCTGGGTCTGGGCACCCCTGGTCCCAGGGCCTCCTTTACTACATGAAGTGAGCAGCTCCCAGGCCAGCGACTCAGCAAACTGTCTTATGACTCTACTTTGGGAAGGTTTTAAATTCAAGGAAGAAAATTATAGTCAAATCAGTTTGGGGAACTTGGGGTTAGATACGGTTAAGTAGGTTTCTGCACTGCAAGCCTTACCGAGGCTAACACGCATTACTAAGAGAAGGGCCCCTGAGTGGAGGCCCAGAGTGGCGTGGCCGGAGCCCCGCCGCTCATGACAGCACACAGCCAGAGAGGATGCGGTACCTCCGCGTACTTGAACAGCTCCGGGAGGTTGATTCCTTCTGTGTTTAAGATGAGCTCCTTCTCGTTCTTATTGTTGGTGGTTTCATTCAGGAGGCACCTTGTGATGCCCTTGGTCATGTAGACGACGGCATCGCGGGCCAAGGACACGACCAGCGAGCTCATGTCGAAGTTAATCTTCACCAGAGGGAGCTTCACCGTCACCTGCGAGAGGAAGAGCTAGGCTAGGGAGGACGCTGCCCCAGCCCCAAGAAGGACAGACACCCTGCCGATGGGCTCCCCGGGAGACCCTTCAAAGACCTCTTGGCAAACACCTCGGCTCGGGGCAGGCGACCCTGCTGGGGTGAGCCGGGCGGCAGGCTTAGCCAGCCACCCAGAGCAGCCATCTCCAGTCACCCAGATTAAGGTGAGCACATGGAGCGACATTCGTGGATATTGCAGGTCTGGTGAAAATCCCATGTGCTCAGCGATGTCCTTGCCAAACTTCCAATTACCGCAAAGCCTATGACGCGTTGTTCCACGTGTGAAATCCTGACTGCTGAGGCCTTACCTACACTCCCACTTGGAAAGCACTGAACGGGGTCAAGGGAAACAACAAGAAAGTCTGTGTGTAGATGTCTAGGCCCCAAAACCACCCAGCCTGTCAGAAAGCGTTGCAGTCCTGAACCGGCGACCAGGAGCTGTGCAAGGAACCAAAGTACCCCTGCTTGCCTCTACGGCCACTCTGATATATGTCAGCCTATTTGCTGTCCTGAGGATTAGAGGAGGTGATGCATTGGAAAGTACTTATAGGGCCTGAGTGCTATCACATACCTGTACCAATACTCATACCCACATACACACTGGTCTTGAAAAATCAGAAAGAACCAGCCCACTAGGGGTTTGAAAGTCAAATGTGTGGGACCATGATTTGGGATACAGGGCCCAGAGCTGTCACCAGATTCTTTCAGGATATAGGGTTAAAAAGAGGATCGTCAACTGCCACAGGCCCTTGATGGCTGCCCACCGGGCCTGTGGAGGGAGCTGCTCGCTGCAGGACCGGCCCCGCCACTCCGCCCTGGCCCTGACCTGGCACCACAGGCTCTCTTCCGCGTCATACTGGTAGTCCTCCACGAACGCGTGCGCCTGCAGCACGGCCCGCACCCGCCTCTCCATGGCCTGGGCTTCCTGGGGCTCCCGGCTGCCAGCGGGTTTGCGGGGCTGTGTCAGGGGGCCAGCGGGGGGCGAGCCGTCCTCGGGGCCTGAGCCCCCCTCTTCATCCTGCTCCGGGGCCACGTGGGCGCCTTCCCCGTGGATGTGCCCTTCCTCCTGCGCGTCCTCGTCATCCTCCTCCCCCTCTTTCTCCTCCTCTTCCTCACTGTCATAATCCACCTGGCAGAGGACAAGGGGCAGACTGTGTCACTTCCACCCTCCCCTGAATCTAGGCTTTGCTTGCAGCCCGAGAGCCGCTCTGTCGGCCCCACCCGGCCGGCCCACCCAGGGTCCACACGCCTGGGCTGCCTTTCCCTGGGAATGCCGGCCCCCCGTCCCGATGCCGCTGCTCCGAGCTCACCCTCTCACTCGAGCCCTTTCACCTGTCAGTTCCCTCAGCCCCTCTGAACTGCCCTTTGTCTGTGCAAAAATCATGATAGCAGAGGACTTGGGGAGGGGAGGGAGGTATATTTTCACTGTAAAAACAGGAGGCAACCTGACTGGTCACCCTGCAAAGGCCTCTGTGTCCTTGAATATGATTCAAATCCAGGGACAGCCAGACCTGAAGGGCAGCCTGGGATGACCCCTGCCCAGCTCCTGCACCGTGAACACCACTGTCTCGATCGACAGGTGTGCTGGGCAGGCTGGTCTTGCTTCAGGGTCCTGATGGGTTCTGGCACGATACAGTGGTGTGGCCTCGTGTGCCAGGGGATGGTCCCTGCGGTGTGATGGAGGAGGAGGGATGTTACCAGAGCCCCTTCGCCCCGGCCAGAGGCCCCCACCTCCTCCTCTTGCTTTTCCTTGCGCTTGGCGTCAGAGGCATCAGCATCTCCCTCCTCGGCTTCGGCGTCCACAATGCGGCCCTCCTCTTCCTCGCCGCCTTCCTGCTCCCCCTGTGGTGAGGGGAGAAGGATCCGCCCCAGTCCCCAGTGCTTGGTGACTCCAATCCACTCAGCCTGTTCACCTGCCCAGCCTCCTCCTCTTCTACTCACTGAGCCATCCAGCCACCCACATGCCTACCCGTCCATTCATCACACGTGCACCTACCGCCTTCCAACCATGCACCTGCCTCCCTTCCGCACACCCCCCATCTACCCACTCCCCCAACCCGACCCCTGCATCGAGCTTCTCCTGTGCCACCCCCGCCCCCGTGCCTCTCTCATCCGTCTTCACCTTTACATGTACCACCTGCAAAATCTTGCATTTTTAAAAAGGGGAGACAGAGAGAGACAGGAAAAAGGAAAAGGAAAAGAAAAAAAGAAAAAGTACCAAGCCTTCCCACGTCATTAAAAGATGGTATAAAATATTGTTTCAAATATTTTTGTTGCAGGTGGAGATGAAGAGAAAGGGTTGTCTTGGTGGAACACTGAATATTTTTTTTTAAAAATTGGAATATATTTAGTATACAATATTAGTTTCAGATGTACAACATAGTAATTCAATAACTATATACCTTACTAAATGCTCACCACAGTAAGTATAGTTACCGGAATACTGAATATTTTAAAAGCCAAGTATTTACACTTTTCTCCTTCTGACCGTGGCTCCTAATTTGTTATAGTCTTTTCTGAATGATTTAAGAATTAAGACTGGGCAGCCTTTTAAAGAGAGTCTTTGCCCATTTGTGCTTGAATAGCCAGCTGGTCAACCCTCAGGGCAGGAGCCCCCGTGTTCTCTCTGGTTTAGGCCAGTCTCTCATTTTAGGGGTGAAGAGAGAGGCCCAGAGATAGGAGGTGACATGGCTGAGAACACAGAGCAGGCAGGGGCGGTACCAGCCTCTGTTGCAGCCTCCACCCAAGCAGGATAGATGCAGCCCATTTCTAGGGAGCCCTACAGAGCAGGGGCTCAGAAGATACCACCCCCATGCTGCCCCTGGTCTCCTGGTAGACAAACTGCTATCATTCTTGGACTGTTCTGCCTCCAGCGGCTTTTCCCTGGCTCCTTCCTCACTTCAAAATACTTCTTCTTGTCCCTGCCAGGACCCTGTGGGCCTCAGTTCACCTGGACTAGGGAAGTCAAAGGCAGAGAGCAAAATGAAACCAGAAAAAGACCTCTGAGAAGCCCAGCACGTACCATTACTTTAAGCCTATCCTCAGGATAAAAGTCATGTACAGAGGGTCCTTGAGAGCAGAGAGATGGCTGGCCCAAGGCTCTCATCCAAGGCCGACCAGACCACGCTGTCTGGCAGCCCCCCTTGCATGGCCCTCCACACCCAAGAAGTCAGTGTGGCTTCCCGGCTCTCTCAGCACAGCAGACAGATGCTAAGGTAAGTGGAGATGGGCTGACAGCAGACGGGGGCTTGCGGAGTGTGGACAGCCACGGAGCCCTCCCAGGAGTGAAAAGCAAGCGAACCGCCACTCTGTATACTTCCCAACCCTGGGACCCTCCCTGTGGTGGCTCCAGAGGGGCCCTGGGGGACTCACCAGATTCCTTCCTGACTCCCCAGCGTTATCTAGATCCCACTGGGTAGCTCTCCGAGTGTCCACGCTTCTGAAAGCTGAGGCCTTATTATTCTTCTTTCTGATGTATTCCATCAGAATTTTAAAGAATCTGAAATGAGAAGAAAGCCATGCAGCCCTGTTCAGTACCAGCATCTCCACTCTCCCCTCGCTCAGGGGCCGAGATATTCCATCCAAGGATGGTGTGTCCACCTAAGGGGACGTTGGGGATTTATACATGAGATGGGGACCCGGCCTCCCTGTCAGCAAACTTCTTTCTGTGTCTGAACAACAGATGATAAGCCAGCAGGATTACTGCTCCACGGCCCAACGGGTCTGGTCTGTAGGTGTGCCCTGTCGCTTGCAGGGGGCTTGGCTTTGAGCACAACAGTCTCCTGAGCTTTCGCTCCCTTGGCTCTAAGATGTAGGCCACCAGTATATTTCGTGCAGCACTGTTTTTTTTTTTTTTTTTTTGCCCCAAAAAAAAATTTATTCTCAAGACATTCAAAAACCTTTGAGCTTTTTCCCCTGGCAATAGTCCTTCTGTGGCCTGCAGAGTGTCCCCAGCAGCACACTGGTCCTCTGGGATCTGGGGAGAACCAAGATCTTTCCTAGTGTTACACTTCCCTAGTCTCTCCGTGCAGCATTGTTTTAAGGATGAGAAACAACCCTACGCTGATGCCCTCCCGGAGCTGCTATGACTGCCGTCTAGAGGTGACAGAGCACAGGAGGGGGGCTCCGGGCCAGGAGGAGGACCTTTCCCTGCAGAAAGTGGCTCTGCTGGGCCCTGACAACTCTTGTCACCTCGACATGGGAGGCCCTGCAAGGTGATGAAAGGACTATGATTCAGAAGAGTTCGCCAGAATTTCAAAGGCAGCAAGAACTTACTCTGTGGGAATAAATCACTTCGACAGGTTAGAACCAAACCAACTTAAGAGAACCAACTTGAAGCAGAGCCTGGGGGGCCTTTGCTGGCCCCCCTTCTCTTTCCTCCTGAGTTTTCTATTTCCACACTCCCTCGGGGCCTCACTCTGCCCTGCCCTGCTCCATTTCTCATATACTCTCTTGCCTGTCATCTTCATCAGGCCATGAGAGCACACCAAAGGGACCTGCTTTTAATTACACCAGGCATCAGTGCTCTCATCCACCAGCTAGCCATCCTGTGTTCTCTGGGCGCCTTTCACCTGCCTGCCATGCGCCCCAAGAGCAGAGCAGGGAGCAAAGGGCACGGGCAGGGAGGCTTCACTTGAGAAGAAGGTTTTGCCCATTCAAAACAAAAGGCTCATGTGAAACCTTCGTAAGAGTGTATATCAATAATACCTTAATCAAAAATTAAAAAAGCAAAAAAACAAAAAAAGCAAAGGCTGCCGCCCCTCTCATCCTCATTAAAAAAAAAAAAAACTTTTAAAAGTTGTATATGGTTTTACTGAGGCTTCTGTCCTTGGCAGAAAAAAGGCTCCTCACCCAGCAATCCAGGGCAGACCTTGGTCACCAGGAACTGGGGACAGAGATGAGAGGAAGCCAGGTTTGGCTTCAGACAGGCTCTGGTTCAAGTCTGGTAGATGCCAGAGAGGAGGGTCGCAATCTCATCTGTACAGCAGGCCACTCCCCACTCACAAGGAGCCCCCGGCGCAGAGTCAGGACAGGAAATGAGATGGACGGGCTGTGGCGCCCTGGTCCAGCTTCCCACGCCCAGGAGCTGTGTGCTGCCTCCCTCTGCTGCTCTGACTCATCGGGCTGGCCTGTCACTTTGTGGTGATGTCACCTCTCCGAGACTCACCCATGGGAGACCCCGGCCCTAGCACTTCTGACCCTCTATAACTGGCCCCATCCCAAGTCCTCACCTGCTCCACCTACCCCTGTGTATCCTTTGGTCTCTTGCTTAAGACATTTGCTTGGCCGGCAATTTCCCCGGCCCCTGATCCACCTGCTGGAGCTGCCCCCACCCCAGGGCAGGTCTAAATGCAGATACAGCTCCCCCATGAGACCCCTCATCCCCTGCGCTGGGAATCCACACTACCTCCCTGCCTCTTTCGGTGAACAGGACCTACCAGAGAGCTTGAGAAGAGGTGAGAAGGCAGATGGAGCCCTGACCAGCAAGTGGTGGGCAGGTCTTTAGTGTGCCAGGGCCCTCCTGGGGCGCAGTCTGCCCTGCTATGATTCTGCCAGAGCAAGGGAGCTGCGAGCCCACGGGCTCTGCTCTGTGAAGGGTTCGCTATTTGTCAGAAAGTGGCAACGGGAAGCGACTGAGAGCAGGAGGCTGCGGAGAAACCTCCCATCCCACATAAATAATTACCAACAGAGAATATGACCCTCGGCTGTTTCCGAAAGTGCCAGGCAACAGCTCCGTCACCTGCTGTTCACAATGTTAGACTCACAGAAGCTACACCTGCAGACTGCCAACCCGATCATTTCACGGCTGGGCCTGGCTTACGCCCCTTGACTCCTCGCTCAGGGCTCTTTCCACTTCACCATCCCCGGCCCAACTTCCAGATAATTTCCACAAATATCCAAATGGGCCGGTACGGTGCGGATATTCAGGGACCTCTGATGCTTACACATCTCCATCTAGAGAAGCGCCGGTGTCTCTATTTTTTTTCCTCCAGTCTATGTCAAAATAGTTTCATGCTCCCACAGCTGGGAGAGAAGGGAAGAAAGGGAGGGAAAAGGAGGAGAGGGAGAAGGGCGTGGGAGAGGGGAAGGGGGAAAGCTTCTGGGTGGAGGGTTACTCTTTTGCAAGGACACTCACATTCTTTGTGGCCCTTAAGAGGCCTTAATGTGGCTGCTTCGCTGGCCAGGCCTGACAAGCGTAGTGTGAGCCACACCCCGGTTCACATGCACTGACCCTCCTCCCGACTCTGGCCCGTGGCCCAGGCTGCGGAAGTCACCAAGAGCTACTGCACATGGCTTTGTTTATCACAGCTTCTCAAGTGTACAAGCAAAATACAAACTAGGAGTTGAAAAAATACTTCACTGCTGGGAAGAAGCCAAGCCTGTCCCTCACCAAGAAAATTTTTTTTAAAGTGATGGATTTTCAATTCACCATTATCGGTAAGAACTCTAAGCACAGCCTGTACACGCCTGAAGCCGACCTACCTGCTTGGCAGGCCCAAGCCTTAGGGGAATGGAAATGGGGCAGGCCATCCGATTCCACCTGCTCCTGGTAATTCTCAAGAGGCCGTATGATCCCGATTCCCATTTCTCAGAAAAGGGCTGCCTGGCCAGCACAAACATGTGGTGCACTTGGGAGTTATGTTCTTCCTGTTAATTAAGAAGCCAGCAGCTGACGTACAGCTGCGTCTCCTGTGATACGGCCTGGCACCATGAGAGCACTGGGCCTGCCTGACAAGGGGAACCTTCCCCAGGCGGCCTGAGACGCCGATGCTGCCCAAGGCTAGGTCAGGGCCAGCGTCCCCCAGGGCTCACACACAGGGCAGGACCCGCCTGGGAGTGAGCCCTTCCAAAGGGCTGTTCACATCCAAACCCATCCACCACAAAGCCCAGCAGCCTAAGGGCTACCTGCTTTCAGGGCCCACCTGAAGCCAGCTTGCCCCTATGGGTGGGAGGGGAAGGAAGGGCCCACTGGAGACGGGGCACTCCCCCCAGGCCACAGTGCCTCTGTGGCGAACAGGCAGCACCCAGTGAATACTGGTGAGAGGATGCCGTGGGCTTTCTGCCCCTCCTTTGCCCACTGGGTCTCTCTTTCTGAGCAGGTCCAGGGAGACCTGAGAGCTGGTCTACATTAGACCAGCGGTCTGTGGTCCGGGGCCAAATCCTGTTGATAGGTAGGATCTATCTGGGCCGTACCATGCTTTTAAAAACATGAATCAGTTGCTAACGTTTAAGAATTAGGAGGCTTATTTATGAAAGCAAAAGCAGGCAATCAAATAGCCAAAGAGAGAAAAAAAGTGGAGAGGAGTGGCTTTCTTTTTGAATCAGAAGATCCAGCCACTCTGCCCACAGTCCTGCTCCCTAATACAGGTCCGCACTCTTCAGCCTGCCAGAGGGCTGGGGCCAGGGAGGCCTCTGCTACCTGCGGGCCCGGCAGCCACCTGGGCTTGCACTTCACGGCCTAGGGTCAGCTGGGAGCCAGAGGGCTCCCGACTCTCCTGGCTTGCCGTAGCCCAGTGTGCCCACCGTCCTACTCCTGTGCACGCAGCATCGAGGCCTATGCCTTTCAAACGTCCAAGAGTAACTTGAATTTGAGAGAAAAAGGACGTTCATTCTTCTACCAGAAGGGCACCAGAACTTCTCTACAAGAAGCTGCAGCTGACTGCAGTTGTAGAACTGGGGTTTATGAGCAGCAGGCCGTTGGTATACTGCTTACTCATTTTTAAGAGAATATAAACGTGTCAGGAACCACATATTGCTACCTAGAACCACATCATATCAAAAATTCACACCGGGAGCTGGTCTCACATCAGCAGCACCAGGGCACCAGGGCCCTGCTCTTCGCGGTACACATACTTCCCCGCCCTAAGGCTGCAAGCCCAGAAGACAAGCCTCATCAGCCAGACAGAAAAGGGTTCAGGGAGTGGTTGGTGTGCGGCTAATGCAGACACACCCACAAGCCAAACTGGGAATGAGGTTTCCAGACTACCGCACGGCCTGCTGTTTTCCTAAACACTTTTCACTTTGGCAAATGCGCATCTCCAAGAGTACTGCGGCCAGCAGTGCTCACGGTGAACAACAGGTAAACAATAAGTGCAGTCTGAATCCTGACCGTGTTTCCATGAAGCGCAGGATGTCCTCGGGTCTCAGGCACTTCTCCTGCTGGTAATACGCGTGTGGCAGGAACTGAAATCGTAGCTGGTACATCCGGAACTTGTTCTGTTTTTCCCCCATACAGAAAGATTCTTGGACATCAATTTTCTCCAACACCTAGAACCAGATGGACAAAGAGAAACCAACTTGCCTGGGTCCCAGGGGGCTGTGCATGACAAGTGCCTTATGGGAAAAGGGGGCACAGGGGCCAGGTTATATGCCAAAACACCAAAGAAACTCCAGTGAGCTCTGCCCGTGTGGATTCCAGGGGCCTGGGGCCCACAGCCGGCAGGTCACCTCCAGAGAATGGCCTGGGGCCACAGAGTAGGCTCCAGGGGGGCTGGTAAGCTAATCCAGGGCACGGGTTTATTTTTAAGACACATAAGAATGCTGCAGAGCTAATGACTGCTTTTAAACCTTCTGGACCCACCTCTGCTGGGAACCTGGCATGGAAAGCTCCTCACTCACTGGGGGGAATCTGAGCCCAGGGTGTGAACAGCCAGTAAAGTGTGTCCTTCACAGATGGAAGGATGCAAGAAAATGCCTCCACCCAGTCTGCAGCGCAAGAGACAATTACCTCCCCTAAGCACACTCTGGTGAGTTGCTTCTTCAGGTGTTTGACCCTCTTCAACGCTTTCTTGGTGTTGAGCACAGGCACGCTCATCATGGGCGTCTTGATGTTGGCGCTGGCCACCATGAGGATCTCTCTCAACCTGTCACAGAACAGGGGCACTTCTGACCGTAGGAGCCAGACTCCCTATTTGTATGAAGCTTTTCTTGTCAAGATGTCACAGTTCTGTGATATGAGAGAGGCCTCGAGATCTCGCAGGGACTATAGTGGACTAGAGTCCCAGCTCTGGCCCCGTCTGTGACACTGAGCAACTCTGGTCAGCTTCCTCTGGAGTGTGGGCTCCCACGGACAGTGTCTTATTCTTGTTTCCTACCACCTGTGTCCTGCACACAGCCATGCTAAGGGCTTACTGAATGCATGGAATGCAGGGAAAGGAGGCGGGCTCCGCAGTGCTCCCGCTGGGGGCAGGCGCTGTGCTCCCGGCCTTGCCCATGAGCTCAGGCAGCCTGCAAGGCCCGACTGCATGGGGGGCCCCAGCCTCCTCCTTTCCACAGGTGAGGCCCCTGAGGTCTGGAAAGCTAAGGAACCTGTCTGAGTGACTCTGCCACAGAGTGGCAGGGCCGGGCCTTGTATGAAAGGGGTTCTCCCACCCTTCCCTCCCGTCCAGCAGCCATCATCGCAGAGGGTGCACACATTTACCTAAGGGCCTGGGCCACTGTGGCTCCCCTTCTAGGTGCATGGCCCCTAGAGGTAGACAACCAAGGGGCCCTGCTTGTTCCCAACATCCATTCCTGACTGTGCTCCTTCACAAGCATCCCAGGTGACGGACACAGGAGTTGGCCAAGGGATAAATGGTGATACTAAGCGGCCCAGGCACTGATCCAGCTACAGAGACCAACGGGGCTCTGGGAAGTAGAGCTCTGAACCCTACGCCGATGAGACTCTGTCTCTCGCACACTCGCACTCTCTCTCATTAAATGACTTCCTCCCCAGGAGCAGGCTGGGACATGCCCTGCCTGGGCACCCGTGCGACCCCGCACCTCGGGATGCCCAGGGTCACATTCATCTCGCCTCTGCCGGCAAAGTGGAAGGTGTTCAGGGTCATCTGTGTGGAAGGCTCCCCAATGCTCTGGGCGGCCAGCAGGCCCACGGCCTCACCCGGGTCACACAGGGAACGCTGCCACTTCAGCTGCAGGAGAGTCCTCAACCTGGAGATGGGGCAGGACACAGCAGGGGTCAGGGGCACAGACACCCCCCAGGCCCCCTCCCCTGTCTGTCTGGAGATGGGGCAGGACACAGCAG
>JAQQAC010002629.1:8962275-9035516 GCA_029783875.1 Phataginus tricuspis
GGCAGGACACAGCAGGGGTTAGGGGCACAGACACCCCCCGGGCCCCCTCCCCTGTCTGTTAGGAGCGTCAACACCATTTGACACGAGAGTGCATGCAACTTCTGCCTCTTTCCTTTTCTGGGCTTCTTTTTCCTAGGTTTTAATCCTCAAATTCCTGCTAGTGACCCTGGGATGCCCTAAATTATACAGCACAGATCCCAGCCCGGTGGCTGAGGCTCCGGCTGTCCATGCTTGGACCGTTAATGTCCACTCTGCACCAGTTACAAGCCCCGTAAACAGTCAGAGTTTCTTGAGCTCACTAATCATATTTTCCTTTGTTACTTCTTTTTTCCCACTAGTTGTGATGGTTTGGAGACGGTTTAACTCTCCTGGGGTACAACTAGGAAGAGGTTCACTAAGCAATTAACAGGACAAAGGGGGTGTGTGGCTATTTTCTTAACTAATGCAAAATGACTGTAGGCCACATCAGAAGTATGTACACTATATGATTTTTTAATTTACTACCCATTTTCCTACAAAAGCTGGCCCTTTAAGAACAGCCACAGAAACTCTGTATTACCCCAGCACATGGAACAAGGAAGGAAGGGGCTTAACAAATGGACTAAATGGATGTGTGTATGAATGCCAAGGAAAGTAATAGAATGACATTTCTATGCAAGTTCTCTTGAAAAGTCAGACTCTTCAGTACCCTGATGTGTCTTCTTTCCCAATTACTTCAAACCAGTGAGGTCTGAATGCATATCAGTATTTCAGGCAGGAAAACACCTTCAATTACTTCCAGAACTTTGGGGCTGTCCCAGAGCTGGCTGCTTGCTAACACATCCCATTCAAGAGCCACTGAGGCAGACCTGCTCCTCCTCTTGGCCTCTGAACCCAAGGGACGCTGCCAAGGCTACCCTCTTCCCGCTCCCAATGCAGCACAGATAGAGTGAGGGCTGATGTGGTCCTTCTGAAGGTAAACGTCAGCATCCCAAGCTGCAGGGAGCAGGTGAGAGGGCATGGGACCAGGGTCTGGCTCTTTCAGGAAAAGCCCTGCTGGCAGCCATGGTAACCTGGTATGATATATTCTATCTTGGAATCTCAGGCATGGCTGGAGAAACCACTTTAAGGGGGAGAGACAGCCCCTTTCCTCGCCTCCACTTTCTCTGCTCAAGTGTTTGTTTTTGCTCATTTGTCTTTATTGTTTTCCACTCCCTGGACACTGGCAGCCCTCTCCACACACCTCAGCAGATTTCACCGGCTGCAGGATGGGCGGCAGGCGAGGCAGATACTGCAGAGGTCTCCCAGCTCAGCAGGCCAGGCTTAGTGAGCTGGACAGGAAGGGCCCCCTGACCACTGATCTGAGACCAACCCTGGGGCAGGCACTCCCCGAGGGCACGTTTAACGTTTGAGGTCTAACCCACTGGGGCTCAGTACTGGCTCCCGCTCAGTTTCCCACTTGCCTAGACCACAGGATTTTCTTCCCGTTTAATTTTGTGTGTGTGTGAATAAGCCCAAGCTGAGGACTCCATGTGGCCCTTCTTCCTTAAGGCTTCAAAATGAAAAGCTCAGATCACTGGAGTCTTCAGCTCCAGCTCCTTGTGAAAGGCTGAGACATGGTGTCACAGGGCAATGAACGGTTCGTGTAAGGATGACCAGATTCCCTGACTCTGAATCAGCCATGTCCACACACCAAATTCGAGAGAAAAGTCATTTCTGCAAACCTCTGTCCCTCTTTTCTGTCTTGGCCCAAATTGGAATGGCCACACCTGCCTACCTGCTCTGGCCTTTCCAGGAGCCCTCAGGGCCTGCAAGGTGCCCCTGGTTCTCTTCCCTCCCTCCCTCCTGCTGGCATCTCAAACCCAGGAGACTTCTAGAGCTGGAAGGGAAGGGCCGAAGAGGCAGGCTCTCCTTCTGCAATGTCATTACCTGTCAACGGAAAGCTCTGATTTCTCATAATTCTTCTCTGCTTGAGATGCCCACTCAAGGCTGTAGTCATCCACCTTTTTCTCAAATGTTTCCGACACCGATGCAAAGTAGATGTCTGGGCGCCAGACAGACAGACTGGGGTCAGGACAAGGAGTGGCTCTCTTCTGGTATTTCCTTCGGCTCTGCTCATCTAACTCAGCCCACATCCTCAACATCTGAAAGAAGCACAGGGCTCAGCTCTGCCGGAGGACACCAGGAGTGGGCCTCTCTTCTTGGGACACCCAGTAGGAGAAGGAGGGGCAAAGGCACTGGCTTCAAATGAGCAGGAGAAGGAGACAGAAGCCCAAGGGCCGTGAGAAGACATCCCGGCACCTTACACAGGGAGGGCCCAAGTCCACCCAGGGCGCGATGCTCAGTCGTGCCTCCGAGTCTGTCCCAGCCCACCGGGTACAGGCAGGGTAAGCATGGAAGGTACTGCCCAACAACGTGGGCCCCCATTAACAATAATCCTAGGGCAAGGGGCAAAGCCAGGACTGTCCTGGGCCAACCAGGACACAGTCACCATGAGCCAGGCGACCTGTCCCCCTCCCGCCTTCACACACTCAGTGTCCCAAAGCCGTCCTGCAGCGACTGCTTCAAAGTGCTCCCCTGCCCAGGCTCTGGGTTTGGCAACTGGGAGGCCCCACAGCAGAGGGGAGGCAGGAGGACAGACGCTGGGCATTTATGCCCAAGCCCCCCAACCAGGGGGTCTGAGCAGGCCACGCCTCTCTGCCGAGGGGCCTGCCGGGCGGACTCTGCGCACGGCCCCGCCTCCACTCCCGAGGGCCGCTCTTCCTGTTCCCTCCCGCCTGGGGTGCTGGGGAGCCCAAGGCACCAGCCCCCGCGGGTCCTCCAAACCCTGCACACACTTCTGTAAAGAGCCCCTGCCTTAAATTCCCACTTGAATTTTCCCTGACTGACAGTGACCGAAGCCAGTCTATATCATTACCCCTTCTCTTAGGAAAACAGCCCCTCACTCCTCAAGCCCTGACTGGGGCCTGTACTGGCCAGACACTGGGGACACGGCCGCCCTTCACTCACCTGGTGAGTCCCGAGGCTGCGGCCATTCTGGTTCCCACTCTCGAGGTTAAAGGCTTTCACAGCTGCCTGGACTTTCTGGGAATAATTCAAGAAGGCACCCTTTCTCGTGAGGGTGTGGGAATGCTTGCTTTGCCATTTTTTGATGGCTCTGAAGTGGCGGAGAGCCTTTTGGGGATCTGCTCTGGACAAAACCTCATGGAGATGCTTCGATTTCATTATCACCTAAACGAACAAACCACACACAAGACCAAAGAAATGTGGGCGCGACACGAGAGCTGGCGTCATACAACGTCCCAGGACCAAGATCTGTGGAGCCCCCAGGACACCTCTGAGGGCGAGCACCCACTGTGAACCAGGGCCCCGGCTTTGTGTAACCCAGACTTAGAAGCTGGGGGTCGTGGGAGCTGAGGGGCTGTGGAGGAGAACCGGCACTCTCAGAACCCCTCCAGAACTGGGGGAATTTCTGGAAAGAAAGGAGAAGAGGAAGTGACAGCCAAAGCTTTGGGATAGGTGCCAGGACAGAAAGAACCCAGCACTCAGGGCAACTTTCAGTTCTGCCCTCTGCTGCATGACCTCGGACAGGCCACGAGGGTGTCAGTATCCCAACCTGCAGAAGGGGGCAACTGCTTATCACTGTGCTTCCTGGGGCAGTCAGTGCGGTACGAAAACCAAGAGCTGGTGTAAGTCAGGCCTGGGTTCAAACATTGGCTCTGCATCTCACCGGCTAGTCATGTAAGCTTGATATTTGTTTTCTTCAGCTATAAAATGGGCAGAGAAATACTTCCCCAGGATGCAGTGAGGATGAAACGAGGCAACATCCGCAATGCACTTCAGTTTAGGGCCCAGCACATGGCAAATGCCTCCAGTGGCAGCTGTTCTAAAGGCACGCATGCCTTTCTGTCACCTCACGTGATCAAGTCCACAGAGGGGTTATGAAAACGTGAAGCGTTTTAAGGCACCAACGGGTGCTTTACAAGCCCTGCATTTCAACAGCCTCTCTGGGGAGCAAAGCTCTGGGTGCGAGGCCCTGCTCACAGCCGTGGCCCCGCCGCTCCGAGGTGCGGGGTCTGGCCCAGTACCTCATAGTTGCTGACGAGGAAGGGGAACTGCTTGGGCTGCAGGAACTGTGTCTTGGGGATGTCCAGGCCGTCCTCCCCGTACAGGAACTGCACCACGCTGCCGTCGCTGTCACGGACTGTCAGATCATACTGGACCACCAGCCCCTCCAGGTGCTTGATGATACACCTGTGTGGAGACCAGGCTCGCCAGGCTCACATCTCCCAGGGGGCCTCTGATGGGAACCGGGGCCAGGGCCGAGGCGGTGGAAGGTCAAAGGGGGCTGCTATTCTGCAGCCAAGCAAGACTCTAGGACAGGCCGGTGCCGGTGCCCCAGGCTCTGAGCTACAGCAGCGCCTGGCCAGAGGCTGTATTTCCAATGGTTTTCTGAAAGGCTGCAGCTGGGTGACTGCAAGGTGTTTTCCATTTGCAGCCCCAGCAGCTGGGACGACTACCTGCCATTTCACTTTCCTGCATCAAGGGACCAGTGTCCTTAGATCCACAAGGCAGGAACAGTGGCCTTCCCATTCAATGCTTTTCTAACACCATCAGGACACTATGGGACATCAGGAACTGGATGCTGATGTGATAACCCTAACCTGGTGCCCCTTTTCCTCAGGCCTCCCTGTGGCCAGCTGCCTCCCTCAACCCCTCTCTCTCTGCTGCCCTGGCGCGGGCTCCTCAGCTTACCCCTGGCCATTCTGCCTCGGTTTTTCCGGCCACTTTAAGAGGACATTTCCTCGGGGCCACTGTTCCCTTGAGCTCCAAGGACAGAGCTCCATGTTAGTCACCACTGCCTTCTTGACACCCAGTCCAGGGCCTGGCAAGGTTGGTGCTGGGTATCCACTTCCCCTTTGTCGAAAATGCCCAAATGTCAGTTGTCAGCGCTCTGCTCCACTCCACTGGCCTCATAGGCTGTAGCTCTCAGCACCTGCAACAGCCCCGCAAGGCTCTATCTCCAGGCCTCTCCCGAACTTCAGGCCTTGCCTCTAAGGCTCCACTGCATGGGTCTACCTGCGTATCCTGCTGCTGACACCTCATGCCGCCCATACTTTCTCTCTCCCCTCTGCAGCATCTTGCTGTCACCCCTGCCATTATGCTGCCACTCAGGCCTGAAAACTCAGCTAGGTCTCTTATTCCTGCATGTCAGCCAGCTGCTCCACATCGTCACATCTGCTTCTTCCTGTCCAAGGCCACCCACAGGAGGCAGCCTTCCAACCTCTGGCCTGGAGCTGTCACAGCAGGCTGGCCTCCTCCGAAGCACCCTGGCCGACGCACTGCACGTTCCCTCTCCACCAGGAGCCTGGACTGGCAGATGGACCCCGCAGTGCATGTGCCTCCCTTCTAGCCAAGGTCCTCACACCTTCTTCCTTCCCATGTGCATTTCACCAGCCTCAGGGGCTCCCACTCTACCCACCGATCTCCCAACCCCAGACTTATTTGATCATTTATTTTCTAGCTTTTTCTATATTACACATGGATTTTTGAATGATTTAAGAGAATGGAGGTGGGGTGTAACCTCTGCTCATGGAAGGAACTGGCCACGTGATCCATGACCCCAAGAGGGGGGCTCACTCAACCGCTGAGTGCTACCCCCAACCTGGCCTGCCAGGTCAGTGTCAGGCGCCTCACTGACCAGCACCCAAGTGTGTGCACCCCAACCCCACACTTCCCACCCCAGCCCCATGGGCTGCAGCCTTGGGAGCAAAGGGGGATGATCAAAACAAGGGATGCAGCTTTGGGAAATCGGGAACTGAGAAGCAGGAGAAGGGACAAACCTTTGAGAGGGTAGGAAGAAAGGAGCTCTGCCTCCCTGTCTAACAGACAGTCAAGTTCCCTGAGAACATAACCTACAAGGCCCGAGAGGCAAGGGGATTTATCTTGGGGTCTCCTCCATTCCCACCACCATTTCTACCAGCTCAGGTTCTCTGTGCAGGAAGAGCCATTACCAAAAAGTCCCCAAGGCTGAGCCTTCCCGACTTGCACCCCGAGGGGGAGCAGCCGGAGCACAGGGACCTGCCTCTCTGGGCCCCCTGTCCCGGCACACTGGAGTCAGGCCTTTGTTCATCAGTTTAAAGCTCCGTTCCCCACACCCACCCAAGTGGGCTATCAGGAGTGGTGACCTGTTCCCTTCCCTCCCAGAAGAGAGAGAAAACAAGCAGGACTGGGCTGGGGACCCTGGTGTGACCCTTCATCTGGAAGGAGAGTAACACGAATTACAGACTTACAGGCAGGGGCCCTGGGCCTGGAATCCCCTCTGCCCGGTCCAGCCTGCTGAGCCCTCCAGGGCGGAGAACAAGCTCCTCGCTGCCCTTCTGCAGACCCGTGACTTCCCCCGGGGCATGGCCCACCCACGCAAGGCAGGGGCCCTTTAAAAAACCTGCCAGCTTAGGCTCTACCAATCCTTTAGAGGGGAAGGAATATCTGTTTTCTCTCTCAGGCCACCCACTGACATTTAAAGGTTTCACCCAAAGGGATCTTAAGTGAATTATCAATGAAAATGCGGAAGATGACAGAAAAGAATGGTCCTGCGACGTTGATCCCATGTAAGGTGGCAGGGCAGGTGCTTTTTACCTTTGGAGATAGCCGGAGCGGCTGGTTTTCACAGCGGTGTCGACCAGACCCTCTCGCCCTGCCATGCAGTGAAAGAAGAACTCCTGTGGGAGACGTGGGACCCGGGTCCCAGAGGCAGCAGTGAGGGCACTGCGCCTCTGAGGGGTGACTCAGAGCAACGCTTTGGGCGGCCCTGACTGACCTCCTAGGCCCTCGGCTCTGCCGGCTCACATGGCCCCAGTGAACTCTGCCCTCCTGTGGTTACCTTTGTCTTACCTGGCCTGAGAGCACAGGGACAAGGAGACGAGAGGTAACAGCGCCTGTTCCCAGAAGCAGGCGCTGCACAGACTTGTGCACTCTGTCCTCAGTATCATATCCCTCCACACCCCGTTTTCCAAATAGAAACAGCACTGGTGCCTCCTTGCTATGCAGCTCAGTCCATGTGCTTGAATTCTGCTTGCAACAGTGCTAACCGAGGTACAGACTGTTTTCGAAACTTTCTGGCGGCAACCCCCAATGAGAAACACTTTCACAACAGTATTTAACACACACATACACACGCATATAAAAGCGTATGATGCAAACTACAACCTCATGAATTCATTCCATCCCTTATTCTGATGCTTTCTTCGGTACCCCATGCTGTTTCACTACAGAGACAAATGCCAGTTACTCTATTACTGTGATTTCATGGCTCACTAAGGGGGACCAATCAGAGTTTTAAAAGTTTTGGTCTATGTTAGCTGTGTGTCATTGTTTGCCAGAGACCGTGTGTGACCACTGAGGTGTATGTGTGGGGATGGAGGAATCCTTGGCGTGGTCTGGCCTTGAAACAAAGGGTCAGTGCGGGTTACAACGTGGACTTAGTTGCCTGACCTTACAGAGTCACACTAACCAAAGATCAAAAGGTGCTAACATTCAAAAAGCCCCTTCTGTCCAGTGCAAGAAAACTTTGTTCTTAGGGGAGAATTCTGTGACTGGCCAAGGGAACATGAGCCAGTTGCTCCAGCCAGTCAGCTTTCCCGCCGTGGAGGAGCCATGGGAGGGTCCCTCCAGGGGCCTTCGGGAACCAGATCTCTGTGTCTCCGTGAGGCTCCTTTTGACAGCAGAGAGCACCTGGTGAGGGGTGTCTTCTTCTCTAGCTGCCTTCACAGGCAGGTAAGAGCTGGCTTACAGGGGGCAAATGGCCAGAGGAGGGGGAGCTGGGATCGGTCTTACTCATCTTCCCATTTGTCAGCAAACACTGAGCCCCGCCATGTGCAGGCACCGTGCCAGCTCTGGCATTACAGTGCAGAACACAACACGCGGCACCCTGTGGCGGTCGTGGGCCGTAGGGTCTAGCAGGTAAGCAGCCGAGGGCTGGGAATTTATTACCAGATTCTCCCTGCTCAGCGTTGTTGGTGAAGACCACAGGCCTCCCACCACTGAGCCTAGAACGGAGGAGAAAAGCCAGAAGGAAGAACCATCACACATACTGGAGGCTTGATGCCGGTGAGGAATCTGCCCGTGACGAAGCCGCCAGCCCTGGGGGTGAATTCATAAGGCTCAAAGCAGGGCAGGGACTTGCCAGATGCCATCAGCGGGGGTCTCCGACCTTCCAATTCAATCTGGCCCAGCAGGCACGAGATCTGGGGGAAAGGGGACGCAAAGAAAACTCAAGGTCCACACATGTGAACAGTGCCCGGTCCCAGCAGGGGAGGGAGAGCCTGCTCTTCAAGAAAAGCTGCATGGAAACTGAAGGCCAAGAAGGCAAACAGTGAGTCTGTGGCGTCTTACTGCACTGATGGACAATGACTGCACTGGGGTATGAGTGGGGACTTGATAATATGGGTGAATGTAGTAACCACATTGTTTCTTCATGTGAAACCTTCATAAGAGGGTATATCAATAATACCTTAATAAAATAAAAAAAAAGAAACCGAAGGCCAACCTAGATCTTTAAATGAACCAGGGAAGCTTGTGTTTCAAAAAAATTGCTGTGCTTTCTTTTGTTGATTGATGGGGATTTTTCACATTTGGGGTCAGCTGATTTAAATGGGCTGTGTCTGTACAGGATGTCGTTTCAGAATCACCACATGTTATACCTGGAAGGGACCTAAGGGTCCTAATGGGGAAACTGAGGACTGTAGGAAAAGTAACTTATTGGGATCCTTAAATTCTAAGGCTAAAAGAATAAAACCACCCACTGATATTCTTGGTGGGGAAGAGCTGTGTGCCCGGATTTCACTTCAATCAAGGGGGTGGATGCTTTCAGTCTTTTAAGCTCACTGCTACTGTTCTACACAACCAATGAGATGGTCCTTGAGACCCTCTCAAGGTCAGGAATTTTTTAAAAGTTGCTAAAATTTGTAACAATGCTACAAGACTGCAGTAATATCAGGAGATAATGGGCCTCAAATTAAGGGTTGAGAAACCTCTATCCTAATGCTTACAATGTAATACCAAGAGAAAAAAGCAGGTCATGTGAAATTGCAGAATCTCAGCTGAGATTATACACACACAAAGATACATACACACACCCATACAGTGTTATTATATAATACATGAATATATGTTATATAATAACAGAGTAATTTACAATATATATCTGTACTATAAATATCAAAATTTGGATATTTTTATCTGTGTGTGTCTGTAACACTGGCGTGTTAACGGTTGTTAGCTCCTCTACTGATTTCGGTAAGTTTTTTATCTTTTCCAGTACTTGCCACATTTTATACAAAACATGGATCGTTTTAAAATCGGGAACAGGTTGGCAAACTCACGCAACCACCCCAGCCTTCTGCAAACCAGACCCCACCCCCCCGCCTCTGCTCACACCTGCATGGTGTTCACAGTTGATCCTTTGGCTCCAGACTGTACCATCATCTGCAAGTTGTTCTCTGGGAACTGCCTTTGCAGGCCAAAAGGCATGCATGCCTGCAATCAAATAAACACATCAGTCAGTGACTTCCCTCCCTTGTGAAACCCCAGGTTTAGGAGATAAACCCTGGACGCAGAGCAACAGCTCAGATGATTTATCCAGAGATAAGCTCTAAATCCCACTAGAGGTAAGGAGAAGTTTCATTTGGCATCAACCCTTTTCCTAGAACCCCTAAAAAGAAGTCTAGCAGATGGCCCCACATACTGCACTGTGCTGACACCCTGTCAGGAGGCCCTGTCCCTGGCAAACGTCAGCAAAAAGGGAGATGGGAGGGGCCACCAAATTCAGTGTGTGATTCTAAAAAGGAGGTGGTTACAAATGAAATCTAAGGATGCCCTTACCAATCTGACCAACAGAGCTCAGCCCAGTTCCCACACACTTGGCAATGATGACCAATGTCCGTGTCACATTCATTTGCCGACATGCTGCCCAAGCACTTCGTGGGAGCCTGGCCTCAGCTTCAGGGCCCGCGGAAGAGAACAAGGGCCTCTAGGTGGAGTCTGGGAGATGCTGGGAGGGGCTCCTGAGTCTACTTAAGTGTCTGCCTAGGGTTGCAGACAGGAGAGGCAGAATGGGTGGGAAGAGGTGGTACGAGGGACAAGAAGTAATTCTGAGATGCTTACAAGACAACAACCCACCCTGGCACTGCCAGTCAATCCTGGAAGCTGAGCTTCTCCGTTCTTTGGGAAGTGCTGGGAGTCCCTTAGAAAAAAGCTCTCAAGCACGAACTTGTACCAACAAGAAGTGTGCGTTCTTGGCAGCCTAAGGGACACCACAGGCGAACAGTGACTTGTTGGTGCTGGCCTTGCCTCTTCCTCTTCTCCTCAAGGCCCGGGAGGCAGGGTAAGTCTCCTTCCAGCCACAGGACGGGGAGCCCTGGCTCTGGGGCAACAAGGCAGAGAGGCTGCACCCTTGGCTAGTGCCAGGATTTCCATCTTCTTCCTCAACTGCCCAGAAGTCAGCATGGCGGAAAGCAGCCTGGGTTCTGAGGACTTCTGTGGGGCTCCTGCCGGGCCCACTGCGCCGTGCAGGTCAGCTCCCTCACCACCTCTGCTATGTGTGAGGGGGCCGCTCCGCACAGCCCCACTTCCGGGTGGGCAGACCAAGCCACAGACCGTTTCCGTCACTTGCCTGAGGTCACACCACAAGCGCGTGGCAGTGCCAGGACCTGAGCCCAGGCCCTGCGCCCTGGCTCTGCTGTTACAGTGGTGGTGCTTCTGGCCCACCGTCAGTGGCCCCCATGGGAAAGAGTTTCTTTCTTCAGTCTTTTTTAATGCAGTCATCGCCAAATGCAAACATTTAAAAAGACAACAAGTGTGCAGCATTTCCTCCTGGCATTAATCGAAGACCTTCCCAGACCCGAACTGGGTACGAAAATGAAGTCCCTGGCTCTCCAAAGTGATGGGTTTTACACATCCCACCTCTCACCTCACCTAGTCGGCTGCTGAACAGCCAAATGGCTCTACAGGATCCCAAGTGAGAATCAAAATGTAATTTTTTTAAAAACCAGCATTCAAAATGGTGGTGATAAGTACATGCACTGCCGGACTAACCTTGTTAATCTCATTGCTGTAATGGTTCACTTCCTCCTTGAACTTCATATCAATCATGTTAAAATCCCTCTGGTCTTTGCTCAGATGGGCATCCTGCCATTTCCCTTGGACCTCATCACATGATGCGGCTTCTGGCAGGTTTAACGCGGCTCTCACAGCCTAGAATGAGAAAAGGAACGTGTTGGGGGCAGCAGCCTGAGTGAGGAGTGTGTGGGTTTCATTTTACAGGAGACCGGACCCCTAAGGAAGGCTGCAGCCTCCCAAGCCCTCCTCACCCGGGGCCCACAGTGGGTGGACTCCTCAACGATCCTCTGCCTCTTAGCATCCGCCTTTGGCTTAACCAAGATGTCTTCCACACCTGTGAAGTGAGACAGACAAGCTCGGATGGGACCAGGCCTGACTTCTCACCAAGCTATAGACTTGGTGAGAGGTCAGGGCACGGAGCACAGGGTCACATACCCGCGAAGCACCCAGATGATGACGACGACTTTAACACCACTGGGGAAAAGACTGCTACCATCTCCTAAGTGCTTCTCAGAGGCCAAGCACTATAGGCCCCATTGTACAGATGGTGAAATTAAACTTCAGACTTGAGCTACTTGCCCAGACTTACACAGGGAGAAAGTGAACCAGGGCCAAGTCCCAAACTTTTATTCTTAGCCACCAACTCCATTCCCTCCGCTCAGTAAATACATGTTGGATGAAATGGGCTAGAGGTGAAGTCGAGATTTGGATGAAAAACTGAGCTTAGAAAGGAGAGAGGGAGGGAGAGAACATCCCGGTTTTGCTTCCCAGAAGTCACACGTCCCAGGCGCCGCCCTGTGGGGCTGTGGGGCTGCATGTGCAGGCACGCAGACACACACGCTCGAGCCTGGGTCCTGGGGACCTCAGCACGCTCCTGCCTGCACGAAAGCCTGGCTCCCTTCAGGTAAGCCTGTCCCTCTGGCTCCAAAGGACTGAGGAAGTCCTCACTTTGGGCAGGATGCCTTTCTGTTTCCTCTCTCCATCAACTATTTTCTGTCTGTATCTGTGAGTGCGCCTGGATCCAAAAATCCCACAGCCAGGATCTGAATGGGATGGAAAACAGTGGCCGCACTGTTCAAAAACCAGGCTTAAGGTATCTGGAATTCCCATGCAGTGTCCTAGAGGCTTGGAGGCCTCTAAAGAACACGTGTGAACGGGAGGAGGAAGAAACAGCTCCTCACTGAGGAAGCCATAACCACGGAAGTGGGTCCTTCCTTGGGGTCAGGGCCAGGCTCCCTTGCTGTTCCTTCACTGACCTCTCGCTGTGAGGCCTGCACATCTCCAGCATAAAGGCAGCATCTCTAGCCTGCTCTTCCCCAAGCTCCGCACCCAGCTTGGCCCTGCTCCCTCTCAGTCTCCTGGTGTCTGATGGTATTTGAACTCAGGGGCGGTAATTCCTCTTTATGTAAGCAAAGCCACCAGCTTGGCTTGGTTTGTTAGGTTTTAGGTTTGGTCCGCATCATGATCTGGGGACAGGATCTTCCTCTACTTGTCATTTTTAAAGATATTTGTTCAAGGGTGTTCCTCCCAGCAATAAAGTGAAAACCAGTAACAGCCTAAAAGTTTAATGACAGAAACCGGTTAAATAAAGTATAGTATATTTACACAACTAGACTAATCTGTAGCCACAGACATGAGAATGTAGGCTGGTATTAGCTCCCCCAAAAAGGACATTTATAAATACTTTTGGAAGTGGGTAGATAGGAAGCAGGTTAAAAAACAATATGTAGTGTAAGATCCCATATTTTCTGAATATGTTTGCATTTGGAAAGTCTAGAAAGACACATCAAATCAATATTAGTGGTTTCTCTAGTGGTTCAATGCTGAGTAATTTTTAATTATTTTCATGTCTGTATTTATTTTGACTTTGCCACAATATTTAATATAATTGTGCAGGCCCCCTGCAGGCCAATTAACAAACTCCAGCTGTGGCAGGGCCACCTTCCCACAGTGGGATTCCCATGACATCTGCACACAGGCAAGTCCACAGAGCTCAGTCTCACTTCCGCTACTAACTTCATCATGAACTAGACAATCCCTCCACTCACTGTGGCTCATGCTCAGTGTACACAGCAGGTCACTTAGTCCTCAGAGGACAATGCAGAAGGGCTCCACCTCCACTCTGTGGACTCAGACCCACCACCCTGAATAAGCCTAGGGCACAGAAAGTAACAGCATGACTGTTTCATCAGAGCTACTTCCTGAGACAGTGTGCACTCATTTCCAGGCAGGAAACCAGATGGCTCCTTTTCCTATCTTAGGGTCAACCCGACAGAACCACCCCAGTGCAGTTTCCAAAAGGGCTGGAGCCCTGCAATCCTGGCAGTTCTGACAACAGGGAAGAACCCATTGGAGGGCGACGTGCCCAGGGAATTCTGGAAGGGCGCTTGCAGGAGAGAACCGAGGTGAGTATGCGTGTGAGAAATCAGTCTCAGGGACAGAAAATCGTAATGGCCGGGGATGAGAAAGGGACAGAGTGGAAATGGGGACAGACGGGGTTCACTCTGTGCTATGTACAGAGAAGAAACACTGGCGATGAGGGATGGGTAGAAAGCACTGGGAAAGAGCGAGGCCACGAAATGCTGCTGGCAGTTAAGTAAGGACGTCCTCACAGAAGGAACTCGGTGCCCCTGTGAGGCTTCAAGAGAGCCGGCGAGACCCCCTGCTGGGTGTGCTGGCCAGGGACAGGGGGCCCCGGGCCACTCACCCAGAGTGAAGCCTCTGTAGAGCTGCAGGTAGGCCGTGAAGAGGCGGGCCAGGCAGGTGAGAACCTTGCCGCTCGTCTCCCCACCGTAGATCTCATAGCAGCAGTGGACCAGGCCGTAGGCAGAGCTCCCATAGTGTGCCTTGTCCAGCACCCCGCAAAGCAGCTCCCCGGTCCTGATAATCACCTGTGGATGGATGGCCACCAGTGCTGGGCTGGAGGTGACGCCCCCTGTGTGAGCCTCCCCCATTTACCTGAGTTTTATTAATGTTAGTGTGTACGTTGCTCCACTGCGGCCTGCCTCAAGCTCTTACTTTAAAGATACAGGGCGTAAACAGAACCTAAATATACCTGTTCCTTATTTTTTTTTAATAAAGGAGGTGAGCACATATAGACCAACATTTTAAAATTACTTTTTTCCAGGGAGTACACAAAGAAGCATACCCACAAGGACATTTCAGTGTGTTTACAGGTTCCCTGGCACACGCCCCAAACCACAAAGACTGGAGGTCAAACACACTTGACAGAGATCTTGTAACTTGGGAATTGAGAACATCCAGAGTATAAACTTCATAACCATGACCTTGGCCTGGTATTCCCTCCCTTGTACCCTGGAAGTAAGAACACAATGTTTCTACTATCCTTTAAGGCCTGAATTGTACTTTCATAAAGCTGGGTTACAGCATCGGAAGCTAATTAAAAGAATTTCTAGCTGCATAATGTAGCACACATTAACCACAGACTCAATAAAAGGAAAGAAAAGTGGGAGCTTCAGTTCTAAATGGAATGTCTGTCACAGCCTGTGACAAAGCCCTCGTGAGGTGGAGATCTGGGGACAGTACCCCCCGAAAGAACAGCAGAGGCCTAGGACTCTTCAGTGGGGGGTGCGGTCTTGCTTTCTTGCAGCAGGACTGTGCCTGAGTGACCGCCCTGGGCCTGCCTCGAGGCACAGAGTTGGGAAGCGTGGGGCCTCACAGCGGCTCCAGTGAGCTGCAGCCACTTGGAGGTCTCAGCGGAAAACACAGGCTCTGCATTCGGAGCTTTGCAGAATCAAGCCCAGAGGCCTTCTGCTGTAGAAGCCTTCCCAAGCTGGCTGTGAGGTTTATGCTGGGGGTCAAACGCTAGTGATCAACTCTGACCTTTTCTAAAGCCAAAGTCAACACCAACTCAGGCACAACTCATTCTCTTATGAGCCATGACCCCTGCCTCTGTGTGGGTGTCTGTTTTCTCAGCGTCTGTTTTAAATCAATTTGTCTAAACCTGGGACTAGATGTCTCCAACCCAGGCACCGGGCAGCACACCTGGGAATCACACATCGAGTCAGGGTTAAAGCCGGGAACTTGCCGAGGAGGCTCCTTCACCCAGGCTTTCCCGCTTATCTTCGCCTTTCCTGTTAAGTTCAGTGGGATGTGGTCCTCCGGGATTATGTTTATCAGCAGCGTTGACACAATCTAGAAAGAGAAAGAAGACATAGCTGATGAGAGGAAGAAAAGTTGAGACGTCCCTTTTAGGACCTCCTGTCCCTGTGCATCCTGAAAAGCCAGCCAAATCCATCCTGATGCTCTGCAGGCAGAGCAAGAAAAACAAACACTTCCACCTCCATGGGACAAGCTGACCTCAGTTCTTACTTCTCAATGTACAGGACTTAGGAGGGAGCTGAGAAGCAGAAACAAAGGTACACCATTAAGAACTTCACCACCCCCCACCCCCGCACGCTCCCCACCAAAAAAAATACTTTGCTGGGATTTTTATTCCCTGATATTTTTTTAAAGCAAACAACTCCTTGACCTGAACACTAAGTTCCGGAATAGACCAAAGAGTGAAGAAGAAAGAAAGTAAATTGCTGCAGGGTCGTAATAAGAAAGATTTGAGTACCTGGTAAAAAACAGAAACGAAGACAACAGGGTTGAGACAGACGGTGGGGTTTGTACTGCTGTCAGCCCCAGGACAGAGGCAAAGGTTAAGGAATGCTCTCCAGAGGCATCCTTCCCTCGTCTTCACGCAGTGTTATAATAGACGACAATTACTACATACAGTCAGTACCAGGTTCCCACCGTGCAGCCTGGCCTTCCTGCTGGGAGCCAAGGAAGGAAAGGGTGCAAAGACTAGGAATCGAGGGCTCTCCCTCTGAAGAGCTTCACATAGAAGCCCTGAGGCATCTAACAGAGAAGCAGGCTACAGGGAAGCTCTGGGTATAAGGGGAGATCCGGGGTCCACTCTCACTGACTGGACCCATGCTGAGGGACAAACGATGCTCTCTTTGCCATAGCATGTTTGCAGAACATGGATAAGATCCATTCATTCACTTAGCAATTATATTTGCAGTGCTCACTCTGAGCCAGGTATTGGCGCAGGTCGTCAGCCAGTCTCCACCTTCAGGGGAGCCTTTGTGCTTTGGAGGAAAATAAAGCAGAGGAGGAGGACCCAGAGTGGAGCCGGGGGAGTATTTGGATTTTAAATAAGATGGGTAGGGAAGGCCTCACCAACAAGGTGACCAGATCATGCGTTTCAGGCCGAAGGCTTTTAGTCTGAGTGAGAAGGAGAGCTACTTGGTAAGTTTTGATCACAGAAGTGACATACTCTGATTTAACTTTCCACAGGGTCACTTGCTCCAGACACATTCCTGGTCTAGACACTGAGGCTAAAGAAACGCCTCAGAGAATGAGCCCCCTAAGGGCAGCGGCGAGGACCAGCACCTTCGGAAGCGGGGGCCCCGTGCGGCACGTCACAGGACATGCTGGTCAGGCAGCTGCTCCGCGACCTGATGACTCCCACACAATCAGCTTTTACAGAGCTAACAACAGAAATAAATGTACTTGACTGGGATTCACTGCGTCTACTGAGAGGCTGGGGAGTCTTCCCTTTCCCCAGCTGGACCCATCAGAGCGGCCATCCCCTCAGCAAGCAGCTGCCAACAGGAGGCCAGGAGAGGCAATTTCTCACGCAGCTTCTCCACCGAGAAGCCAAGTGGGGGCAGCTATATATGGGGATCAGCCCCAGACGGGCCAAAAGCACACATTCCCCAAGATGTAGCATGGGGCAGACAGGCCAGTGTAATAAGGACCAGGGCCGAGGAGGGGCTGGGAGCCATCAGCTGGCATCAATAGCTCTTTGTTGCCCCACAAAGTAGCATCTTTATATGTGAACAATGGGGTCAAAGCAGCTGCCTTTTCATGCATGCACCCTAGGAGCAGGGGAATAATTGGCAATAGCATCTTTAAATAAAGCAAGACAATGCTCCTTGTTGTCTCAGCAGAAGATGACCAAAAAGATCATGACCCATGCTTTCCACAAGACTGGCACTGCCAGGCAGGAGGGTGAGACTTCCCTGGGAGGCCAACCACAACGTGCAGCTCAACAAAAGTGCCACACGTATAGCAGGAACTGCCAGGCTAGGCATACTCAGGATGGAAGTCTGTGTGAAAGGTAACAGAGATACATGCCTCCGACCATCAGAGGACAGGGAAATGCGATGTGCCACCTCATCTGTAAAATCATGGGAGCAGAAAAAGCATCTGACAAACTCCAACACCCTCTTATGATAAACATTCAGCAGAGTAAGAAGAAAAGGGGACGTCATCAGCCTAAGAAAGGGACTGCATCTACTGGGCAATGGACATGAGCCATAATATATAAAAAAACTCTTACCTATCAATAAGAAAGTGGTATGGAACAGAAAACAGGCAAAAGGCTTGAACAGGCACTTCACAAAAGATGATATCCTAATGGCCAATAAGCATTTGAATAGTGCTTAATTAGCCTCACGTGTCATTATAAAAGTGCGAACTGAAACCACATAAGATGCCACTACATACCTATCTGAATAGCTAAAATTAGACAAATAGAAAAACTTAAACAAATGGGACAATAATATCAAGTTCTGAGGATAAGAAGCAACCAGAATTCTCATGCCCTGCTGGTAGAAGTGTAAATTGCTACTAACACTTTGGAGAACTGTTTATTACACCATCTATTTAAGTACAGCATAGATCTTATGACCTAGCAATTTGATTCCTTGGTATTTACACACTGAAATGCGCATACATGTTCAACAAAAGACATATACAGCGTGTTCAGAGTAGCCCTGTTTGTAAGAGCCAAATGAAGACAACTGAAGGCAACCTAAATGTCCATCAAAAGTAAAATAGATAAATATACCATGGTATAGTCCTACAACAGAATACTATACAGCAATGAAAATGAACAAACCACTGCTATACAAGATGACATGAGTGACTCACACAAAGATCTGACTTACTGTATGATTCATTTATATAAAGTTCAAGAAAAGATAAAACTCATCTATCATGTTAGAAGTCAGGTTAGTGGCTACCTTTGGGGTAAATAACGAAAGGTGTCTGGAAGGGTCTTCTGGGAGTGCTGGTGATATTCTACTTTCTGATTTGGGTGACAGTTTACAAAGGTGTATTCATTTTGTAAACATTCACTGAGCTGCATGCTCAAGACTTGCAGTAACAAGCAGATCCTCTTTCTTTATTATACTCTTTTAACCAACGATTAGAGGCACCAGATTCTTATGTGGAAGAAGAGCACCCCAGAGGCCATATGAAATGTCCTGGAGCAATAGCATCAGACTTCATTTTCTGGGGCAGTACAAATAAATGCCCAACCTGTTCCTTATCTCCTGATTCTAAACATGGCTTTTCTCTGTAGAATCACGCTGAGCCACTAACAAATTCTGGTTCAGTACAGTCACTCTTCTTCTCACCTATTTGCAAATAACAGCCTGTACCAACCTGACAGGAAACACTGAAAAATCTCAGTTGTGGCAGACGTAAAACCTGGGCCTATTTTCTAATTTTACTTAGTTACAAAGTAATAATTATAGCCCACAAATATGATGAAAGGAAAAATTATTCCTAACATAACCAAACTATTTTACCATTTTGATATTTTTTATGCCAAACTTTTCCTCATATGCTTTTTTAACGTGGTTGTAACCGTGACTGCACACAGAATTGTGCAGTCTATTTCTTCTTTCAACATTAAGTCAGTGCATTTTCCAGACTGCTACATGGTCTTTTAAAACCACTATCTTTAACAACTACAAAATATCTTAACAAATGGATGTTCCACAATTTAGTTGCAATGGTGAGTATCTAGGTCTTTTAATCTTCCACCACTATATACCATGGTATAATGGACAGCTTTTCTCAAGTAGCTTTTTCTACGTTTAGATTATTTCCTTAGGATAGATTCCCAGATCAAAGGGAATGAACATATTTATAACTCTAGATATATATTCTTTGTCCACTCTTTGGTTCTATTTTGAACACATTGCTGATGTTTAAACAAAACTAATAAAAAAGATTCTGGATACTTAGTTACTGAGGATTTATAATCCATTCACTTCCAAGATAACTTGAGATGCCTTATAAAGTGAAGACATATAAATAGGAATAATAAAAATTATATAAGTATGAATAATATAATAAAGAGGACAAATACATAGAGCCAACTAGTCAGGGGTTGGCAAATCTGCTCCACCATGTTTTTGTATATAAGGGTGAACTGGATCCCAACCATGCCTCCTCATGCATGTACTGCCTAAGGCTGCTTTCATGTTACAGTGACTGAGCTGAGCAGTTTGCAACAGACTGTATGGCCAGCAAAGCCTGTAATATTTACTATTTGGCTTTTACAGAAAAGGCGTACCATTCCTTGAACTCAACTATTCGTACTTTATCATTTTGATCTTAAATTGCAAAATTCCTAATCTATTCTGTTAAATTATTTCGATTTCTGACCACGATAGACCAACAGTGAACTGATATATTCTCCCACCAGAAACAACAACAAAAGCCCACATGAACACGAAACAACAGTTTTCATATAAGACAATGGACATCAGGCAATGAAGGATAGTGATCAACAAGAATGTAGTAAAGTCTGAACTACCTATCAACAGAATCTAACTGATATTTATAGAGCAGTCCATCCAACAGCAGCAGGTTATACATTATTTTTAAAGGCACAGAGAACCACCAAAACAGACTATAATGAACATAATCTTATAAACATCTCAATAAATTTAAAAGGATCCGAGTCATTCGAGGTATATTCTCTGGCAACAATGGAATTAAACTGGAAGTCTGCAAAATCTCTAAATACTTGGAAACTAAATAATGAACTTCTAAATAACCCATGAGTCAATAAAGAAATAAAGGGAAGTAGGAAAGTATTTTGAAGTGAATGAAAATGAAAATACAACATATAACTTGTGGGATGCTACTTTAGCATAACTTAGTGGGGAAATTTGTACATAAAAAGCCTCTATGAAAAGAGAACAAAGTCTCATATCAATGCTTCAAACTTCAGTAACTAGAAAAAAGAAGAGCAAACCAAACCCAAAGTAAACAGAAGAAAGGAAATAATAAAGATCAAAGCGAAATCAATGAAATAGAAAGCAGAACAATAGAGAATGCCAAGGAAAGCTGGTTCTTTGAGAGCAATAAAACTGAGAAAACTATGGGCAAACTGGGAAAAAAGTGAGACGACACAAATTCCCAATACAGAAATGAGAGAGCTGATCCACTATAGATTCTACAGATACAATAGGAGAGTACAGAAATATTATGAATAACTTTATACCCATAAATTCAACAACTTGGATGAGATGAACAAATTTTTTGGAAAAAACAAAGTACTAAACAACATTCAAGAAGAAATAGATAACCTGCATTGCAGTCCTATATGTATCAGAGCAACAGAAATTTTAGTTAAAAAGCCTTCCTATACAAAGAAAACTATAGGTCTGAACGGCTTTGCTGGTGAGTTCTACAAAACACTGAAAAAAACCACCAATATTACCCAAACTCATAGAAAACTGAGAAAGAGGAAATACATCCCAACTCGTTCTATGAAGCCAGCATTACCACGATTCCAAAACCAGGCAAAGATATTACAAGAAAACAATCAATATCCCTCATGAACACAAATGCAAACAAATTCTAAGTGAAAGTTCAGCAAACTGACTTCAATAACATAGACAGGGTAACACCTCATGACCTAGTAAGGTTTAATCTCAGGAATGCATGGTTGGCATTTTGAACCCCTCTAAAAATTTTTAAAATTTACTTTTTATGGACAGGTACTTGACATACAATATTACATTCATTTCAGGTGTCCAACAGAGTGACTCAACACTTATGAACATTACTAAATGATCACCATGGTTAAGGGTACCTACCATTTCTCATCATACAAAGTTGTTATAATACTGACTGTATTTCCTTGTGACTTATTTATTTTATTGGAAGTCTGTAAGTTTTAATCCCCTTTACCTATTTTGCCCATCCCTCCATCACTTCCTCTCTGGCATATTGGATTGTTCTCTATATCTGAGTCTGTTTCTGTTTTGTTTGTTTCATTTTTTCAGACTGCACATATAAGTGAATCATGGTATTTGCCTTTCTCTGACTTATTTCACTTAGCACAGTATCCTCTAGGTCTATCTATGTTGTTACCAATGGTAAGAAAAACATTCTTTTTATGACTAATACTGTATTCTATTGTACATACATACACATCTTCTTCATCCACTCATCTATAAATGGGCACTCAGGTGGCTACCATATCTTGGCTATGGTAAACGATGCTGCAATGAACATAAGGGAACATGTATCTTTTCAAACTAGTGTTTTTATTTTCTTTGGATAAATACCCGTAAGTTGAACTGCTGGATTTGTATGGTAGTTCTGTTTTTGATTGAGAAACCACCATACTTTCATCTTTGCCAACACTTGCTATTTCTTGTCTTTTTGATAATAGCCATTCTGACAAATACGAGGTGATATGCCACTGTAGTTTTGATTTGCATTTCCCAGACGATTACTGATATGCAGCTTTTCACGTATCTGTTTGCCACCTGTATGTCTTCTTTGGAGAAATGTCTATTCAGGTCCTCTGCCATTTTTAAATTTGATTTTTTTTTTATTGACTTGTGTGAGTTCTTTATATATATTTTAGATATTAATCCCTTATCAGGTAAATCACTGGTAAACATCTTCTCCCATTCAGTAGGTTGTCCTTTCATTTGCTGATGGGGTTTCTTTACTGTGCTAAAGCTTCTTAGTTTGATATAGTCCCATTTGTTCATTTTTGTTTTTGTTGCTCTTGCCTGAGGAGACAGATCCCAATAAGTATTGCAAAGACTGATGTCAAAGAGCTTATTGCCTATGTTTTCTTCTTCTTTTTTTTTTGGTATCATTAATAGACAATTATATGAGCAACACTATGGTTATTAGATTCCCCCCATTATCAAGTCCCCACCACATACCCCATTACAGTCACTCACCATCAGCATAGTAAGATATAGAGTCACTACTTGTCTTTTCTGTGCTGTACTGCCTTTCCTGTACCCTCCCCTACATTATGTGTGCTAATCGGAATGCCCTATTCTCCTTCTCTCTCCCTCCCTTCCCAGACCCTTTCCCTTTGGCAACTGTTAGTCCATTCTTGGATTCTGTGAGTCTGCTGCTGTTTTGTTCCTTCAGTTTTTGCTTTGTTCTCACACTCCAGAGATGAGTGAAATCATTTGGTACTTGTCTTTCTCCGTTTGGCTTATTTCACCGAGCATAATACCCTCTAGCTCCATCCATGTTGTTGCAAGTGGTAGGATTTGTTTTCTTCTTATGGCTGAATAATATTCCATTGTGTATATGTACCACATCTTCTTTATCCATTCATCTACTGATGGACACTTAGGTTGCTTCCATTTCTTGGCTATTGGAAATAGTGCTGCGATAAACATAGGGGTACATATGTCTTTTTGAAACTGGGATCTGCATTCTTAGGGTAAATTCCTAGGAGTGGAATTCCAGGATCAAATAGTATTTCTATTTTGAGTTTTTTGAGGAACCTCCATACTGCTTTCCACATGGTTGAACTAGTTTACATTCCCACCAGCAGTGCAGGAGGGTTCCCCTTTCTCCACATCCTGGCCAACATTTGTTGTTGTTTGTCTTTTGGATGGTGGCCATCCTCACTGGTGTGAGGTGATATCTCATTGTGGTTTTAATTTGCATTTCCCTGATAATTAGTGATGTGGAGCATCTTTTCATGTGCCTGTTGGCCATCTGAATTTCTTCTTTGGAGAATTGTCTGTTCATACCCTCTGCCCATTTTTAAATCAGGTTATTTGCTTTTTGGGTGTTGAGGCATGAGTTCTTTATATATTTTGGATGTTAACCCCTTGCCGGATATGTCACTTACAAATACATTCTCCCATACTGTAGGATGCCTTTTTGTTCTGCTGATAGTGTCCTTTGCTGTACAGAAGCTTTTTTGCATGATGTCATCCCATTTGTTCATTTTTTATTTTGTTTCCCTTGTCCGAGGAGATGCGTTCAGGAAAAAGTTGCTCTTGTTTATATTCAAGAGATTTTTGCCTATGTTTTCTTCTAAGACTTTTATGGTTTCATGACTTATATTCAGGTCTTTGATCGATTTTGAGTTTACTTTTGTGTATGGGCTTATACAATAATCCAGTTTCATTCTCTTGCATTTAGCTGTCCAGTTTTGCCAACACCAGCTGTTGAAGAGGCTGTCATTTCCCCATTGTATATTCATGGCTCCCTTATTGTGTATCAATAGATCATATATGCTTGGGTTTATATCTGGGCTCTCTAGTCTGTTCCATTAGTTTATGGGTCTGTTCTTGTGCCAGTACCAAATTGTCTTGATTACTGTGGCTTTGTAGTAGAGCCTGAAGTTGGGGAGTGCAATCCCCCCTGCTTTACTCTTCCTTCTCAGGATTGCTTTGGCTATTCGGGGTCTTTTGTGGTTTCATATGAATTTTAGAACGATTTTCTCTAGTTCATTGAAGAATGCTGTTGGTATTTTGATAGCAATTGCATTGAATCTGTAGATTGCTTTAGGCAGGATGGCCATTTTGACAATATTAATTCTTCTTATTCATGAGCATGGGATGTATTTCCCTTTATTGGTATCTTCTTTAATTTCACTCATGAATGTCTTGTAGTTTTCAGAGTATAGGTCTTTCACTTCCTTGGTTAGGTTTATTCCTAGGTATTTTATTATTTTTGATCCAATTGTGAATGAAATTGTTTTCCTGATTTCTTTTTCTGCTAGTTCATCATTAGCATATAGGAATGTAACAGATTTCTGTGTGTTAATTTTGTATCCTGCAACTTTGCTGAATTCAGATATTAGATCTAGTAGTTTAGAGTGGATTTTTTAGGGATTTTTATGTACAATATGATGTCATCTGTAAACAGGGACAGTTTGACTTCTTCCTTACCAATCTGGATGCCTTTTCTTTGTGTTGTCTGATTGCCATGGCTAGGACCTCCAGAACTACATTGAATAAAAGTGGGGAGAGTGGGCATCCTTGTCTTGTTCCCAATCTTAAAGGAAAAGCTTTCAGCTTCTCACTGTTAAGTATAATGTTGGCTGTGGGTTTGTCATATATGGCCTTTATTATGTTGAGGTACTTGCCCTCTATACCCATTTTGTTGAGTTTTTATCATGAATGGATGTTGAATATTGTCGAATGTTTTTTCAGCATCTATGGAGATGATCATATGGTTTTTGTCCATTTCGTTGATGTGGTGGATGATGTTGATGGATTTTCGAATGCTGTACTAACCTCGCATCCCTAGATGTCTATGTTTTCTTGTTGGGAGTTTTCTGGTTTGAGATCTTAAGTTAAGTCTAATCCATTCTGAGTCTGAGTTTACTTTTGTATATGGTGTAAGAAAATGATCCAGTTTCATCTTTTGCATGTAGTACAATTTTCTCACCACTACTTATTTAAGAGATTGTCTTTTCCCCATTGTACATTCTTAACTTGCTTGTTGACTCTATAGCATGGGTTTATTTCTAGAAACTATTCTGTCCCACTGATCTATGTCTGTTTTTGTGCCAGTAACACAGTTTTGATTACCACAGTTTTGTTGTAGCTTGAAATCAGGGAGCATGATACCTCCAGCTTTGTTCTTTCTCAAGATTGCTTTGGCTATTTGGGGTCTTCTGCGGTTTCATACAAATTTCAGGATTATTTGTTTTAATTCTGTGAAAATGCTATTGGTATTTTTATTATTTTTTTTTTTAGGAGAGCAAGGTACAGGCTTTTATTTAGAAATAAAGTGGAAGGACAGAGCTCCCAGCTCACGCTAGGATGGTACAAGAGAGCCCCGCTATTGGTATTTTGATAGAGATTTGATATTAGATGGCTTTGAGTAGCATGGACATTTTAACAATATTAATTCTTCCAATCCATAAGCACAATATTATATTTTCATTTATTTGTGCTGTCTTCAATTTCTTTCATTCAATTCTTATAGTTTTCAGAGTACAGGTTTTAACCTCTTCAGTTAAATTTATTCCTAGGTATTTTATTTTTTTGCAATTATAAATGGACCTGTTTTAATTTCCCTAATATTCATTACTAGTGCATGTAAATGCAAGAAATTTATGTATATTGATTTTGTATCCTTCAACTTTACTCAATTCATTTATTAGTGCAATAGTTTTTTGGTGAAGTCTTTTCTAGACCTAATATATTGTCGGCAAATAGTGACAGTTTTACTTCTTCTTTTCCAATTTGGATGACTTTAAAATTTTTTTTTGTCTGAGTGCTAGGCCATTCAATACTATGTATGTTAAATAAAAGCAGAAAGAGTCGGCATCCTTGATCTTAGAGGAGAAACTTTCAGTTTTCCCAATTAATGATGTTAGCTGTGGGTTTTTCCTACATGCTCTTTACGTTGAGGTATGTTCCCCTATATGCACTTTCTTGAGACTTTTTAATCATAAATGGATGTTGAATTTTATCAAATGCTTTCTCTTTTATCTGTTGAGATGATTATATGATTATTATCCTTTGTTAATATGATGTTTCATGTTGACTGCTTTGCAGCTAATGAACCACCCTTGCATCTCTGGAATAAAACCAACTTTGATCATGTATCTTTACTACATTGTTGAATTCAATTTGCTGATATTTTGTTGAGGATTTTTCATCTATGTTCCTCAGGGATACTGGCCTGTAATTTACTTTTTTTGTGGTGTCATTGTCTGGTTTTGGTATCAGGCTAATGCTGGCCTTGTAAAATGAGATTGGAAGCATTCCTTCATCTTCAATTTTTTTGGGATAGTTTGGGAAAGATAGGTATTGACTTTTCTTTAAATGTTTAGTAGAATTTACCTGTGAAGCCACTGGGTACTGGGTTTTTGTCTGTTGGGAGTTTTTTTTAAATTACTGATTCAATTTTATTACTAGTAATTGATCTATTCAGATTTTTCTGTTTCTTCCTGATTCAGTCTTAGAAGATTGTATTTCTAGGAATTTATCCATTTCTTCTGGGTTGCCCCACTTGTTGCTGTATAACTGTTCACAGTAGTCTCTTATGATCCTTGCATTTCTGTGGTATCATTTGCAACTTTTCCTATTTCATTTGATTTTATTAGGGCCCTCTTTTTTTTTTCTTGATGCATCTCACCAAAAGCTTATCAATTTTGTTTTATCTTTTCAAAGAACCAGCTCTTGGTTTCACTGACCTTTTCAATTTTTTGTCTTTATTTCATTTATTCCCACCCTGATCTTTATTTTTTAATTCCTCCTACTAACTTTGAGTTTTGTTTGCTCTTCTTTTCCTAGTTCCTTTAGGTATAATTTTTCCCTTGAGATAGGCCTTTATTGTTATAAACTTCCATCTTAGAACTGTTTTTGCTTTCTCCCACAGATTTCCCTGTTGACCCACTGGTTGTATGGTAACATGTTCTTTATCCTCCACGTTTTGTGTTATTTCCAATTTTCTTCTTAGAATTGATTTCTAGTTTCACTACTGTTGTGGTTGGAAAAGATGCTTGACATGATTTCTTGAACCTACTTGTTTTGTAGCCTAATAGGTGATCTATCCTGGAGATTGTTCTATGTGCACTTTAAAAGAATGTGTATTCTGCTGTTTTGGGATTTGAATGCTTTGCATATATTAAGTACATCTGGTCTAATGTGTCATTTAAGACCAACACTTCCTTACTGATTTTGTCTGGATGATCCACACATCGATATGTAAAGTAAGGTGGTTAGGTCCCCTACTATTTTGCATTACTGTTGATTTCTCTTTTATGTCTGTTAATATTTGCTTTATGTATCTAGGTGCCCCTGTGTTGGGTGCATAGATATTTACTAGTATTATATCTTCTTGGATTCCTGTATCATTATGTAACACCTTTGCCTCTTTTAAAATCTATTTTGTCTGATGTATAAGTATTGCTATCCGAGTTTTCTTTTTGTATCCATTCCCATGAAATATCTTTTCCTTCCCTTCACTTTCAGTCTGTGTATGCTGGTAGATCTGAAGTGAGTTTCTGGTAAACAACATACAGATGGGTCTTGTTTTTTTCATCAATTCAGCCATTCTGTTTCTTGATTGGAGAATTCGGTCCATTTATATTTAGAGTAGTTATTGATAGATATACACTTGCTGCCATTTTGTTGATTTTTTTACTGGTTGCTTTACTATTATTATTTTTTTTAGTTCTTCTCTTGCTCTCTTCCCTCATAATTTGATGACTTTGCTTGGTGTTATGGTTATAGTCCTTTTTCTTTATTTTTTGCCTATTTGTTATAGGCATTTGGTTTGTGGCCACCATGAGGTCCATATATAACATCCTATGTATGCATAGCAGTCTCTTTTAAGATGATGTCACCTATATTCAAAGCCCATTCTAAAAGCACTATATTTTTACTCCCCCTACAATATTTTATGTTTTTGATGACACATTTTCCATCTTATTATATTGTATACCCCTTGACTATTGTAGATATTAACTATTTTACTACTTTTGCTTTTTAACCTTTATACTAGCTATGCAGGTGGTTGATCTACTATTTATATATTTACCTTTTCCAGTGAGATTTTTTTATTTAATAATTTTCTCATTTTAAGTTAGGGATTTATATTTTCATTTAACAAAGTCCCTTTAATATTTCTTGTAAAGCCACTTTAGTAGCGGTGAACTCCTTTAGCTTTTGCTTGTCTGGGAAGTCCCTTATCTCTCCTTCCACTGTAAGTGATAAACTTGCTGGGTAGAAGGTTCTTAGTTGTTAAGATTTTTCCTTTCAGCACTTTGAACACAGGTGATTCACTTCTGACTTGTAAAGTTTCTATTGAAAAATCAGCTGATAGCTTTATGGGGGTTCCCTTGCATGTTAACTAGTTTTTCTCTCACTGCTTTTAAGAGTCTAACTTTTAATGTTTTGATTATGATGTGTCTTGGTGTGGGTCTCTTTGGGTTCATCTTATTTGGGACTTCCTCTGCTTCCTGGACTTGGATGTCTGTTTCCTTTACCAGGTTAGGGAAGTTTTCAGCCATTATTTCTTCAAATAGGTTTTCTGTCCCTTTCTCTTTTTCTTCTTCTGAGACCTCTATAAGGTGAATGTTAGTATATTCGATGCTGTCCTGGAGATCTCTTAAACTATCCTCATTAATTTTTTCTTTTTTTGTTCCAACTGGGTGATTTCCACTACTGTGTTCCAGATCTCTGATTCATTCTTCTAGATCATCTAATCTGATGTGGACCCCCTGTAATGTATTTTTCCTTTCAGTTACTGTATTTTTCAGCTCTGATTGCTTCTTTTTTGTATTTTCTATCTCTATTGAAGTTCTCACTATATTCATCCATTTTTCCCCCTAGTGCAGTTAGCATCTTTATCATCATTACTTTGAACATTTTATCAGGTATACTGCTTACCTCTATTTTGTTTAGTTTTTTTTTTGAGGTTTTGTCTTGTTCTTTCTTTTTTTGCCTAACTCTCTGTGCTTGTTTCTATGTATTATGTAGATCAATTACATCTCCTGGTGTTGAAGAAGTGGCTTTATGGAGAAAGTAGGGCTCAGCAGTGCAAACTTCCCCAGTCACCTGAACCAGGTGTTCCATGGGTATGCCCTGTGTGGACTGCACCTGACCTCCTGTTATGGCTGGGTCGTGATTGGTGCAGGCTCACTGACGTGTGGAACTGTTCCCTGGTGTGGCTGTCTGCAAGGTCCGGCCCAGAACTGGCTGTGGGCAGGCTAGGGAGCACAGTTAGCCCCCAGAGCATCTAGCTGAGAGGCCCAGTCACAACTGCTGCGGCCCCCTGGTCCAACCATGACTGTTGCAAGCACATTAGTATATGGGGATGGCCCCCTGGATATGCCACTTGATTGGGGGATTGGTGCCAGCTGACACTGCCCTCCAGGGGTGGCAGTGTGTGGAGTTGCTCAGGAGGGGCACCTGTGCTGGCCAAGGCCATCTGCCCTCAACCCGTTTGTTTTACAGATGCAGAAATGAGGCCCACAGAACCAAGATGATATAGCTGATTAGTTGTCAGGCCTTAAGGTTGAACCTGGAGACCAAACCAATAACAGAAGCACATATTTTACTGTTATTTCACTATTTGATCACCACAGATACTATTATTTTATTACTTTGAGAAGAAGTACAGTGTGATGCTTTGGGAGTTAGAAAGTCCTGGGTTTGAATCCTAACAATGTCTCCTACAGACTTGGGCTTGTAATTTAACTTCTCTAAGCCTCAGTATCCTTACCTGCTAAATGGTGATAACAATGGTCTCTGTATCACTGATTGGTTGTGAGGATTAAATGATAACATAGCTAAAGCACTCAGAAAATCACCTGACCCCTCCCAACAAATATTACTACTATTACCATTACCAATGCCACTGCCTATTACTACCATATTTGCATTATGAGGCTATAGAATTTAAGTTAGAAGCAAAGGACAGAAACTGTACAGCCTGCCCTCAGTATGCTACCTTACACACTCCTTTGAAACCACCCAGACCCAAGAATCCCATCAAAGTCAGAGTATTATCCGATTTGCCACTTCTCTGCCTCTGGTCTGTGCTCTCCTAGGAATGAAACCTTTTATATATGTGGTCTGTTTCCTTTTTTTATATCCATATTCATCCAATTACCTGTTTTCCTGTCCACAGTGGAAAGGGTTTCAGGATGGCAGGAGGAAAGAGCTTCACACGCCCCACTTTGTCTGTGAGTCCTCGGTATACCAGCTCCATATACTGCTCCCGGGTGAAAAAGCAACCTCGAGTGGTCATGTTTGCACCTGAAACCATGTGATCTTGGATCAACCCAGCCAATGGCTGGCCATCCTATAAACAAAAACAGTTAAGAGAAGAAGACAGAAGATAAACTTTTAAGTCACATTCTAATTCCTAATCATTTGCTTGGAAGCTGCCTACTAGCAACAGCCCTCCCTTATGCCCCTGAATTGTTCTGCCCACAGTCTCACAAGGCTGGAGCATGGGCCTCCCATCTTGATAGCAAACTGCATCCCAAAGCATAGGATTGGTCTTTCTGACCAGCTTCCACCTTTGTCATTTGTTCACTGTTCTATATCAAAACTGCTTCAAACTCATCCAGTTCTATGAGCTTTCTCTCCATAATCCCATCTGGTTCTAATTACTCTAGCATATTTTTGGCATTTATGCATACATTTGGTCTGGCTACTGTTAGCTGTATTCTTATTTTCCTATTTTGGTTTTATGCTTTAGTATCTTCACACATTTCTGGTCTGATTCTCCTCTAAATCAGTCATCTATTCAACAAATATTTATTGAGAGCTTAGTGAATGCCCAGGCACTGGGTGAGACCTCCAATTTACTCCAGTGGGCGAAACCGACACAAGCCTCTATGAGGAGGAAGAGCTACACAGTAAACAAATGATTAGATAAATGTATTATCACAGAGTTTTAAATGCCATGGAAGAAAATAATACACGGGTCATCCTATAGATTAGAGATGAGGGGATGATTAGGGATGGTCTCTCTCAGGGTCAGTATTACAACTATGCCCAAGGAGTGACTTAGGTAGCAGGGAGGTAGGGGTTCAGGCAGAGGTTCCTCGAGGGCCTTGATGTGTATGAGTATAGAAGAAAAGAATGTCCATTTTTAGTGTCCTTTCACAATGTGGCACATGTCCACAGTGGGCCCTTGATAAAGGCTGTTTATCTATTAGATGCCCAAAGAAGGGCTTCTGTAAAAGCCCCAGTTTTGGTGGGTACATTCACCTCATTTGAAACTTTTCAGTCTTTCTGATCCCCAGTCTCCTGAAACTTATCTGTCAGTCTGTGTTCATGGAAGCATAAAGCACACAAAGTAAAAACAAGCTGTGCTTACTAACATTTTCAAAGTAGTTTTTGCAAACTTTTCAATGTTTATGGGAACTTGAGAAAAATCTGTGACTTGGATCTAAAGATTGCTACCACTTAATTTATTAAATACCATCCAATGTTACGGCCGTGTTTCATAAGTAGGGCTAAAGGAACTCACAAATGCAGCCATGGAGAGGTGCCAGAAATTTAACCACGTACTAATTCAAAGACTAAAAAGGATGCTTGTCAAATAGCCTAAATATTGTGGCAATGGGCTGTATGTAAATTCAAAGATAATTATTATAGATGGGATGAATAGCTGCTGTAATTGTAAGGCAAGCTCAGATGAAGCACACAGCCCTTCTTATGAAGGCTTTGAGTTATGAACATGAGTAAAAAATTATAGATCACATACTAGGCCACAAAAAGGACCTCAATAAATTCAAAAAGACTGAAATTGTACCAACCAGCTTCTCAGATCACAAAAGTATGAAACTAGAAATAAATTGCACAAAGAAAACGAAAAAACCAACAAACACATGAAGGCTCAATAACATGCTCCTCAATAATCAATGGATCAATGACCAAATAAAAACAGATATAAAGCAATATATGGAGACAAATAACAACAATAATTCAACACCACAAAATCTCTGGGACGCAGCAAAGGCTATGCTAAGAGGGAAATATATTGCAATACAGGCCTACCTCAGGACAGAAGAACAATCCCAAATGAACAGTCTAAACTCACAATTCATGAAACTAGAAAAGGAAGAACAAATGAGGCCCAAAGTCAGTAGAAGGAGGGACATAATAAAGATTAAAGCAGAAATAAATAAAATTGAGAATAAAACAATAGAAAGAATCAATGAACGCACGAGCTTGTTCTTTGAGAAATAAACAAAATAGATAAACCCCTAGCCAGACTTATCAAGAAAAAAAGAGAGTCTACACACATAAACAGAATCAGAAATGAGAAAGGAAAAATCACTATGGACACCACAGAAATACAAAGATTATGAGAGAGTACTATGAAAAATTATATGGTAACGAACTGGATAACCTAGAAGAAATGGACTACTTTGTACAAAAATACAACCTTCTAAGGCTGACCCAGGAAGAAACAGAAAATCTCAGTAGACCAATTACCAGCAAAGAAATTGAACTGGTAATCAAAAAACTACCTAAGAACAAAATGCCTGGACCAGATAGTTTCACTGCTGAATTTTATCAAACATTTAGTGAAGACCTAATACTCACCCTCCTTAAAGTTTTCCAAAAAGTAGAACAGGAGGGAATACTCCCAAACTCATTCTATGAGGTCAGCATCACTCTAATACCAAAACCAGGCAAAGACACCACAAAAAAGAAAATTACAGACCAATATCCCAGATGAACATAGATGCAAAAATACTCAACAAAATATTAGCAAACCGAACTCAAAAATACATCAAAAAGATCATCCTTCGTGATCAAGTGGGATTCATCCCAGAGATGCAAGGATGGTACAACATTCGAAAATCCATCAACATCATCCACTACATCAACTAAAAGGACAAAAACCACATGGTCATCTCCATATATGCTGAAAAAGCATTTGATAAAATTCAACATCTATTCATGATAAAAACTATCAACAAAATGGGTATAGAGGGCAAGTACCTCAACATAATAAAGGCCATATATGACAAACTCACAGCCAACATTATACTTAATAGCGAGAAGCTGAAAGCTTTTCCTTTAAGATCAGGAACAAGACAAGGATGCCCACTCTCCCCACTTTTATTCAACATAGTTCTGGAGATCCTAGCCATGGCAAACAGACAACACAAAGAAATAAAAGGCATCCAGATTGGTAAGGAAGAAGTCAAACTGTCCCTGTTTGCAGATGACATGATATTGTACATAAAAAACTCTAAAGAATCCACTCCAAAACTACTAGAACTAATATCTGAATTCAGTAAAGTTGCAGAATACAAAATTAATACACAGAAATCTGTTGCATTCCTATACCCTAATGATGAACTAGCAGAAAGAGAAATCAGGAAAACAATTCCATCCACAATTGGATCAAAAATAATAAAATACCTAGGAATAAACCTAACCAAGGAAGTGAAAGACTCATACTCTGAAAACTACAAGACACTCATTAGAGAAATTAAAGAAGAAACCAATAAATGGAAACACATCCTGTGCTCATGAATAGGAAGAATTAATATTGTCAAAAGGGCCATCCTGCCTAAAGCAATCTACAGATTCAGTGCAATCCCTATCAAAATACCTACAGCATTCTTCAATGAAGTAGAGCAAATAGTTCTAAAGTTCATATGGAACGACAAAAGACCCCGAATGGCCAAAGCAATCCTGAGAAGGAAGAATAAAGCAGGGGGAATTACGCTCCCTGACTTCAAGCTCTACTACAAAGCCACAGTAATCAAGACAATTTGGTACTGGCACAAGAACAGACCCATAGACCAATGGAACAGACTAGAGAGCCCAGATTTAAACCCAAACATATATGGTCAATTAATATATGATAAAGGAGCCATGGATATACAATGGGGAAATGATAGCCTCTTCAACAGCTGGTGTTGGCAAAACTGGACAGCTACATGCAAGAGAATGAAACTGGATTATTGTATAACCCCATACACAAAAGTAAACTCAAAATCGATCAAAGACCTGAATGTAAGTCATGAAACCATAAAAGTCTTAGAAGAAAACATAGGCAAAAATCTCTTGGACATAAAGTGAGCAACTTCTTTATGAACATATATCCCCAGGCAAGGGAAACAAAAGCAAAAATGAACAAGTGGGACTATATCAAACTAAAAAGCTTCTGTACAGCAAAGGACACCATCAGTAGAACAGAAAGACATCCTACAGTATGGGAGAATATATTCATCAATGACATATCTGGTAAGAGGTTGACACCCAAATTATATAAAGTGCTCACACACCTCAACAAACGAAAAGCACATAAGCCAATTAAAAAATGGGCAGAGGAGCTGAACAGACACTTCTCCAAAGAAGAAATTCAGATGGCCAACAGGCATATGAAAAGATGCTCCACATCCCTAATCATCAGAGAAATGCAAATTAAAACCACAACGAGATATCACCTCACACTAGTTAGGATGGCCAACATCCAAAAGACAAACAACAAATGTTGGTGTGGATGTGGAGAAAGGGGAACCCTCCTACACTGCTGGTGGGAATGTAAACTAGTTCAACCATTGTGGAAAGTAGTATGTGGGCTCCTCAAAAAACGAAAAATAGAAATATCATTTGACCCAGGAATTCCACTCCTAGGAATTTACCCTAAGAATACAGCAGCCCAGTTTGAAAAAGACAGATGCACCCCTGTTTATTGCAGCACTATTTACAATAGCCAAAAAATGGAAACAACCTAAGTGTCCATCAGTAGATGAATGGATAAAGAAGAGGTTGTACATATACACAATGGAATATTATTCAGCCATAAGAAGAAAACAAATCCTACCATTTGCAACAAGATGGATGGAGCTAGAGGGTATTATGCTCAGTGAAATTAGCCAGGCGGAGAAAGACAAGTATCAAATGATTTCACTCATCTGTGGAGTATAAGAACAAAGAAAAAACTCAAGGAATAAAACAGCAGCAGACTCACAGAACCCAAGAATGGACTAACAGTTACCAAAGGGAAAGGGATTGGGGAAGATGGGTGGGAAGGGAGGGACAAGGGGGAAAAAGGGTCATTACGTTAGCATGTATAATGTAGGGTTGGGGACTCGGGGAAGGCAGTATAACACAGAGAAGACAAGTAGTGATTCTCTAGCATTGTAATACACTGATGGACAGTGACTTTAAAGGGGTATGTGGTGGGAACTTGATAATAGGGGGAGTCTAGTAACCATAATGTTCATGGAATTGTACATTAATGATAGCAAAAAAAAAAAAAAAGAAATTATACTCTGCATCTTGTTTCGAAGACAAGATCTTATTTTTCTTGGGGGTAAAACCCAAACCAGTTTTATGCATTTGCCTCATCCATAGTCTCAGGGGGTAGACATACATTTTTCCTCTTGTTTTCTTCCTTTAAAGAACATAATTACAAGTTATGTGCTCTATTCTGTGCCTTCTCCTCTATTCAGATTTTTCCATAACTAGGAAATTACCTTAATGGTTAAATTGCTTTCAATGTAATAATCATGAATTCTAGGGAAGAATGCTGATTAAAGCAATTTACTAAGGATCCACTTATAATTCTTAATTTCCTAAATCCTTCTTAGGATCAAAAAGACCATCTCTGAGTCAAAACCTCAGATAATTGTCAGCTATCCTATACCACTTAATGTCACAGTAAAATGACATTATAATTAAAGTCTTTAGTCAGGATGCTTAGAAAATTAGGGTATTCTATGACTTGAATTTTCTAGCTGACTAAGTAGAAGTCAGGAAACTATATCTCAAGCTTTGTTAAGAAACTTTCCATGAAGCACTGGCCCTCAATAAATACAATGAACAGAAGAAAAATAAAAAAACATCACTGAGAAGCTTAACTGTTTTTTCAGGAAAGAAATAGCTAAAATTCCATTCATCTCCTATTTTAAGTAAAGAGACAACACACAACTCTGTTAAATACATACAAGCAACAATAAACTGTACTTTAATCAGGTACCACGGTTAGTTAAGAAGAGAACTGGGAAATACAGAGGAAATAGAAGAATGAACAAAGAGAAATGGAAACAGAGGGAAATAAAGATACACCAAGGAATACTACCAAAAAAAAAAAAATTGTTTTACTAATTTAACAAAACCAACTCTTATCTTGTCAGGATTTTGCCACCAAAGTACTTCAAAAAATGATACATTTTTATAACCATTAGCAAAAATAAGGATTTCATCTCTTGGCATTTACACTAAAGACTAAATTAAATTTATCAAGAATCAAAAGCTCTTTAGCTTTGATAAATAAAATTGATTGAAAGTGAAGTAAGCCCTCAGGTCATTCCCTAGGAGTTGTTTAATTTTCAAAAAATTAATTTATTGATGTAAGCTAAATACAATTACTGACATAAAACAGGCATGTGAGCATGTGATGAGGCGTATCGGAGTCACACAGGCCAGCCCTTGCAGGACACAGAATGAGCATGATGTCCCATACACCACCACAGTCAATCAAAACCAAGTACAGAACATTCGAACTCACTGGTCCGAGAACTCTGAAGCACTCCAACTCCCCATGCAGATGTGGGGAGGCCCAGAGGTCACCTGCCATCAAAGAACAAACCGTCTGCTGCTCCCTGGTAGTGTCGTCTGGGATGAGCTGTGACACTGCCTCTAGAGTCAGAGCCAGGTCAGTCCTGGAAGCCACTTACTGCCACATGCCCTCACCCAGCCCCAGGCTCGCCAGTCAAGTGGCGCTAATAAAACATGAGGCTTACTTTTGTTTCCTCATTTGTAAATCACACCTATCTCATAAGGCTGTTCTGAAGGATAAATAAGACAATGTTTGCAAACTGCTTAGAGAAGTGCCTGATGCACAGGGTGTGCTCGGGAGATGGTAGCTTTATTTTTTCCCCTACTAATGCCATGATTGTTATTATTTATGTGAAAAGACAAAATGCCAACTTTCAAAAAATTAGGCAAATTATTTCTTCGAATTTTCAAGTAACCTGAGTGACCCTTAATCCATCCTTCCTACTTTTAGCCTCTTCATTAATCAAAAGCTGGCTAAGGTGTGTGGAGAAGGGAAAGAAAGTTAAACTCAAACACTGGGGCCCAGCATGGAACCATGACAGTGTGTGTCCTGGGAAAAGAGGCCAGAGGCTACACCACCTGCCTGATCTCCAGGTGTCAGCTGACTGATGGGAGAGAGAAGCCCCAGGAGAGCCCTAACCATTACCGCCATGGCCGAGCAGAAAGGACAAAAGCTGCGAGGAGTGGGAGCTCGCTGCCCTTCCTCCTCCTTGTCAGGGGTGTGTCCTGGGGCAAGTCACACCCCTTCTCATGGGAATGTGGACCCTGACAGCACCTACTCCAAGGCCCTGTCCCCGAGGAGGGGACAGGCAGACAGGAAGGGGAGAGGAGATGCCCCCAGAACGCTTTCTTTGCACAGCGTCTGCACCAAGAACGTACTTAGCACACAGCAGCCCCAGTTCTTTCCTACTCCACCGCAACTCCAGATGAGTCATGTGTAACTGTCAATCACTGTAATGCAAATGACTGGTAATTTAAGAGGCCTCAGGCTTCAGGGAGGGTGGTGGCGGTGAGTGGGGACTGGCGCATACTCTGTCCTTTGTCCTTCAGCCTGGCTCCTTCTTGGCTCTGGTCCTCCCTGGCTGACTCAGGCCCCTGCCGCTCAACGTGGTGGGTCAGCTGCCAGGCAAGGCGGAAGGAAGCTGACTCCTCCCCACGTGCTCGTCTGGACAGCCCCGACCACATGGACGCCTTTAGGGACGGGACTCAGAGAGAGAGGGGAGGGATCCAAAGAGGGGGTGCCTCCATGGGCTACAGGGATCTCATCTGGACCCTTGGGGTCGTTAAAGCACATGAAACTGTGGACTTATGTTTGACAGAGCTCAAAAGATGAAAGTCATCTGGGGGCTGGTGCTGGCCAGAGGCTGGTAAGTTGTGGAATCCACACGTACTCTGGAAGACAAGACCTATTATGCAGCTACTCAACTCACCTTTCTGGGATAACTGTCCTAAGTCCGCTCCTGACTCACGTTTTAAGAAGCAACACAACAGATAACCTTTTCCTGCCTCTAAGCAATAAGAGGGCTGAAAACCCCACCCGGGAGAGGCCAGGACCCTATGTTCCACATGCCCCTGCCCTGGAGCCAGCCACTGACCCCAGGAGCTGGTGAGAGTCCAGCCCGGACGTGACAAGCTGTGCCAGTGAGGACCGTGGAATGGCCTCCAAGTCAGACCGACCTTGGGAACGAGGTACTGCTGATCCGTGCAGGCCAGGACGTAGGCCTCAGCCCGGCCCAGCTCACTCTGGGGGAAGTGGGCGTTCATCTCGTCTCCATCAAAGTCGGCGTTGTAGGCCTTGCAGTTGGCATAGTGGAGCCGTAGGACTTTCTCTTCGGGCAGGATACGGGCATGGTGCGCCTGGATGGAGGGCCTGTGCAGAGTAGGCTGTCGGTTCAGGAGCAGGATGTCCCCGTTCTTCACGTGCCGACACACCTGGGGGCAGAGAACAGATCAGCCGCAACTTTAGCATCATCACCTTGATTCCAAGGGTTCACCTCAGCCTGGCCGGAGTGTGGCTTCTGTCTCAGGTTTTACTCAACTAAAGAAACGAGGAATTTTAGTCTGGAGTGAAGCCCAAGAAATCTTTGAGGAATAGCTACCAGGCCCCACTGGTACTTTGAAAAATAGCTGTTGGCCCAGCATCGCCCTGATCCTGGCTCTGGGCTCAGGAGCACAAGCGACAGACGAGGCTACAAGTCTGCCTAGTAATACCGTCTTCCTCAGAGATGCATGGCCTTTCCAGAGTCATGACTTCCTCTGAGAATTAATTTGAAGAAAGAAACACACACATCTGAAGACAGCGTGCCTGCAAGTAACTAAAACCTCAGGGCTTGAAAAGGCCTGGCAGACCTCTTGGATCCCCCAGCACGTGTGAGTGCGTTATTCTGATATGAAGTTCTCATAGTAGAAATACCTGCCCACCCTTATATGGCACAGCCAGCACTGGAACACAGGGTCTGCATGCCCAGTTCAAGGCCCTCTGAAAACATTTTATTATACTTAAAAAATTAGTAAGTCAAAACTACCGTAGTCTTTTGGGAGAGCAATTTGAGAAGAGATTTTAGAACATTTAAAACTCATTTTTTTTTTTGGCCCTTCAGAAGAAAAAAGTACTAAAGCAAGATTATATGAACATCGATGTTTATGCAGCAGTGTTTACCATGGCAAAAACTGGAAGTAACCTGTTCCCCCACAGGAGCCTGGGTAGAATACATCATGGCAGGCACTGTGGAATATTAAGCAATGATGAAAAAGGCGGAGTTAAATCTGTACTGGTCCTGAAGTGATGGCAACAATGTATTTCAGTTAGGAAAAAAAAAAAAATCCAAGTGCCACCTAAGGTGATAGGATGAGGCAATTTAAAACACAACCCAACTGTGTTTTAGGGAAAGAGGTACCTGGGTCCTTACCAAGCTGTTCCTATGGTCTCCGCAGGGCCGGGGGCCCAAGGGGAAGAGAGAAGGCGCTATCGCCTTTGCCTTTACCTATCTTAGTATTGTTTGTGCTACAATGAGAGGGTACTATTTTTTGTAGAAATTTTAAGAAGATCTTTATTTTTAAGAAAAGCAAGGACTATTGCACGACTGATATACTCATTGCGGGGCAAAAAAACAGAAAATACAAACTTAAAGAAGAGAATAAAAATCACAAGGAATTTTCTCTTAAAGATAACTACCATTCACACTGTTTTTTCCCCTTACCAATATGCCGTTGGTCATATCCTCCTGACAGAACACTTCTACTGACTTCAGGATAAGGCTCGTTAAAGCCGTTTACTGGCCTTATCTTAACTACCAGGCTTCCTAAGTGATGAACATAAATGCTACTTTAAAAAACAAATGCACTAAATCACCTGCTACCCCAACCATTCTCCAGTCCCTCCTTAGCAGCCCAGAGGGATTAGGGACGGAGTCAAACCTCCTCCCACCCCAAGTCTCCTCTAAATCACGGCAGGCAGCAGGCTGCGAGTAACACATTACTCCAAGTCTAGTTTCTTCTTGTGTTGTCCACATTTACAAAGCTGCATCAGAAAATTGGTCACAGAAAGAAACTAAAAGTGAGAAAGAGACGCGCCCACCTCCTGCCTCCACTCCTAGTCAGCTAGGCTGAAGGCTTCCTCCAGCTCAGAGAAGTGGGGAGCAAAACCCTTAAATTCTACAGGCTACTCCTAAAAGCACCTGGCACAGAGTTAGTCTTTCTGCTCCCCAAGAGAGAATGTGAACTCTCCCCTCTCTGCCCCCACACCCAGCTTCCAAGGAGACCTGAACTCTGAAGATTCCCATGAGCATCTGCCCAGGGCACGTCACAGAGCCTGAGGTGACTTGCAAGGTTACATTTCTTTAGCCTCTCTAGGGAGAAACTGCCAGGACCGTGGCCCAGGCCCAAACCCCAGGCTGGGCTTCAGATCTGAGTCTCAGACATTCTAGACATCCTCCGGCGTAAGCAAACCCCACAGCTGGGAAGGCAGGCTGGCCAGTCTGGCGGCACCAGCCAATCCAAACAGAAAACCCAGAGCACCAGGAGTCCTCTCTGCCGAGCCAAACCTGAGGCCCCTCCTTTCCCTTGTCTCTAAATAAATGCTGCAGTGGAAATGAGCATGCCCCAGCACCCAGGTCAGGGTTTTCAGGGTAGATCCGGACCCAAAGATTGGCTTCTGGGAGACTGCTGGGCCCAGAAATGAGACTTTACAAGGCCCAGGGGAAATGAGACCTTCCTGTCACCCTTTCCCCTTCTCACCTAACCAGCAGTTCACCCTTCTTTGGACCCCCATCTCCTTCCGGGTCACCATCCAGTTAGCCCAGTCCTGAGCTATAAGCAATGCATTAACCAGTCTTTACAATTAACAAACAAATTGTAAGTGCACATGTATGTGATGGTGTGTATAAAAGCTGTATATAACACTGAGGTTTTGGAAAATAAGATAATCACCCTCAATGTTCAGGTCCTGATGTAAGGACCACTTTTTCTTTCATCAAGTTCCTTCCTGGCTTTGCCCCTGGACCACCTCATCAAGACCAAAGTGGCCTTGGAGCCTGCAGAACCTCAGCCTGGAGTCCCCCACCCTGCAAGGGTTTCCCAAGTGGATTTTGGAACTCAAGGGCAGTAGGTGGGTGTACACAGTGACAACACTGCACAGTGACAGCCATGAGGGGTGATGGGGCTGAGGGTCTGATGGGGACATATGACGGGGACTTCATACAAGTTTGGGAATGGCAAATTACAGTTGGCAGGTAGGCCACCTATTGATGTAAACAGGTTTTTGGGAACACCCTGCCTGGGACAGCTTTCATGCTACTATGTCAGGGTTGATACCAGGTGGCCCACAAAGCCTAAAATATTTACAGCCTGTTTCTTGCCCTAGAGAAATGAAGGCTTTGCTGAGACCTGAAGGCCCAGCAGGAGTTAGCTGGGAGTCTGGGGGAGGGCAGTGTTCCAGGCGGGGACAAAGGGCAAGGCCTGAAGGGGAGAAGTGCCCTGCATGCATGTGTGAAGGTAAGCAGAGGCTGGAGGAGAAAGAGGGACAATGGGCGCAGGATTTGAACTTCAGCTGGAGGACAAGCCACAGGGCCAAGCTCACCCAACCTCACTGCTGCTCAGAGCTCACTCCAGTCACTTCCCATGAACTGGCCCGCAGGTGGCAGGAGGCCGACAGGCCCTCTCCTAAGCTCAGGCTCCTGCTCACCTCCGCCCTCCAGACACCCCCGAGGCCATGTGAAGCTCTCTGTGCCTTGGCCTCCTCCTCACACCCTAAGGTCACAGTGTCCACCCATATCCTTTTGCTTTTTCTTTCAAAGGCCCTTAGCTACCGCCTCTGCTGCCTCACAAAGGCTCTGACACCAGTGCGATCACTTGGTTTAACCGCCTCTCCTGGGTCCCAGGTGACCTCCATTTGGACAAACCCGCGGCTTCCTCACTCTGCATGTTTAACTCCACAAACATCTAGTAAGTGCCCTGGGAGATACAAAGACGTCCATGGGCTGGTCTTGTCCTGCAAGAACCCCACCAACACACGTGGGAGGCAGACCAGGCAGCAAACGAGAGAGCCCCCCATTGTCCTCTTCTCTCCCAGCTCCCCCCTGCAGGGAAGCCCCCCCGCCCGACTCCCCCTACTGTTCTGTAAGGACGGCTGTCCGCTGCTTCACCTCGGATATGTCTGGCCTCGAGAAAGAAACCTTGAAAACACAGCGTGTTGTACGTGTGAGTAAGGAGCTAGATAAGGGCCGTGAAGGCTACACGCATGCGTGTCTTCAATACTTACGTAACCATGAACTAGCACTATAGCAGTATAAAAAGTACCGCTTTATGCAGAATAAAGTGGCTTCTTTTGAGCACCCTCCATGATGACTCCCGCCTCCTTCTTTGCTCTTTGTGTCATCCCAAAACCTCAACGTCAACCCCTGGACTCTGACACTCCCCCACCCCCGTCTCCCTCCTGCTCCCATGTTACAGGCCCCCATAGGTTCCTTATTTGCTCTCTCCACTGTACTTTGTGCTCAGAGAGTTAAACACTCTGAAAATTTTCATTTCTTAATGCTATGGCCCCCTAATCCAAGTCCCACATTTCTCCTTTTTCCCAGGAGATGGGCCTTAGATTCTCCACATTTACCTCAATGTGGACGGGCCCAGACACACCTCCTCCCAGGGCATCGCCAGCCTCCTGTGCTGGAAGCCAAGGCTTCATTTGCTTCTCTTCTCTCTTCCCGGCCCGACACCCTGCTGATCACTAGTGTCCTGGCTCTCCCTCTGAAGCATGCCTGCTTCCACTCTCCGTCCCCATGCTGCCCTCACCACTGGCCCTCACCTGCCTCCTGGGGACTCCAAACCCTCCCTGCCCGCCCGTCCTGCATGTTCCCCTCAAACTCCTTTCTCCCCAAGCAGGATGTGCACAGTCCCCGTGCCCTACACCACTCCCTGTTGTGCCTGCCACCCCACTCGGCAGCGGTGACACATTGAGTCTCATGCCCCCACCATGCTGGAGACTCCAGAGCAGCAGGCTCTTCCCACGGTGACGGGCCAAGCGCAGCGTGTAGTGTTGTGGGCCCTCAGTCCCGTAGGACCCCCTCTGCTCTCCTTTCCAAATCTCCTACTCAGACTGTTTCACACGTTTGACTTAGCATGAAGATTACTTCACATCTGTCTTGCTTCACCATAACTTAAACGAACTATACTTTGATTTCTCTTGCATTTCTACATAGCTCTTATCAACACACACAGCACTTAAGGGCAGAAGTGCTGGCAGCCTAAACACAAATCTTCCTTAGTGTGCTAGAAAAGAACCAACCAGGTAACTTGACCTGTGTCTGCCCACTGCCACCAAAGCAGAAGACGGTGGCATATTTCGGCTCTACCACAGGATAACTTCAAGACAGAGGAAGCAGGGCATCAGGCCGTGGTGAAGAATGGTGGGAAGCAACGGTCAAAGGCCAACCTCTTCCTCTCTGTTCCTCCTCCAGAGTTCCTCCCAGGCTAATGGAGACTCTGTAGAGCTCAAACCCATTACGCAAGAAGCCTGGTCAGCCACTGGTCCAGAAATGCCAAGGGCTAGGGGAGGTCTAACCAAGGTGCAGATAGGTGAGGAAAACACACTCAATCACACTCTGACTCTGGGCAGTCACCCATAAATTAAATCCAGATCGAATCCATTTCTCTCCAACAACTTCCACTACCACTGTTCCCCCTCAGCAGGAATGGCTATTATTTGACAAACACACAAATGATGTCACCCACAGAATCCACTCCTTCTACCAACACCGCTGAAGGGCTGTATAGTCTCTCTGGTGGAGCCCAGATAAGCCTTAGGACCCCTTAACACGGTGCTAGCAATCACCGGAAGTTGAAGTATCAGATGAGGCCTATTGGTTATCAGTTACCACTGACAGAAGAGGTCCTTCCTTTAGAGCAGTTGTCAAACTTCAGCATGCAAAGGAACCCTCCAGAGTGCTTGCTAACACACGGATTCCTGGGCCCCATTCCCAGAGATTCTGATTCAGTGGGGGTGTGTGCAGGGGGTGAGTGCGCATTTCTCCCAAGCTCCAGGGACGCTGCTGCTGACCTGAGGACCATCCTCCAGGTAGCCCTTGTCCAAGGGCAGCCAATTCTCCTATCCAGGACTACAACTGAGTTCTTGTTAGACAGTATTTCTCATGTGTGTGCCCAGCACTATGCTACCTGGCGTGGGACAGCGAAATAAAGCTTTAATCACGGTGTCAAGCCCCAGAAACTCGAGCTCCAGCTGGGGAGATAAAGTCAGCACCACAAAGACCCCAAGGAATGCCCACATGCGGGGGAAGCTTCACCATGGGAGGGAGGCAGGAACCGCTCGCATGGTACTCACTCCCGCATTAGCACTCGCTGGAGGGACAGCTGATGGGAGCTGCCGGAGCCCCTGGTCAGATCTGCCCACTACTTACGATTTTGGTTCCCTGCGGCTTAGGCGCCCCGGTGGCGGGTGTCAGGAGCTGCTTGGCCACAGCCTCCCGCTGGGTCAGGTCCACAGCGCTCAGGGCTGTGCGGCTGCCATCCTCGTTGATGACCATGGAGGCTCCTGGGTGCACACTGGGGCCATTGACCACTGCTTGCCGCAGCTCCTGAACGTTCCAGGGGGTGACTGGCTGAGGGTAGGTCAGTTTTGTGGCAAACACCTGGAATCAAGAAGGAGTGGATAGGAAAATTTAGGGTGTGCAGAAAAAAAGGTCACACAGACCCCAAATCTGACTCAAAAGGCTGGGTGACTTTCCCCCTCAAGGCACATAAGAGCTGTCTGAGCCAGGAAGGTCCTTCAGGGAGTAAAGCAACATCCTGTCTGTCTTCTCCATAGAGTCATTTTTCCAGACTCAAGCCTGAAGGGAATAGGGGTTGGGCCTCCTTTTTTAGCAGAATCTGTCTGAAGAGAATAATGTGAGCGTTGCAGTTCACATTAGGATTTTTTTAACCCATTCTAAAATTCCATCATTTCCTATTCTGCCAATAAACAGTCCCCAAAGGGAACACAGAATGGGACATGAGCTTGAGAGAGATGGCAAATGCTTGCCCTTACAAACCACCACAGCCCCCTCCACCCAGCAGACATCACCAGCTGATCATGGCTTCCCTGAGCCCAGAGATCGGGATCCGTATACTCAGCAGCTCCGGCAGCTGCCACCGCAATCAAGGTGGGACTTGAGATGAAACCCATTCAGTCTCCTGACAGATGAGGAAATGCAGTGCTCCGCTTAACGCCATATCCACAACTCACTCCAAGAAAAATGAGTTCCCTGGTTAAGTTTCTGAGCTGTGAGATATTATAAACCCTTTGATGCTTCCAAATGCACATAATTACATTAGAGACTCTGAGAAGTCCTACATAAAGGACTTTGTTGAACTCTGTCAAGGCCTCTGCTCGAATGGCACTTTGTAAGAGGCCTTAGCAGCCACTCACCCTGTGGTCCCATTCCTGTGGCCTGTTCTGCTTTTACTGACTCACTGACCACGGCCTGACAGTGTTTATGCTCCTGTGCATTTGTTTATGTGTCTCCGCCACTGGAATCCAAGCTCTGGACTCTCCAGCCTGCCTGGTTCACAGCTGCACCTCTAGCTCATTCCCCAAACTCACTTCACCTCCTCTGCTCTGTAATACCTCTCCATAGTGCTCTAGGGGCAGGGCATGCTCAAGGAACCAAGAGGCAGTTTCACACGCTCTGCTCCTCACAGCCACCCTGCGAGTTAACACGGGCCACCATGGCCAAGGCTTGGGGCAACCTGGAGCAAGCAAAAGGGGTACCGTCAGAATCCCTCCTTGGGGGCAAGCCATTACCAGCCGAACCCAGATGAAAAAAGAGGGTCAGCATCTCTGAAGGCAGAGAGATGAGGGTCAAGATACTCCAGGCATCATGAAGCTAAAGCTGCCATGGTAGCCCAGGCTCGCCGTCCAGAGAAAGAAATAACTAGGTCACGTACCTCCTCCCAGGGCCTCACTCAGGCAGGTCACCACAGGCCTCACCATGCCTCTCCCTGCCACCTGACCCAGCTTCTGGATGCAAAGACCTAGAGCTTCCAGGAGCCAGCGGGCACAGGACTGGGTGTTCTGCTTGTCGCCTCTTAAGTCATGCCTTGCCCAGGAAGCCCAAGTGTGCCCAAGAGAGATGAGGCAGTGGGCACACAGAGGCCATCAGAACACAGGGGCTCGCTCAGACCAGTGGGGGAGAAAGTGTGTGAGGAAATGAGACTGTCCACAAGGGAATTAAACCATCTTCATATTACTGACCTCAAGGCCCACTAAAAGGAAGCCCGTTAAAGGGCTGCCGCTAATAAGCACCACGGTTTGAGCTAGTGTGTAAGTGTCTCTCCCTCCTCCCCCAGGCAACCAGAGGACACATTCCCAACTCCTGGCACCAGGCATGTACATGGGACAGAAATCCCCTTTCCCTCCTCCTCATCTCTGACACATTTTCAATTTGATGAGGCAGGTTTAAAGACTAGCAGGAGGAAGACATGCCGGCGGGGATGTGGAGCCCCTGCAGTTGGGTCCCTGATGGCCCAGGAAGTGGGCCTTCTCGCAGGTACAAGGTGTCTGGAGACCAGAAAAGGACGGAAGGCAATACCGTCACACAGCCTCACGTGCCCTCCGAGCAACCTGTCCAGGAAGAGGCAGAAGCTGTCCCACAAGCCACCATGCTCTGCTGCACACCCAATGCCAGCCCGCGGCAACACATCTGCCTGCCTCCTCACAGCAGCACGGGAGGCCCCTCTGCACACACCATGGGAATTCCAATCTCGTTGGTGTTGATGTACATGTCTGGGCAGATGACGGAGCGGGCTGCGTAGTCTACTCGTTTTCCCATCATGTGCTTTCGGAATAAGCCATCTTTTTTCTCCAGGATCTTTACGTGTAAAAAAGTCCACAGAAAGCATTAAAAAAAAAAAATCGAATACATTCATTATTTTCTCGTTTCAATACAAATATGTTTATTATTTAATCCCTTCAGCTAGCAACAGAAATCCAACTTTCTGCTCACCTGTCTAATGCCAGGGTACTTTTCCATCATTAATTTGTCCATCTCACTATCAAATACAATGTTGACGTGGCTCTGAAGGCGAATCCAAATGTTGTAAAGTTTGTCTGTGAGGGACTGGCCTGGCAGCGTACTCAAAAAGGATCGGTCAATAGCAAATGAAGAGTCTTTTTCCTGGCAAGACACAACCAAGAACACAGGCATGATGGAAAAACCTCAAAAAGGCTGGACTTGGTTTTATTTTTCTTTCTTAGTTTAGCTCTGAGAAATGATAAACTCTGGAGCTTGCCTTTATGTCTTTTTGCCATGGATCAGTGACAAGAGCCAATACGTCATGCTTGTCAGTAAAGTATCAACAAACCAGCAGCCCCATTAAGTATTTACCAGCCTGTTTCTTTCTGGTAGAAAAATGGACTAAAAGTTATAAGCAGACTCTTTTCTCTTTTAAACCAACACACTTTTATTATCTCACAGATTCCGTGAGTCAGGAATCTGGGCATGGCTTAACTGGGTTCTCTGCTTCAGTCTTTCCCAGCCTGTAATAAAGGAGTCAGCCAGAGCTGGGGTCTCATCTGAAGTTTTAATAGGGAAGGCTTCACTTCTCAGCTGACATGGTTACTGGCAGAATTCAGTTCCCTGAGGGCTGATGGACTGAGGGCCTCAGTTCCTAGTTGGTTAATGGCTAGAGGCCACCTTCAATTATTTGCTATGTGGGATTTTCCAACATGGTACTTTTCATCAAAGTGTGCAAGCCAAGAAGGTAATGGAGAAGTTTGTTTGAAGCCATTGCCGAATGGCTTCCTTACTATGTACATCCCTTACTATGTAATTCTTAAGGCAACCCTAGAAATTATTCCCACATCAATACTCTTTGTGAAACTCTGTAATCCTGCTAAATAATTGATTCTCATATGGGTATCAACTTTACTTACAGTTTTGGAAAAACATGACCCAAAGTACTTATAAAAATGCAGGTGGAACAATTTCTTAAAAGGGAAAACATTTGCCCTATGATTTTCTATGTCATCAGTTAAGATGTGGGTCCCCAAGTGGGATGTGTCAAGTGACTGGCTGCTCTCCAAGCTTCACTAGAATATGTAACCAATTCCTTTTTAATATTTCAGTCCCTGGCTCTGCCTCTTCTCACCCTACCAGGCAGAGAGACAGGCCCTAAGGCCTTAAGCCAGCTTAGAGCACCACCTACTGAGTGTCTGGCACCTACTGGCCCCAACTGGCTGGGTATGACATAGGAGACAGACAGACGGTCCCATGAACACCAGTCAATAAGAGACCTATCAGTGGGTTGGGGGAGGATGGATGAAGATTTGGTAAATGAGAATTTTATTGACCCCATTATTGATGAAATGGACGTGCCCTCAACCCTGAGGAATCAAGGAGTCTTCTTTTAGTTATAGGGAAGACAGATATACTTTCTACTCTGGGTGAAGGAGTCTCAAAGGGAGAGATGGTCACCTGCATGATGACAGGGGCCCTGGTAGCCTAACCCACTGCTTATGGCACTACCTGGCTCAGGACCATGACACGTGTGAAATGAGACCATCCACCAGCATATGTATCCTAAACAGCACCTGGCCCATGACAGGCTTTCATGCTTTGTGAGAGGGCTGCCATGGGAATGGAATGTGGTGAGCAAGTTGGAGGAAATAAGAACATGTTCCATTAATTAGACAGAAAGAGGGCACTGTGACTTTAGGTAGCAAAGACCTTAGGAATCAGATACTGTTCATTTCTGTAGAGACTTAGCTTTTTTCTGGACAAAGGGTTGCCCTATTTTCAAGGGACATCAAAATAAAGTTCCTTAGCCTTAGTTCCTGGACCTGGCTATCTTATGGCTTTCCCCCACAAACTGGATTAGGGTCCACAAATGGCAGGTGTCCCTATACTAATGATTTTAAAAGCATACCTACATTGAAAACTTAGAAAACTTAAGCAAAACCAAAGAAAGCCCAAGCAGAAAGTCTGGGTAAGCCAGACCACATGTCCAGGACAGACCCCGGCACCACCTGGGGATGGGCCTGCTTCACAGCAGAACGGTCTGGGCAGCTGGAAGGGGGCCGGAGAGCCCTGTCTATCCAAGTGCATCCAGAGAACATATTGGGGCTAGGAAGGCCCTCAGTGACCCCAGCAAGCTTTCTGAGTGCCTGATTCATCTTTATACCCGCTGAAGAGCTGGCACACTGAAGGGGTTCAGAAAATATTTCCTGAAGTGGAAAAACTGAATTCAGGTCTACTGTTTACTGAGGAGGAAATTAAGGCCTCAAACCTGACAGTTCTACTCTGGGAAATCCCTAGAATGTACACTGCCTTCCTGACCCCGACAGGGGAGATCTTAGTGAGCCAAAAACAAAGCTGGGTAATTCGGGCTCCAGGACCACAGCCCAGGAGGGATGTTCTTAGAGCCCAAGGAAAGCAGACTCTTCCTTCTAGAGCTGCCAGTGACAGCAGGTGGCTCAGAAAACCCTACGTGTAAAATTTAGCACAAACCACATATATTTTACAGGGGAGACAAAAGTCTACAAAATTAAAGCAACTCAACCAAAGCCATGGGAGCAGAACCTCGACCTCTCCATGCCCAGACCATGTTTTCCCCTGGCATTACCATCTGACAGCTCACACAGCTGTACAATTCCCAGCCGGCACCCCCCGGCACCCACAGCGGCCACGCTGTGGAAGAACCAAGCATGTCCACTTAGGTGCCAGCTCCACGGCAGCCCTGACCTCAACTGTGGCAGGTGCTGCCACCTCGCACGGGAGATCCTGCTCTTGGGCCATCAGTGCCAGAAGTTTTCGGATCAGAACCATGTCCTTCATGACAGCCTGCAAGTTCACCGTCTGGCCATTGGTAAACATCTGGTCCCCCAGGCGACTGACAGGGCGATACCTGCAGGGGGACACATGGAATCGGTGGACGGTGAGTGTGGGGGAAGGGTCATACTCTTCAGCCTCTCACCCATTGCTACTACAAGCAACTCGCAGCCCACCACGCTCACAACACGACAGACACTCCAGCGGCATTCAGAACAGAGATGAAAACACCCCCACCATCTGTAGCCTGGGAGCAGAACTGCTGCTCTGTTTCCCAGTGCCCTGGGCCCTTTCATCCTCTCTTAGAGGTCATTATTCAGTCACTCAGTAAACCCCGTTCAGATGAAATAAAATCAATGAAATACCTTGAGGGTGGGACCACTAAGAAATCCAGAAAGAACACACTGGGGTTGAATCTGGACTCCATGCCAACATCTTCCAGTCCCAAGAAAAGGTAATTCAGAAAGAATCCTGGTTTGAAACAAACCAAAAAGGCTGTTTAAATCTCTATGTGAGGACACGGATGGATGGCCACAAAACTTTTACTGAGTGAGGACAGAGAATGTAAGTCAACATGTAGAGTAAAATCACTTTTTTTTTTAATGAAACAAGCAAAAAATAGCCTCTGAGTGCTGAGAACCTGCACACAGGCCAGAGGACTGTTTAAGGACACGTACCACAGAGGCCAGAGTGCTTTGCCCAGGGGCTGAGATGGGCAAGGATGGGAAGCAGAACTTTCACTCGTTTCTTACTATCTTCCTGCACTATTAGACTTACACACATATTTACTACTTTAATATTCATAAAAAATGTATTTGATATAAGGGAAAAAAATTAAGCCAAAAAAGTTAGCCTTTCTAAAAACAAAACAAAACATCCTCCATAGAGAGGAGGTCCCTACCAAGGAGGGACCCTCTGGATCACAGCTAAGTTTTAAGTTTCTGGTGCCCTTAAAACAAAAAAACTACAGAGAGGAATGAACATAATACGTTAGGGCCTCCCACAGAAACAATCACCCTAACCTGAGTGCTTTTTCCCCTGGTATCATATATCCCTCAAGCAGCATTTCCATTTTTAAGCGCTTATCCTTACACGGTGGTTACATTCTGAGTTCCTGAGCACTCTCAGGGGGTGAGTGATGGGAGAGCCTGAATATACTGCATAGCTTCTGTTATACACGCAAGGGGAAATTGAGGCTTTTCCTTTTTGTAGGGAATTAAAATGCATAAAAATCCTAATTAAAAAATATCCAAGTTCATTTTTTTTGATTCACAGAAGGATTTCCCATAGAAACCTTTTTAAAAAAGGCTTTAATTTACAGGTAATTAAAATAAGGTGAGTTACATCAAATTTTCTAGAACTACACAAACTGTATTAAGCAAGGCCCACCTGCAGCTGTCATTTAATGACCAGGCTGAGTTATAAAAACCGTCAAGCTCACGGTCCTCCCCTGCTCTACAATGCATCAATGACAATGCACCCTGAAACCTGCCTCAAGCCTATGGATACATTTCAGGAGAGAGCTACAAAAATCACAACTTTGAAAATATAAAAATAATAAGGTAGGGTGAATGAGTGTAGGAAGCTAAAGCTGGAAGCTAAAGGGTTATTTCTTTAAGCTGGTACAGCACCTTCATTCTTCCAAAGGGTGAGAAGATGTTCTCGGGCGCTGATGGGTGTCAGGTACCCTCGTTTTCCCAGCTGAGCGTCCTCAATTCCTGGAGCCAGAGGAGAATCAAAGCACAGTAAAGAATAACAGGCACTCCTTCTATTATGCAATTTATCAATTCTTTCTCTCCAACCTGCCAAGCCAGCAATTTGACCACAAACATCAATTAGGACCGCATATTCCCAGCTCTCAAATTTTCCCCCCTCAATCTAATTTGTAAAGTCATGAAAACAATGTAACTATGGTATAAAATCAATAGAGCAAAAGAAAAAAATCACCCACCATTCCATCACATTATCACTATGATCATTTTTATATATTCTTTTTTAATCCTTTGGTTTATATAGTGTTTTAGGACCACTGTTATCTTAAGTGTGGATTTATATTGAATCCTATTTTGCTCATTTGGTGGCATCTTGCATTTCCACGTGTTGCCACAGCATATGTAATGGCTGCAGGATACTCTGCTGAGAGGATGTTTCTTAAGTGACTTAAACCATATTCTGTATTTGGACATCTGTGTTGACCTAATTTTTTTTTTTTTACTGTTAGTAAGTTACACTCTGATAAATAATGTTACACATGTGGCTTTTTACCAGAAAGATCCATAAAGTAGAATTATGGATAAATGAGTAAGACATTTTTATGGGTAAATATATATTCAATTTCTTATAAATATCAGGCTGGTGTGTGAGAAGCAGATTGATTTTGGTTTCTCTTATTCAGCAAGACCACTCCAGGGTACTGTCTATCAGCTATATCCAGAGTGGTCAGAAAATCAGACTTGATGCTTCCATTCAGGAGGTGGGGCTCCAGACACCTGGATGATTGACAGGGATTAAGTAATGTGACCCTCTAGTTTCAAAATTATCAACCTCTTCTTGGATACATCCGCTGACATCAAGTACAGCTCAATTTTCCCTTTCTATGTACTTCTCAGGACAGGAACTCTTATTTTGTCTATGTTCCAAGCACCTGACAGTGTCTAGAACACAACAGGTACTTAACAGTCACTGGTTTGAATATACATGTTCAAAATATCCTATGATAGGCTATACTTAAAAACCCCCCTCTTCTGTCTTTTTCTACACTGGTAAAATCCAGCTTCATCCCTCCTGCAATTCTCCAATTAAGATGTTTTACCATCTACAAAGAAAATGTCACCACAAGTTTTTACAGAAATCTGTAACTTGGATAACAATTAATAGACATACCTAATTTATTTAGCTCATCTATTAATAATAATTTAAGTCATTTCCTACTTTATGTAAACAATACCATGGATATGTCTAAGTCTTAGAATAAAATCACTGAAGTAGAATGCTAGGTCAAGGAGTCTACACATTTAAAATCTTGATTCCTATAAAAGCAAACCACTTCAACCACTCAATGCAACCGAAGGATGTGGGTATGCAGTGAAGAGAAGCTCTGACCTTCAAGGACAGCTAGAGCATCAGAAAGCTAGGTATGTTCTATGGGAAAATGGAGACTCATTAAACTAAAGAACTATTTTGTGGGCATTTCTAGAAATGACTGTCCGAACTTACTCTCCTACGAAACAGGCTTGAAGGGCTGAGGAAGGTCAGCTGAATTTGGTAACGCTCCACAACTTCTTTCCCAGAAACTGCTGGGTCAGGACACGCCCCCACCATAGTTTTATCACCGTAAAAGTAGACTGGGACTGTTTGATCACAGGGTTTTGGAGACAGAAGAAATCTATAGGATGCTCACGTGGGCTGCACGCCTCCTGATAGGACACTTCTGCAGCCTGCAAAACTGACATCTGCCCAGATGGGATTTCAGAACGTCCCTAATGTGGGGGAACTGCCATGGGAGAAAGGGGACAGGAGGGCCAATGACTTGGAGAAGACTGGACCACAGTAGGTGGAGTATCTTGGTTGTAAGAGCTCTCATTTTAAAATGCCAATGTGCATCATGGGACTCAGAAGCACTCTGGACTGTCTGTAGCATTTCACAAGTTTCTGGTGCTCCGCATGGGTTACCAGGAAGTGGGGACCAGAGAGGCACAGGCCTGTGCTTGGCTCCCTTTGGCCAGGAACACAGTCAGATGCTTGCTCGGAATACTCACTGCTTCCAGATCACCTATTCCGTGGAGCTACTGCGCTGTGTCACCTGCAGCCTGCTCCAAGAGGAGGCCACATGGTCAGGTCTCCACCTTGGCATTATGGTTACAGGCATGGTTCTTGGCATGAGGCTGAGTACCCAGAAAATAAATATTTACCAAATACTAAAATCCCAATCCGGGAACCAGTGAAGACTACTGTTGACTTGTTTCTAATGTGCAGAATTTTGGGTGGCACTGTCATATTCTCACAGCTGCAGTGGAAGAGTCCTTCAGAGGAGTGGATTTGGCAAAGGTCCTGGAAGGCTATTTAACTGCTAGACATTTGCCCCAAAGAAAGAGTTATCTTCTAGAATTCTCACTACCTTTATTCTCAATCTATAAACACTTCCTAAGGTACCCTAAGGACTAGAGCAACAATTCCTAACCTTAAAAATTGTTCTAAGGTCTATTTATAAGTAAGCTTATAGGAGAATCCACCCTTGTGGTTGCTAACCGTTAGCCATTAAACAAAATTAATCAGGCTTTCTAAATGTAGTGTGGTATCCTGGATTGGATCCTGGAAGACAAAAAGGACATTACTGGAAAAACTGGCCCAATTCAAATAAAGTCTGTACTTCAGTTAACAATAGTGTACCAGGGCTAATTCCTTAGTTTAGACAAATGCACCATGGTGACCTAAGATGTTACATTAGGGTAAACTGAGTAAAAAAAGTACACGGGAACTCTTTTGTACTATCTGTGCAACTCTTCCAGAACCCCCATATTAAAAATAAAAGATTTATTAAGAAAATATTAATAAATGGATTTGCTTTTACTGCTATGGTCTGAAAGTCTGTTTCCTCTCAAGTTTCAGGAGTTGAAATCCTAACCCCTAATGTGAAGGTATTTGGAGGTGGAGCCTTGGGGAGGGTAGAACTCTCATGATTGGCATTGGTGCTCTTATAAAAAGACCTCAGAGAGCTCCCCTGCCCCCTGCTGCCATGCAAGGTTACAGAGCGAAGTCAATGTGGAAGCAGGCCTTCACCAGACACTGAATTTCCCAGCACCACAATCTTGGACTTCCCAGCCTCCAGAACTGTGCGAAATAAACGTTCATTGTTTATACACCATCCAATCTGTGGTATATTTGTTACAGCAGCCTAAATGGACTAACTTAATATACTGAGGAGGAGAGTCCTCAGTGTAAAGGAGAGATTATACATCCCTAGGAATAGAACTTACTTCCCTGCCTATTCCGTATTCTTGAGCTCTAGAATAAAGCTTAGAACAATATGCTGTGCACCTTCATTCATGAAATTTCCTCAATTCTGGGCAAAAGGTTTTGTTATCGCCACCACAATGCTGGAAACTGAAGCTCCAAGAAGTGACCTTCTCTAAGCCACTCAGAATAGGCAGCAGAGTGAGGTGCCCACCACGGGCTAGGTGTTTTCCACCCTGGCATGGTGACTGCCCAACAGTTAACATCGACAGCGCACATACTGGGTAGAAGGCACGGGCCTCAGTACTTAAAATGGCTATCTTATTTAATCTTCACCACTTTAAAAGAAAAAACAACAACAAAAATGTTTAAACAAACCTACAGCTACAAAAATAACAAAGTGGGAGTATAAGTCAGTGTCTCAAAATTTTTCCAAAGTACCCCAAGGGCAGAGGGGAGGCGAGGAGACCCTCTGCTGCAGGGATCTGAGCGCACAGCTAGGAGCGCCTGCGCGAGGCACTGATGTTCTCTGGCCAGTGTTCCTATAAAATTTTCCTACATGCAACATTTTACTTCAAAATAAGCCCACACTTTTTGACAGTAAAATAGTTCTAAAATATTTGCCAAGTGAATTTCTTAATTTCTTTCTCAAAAACCTTTCAGAAAAATGACCATCTGAGGCAAGAGGCACCTCATTCAGCCTATAGGGCATTGCCTCACTTAGCTCAGCCCACCAGCTCTTTGCAACAGCGAAGGCTGGGTGCTCAAGGACCCCCACCAGCCAAAAGCAGCCTGGACACTGCCCCTCTGCTGGCCCACGGCAACTGGGAAACAGGCAGCAGAGAGGACGATGTACTATTCCCAAGGTTCGAGACACATCTGGTGGCCGCACACTGCAAAACATGGTCAAGGACCATGCAGGGCCCAGCCTGCTTACCTGGGGGCTCTGAGTCCTTCTGGTCAGCTTTCTTGTGCACAATGGCTGGGTATGTGACCGTCAGTTTGCTGTTGTGCTCCTTTCGGACAACCGACCGCCCGGTCCTATGTGTGAGGACAATTAGGAGTGAAGAGAGGAAAAGCCCCACAGGACATTTAGGAACAGCTGGGATCCTCTGGCCAGAGGCGCCTCACTTGGGGAAAGGCAAGGGTGAGAGACGCATACTCACTTGCAGTGGGGACATCGCTTAGCGGTCATATGGGCCTTCCAGAAGGAAGCAGTGAGTCTGCTCCTGCTCTCACAGACATTTTTCACCTGTTAAAAAAAAAGGCAAAGAACCTAAGAGTGCCATTTGGGAAGAAAATCCAGTATGTATTTATTTCATGGTTTTCACCTTTTTTAAAACAAGAGGGAGCCAACCTCTTTCTTAAACACAATTTTCCATAGAACCCTAAAGTGGCCATGCTCCGCCAGTTACTGAGTGACTTCTTTAAGCCTTGTATTTTCTTATTCATATGTGATTTAAGTCACAACCTCATCAGACTGTTACTAAGAGATCACAAACACAGTGGGGGCTTAGAACACTGCAGGTACGCAAATGCTAGTTATTTTAAAACACACCTTTTTGGATGCAGCTGGTATACCCTCCCCATAGCCTCCCTTGGATGGTTCTCAGGGTTCTGAGAAAGGCACATCCAGTTAGGCTACATGAGTGGTTCTGAACCTGGCTGCAATGGAGCGCTGGCTGGGCACTTCTGTAACTTCCACTGGGCTCTACCCCGGACCAATTACATCAGAATCTCTGGTGTGAAGCTTAGGCATGAGGGGAACTGGAGTTCGGGATTAGTTTTGCAGATTCATTACCTATGCCATTCACTAATTCTTGAACAAATCAATACTTCACAGGTGCCACGGGGTGGGGAGACGGGGAGGTGGCGATGGTTTACATACAGTGTTGGAGAGAGAAAGAAGAAAAGGACATGGACAGCACTCTCAAGGTCGACACTGCATGCCACGACCTTGCTGGATACTGCACCTCAACCACTGAATTTCATCTAATCCTCTCATCAGTCCTGCAGGCAGGCAGGCTGGAGTCCTGCAAACCAGGACACGGAGGCTCCAGAACAGTATGTAACTTGCGAGGCCACAGGCCACAGGCCTCACCAGAGGCAGAGCTGGGATTCAATTCCAGGTCTTCTCTGGGAAGCCAGAAATGTACCAAATGGCAGCGCAGAGGAAACTGTGATAATTAAGCAAAAAAGCGAGCGTTACAGGATAAGAGAGACGGGGTAACTCACATGTGCACTGTGGGACCCCACAAGGTTATTCTGTACAATTGTGGCTGTATATTGTTCTAGCTTTTCTTGAATTTCAAAGGCAGTAGGATCAGCATTTTCTTCCAGAAGCTGAAAAACAAAGAGATAACTGTACTATTGAAGCAGAATGAGTATATGATTACCAGCATCACGGGGGCCAGCTTCTCCAAGGGAGAGTTTAGTTTGGGGAGAGAAAGAAACCTCGTGATGTGTTGCATTCTTAAAACAGTGAGGCGACACTGCTGTTAAAAAAAAGCAAAGACCATCCTGCGTCTAACAGTGGTGGCCTACATTATGTAAACCAAACCTAAAACGGAAAAGAACCAAGACAGGATAAAGTATTTAAAAAATTTTAAAGCTCTGAAGAGGTAAGTGAGGAATACCCAGGCTGAACTAAAGGGAACCCAGGAACCCAGGAGGTCAAAGAGCAGGGGGGCCACATCTGCTGCGATGCGGGCCCTCGGTACAGGGACGTCCCCCTGGAGAAGACGCTGACGGACTGCCATCATGCCCGTGGAGCTGCACAACATGGCAGCCCTGGCCTGGGTTGTAGTTTCCAATGTGGTAATTTTGAACTTTTTATTTTGATGGTCTCAAATGACAAAGGGGACGGGTGTCAAAGGCTAGACTTAGTACAAGGACAGGAATCTCACGGGATACCTTCCCTTCCTTATCTCACCCGACAAACACAGGTTCCCAGACCAGCCCTGGTACAGAACTGCAGCCTAGATTCCAATAGCCGGGGCAGTCCGGGCAGCCTTCTGCTTTGAACCTAGATAGCGATGGTCCCAAGGCACTAAGCACAGCAGAAGCAATAAGAATCCTCTCTGGAAAAAATCAGCATCATCCTAGGTCTCAAATTATCCTTACAAATGTGAAGGATATAAAAAATTATATGACAAAAAAAAACTTGAAAATAATCACACAGGGACAGGGAACAGGGGGGTTTCTGAGGAATCAGGACAGTATCTTGACAATGAAGGTGGGCATACAGGTAATGGCTAGTCTATAATTATTTGTTAAACTGTTATCTATGATTAATGTTTTTCCAGGTGTATATTTTACAAAAAATGTTTTAAGGTAGTAGGCGACATGAATAATTTTACGTGAAGAAATCTGAAAGTTTAGATGAAATGAACAAATTCCCAGAAAAATATAACTTGCTTTGAGTAAAGGTTTAAGAAAATCCTTTTCTCTCTTTCAATCTCTCTTTTGGACAAATCTAACTGTGAGTTAACTTTCTCTGTTCCCCAGCAACTTGATAAAAGTGGAAATGTCAGTTTTGTTACCAGGCAGCTCTGCTATGGTAAAATGACCTCAAACGATGAGACTGCATCTGAACTAGGAAGTCTATGAACCAACTATAAATACCTGGTGGGAAACCAGAACGCTAAGCTTCCGTGGTGCTAATGAGAGATGCCCTTGAGGGCCTCTGGAAGCTGAGTCCATGACACTGGCACAAAAGATACTGAGTCCTATTTGGGGCATGGGGCTTCTAAGCCAGTGTGGCTCCCATGTCCGCTGGTGTGATCTCATTCTTTTGCTCTTGAACAGTCCATCACGTGAAGAGCCAAAGAGGGTGAGCCCCCAGACGTCATGAGGACAGCCACTGAGCAGAAATGTCTGGCATTGCCCTGCTAGGATACTGTGTCTCTGATCTTACACAAACTCTTCCAGAGCATTTAAGAGAGAGAATTCTCTAACTCATTTCATGAGGCCAACATGATCTAGATAAACAAATTCAAAAGGACAATATGAGAAAGGAAATTTACAAACCAGTGTCACTCATAATCACAGGTGCAGAAGTCAGAAGCAAAGTATCAGGAAATGAAGTCCTCTCAACATATTTCAGTACCATGAGAAACCATTTCTACATTAAAACAGACCAAAGACAGGTAACAATCCAGGGCAAAGCATGCATCTTGATTGTATCCTGGGTCCAGGAAACAAAAAAGCTCACTGATGGGTAAGTGGTATTTCAATGTTGATTTCACTAGCATTTATTCAATTACTCTATGGCTTCATGTTTTCACACCTACCTGTTGGTATCCAGTTATAAGACATAAAGATCAAACATTCTGGTGACTCTGAGGGGGGCACTTCTTAGGGACCACACACAAACAGTGCTTGTTCCCACAGCTCTGGCTTGCTGGTATTTCATGACAGCTACTCCCCACTTACCCTGTTCAGAATTCTCTCAAGCTCATAGACTGCTTGCAGGGCCCCAACTTCCAGAACTCTTAGCTGGCACACTAAGAGATGAATCACAGCCCGGGGGCAAGTCAGCATGTGACAGTTTAAACAGGAGCCCCGGAGCAGTAGGTAGAGTTTCTGAAGAGGGAAAGAAAAGTAAGTTGTTAGAAACACAGTAGTCAAGGTGATTCTCAATGTACTTACAATTTTTTTATGTAGTCATTTCACTCCTTTAAGAATTCCACTTCAGTCCATAAATGTAGAAAGACCTCCACAACCCTAAGTACCAGACAAATATTCCTTTTTATTTTCTCCTACGGTTTCGTTATAATTCCTTAAAATTTTAAATTTACTTTGGGTCTGAGATAGGGAACTATTTTATTTAATTAAGTACTAATAACTAAATTTAGTATTTATTTAAATGTTTCATTTAAGATATTATTTAAAATATTTGGTATATAAATAAATACTAAATTTAAATAAAGACTAGGCATTTATCTAAGATAATTCTCTTTCCTTAATATTATTAACAGACAAAAATCATGCACTCTACCATCTGTATAGTTTAAAACAAATTATGGAGGCTAGATTAACTGGTATAAAAAGCGGAAATTAGGGCCCTTAGACCGGAGCTTCTTTCTTAGCTCACCGTTGGCCTTCTGAGGTTTCCTCCTGCCACCAACCAAGAGCCTATAAGCCCACCTGAAGGGTTCAGGGAGGCTTGGAGAACTCCTAAAGTCCCTCTCCTGCCAGGGAGGCTCTGTCTGGATCTCTGAGGGCTTGATGGCCTGACACATAGAGTGCAGGGGCTGAATCTGAATGCTTTTTTCCTCCTATGTAAACAGAACCAAGCTGCGGCTCTTCTCCACTGGAATCCAACTAGTTAGGCTTAAATCCATTTAGTCAGGGCTACAGGCCACGTTGAATTTATTAGAGTTGGCTCCTCCACGTTTGAAACCTCGTGATAAAGAACACCATCACTGAGTGTCTGGAGCGAACCTCCTCAGACGCCTCCGGGGAAGAGGGGGGGGGGCGCCCACCAATCCCCAGCGGCAGCCCCTGAGACCCAGGCAGCCAGGGCGCCCCGGGGCGGAACGTACATCAAAGAGGAGAGGGTTGTACACGGTGAGCGGCAGCTCGATGTGGCCCAGGTGGCCGGCGCAGTTGCTGAAGTCCTGCACACAGGTGGAGCACACCTCTTTGGAATCTGCGGGGCCCAGAGCCAAATCGTACAGGCCGTTCACCGACGGGTTCCCCAGGCTGTCCAGGTAGCGAGGGTTCGTAATGGACTTGACACTTAATTTCCTAAAGAGATAAGAGACAAAGGGAAAACCTAGGTTATCCAATTTCTCGATGTTTCTTCTTTGACACTAACAAAGCCATAGTCAAGTGATGATTTTATGTGTTTTTCAGACAGGCTGACAGCTCCGAAGCGCAGTACTGGGTCTGCCCTGCTCACCACGGCAGCTGGGCACTAAGCGCAGGGCCCGAACACAACAGCGACTCAATAAATACGTGTGGAATGAACAAGAGTGGTAAAATCTTTAAAAAACAGATTTAGAGCAAATCTTGCACAAGTACACTGGAAGGCTTTATAAAAAGGAGCGAAGTACCTACAACACACCAAATGCTTTATAAGTAGCATTTAGTCTGATTTTAACCCTCTGAGATAGGTGCCACTCAATGCATTTTTCAGAAGAAAACTGAGGCTCAAAGCAGTTAGGTGATTCAGTCCAGGTGACTAGGCCAGAATGGAGTGGGGGAAGCAGGATATAAACCAGACCTAACTGCAAAGCCCACATAGTTCAATAAAGGGGAGGTGACCCAATGCTCCCTATATGCAAGAGTAGTAAACTGATGAGAATTAAGTGCAAATATGCAAATCTTTGAGAACTATAACCTGCTTTGTGAAAGGTGTCATCACTGTATTTTATATTTGGTTTAAAGGGGCTCCCATAGGACACCAACTGCTTTTGCCAAAATTACATTCATGCAAAATTTGCCTTTTAAATTTAGAAAATAAACTATCCAAATTTCACAGCCTAGGGAAAAAAAAACCATCGTTAACATGATTTTTTTCTATGGATATGTTTTTTAAAAATGTAATGGGGGTCATTCTGTATTTCTAGCAAGGCACTTACCCATTTTCATTCAGCATGAATTGAACGTTTTTATGTCACTAAAAATTCTTTGGAAATATAATTATTAACAGGTGCAAAATGTTTCATTATATGGCAGTTAATATAATTCACTTCTATTATATGTCAGCTAATGAAACATATCTGCATGAAGATTTTTGCACAGAATAATTCAAACTTCTATTTCCTAAGAATATAATTACTTGGTCAATGGAGTGGAATCCCTGAATCAAAGGATGCAAAAAGTTTTGAAGTTCAAGCTCTGCTACCTTGCATTCCAGAAACGACAGACTAACAGTAGATTGCCTGTTTGTCCTAATGAGCACGGAGTCTTGACACTTAAAACTCTTTCCAAAATTAAGGTGAAAAAAATGCTACTCCATTGTCACGTTAATAGATTTTTGGGGGGGGGATCTCTTTTAAGCTGTTTCGGTCCTTGTTTTTTTAATTAAAATCTTAATATTTTCGTTACTGTTCTACACGAGCCCTTACAAATGAGGATTTTCATCTTTTACTGTTCCAGTGGCAAATATATCTCCTAGTTTATAATTTGTCTTTTACCATTTTTAATATGTTAAATATATTTCCTAGTTTATAATTTGCCTTTTAACATTTTTAATATGTTAAATTTTATAAATTCTTTAACAGCCTCGTTGGGATATAACTCACATACCATATAACTCACCCACTTAAAGTGTATACTCTGTGTTTTTTAGTAAATCTGCAGGGTTGTGCAAACATCGCAATCTAATTTTGGAACATTTTCATCCCCAGTAAGAGACCGTGTAGCACTCGCTCTCTCTTCACCCTCCTCACCAGTTGTAGGCAATGACTAATCTGCATTTTGTCTCTAGAGATTTGCCTATTCTGGACATTTCACATAAATGGAATCACAAAATATATGGTCTCCTGTAACTGGCTTCTTTACTTTAAACGTTAAGATTCATCCATATTGTAGCATGAATCTACTTCATTGCTTTTTATTGCTAAATAATATTCCATGGTATACCATCTATTGTTTGTCCATTTATCAGTTGATGGATATTTGGGTTATTTCTCCTTTTGGGCTATTATGAATAATGCTGTTGGGAACATTTGTGTAACAGTTTTTGTGTGGATATAAATTTTCATTTCTCTTGGGGATATTGCTATGAGTAGAATCATTGGGCATATGGCAATCCTATATTTAATTTTTCAGTAAACTGTCACTGTTTTCCATAGCAGTATGCCACTTCACATTCCCACAAGTGATGCATGAGGGCCCTAATTCCTCCACGTTCTCATCACCACCTTTTGCTATTTGACTTTTTGAAAGATTATTTGCCCTTTTATCACTGAGTTGTAAGAATGTATACTATGTTCTGTATACAAGTCCTTTTCACATATATGATTTGCAAATATTTTCTCCTATTCTTGTCTTTTCACTTTCTTGATGGTATTGTTTGCATCAGGTTTCTAAATTTTAAATGAGTTAAATTCACAGGACATTTCCATGGGGCTTTCTTCCACTACCTTCAGGCTAAATCCTTCTCCTTCAGAGCTGGATAAACATTCATCTATGTTTCCTTCTCATTCATTTTACACTGAGCTCCAAAACTTAACTGGAATTATAAATAAGGAAAACATTTACTGTGTTAAGGTGAATACAGACTAGGTCTTGGTCAAAAGTCCTTCTCCACTACACGTGCTCTCTACTACACTGTGCAAGTTGGTAGAACAATGATGGAAAGAGTGGACAGCGGGGGCCAGCATACACCTGTGCAGACTGGCAGGAAAATTATGTCCTATGCTTATAAACGCAACACACATAGCTCACATCCAAAATTGAATGTATTTTTTTGTCCTCATCATCAGTCTTTCTCTACTACAAGGTAATTAGGATGTAGGATCCATAAGAGACAGTCTCCAAGACAAAAACGCCCAACCTGATAACGTCCCTAACACAGAAAGGCTGTTGCTACGTCTTCTTGCTACCCTTGCTGCTACAACACTATGCTGCCTCCTACAGCTGGAGGCCTGGTAGGGCGGAAGCAGCTCTTAGAGAGAACCTGGCTTTTGGGGGAGAAAGATCTGAGCTCTAAATCCGCTCCCAACTGGGAGAGAGTACAGGGGAATAGGTTTACTGCAAAGCCAGCAGTAGAGTCACTGTTCAGGGTCATCTGGACTGACCCCCATCTCCTGCTCTAATCCATACAAGAGGAGGCCTAATGGGAAGAGGAGCGCCCCCTACTGGTGTGAACACAAACATTCCTTTTAATGAAGCCCAAAAGTTAAGTTCTCCCTGAGTGGTGACTTGCGAACTGAATATAAAATGACGGTGGTATAACAAGAATTTAGCACTCAGATCCAGAAGACCCTGGAGTCTACATGGAGACCTGTTGGTGTGGTTTCTATCTACATGGTCACTTTGCTGCTAGTAAGCTAATCACGTGAGAAATTTAATTTAACTCTATGTTGGTGTGTGTGTGGTCTCTTTCCACAAACCTGCAGCCCACCTGCAACCCTGAACTGGGTAACCCTGGAGGAACTACATAGCTTTTTTTTCACATAAAAATTGGGCATTGCAGCAGCTCCTTTATGATGATTAGAAGGTAACATAAATAAAACACAGCACTTGGAACAAAGTTCCTGTCTCCTGCTGGAGAAGAGGAGAAAGTCCCTCTGATCACTGCAGGAACATGATGGAGAGGGGGGCAACCAAGAAGGATCCCACTGGAGAGAAAAGAGCTGGAGACTAACAGACTTTGAAGACTAATAGGGTTTGAGGATGGCCTTTGGTGCTTCATGGAGAGTCACTTAATTCTCGGGACCTGAACTTCCTTTTCTATAACCGGAGATACCATCACAAATGGTTGCAGTAAGGACTGAAAGTGCAAAGTGCTAAATGGATAGTTCCCCCATCTACCCATGCATACACCCAGCAGATACCCACTGAGTGCTTACTATGCACCAGACACAGGTTTAGATGCTGGAGAAACAGACGTGAATCCCTGTGCTCATATGATTTATGTTCTACTGGAGGAAGGAAGGCAGATGAAAAACCAAACTAAGCATATAGTCTTGTTAGATGGCAGAAAATGCTATGGAGAAAAATAAAGCAAAAAAGAGGAAGGACGATAGAGTGGGCCAGTGGTCAGGAAAGCCCAAACTAAGAGGATATGCCTGAGCAAAGGCCTGAAGAGGATGAGGGGACAAGCCATGCAGTCACCTTGCTTTACAAGAGGAAGAAGAAGGGAGTGCAAGGGTTCTGGGGTGGATGTGTACTCATGGTTCTCTAGGGTGGCTGGTATAACGGTGAGTTAAGAAAAGTAGCAGAGACCAGAAAGGCCCTTTCAGGCCATCTTTTAAAATATTATTAATGTACAATGACATGAGCAACATTATGGTTACTACACTCCCCCCATCATCAAGTCCCCACCACATACCCCATTACAGTCACTGTCCATCAGTGTAGTAAGATGCTATAGAATCACTACTTGTCTACTCTGTGTTATACTGCCTTCCCCATGCTCCCCCACATTACATGTGCTGATCGTAATGCCCATTTTTCCCCCTTATCCCTCACTTCCCACCCATCCTCCCTAGTCCCATTCCCTTTGGTAACTGTTAGTCCATTCTTGGGTTCTGTGAGTCTGCTGCTGTTTTGTTCCTTCAGTTTTTTTTTTGTTCTTATACTCCACAGATGAGGGAAATCATTTGATACTTGTCTTTCTCCGCCTGGCTTATTTCACTGAGCATAATATCCTCTAGCTCCATCCATGTTGTTGCAAATGGTAGAATTAGTTTTCTTCTTATGGCTGAATAATATTCCATTGTGTACATGTACCACATCTTCTTTATCCATTCATCTACTGATGGACACTTAGGTTGCTTCCATTTCTGACCACAGGCTATTGTAAATAGTGCTGCGATAAACATAGGGGTGCATACGTCTTTTTCAAACTGGGCTCCTGCATTCTTAGGGTAAATTCCTAGGAGTGGAATTCCTGGGTCAAATGGCATTTCTATTTTAAGTTTTTTGAGGAACCTCCATACTGCTTTCCACAATGGCTGAACTAATTTACATTCCCACCAGCAGGGTAGGAGGGTTCCCTTTTCTCCACATCCTGGCCAACCTTTGTTGTTGTTTGTGTTTTGGATGGTGACCATCCTAACTGGTGTGAGGTAATATCTCATTGTGGTTTTAATTTGCATTCTCTGATGATTAGTGATGTGGAGCATCTTTGCATGTGTCTGTTGGCCATCTAAATTTCTTCAATGGAGAAGTGTCTGTTTAGATCCTCTGTCCATTTTTAAATTGGATTATTTGCTTTTTGTTTGTTGAAGTGCATGACCTCTTTATATATTTTGGACATCAACCCTTTATACGATATGTCATTTATGAATATATTCTCCCATACTGTAGGATGTCTTTTTGTTCTACTGATGGTATCCTTTGCTGTACAGAAGCTTTTTAGTTTGATACAGTTCCACTTGTTCATTTTTGCTTTTGTTTCCCTTGCCTGGAGAGATATGTTCATGAAGAAGTTGCTCATGTTTATGTCCAAGAGATTTTTGCCCATTTTTTTCTAATAGTTTTATGGTTTTGTGACTTACATTCAGGTCTTTGATCAATTTTGAGTTGACTTTTGTGTATGGGGTTAGACAGGAATCCAGTTTCATTCTCTTGCATGTAGCTGTCCAGTTTTGCCAACACCAGCTGTTGAAGAGGCTATTTCTCCATTGTATATCCATGGCTCCTTTGTCGTATATTAATTGACCATATATGCTTGGGTTAATATCTGGACTCTCTATTCTGTTCCATTGGTCTATGGGTCTGTTCTGTGCCAGTATCAAATTGTCTTGATTATTGTGGCTTTGTAATAGAGCTTGAAGTTGGGAAGTGAGATTCCACCCTGCTTTATTCTTCCTTCTCAGGATTGCTTTGGCTATTCGGGGCCTATTGTGGTTTTATATGAATTTTAGAACTATTTGTTCCAGTTCATTGAAGAATGCTGTTGGTATTTTGATAGCGATTACATTGAATCTGTAGATTGCTTTAGCCAGGGTGGCCATTTTGACAATATTAATTCTTCCTACCCAAGAGCATGGGATGAGTTTCCATTTGTTAGTGTCCTCTTTAATTTCTCTTAGGAGTGTCTTGTAGTTTTTCAGAGTACAGGTTTTTCACTTCCTTCGTTAGGTTTATTCCTAGGTATTATTTTATTCTTTTTGATGCAATTGTGAATGGAATTGTTTTCCTGATTTCTCTCTCGGCTTGTTCATCGTTAGTGTATAGGAAAGGAACAGATTTCTGTGTATTAATTTTGTATCCTGCTACTCTGCTGAATTCAGATATTAACTCTAGTAGTTTGGGAGTGGAATTTTAAAGGTTTTTTATGTACAATATCATGTCATCTGCAAATAGTGACAGTCTGACTTCTTCCTTACCAATCTTGATGCCTCTATTTCTTTGTTTTGTCTGATTGCTGTGGCTAGGACCTCCAGTACTATGTTGAATAACAGTGGGGAGAGTGGCCATCCTTGTCTTGTTCCCCATCTTAGGTGAAAAGCTTTCAGCTTCTCGCTGTTAAGTATGATGTTGGCTGTGTGTTTGTCATATATGGCCTTTATTATGTGGAGGTACTTGCCCTCTATACCCATTTTGTTGAGAGTTTTTATCATGAATGGATGTTGAATTTTGTCAAATGCTTTTTCAGCATCTATGGAGATGATCACGTGGTTTTTGTCCTTCTTTTTGTTGATGTGGTGGATGATGTTGACAGATTTTTGAATTTTGTACCATCCTTGTATCCCTGGAGTAAATCCTACTTAATGATGACGGATGATCTTTTAGATGTATTTTTGAATTTGGTTTGCTAATATTTTGTTGAGTATTTTTACTTCTATGTTCATCAGGGATATTGGTCTGTAATTTTCTTTTTTTGTGGGGTCTTTGTCTGATTTTGGTATTAGAGTGATGCTGACTTCATACAATGAGTTTGGAAGTATTCTATTTTTTGGAAAACTTTAAGAAGAATGGGTATTATATCTTCTCTAAATGTCTGATAAAATTCAGTAGTGAATCCATCTGGCCCGGGTGTTTTGTTCTTGGGTAGTTTTCTGAGTACGGATTCAATTTCGTTGCTGGTAATTGGTCTGTTTAGATTTTCTGTTTCTTCCTTGGTCAGTCTTGGAAGGTTGTATTTTTCTAGAGTTGTCCATTTCTTCTAGGTTATCCAGCTTGTTAGCATACAGATTTTCATGGTATTCTCTAATAATTCTTTGTATTTCTGTGGTGTCCGTGGTAATTTTTCCTTTCTCATTTCTGATTCTGTTTATGTGTGTAGATTCTCTTTTTCTCTTAATAAGTCTGGGTAGGGGTTTTTCTATTTTGCTTATTTTCTCAAAGAACCAGATCTTGGTTTCATTGATTCTTTCTATTGTTTTATTTTTCTCAATTTTATTTATTTCTTCTCTGATCTTTATTATATCCCTCCTTCTGCTGACTTGGGGCCTCATTTGTTCTTATTTTTCCAGTTTCAATAATTGTGACTTTAGACTATTCATTTGGGATTGTTCTTCCTTCTTTAAATAGGCCTGGACTGCTATATACTTTCCTCTTAGAACTGCCTTCGCTGCGTCCCACTGAAGTTGGGGCATTGTGCTGTTTTTGTCATTTGTCTCCATATATTGCTTGATCTCTGTTTTAACTTGGTCATTGATCCATTGATTATTTAGGAGCATGTTAAGCCTCCATGTGTTTGTGAGCCTTTTTGTTTTCTTTATACAATTTATTTCTAGTTTTATACCTTTGTGATCTGAGAAGTTGGTTGGTAGAATTTCAATCTTTTTTAATTTACTGAGGCTCTTTTTATGGCCAGTATGTGGTCTATTCTGGAAAATGTTCCATGTGCACTTGAGAAGAATGTGTATCCTGCTGTTTTTGGGTGGAGTGTTCTGTAGATGTCTGATAGGTTCATCTGTTCTAGTGTGTTGTTCAGTGCCTCTGTGTCCTTACTTATTTTCTGTCTGGTTGATCTGTCCTTTGGAGTGAGTGGTGTGTTCAAGTCTCCTTAAATGAATGCATTGCAGTCTGTTTCCTCCTTTAATTGTGTTAGTATTTGTTTCATATATGTCAGTGCTCCTGTGTTTGGTGCATAGATATTTATAGTGGTTATATCCTCTTGTAGAACTGACCCTTTTATCATTATGTAATGTCCTTCTTTATCTTGATACTTTCTTTGTTTTGAAGTCTATTTTGTCTGATACAAGTACTGCAACACCTGCTCTTTTCCTCCTATTACATGCATGAAATATCTATTTCCATCCCTTCAGTTTTAGTCTGTGTATGTCTTTGGGTTTGAGATGAGTCTCTTGTAAGCAGCATATAGATGGGTCTTGCTTTTTTATCCATACTCTTACTCTGTGTCTTTTGATTGGTGCATTCAGTCCATTTACATTTAGGGTGATTATCAATAGATATGTACTTATTGCCATTGCTGGCTTTGGATTCGTGGTTACCAAAGTTTCAAGCGTAGCTTCTTTACTATTTAACCATCTAACTTTAACTCGCTTATTATGCTATTATTAACACAGTCTGATGATTCTTTATTTCTCTCCCTTCTTATTCTTCCTCCTCCACTCTTTATATGTTGTTTTATTCTGTACTCTTTTGTGTTTCCCTTGACTGCTTTTGTGGATAGCTGATTTTAGTTTTTGCCTTTAGTTAGTATTTGGTTTGTCTGCTTTCTTTCTGTGATTATATTTTCTCTGGTGACATCTATTTAGCCTTAGGAGTACTTTCATCTAGAGCAGTCCCTTTAAAATACCCTGTAGAGATGGTTTGTCGGAGGCAAATTCCCTCAACTTTTGCTTATCTGGAAATTGTTTAATCCCTCCTTCAAATTTAAATGATAATCTTGTTGGATACAGTATTATTGGTTCAAGGCCCTTCTTTTTCCTTGCATTAAATATATCATGCCATTCTCTTCTGGCCTGTAAGGTTTCTGTTGAGAAGTCTGATGATAGTCTGATGGGTTTTCCTTTGCAGGTTATCTTTTTTCTCTCTTTGGCTGCCTTTAATACCCTGTCCTTGTCTTTGATCTTTGCCATTTTAATTATTACATGTCTTGGTGTTGTCCTCCTTGGGTCCCTTGTGTTCGGAGATCTGTAGGCTTCCATGGTCTGAGAGATTATTTCCTTCCCCAGCTTGGGGAAGTTTTCAGCAATAATTTCTTCAAAGACACTTTCTATCCCCTTTTCTCTCTCTTCTTCTTCTGGTACCCCTATAATGCGAATATTGTTCTGTCTGGATTGGTCACACAGTTCTCTTAATATTCTTTCATTCCTAGAGATCCTTTTATCTCTCTCTGCCTCAGCTTCTCTGTATTTCTGTTCTCTCATTTCTATTCCATTAACAGTCTCTTCCACCTCTTCCAGTCTGCTCTTAAATCCTTCCATTGTTTGTTTCATTTCTGTTATCTCCCTCTAGAATTCATCCCTTAGCTCTTGCAAAGTTCTCTTCAGGTCCATCAGCACGGTTATGACTTTTATTTTGAATTCTTTTTCAGGAAGATTGGTTATATTGGTCTCACCAGGCCCTCTCTCCGGCATTTGAGTGATTTTGGACTGGACCAGGTTCTTGTGCCTTTTCATGGCAACAGAAATGATTACCGGCAAGTGGCACGTGTGTCAGCTGGGAAAACAAAGTCCCTTCCTGCCTGCTGGTCATCTTGCCCTTCTCCGCTGCCTGTGCCAGTTACCCACACACAGGAAGCAGTCTCTGGGTTAATCCTCTGAGCTGTCTTGGGCAGGGCCGCCCTTGGGATAGCCTAGAGCACTGGCAGGGGTCGCAGTGGAGTAGCGTGTGCTCTCCTGTGAGAACGGTGCCCCTTCGTGCCTTCCGGACCTTGCGCCAGCTTCCTCTGCCTGTGCCGGGCAGCTGCGCATAGGCAACATCCTCTGGGTCTGGCCCGGATAGCTGTGTGCTAGGAGAAGAGTGTGTGGTTGCTGTGGGCAGGGCTGCTCCCCAACTGGTCCACAGCAGTGGCGGGTCAGCCAGTTTGCTTGCAGTGCTGGCGGGGAGGAAATGAACAGCAAGCTGGTTATCACCATGAGGGGCTTCAGAGCTGCATTGCCACCCACAGGGTTAGGGCACCTGAAGTTCTTTAAGATTCCAGCCTGCTGGGCTGAGTGTGCCGGGACAATTTTGTCCACCTGTTAACCCCTTGTCTGTTTAAGACTTTTAAGGCGCTTGCTTTTCTTTTGTCCCAGGGGAGCTGGCTGTGGGGACCCACTTGCAGTCTCCATCTCGGATTTTACTTTTCCGTTTCTCTAATATCCAGTACACCATGCAATGTGTGTCTGTGCTCCCGGTGCAGATTACTATGGCTGGTTATTTAGCAGTCCTGTGCTTCCACACCCTCCCCTCTCTGATTCTTTTCCTCCCACTGGTGAGCTGGGGTGGGGGAGTGCTTGGATCCCACCGGGTCATAGCTTTGCATCTTACCATTTTCGTGAGATGCTGAGTTCTTGCATATGTAGATGTAGCCTGGCTGTTGCACTGTATCTTCTGGTCTTTTAGGAATAGTTGTATTTGCTGTATTTTCAAAACATATATGGTTTTGGGAGAAGATTTCTGCCGCCCTACTCACACTGCCATCTAGAGTGCACCCTTCTCCTTCCAGGTCATTTTAAGGACTTAGCTTTACTCCAAGTGAGATGGAAGCTATTAGAATTCTGCTGAATGAAAGGTAGTATAATTATTGAAATGTCTCAACCTGAGACCCAAATAGGTCTACAATGTTAGCTATGGGTATACTTGCTCATGCAGTTTCTTGTTTGAAAGCCCTTTTAAAAAATTCAAGCAACCTAAAGCACTTGCTTTTCAGCAAAATTCTATCAGTTGATGGCTGGTGATAATAGAATTGGAATTTCTGTAATTTCAACCCAAATTAAGGATGAAAGAAAGGAATGAGACATACAGGAAGATCAAGGCTAGTGGAAGGAGACAGAAATATTAAAAAATTCAAGAAGTGAGTGACAGACAAATGCGTAAAATGGGGAAAGACCTCCAAAAATAAGGGAGGTTGAACTGAGCCTTAGGAGTGGAAGTGTGTGCTGGGGGTAGGGAGAAAGATGGCAGGAAGTGGGTCCCTCTGGCAGAGAAAACATTGCATGCCAAGGAAGACTGAGGGAAGACTCAGCTGTTGAATTATTTTGGAGGGGCGAGTTTAGTCATAAGAGGAGAGTTCATGTTGAGCTTTTGGTATATGAATTTAAGATCTCTGCAAAATTGAAGAAATACCTGAGTCTGAAAATCAAGAAAAGAAATTTGGTCTGGAGAGTTAAATTTGAGAGTACCAAACATGAATGTGGTGGAATTGTCTAGAGACATTTAGGACAAGAAAAGCAGCATGACTTGAACAGAACATCAAGGAACACCAGTATTTAAGGAAAAGAGGAATCAGCTAAGGAGCCTGAAGAGAATTAGAATGTAAACCATGAATGCAAGGACTTTGTGCACCAATGTGTCACCAGCGCCTAGTTTAGTACCTGGCAAAAACTGAATGATGAATTAGTATTTGTGGGTTGACAGACTCATCGAAAAAGAGAGGAAGGAAGAAATAGAAAACTGGTTAAAGAAATAGAAAACCTAGCACAATAAGACCCTGGAAGAGAAGTTTCGAGGGTGTCAAGACTGCGAAATGCTACCGAGATCAAAATGGGGACTTTATTTATAATAAGAGTCCCTTGATTTAGTAACTAGGCAAAGAATATAGGGGATCCTAGAAAAGAGAAGTTGTCGCCTGAACTTAGTCTTGAACGATAATCATTTTATAGACAAAATTAATTATGTCCTTTATTAACCGCGTTAGGGATATTATAGCAACCCCACAAATGCTGATTAGTGAGACTGACGGACGGTAACGCTGCAACAGGGGAACGCCCTCCATTCCAGCGCAAGCTTTCTCATCCCCCTGGCGCTAAGCAGTGCCCGCCGGCCCGAGACGTTCCCGGAACTATTAGTCCCAGCAGGCCACGCGCGGGACAACCATGGCCTCAGAGGATAACGGGGGCGCAAGACCTTTTGGGAACAGTAGTTTAATGACGCCGACCTCATGAGACAGATACTGCATGCTTCCCACCAACTCCTTACTTGAGCTCTTCGGCCGAATACATCCCGAAGGAAATGCCCTGCAGCCGCCGCCAGGGCATGTTCTTTGAGCTCAACATCCTCCAAGTCAGTTTCGAGTCCTGACAGCCAGAGAGAAGTTCCAATCAACACCAGCAAAACCCTCAAGCAGCCGCAAGCCCGCAGCCACCATGTGATTTAAACTGCGCTTGCGCGCGAGGCAAGCTCACGGAATGACTTACGAGGCCGCAACCACTTCCGCTGTGGGGGTGGGGAGGGCTATAATTTCACCACTCTCACTTGCCCTCTTTATTTTGAAAACAATCAAAGATATATGTTATTAAAAATAGTCGTTTTAGAAAATCATTTAGGTGAAAATTGGCATATTGAGCCTTTAAGTTCCGAAAAATCTTTTAAACCAGGAGCATGTAACCTATTTTATGATTGCTTCTGTCTTGTCCGGTCTCAACCAATAGCCAAGCTAGTCCCCGCCCCTTGGTGACCGGAAGGTCGAAGTCATGCTTTCCCAACATGCTATGCGAGAAAGCTAAAAATGTCGGCGCTGGAGTGTGTTTGGCGGCTGGGTTTCTTTGGCAGACAAGGCCTGCTGTTGACAGGTCGGCGGGCAGGTCCGGGTGGACGCGCTCCCAGTTGCAGGTAAGAGAAACTTGGAGAGTCAATGAGGAAGACCCGTGATCAACTTAGTCCTATGTATCCCCTTTTCCCCGAATGACCCGAATGAGGTACTAGCTACGACGGAGTAGAGCGCGCATGCGCGCTCTCAGGCCGCGTGCTCTGAAAACCAGGTCCCCCAGTCCTTGAAAAAGGACTGGAAACGCATTTGTTCGGGTGTTATTTTTTCAGTTGGCTGGGGTATCCCAGGATTTAGAGCTGTCAGCAAGGTTAGGGTCGAGCTCTCGTGGAGCCTGCATTCAGTGTGTGACTATTAGCAACCTGCCTCAAGTTTAAAAAAACAGCGCGCCCTTTCTCATTTTCACCCAACGGGAAGAACTCAGATTTTCCCAAATAAAGGCAGTTTATGAGTGCCACGGTGTGCTGGATGTTATGG
>JAQQAC010002629.1:9036016-9207268 GCA_029783875.1 Phataginus tricuspis
TTTTTTTTCCTATTAGATTGTAAGCGTCACAAGGGGGTGGGATTTTGTTGTCTTCTTGGACATAAGAGGTGCCAGTAAATACTGAACAAATGAGTAAGGCAGGCCCTGAACTAAGGCAGTGGCAGGTGGGATAAGTGGCAGTGGAGTCGGTAGGGGATGTTAAGGACCCAGCAGGCTGGACCTGAGGACGGGTTAGTTGAATGGAAGTAATAGGAGAGGGTCTTTGGATTGGACTGTAGAGTGGTCAGTCCATTCAGTGAGGTAGAGAAGGTAGAGTAGCTATCAGGGGAGGATGGCTGGGGATAAATCTGGTTTGAGGCATCTGAGCCACAAGGCCAGAGTGGGGTTGTTTCTCAGAGACCATGATGGACTTGGAAATCATTCAGGGAGGAAAATTGGGAGACAAATAGGAGGAATAAGTCTAGTAAGTTAAAAAGAAGTCCAACATGTCTCCAAAACCAGAGGCCGTACACAGGTATTTAAAAGGGTGGTGCAGAGGGTCAGGGGCCGAGCCAGGCACCAGTGTGAGTGTGATCAGGGAGTGGGCTGCCCCTCTGTGCGCCGCCACACACTCGGCTCGTCTTGGTCACGTGCTTGTAACCAGGGGACAAGATCCTCAGGCGAGGAGTGTGATAAGGGTTCTGAAAGTGGCAGCAGGAAACCGAGACCCCAAAAAACACTGCTCCGGGCCCCAGGTATTCCCATAGAGGGCTCAGGGACGCCATTCCCCAGAGAGTCCAGGTCAGTAAGACAAGGCTTCAAGGGCAGTCAGAAGAGATCCAGGATGGAGGGTGAGTTTTTCCTATGGAACAAAGGTGTCTGGGCTCCCAGGGTGGGGTCCTGAGGGAGAGGAAAGGAAGAGAGTACGTAACTTGGGGCGGTTCTGAGTGCGTTCCTAGTTTTGCTCAGGGTCTGCCCGGCCCAGTTTAGAGAAGCAGCAGCAAACAGAAAAGCTGCTGTCCCCCCATCGAGAGCGCCCAGGTACCCTGCGCTCTGGGGAGGCTCTCCTGGGTGGTTCGTGGCCATGCTTCGACAGAAATCCTAGTGCAGGAAACGGGTGCCCAGGGTAGCTAATCCAGAGGATCTTTAGTTTAAACTGGCAGGACTCACACCTTAAGAAGCAGTCATGGAGATTTGAGCCTTTGTTTGCTTTTAAGTTGTGCATAATTATAACCAAGTCTTACAGGGCCATGAATACGGTATAAATGTCTGTCTCACTCTGTTTATACACGTACACAGGCACACGCAAGCATACATACTTCTGCATATGAGTTAACATAATAAGTTGTTTTACAGAATTTTTGGTCATTGCCAAAATGCACAAGGTCTTAATAAATAAAAATCCAGCTGAAGAGACTTCTGTTTCTTCTTCAGGATACCACAGCTGCCCCTTACGCATTCCAAGATGATCCTTTTCTCATACCAGCATCCTCTGTGGAATCTGTGAGTGTTTTCATGTAACTTTTCTGGTTTTACGTTTTATCCGGCTGCTTTGGGTACATGAGTGCATGTGATTCAACTTAGTTATGAAAACCTTTGAAAAGTTTATAAATGTTAATAGATAAGTTGGTAGATTTTCTGAATCTTTTACTACTTTTATTGAAAAGTTTTAGAGATTGGCTGTCAAAAAGGTTTTTGATTTTGGTTTTTAATACTTAGAGCTCTCACACTAGAGCAGTCCACTCAGCTTTAAATGCATTAGTTTTATATATTTCAAGCAGTGTGTAAGATGAAACCTGAAGTTATGTAACACTCAGTAGCAGAGGAGGATATATACTACTATGGAATTTAACTTCTAATTAGATTTCCATATATTAGCACATTCTTTTTTTTTTTTAGGGAAGAAAATGATTCTTGCTGGGGGCATGTCTTTGATCTCCAGTGTAAATTACATGTAAATACCAATTTATATTGAACTCTTTTTCTTTACATAGCGTTCATTTTTATTGGCCAAGAAGTCTGGGGAGAATGCAGCTAAGTTTATTATTAACTCACATCCCAAATATTTTCAGAAGGACATAGCTGAACCTCATATACCGGTAAGAAGAGATCCTTGTGATTTTCAGATAATACTATATAAAGGTACATTAAACTGAGCTTTCATGGCTGATACTGAATGGCCATTTTAATGTCCTCAGTGTTTGGGTGAAAAGTCTTTTAACTTGTGTAGTCATTTTTGCTCACAATGCTAACTTTTTTTTTAACTCCTGTGTATTTCCTCCTCTTTTTCTCCATTGGGTTTCTTTGACACCAGATTCTTAGGTCTTTACCTCTCTTGCTTTTCAGCTTCCTTCAACAGCTTATCTACTCCTTAAGTGCTGGTGTCTTAGGTTTCCATGTTCAGTCATTTTCTCTTTTCCTAGCTGCATTCTTCATGCTTCAACAATCTTACACTTCTTGTGGCATATTTATATATCTGACCTAGATCTCTTTACTTCGAACTCCAATGTCCTGGTTTCTTATCAGTTCATACAAACCTGTCACCTCTTATTTTGAATCCAAATTGTACTTCAAGCTACTGCTTTGTCCTGTGGTCATGAAGAGTGAGCGAGTGCTCAGTGTCTGCTGCCTGTCCAGCGTTGGCTTAGTGCTGAGCAAAACCAGTGTGCTCTCCCCCCACTGCTTCCCCAAACACCCCAAGCGCAGCCTCCTGCTTCTCGAGTAACCACTCCTGTGACAGATCAGGAGGCCACTGTGATAAGTAAAAATACTGAAATCCTGAACTAATGTGTCCCGCGCAACCTCCCGCCAGCAGGAATGAGCACAGGACAAATAGGATTCTTCTGCAGCAACAGCTTTAATGCATCTTGAGAGCGAGATCACAAGCTGACTGTATGGCAAGGAGGACCCCGGAATGAGGGAGACGGTCTCCTATATAGGTCCCAAGCCCCGCCCATGACGTGGTCATTCCCCATAGGGCGTCCCAGGATCAGGCCAGATGACGGCGCCAGCGCCACGTCTCGCGCTTGCGCAGTACTGGTGTTTACCGAACCAGCAGCAGGAAATGGGCGCCATCTTGTAATGGCGGGGCGCGGCTCCCAACACTAATGTAGTAGCTCTGATGGTCCTTTGTTGGCCCACCCTCTCCCCTTTATGTTTTTCACTAACTGCTGCTTTTCTGTGCTTAAAGGTTTGTTTGAAGCTTCTGTGGGTCCCCTCGCCCCTGTGGTGGGCAGCACTCCCTCCTTCTGAGATCTCTTACTGTCATTTACCATTCACACGTGTGTCATGATTCTTTTCTTTTCTTGCTTTCCTGTTAGATTATGAGCACCTTGAAGATAGAGAATGACTTTGATCTCTATATCCCCATTGCTTTCCTTCTGTCTGACGTAAGGCAGTAGGTATTCAGTCAGTATTTGCATGTAGTAGTGAGTGAGGTAAAATAACATACCTTGGTGATACTCAATATTTAGAGTAAAAGAAGCATCAAGGGTGAAAGGTTTCTCTTGCCTTTGGAAACCAGGTGCACTCTAACACTTTTAACCAAGACTGGGAGGAGAAGAGAGATGATTTTAGCAGGGGAAAGTTAGTAAGTTGAAGTTGGGAAACTTACCTGAAAAGGGGATTCTTCAGATACAGGAAAAATATTTATGTTTGGGTGGTTTTAAATTTTTCTCCCCAAGCTAAGAGGTAGCTAAATAATCTTGCTTCAGAGATTATAGAGGTTTTTGTTTTCTTTTTTATTCCGTACAAAGACATACAAATAGTATCTGGTGCATAAACATGAATTAGAGCAGTTTTACTTTCATTTCTTGGTGATGAAATTCGGCCCCCTTTTCACCTGTACCTGTTTGTAGTAATTTTAGCCGTCTTGTTTTCCTAGTGCTTAATGCCTGAGTACTTTGAACCTCAGATTGAAGATGTAAGTGAAGCTGCCCTGAAGGAACGGATCAAGCTCAAAAAAGTCAAAGCTTCAGTGGACATGTTTGATCAGCTCTTGCAAGCAGGTGACTGCCGTTTAAAGCACTTGTAGGAACGGGGACATGGGCCCCAGCCCTGTGTTCCTAATGGTAGTGAGTAGAAGTTGCAGCTGTCACTGTACTTAACTCTGCTTGATGGCTGTGTCTATGTAGTTAGTAGTTCAACAAGTTATATTTCAAGTTCTGTTTTAGCTTCACCTTAAAAATTTGAGACAGAATTTCAGTTAGTTTACTGTGCTCTTGTGCTGTATTCCAGGGAAAGCAATTATGTAGCCATTCTTTTTTTGTTTCCATTTTTAACATTAGGCACATACATACTGTATTCACATTTCCTGTGTTCTTTTTGAAAGACATAAAACAGACCAGAAAGAATATTTGAAAAGGAGAGAGCACCAGTCTGGGATCAGAGGCTTGGATACTAATTCTAGTTCTTTAACTAGTTCTTACTCTGTGGCCCTGAAAGAGTCACTTAGTTACTCAGAGCTTCTGTCTCTCAAATCCTGTGACTCTGAATTGGATCTGAATGATTCTCCATGGGAATAAGTCTAGATGGCGTGCCTTGTAAAGTACCATGGGAATGTACTTACAGTAACACCAAAGGCAGCAGCATTGTTTAAGTTTGTGGACTCCACAGAGTACTATTCAGTGATGTTGGACACAAATCAGCCAAACCATAAAAGAGAGAAACTGGACTGAATCACTCAGTACAGTCTTCAACACAAGAAACATTTGCAGAAAACTGTTTGATTTGAAAGTTAGGTTATGTGGCCTGTTACGGCATTGGATGTACAAATGAATTGTTGTAGTTTATAATTTTGGGAGACTTTTCCCTCTGCTTGTTGAATATAGTATCTGGTAAGTCTGTACTAAAGCTCTCAGTGCTAAGATTTGTCTTCCTTATTTCATACACTGTATGGTGTAGGCACATGCAGGCGTTCAGTAAACCTTTCTGAAGATGGTATGTCCAACTGGTAGCTTAGAGTAACAGAGTGAGCCAGTGCAGTATGGGCTCACCAGAGGGCATAGAAGGTCTTACTGTCAAGCTGCTAGTAAGTGCCACACACTTTGCTAGGCATTTCACTCACTTCTACAACATCTTATGAGTTCTCCTTCATAGTCATCTTATACAGGAAACCAGTTATTAGGTAATTTTTCAGGGTCACACAGTTCTCAGTAAGACCCAATCAAATTACACTCCATAGCCTGTGTCCTTCCCATTCTGCTATGCTCTCTTTTCTGGGCTTTTAAATTTCTTAATGGGCATTTTTGTTATCAGTGTATTTTCTTTAGAAAAATGCAGTTGCTCTTTCTTTCAAAACACTAAATTTTATCTCATACATCATGTTGCCTTCTCTCCCTCTTAATAAGCGTCAAGATGGGAGCATAATGTTTTAAGCATTAATTTTTAAAAGGCTACTGTAATTAGACATTTATGCTAGTATTTCTAAGCAAGTATTTCCATGAGGGACTGGATACAAATGGAATAGTTCTGCTAGCATTTATAAAAATGGAACTGGGCCAGGGAACTAAGTGGCAATAGTTTGCAGAGTGTTCAGTTTTGGAAAAGATAGTTAAAACCATGAGATCATTTCTCTGGGGATATGAGTATGTAAAATATGGGAGCACACAGGGTCAGAATATATCTTGTATTTTAGTCTTTTCTGTTAAACCACATGGTTAATAGGATTGTGTCCCTCTGCATCTCTGGGTGTTTAAAATGACGTGGAGTACATACTCACCCATTGTTAAAGTGTTGGATGACACTAAATATGTAGCCAAGAAAGCCACAGCTCACAGAAGGGAGGGATTATAATTTCATGGGCTTTAGTTCTTTGATGTTTCAAGGTCTCTTTCCCTTTTTTTCCTCCTGCCCGCAGGAACCACTGTATCTCTGGAAACAACTAATAGTCTCTTGGATTTATTGTGTTATTATGGTGACCAAGAGCCCTCAGCTGATTACCATTTTCAACAAAGTGAAAAATCAGAATTGGTAATGGCTACTGACAGTGATTTTTAAGGTTTCTTTTATTAGTAATAGCTTCTCAGAGTAAGGCAGATTCTCGTACCATGTGTTAGGGTAGTAGGGATTTGTTCTGAGAAGTGGTGTGGTGTCACTAGCTTTGATAAAAAGTAGTGCAGAGGAAGAGAGAGATTTAAATAGTTATTTTAATGCTGGTTCCCTTAAAAATATCTTGACCTTGCCTACCACATGTAGGCAAAACTTTGACCAAAAATGTTTGGGCAGACTCTCTGTTGCTCTTACTTACAGTGATGGTATGATGTGTAACAGACAGGGAAAGACCCCCCTGGTGCAGCCTCGTCAAAAATTCAGAGAGGAGTGAGCACGCTCTGCCAGGTGTGTAGAGCAATACTGTGCCAAAGGCTGGAGTACTCATATTGGGTCAGACCCTCTCAGTCCAAGAGTTCTAGTCCCAGAAAAAGATACCCAAGGGAACTTTGGGATCATGGGAAAAAAGATGTGTACATACATTTCTCATGAGGAATTCATGTTTAAAATTACAGAAAAGCTGGAAACAAATTAGACATCCAATATTGGGTAATTAAATTATGGTAGTAGTGTTTTGTGGTGGTTGAGAGTACTAACTAGTGTAGGTCTGCTTATGTATGGAAATAGTCATCATAAGTGAGAAAATATGCTAGACAATATAGATTCCATTTTTATACTAAAATTTTTGTATGTGTAAGGAAAAAAATCATTGTAAAAATTAATCATTTCTCTATGAGTGATAGACTAAAAGGTGTTTTTGTTTCTGAGCCTTTTCTAATTTTCCTCTACTAAATGTGGATTATTTACATGCAGAGTAACAGTCCTTTATAAAGTGCATCAGGCAATGGCTTGCAGTCACACACTGCCTTCCAGAGTATCTTCTACATCCCCTGACCTGGCAGGCCCTTTGCAGAGCCAGCCCTGACCTGTTCAATGCCAACTGAGCCTGTCTTGCACTACCTTAGCCTCGCCCCAGAGCTTGATTTATAAATAAAGGGCAAGATGTAGTCTTAAAATTAATCTTAGCATGGATTGGTGTTAGACATGAATGAGATTCCATTCCAGATCCTCTGTCTTCTCTTGTTTTTGCCTGACAAACAGTGTTTCTGTGTGGATCTAGCCAGACCACATGGCCTCTGAGTAAACAGGCTGCACTGTTAGAATTTCCCATTTCTGTCTGTGCCAAGCTCTACAGGGCACTGGCTTCATCTTTCTTCAGGCTGTCAGTGATGGCTGTAAGGGCCAGCCGTACTTTGATCTTTAACTGAGCTGACTTATGCTGAAGAAAGTAACGTTTCTCTGATAAACGCTTACTGGGTTCTCTCTTTGCCTTCTGTGGGAGCTGTATTCCTTTGTTTTTCTGAAGTTTCCTTGGTCTCCTGATTCTGAGTAGTCTAGGAGAATGTATTCCATGGTCATCTTTTGTTTTATTTCTGTTGGTGATGGTTCACTTCAGGAAGAGGCCACAGAAGAAGACAGGAAACCTAAGAAGGCTGGCCATCAGTTTGGAGTTACTTGGAGGTATGGTGCACATACTAGAACCTTCTTTGTGGCTCCATATGGTATATGGACTATTCCCCATCACCCACTGAAGAAGATATAGTCTTGAAATATTCTAAAATATAATTTTTTTTTAGTGTGCAATATGTGTGTCACAATTGTCACTCATCTGCCTTACGATCCTTTCCACAAGATCTTTACTTCGAACCAGCAGTACAGCATTGACCCTTGATTTTTTCCCCTCCATTTACCTGTTAACCCTCACGTGGTGTTGGTTCCTTTGGTAGTTTTGATCCGTAGTCGTACCTTGCGGTATATACCTCTAATTCTGAAAGATTTGATATTTTTGTTTGTATCAAAATATACATATACTAGAATATAGTTCTAAATTAAGACTGCTGGCTAGCAAGCATAAATATTCAGCACTTCCAAACAAAGGTTGTGAATAACATTCAACTACTACTTGAGAATTTAAATTAATTGAACAGAACTGCCCAAATGAAAGAAAGGTATTTCACGTACATGTCTGGAAAACGAAAGCTACCAATTACTACCTAAACTCTTTTTTGAAGTGACAAATTGAATAGAGTCAAAGATTAAATTTCTTCAGTAGATTGTAATAATATCTTAATAGTTAAGAGCATTTTACAATACCATCCTGGGTCAAATTCTGATTCTGTCTGATTTCTAAGTAAGAGACAGAATCAAGATACAGCATAGTTTACATGACATTACCTTTATTTCGTTATTTTTAAAGCAAGAATGAGAATAAATAAGCTGGTTAGGCTATGGCATATGTGCAAAGGCTAGAATATAACGAGACTCTGGAGAAACCACTTGTCTGTGGTTGATTCTGGGGAATTGTATCTGATTGAAGCAGAGTTGGGAAACTTCACTATGTACCCTGTTGGACAGTTTGCTCTCCATTTAATACTGAGTATATTTTTTTGTAAAAATTTCCTTTTCGATCCAGTTCTGCCACTTAATTGCTAAGCCTAAGATAAGCTAAGGTTTCTGAGCCTTGGTTTTTCTCATTTGCAAATGAAAATCATCTCTCTCTCTCTGAGTGGTAAGAATTACTTGAAATTATATGCAGAAAGTGCTTGACACAGTGCCTATAACATTGTAAACTCAATAAATTATGGTAGCTGTTACTGCTTTTCCATATTTCCCCTAGTTCATATTTATTCTCTTGTGCCTAGAGCAAAAAATAATGCTGAGAGAATTTTTGCTATAATCCCAGAGAAAAACGCACACTCCTACTGTACAATGATCAGAGGAATGGTGAAGGTAATATTTGTTACATTTCTATGTTTTTGATTTCCACTAAATCACGGTGTTTGATCCTCAGAACTATTGACACTGGGGCCACATAATTGTTGCTGAGTAACTCCCTGACTTCTACCCACTGCATGCCAGTAGCACATCCTCCCCATCCCCCTGTTGTGACAGCTAAAAGTGTCCTCAGGCATACCAGGTGCCACGTGGGAAGCAAACTTGCCCTGGCGGAGGACCACTGCACTAGAGTGTAAGCTTCATGAGAACCGGGACCGTGTCTGATTTGTTTACTACTCTATTCCCAAACCTTAGAACAGTAGATGTGCAAATATTTCCTAACAATTTGGTGGTGATTAATTTTTATCCTTCTCTCTTCCAGCATCGAGCTCCTAGACAGGCATTAAACTTGTACACTGAATTATTAGACAACAGACTCCATGGTAAGTATGTTTAAAGAATTCCCCTCTGTCCATCCTTTCCTTCCTCCTTTCAAAAATGCAAAAATCTAAAAAAAAAAAGATGGTGGCACGACAGGTGAGACAGAGGTCTCTTCCCAAAACCACATATAATACGAAAATATAATTAACATAACTAATCCTGAAAGAGCAACAGGAAAGAAGGCTGAGCCAGACTGCATGCACCTGAAGAAAAGAACAGACCTCACAGAACAGGGTAATGTATCAAAGCCATGATGCGGCAGAACCCAAATCCTTCCCCCACCCCAGCTCACTGGCGGGAGGAAGAGAAACAGCAAGAAGGGAATGGAAGCCTAGGAATGCAGGAAACCCAGCCCTGGAGATCTGCTCTGGGAGCACAAACATACATTGCATGGTGCTCTGGAGATTAGTGGGAGTTGAAAGCTTAACACAGGTGGACTACCTAGAGAGACTGAGATTCCAGCCACTTGTGGAAAACAGAGCTCCACATCCAGATGTTCTAGGACAAAAGAAAGGTGGGCAGTCTGAGAGAATTCCTAACAGCAAGAGGGCTGCTAAAGGGGCAAGGACCGCACAGAGCTTCCTGCCTACAAGAAACAACAGGTGAACTAAATAGTCCAGGCACACACTGCCCAGCAGGTTGGGAACGTTGGGGACCTTCAGGTGCTCCATCCCCCAGGCTGACTACACAGCTCCAAGGCCTCCAACTGTGATAAGCAACCTCCTGCACCGCCTTCTCACCAGCGGGTCCCAAAAAGGCAGCCCCTGCCCTGGCGTCAGGCCAGCCAGCGGGAAACCCCACCTATGTCAGCTATAAATGCAAAGCTTTTAGGGGCTTACACCTGTGTGCTTGGCCCACTGGTTCTGGCAGTGGAGACAGGCATAGCAGCTGGGAAGCAGGAAACAGATCTTTCCTATGCCCAGGCACCAGTGCCACTCTCTTGCTAGCCCGGACATCACTCCAGGGGCTGAACAGCTCCAGAGAGTAGAGCTTCTGGGGGGTAGAGGGCGCCATATACAAACATGAAACATCAAAATGAACCTGGTTCAAAAACCAAAATCCTAAAAACACCTGAAAGGGGTTGGGTGAAACTGAACTCATTATTCTTCCTGAAAGAGATGTCAAAACAAAAATCATAAACATGCTCATGGAGGTACAGAAAAATATTCAAGAACTGGGAAGAATTTCCGATGGAGATTCAGTCATTAAGGAACAGTATCAGAAATGAAACAAAATGGAGGGATTTAAAAGCATATTAGATACAGTGGAGGAGATGGTAAATGGAATAGAAATTAGAGAAGAGGAATACAAAGAAGCTGAAGCACAGAGAGAAAAAGGGATCACTAGGAATGAAAGAATATTGAGAGAACTGTGTGACCAATCCAAACGGAAAAATATTTGCATTATAGGGGTACCAGAAGAATGGAAAAAAAAGGAAACTCCTTGAGGAGGTAATTGTTGAAAACTTACCCAATCAGGTGAAGGAGATAGTCTCTCAGGCCATGGAGGTGCACAGATTCCCCCAACACATGGGGCCCAAGGAAGACAACACCAAGACATATAATAATTTAAATGGCAAAGATTAAGGATAACGACATACTAGTAAAAGCAGCAAGAGAGAAGAAAGGTCACATACAAAGGAAAACCCACCAAACTATCCTCAGACTTCTCAACAGAAACCTTACAGGCCAGAAGGGAGTGGCATGTATTTAATGCAGTGAAGCAGAAGGACCTCGAACCAAGAATACTCTACCTGGAAAGATTATCATTTAAATTTGAAGGGGGGATTAAACAATTTCCAGATAAGCAAAAGCTGAGAGAATTTGCCTCCCACAAACAGTCTCTACAGTGTATTTTGGAGGGACTCCTATAGATCAAAGTGTTCCTAAGGCAAAATAGCTGTCACCAGAGGAAATAAAACTACAGTAAAGAAAGTAGAAAAATTAATTACTAAGCAGATGCAAAATTAAATCAACTACCCCCAAAGTCAGTCAAGGGATAAACAGACTACACAATATGATACCTAATATGTAAAGAATGGAGGAGGAAGAAAAAGGACGAAAAAAGAACCTTTAGATTGTGTTTGCAGTAGCGTATTAAGTTAGACTGTTAGATAGTAAGGAAGTTACCCTGGAACCTTTGTTAACCACACATCTAAAGCCTGCAATGTTATTAAGTACATACCTACTGATAATCACCCTAAGTGTAAATGGTCTGAATGCACTAACCAAAAGACATAGTCACTGAATGGATAAAAAAAACACTTGTCTATATGATTCCTACAAGAGACTTATTTCAAACCCAAAGACATACACAGAGTAAAAGTGAAGGGATGGAAAAAAGATATTACATGCAACTAATAGGGAGAAGAAAGCAGGAATTGCAGTACTTGTATCAGACAAAGTAGACTTCAAGACAGAAGACGAAGGATATTGCATAATGATAAAGGGCTCAGTCCAACAAGAAGATATAACCATTATAAATACCTATGCACCCAACGCTGGAGTGCCTACATATGTAAAACAAATACTAACAGAATTGAATGGGGAAACAGAAAGCAATGCATTAATTTTAGGAGACTTCAATGCTCCACACACTCCAAAGGACAGATCAGCCAGACAGAAAGTAAGGAGACAGAGGCACTGAACAACACATCAGAACAGATGGACCTAACAGACATCTACAGAACTCTACACCCAAAAGCAGCAGAATACACATTCTTCTCAGGTGCACATGGAACATTTTCAAGAATAGATCATATCCTAGGCCACAAAAAGAGCCTCAGTAAATTCAGAAAGATTGAAATTGTACCAACCAGCCTTTCAGACCACAAAGTGTGAAACTAGAAATAAGTTACGCAAAGAAAATGAGAAAGCTTACAAACACATAGAGGCTTAACAACATGCTCCTAAATAGCCAATGTATCAATGACCAAATTAAAGCAGAGGTCAAGCAATATAAGGAGACAAATGACAAGAATAATACAACAGTGCAAAATCTGTGGAACACAGCAAAGGCCATGCTATGAGGGAAGTATATTGCAATACAGGCCTACCTCAGGAAAGAAAATCACATATGAACAGTCTAAACTCACAATGAAATTAGGAAAAGAACAAATGAGGCCCAAAGTCAGTAGAAGGAGGAACATAATAAAGACCAGAGCAGAAATAAATAAAATTGAGAAGAATAAAACAATAGAATCAATGAAAGCTGTAGCTGGTTCTTTGAGAAAATAAAATACATAAATCCCTAGCCAGACTTATCAAGAAAAACAGCCTGCATCTATAAACAATAAAAAATGAGAAAGGAAAAATCACTATGGACACCACAGAAATACAAAGAATTATTAGAGAATACTATGAAAAATTATGTGCTAATAAACTGGATAACCTTGAAGAAACGGACAACTTTCTAGAAAAATACAAACTTCCAAGGCTGAGTCAGGAAGAAATAATCTGAACAGACCAGTTACCAGCAACAAAACTGAATTGGTAATCAAAAAACTACCTTAGAAAAAAAAATCCCTGAACCAGATGTCTTCACTGCTGAATTTTATCAAACATTTAGTGAAGACATACCTATCCTCCTTAAAGTTTTCAAAAAAGTAGAAGAGGAAGGAATACTTCCAAACCCATTCTATGAGGCCAGCATCTCTCTAATACCAAAACCAGGCAAAGACACCACAAAAAAAGAAAATTACAGACCTATATCCCTGATGAACATAGATACAGAAATCCCCAGCAAAATATTAGCAAACCAAATTAAAAAATACATCAAAAAGATCATCCATCATGATCAATTAGGATTTATTCCAGGGCTGCAAGTATGGTACAATATTAGAAAATCCATCAACATCATCCACAAAAATCACATGATCACCACAATAGATGCCAAAAGAGCTTTTGAGAAAATTCAACATTCATTCATGATAAAAACTCTCAACAAAATGGGTATAGAGGGCAAGTACCTCAACCTAAGAAAGGCTGTATATGACAAACCCACAGCAGATGTCATACTTTACAGCGAGAAGCTGAAAGGTTTTCCCTTAAGATCAGGAACAAGACAAGGATGCCCATTCTTCGACTTTTATTCAACGGAGTATGGAAGTTCTAGCCACGGCAATCAGACAACACAAAGAAAAGGCATCCAGATTGGCAAAGAAGAAAAACTGTCACTGTTTGCAGATGACATATTGTACATAAAAAAAACCCAAAAGATCTACTCCAAAACTACTAGATCTATTCTCAATTCAGTAAAGTTGCAGGATACAAAATTAATACACAGAAATCTGTTGTATTCCTATACACTAACGATGAACTAGTAGAGAAATCAGGAAAACAATACCATTTACAACTGCATCAAAAAGAATAAAACACCTAGGAATAAACTTAACCAAAGAAGTGAAAGACCTGTAACCTGAAAACTACAATACACTCTTAAGAGAAAGAAGATACCTATAAATGGAAATACATCCCGTGCTCATGGATAGAAAGAATTAATATTGTCAAAATGGCCATCCTGCCTAAAGCATAAATGGAAATACATGCCGTGCTCATGGATAGGAAAAATTAATATTGTCAAAATGACCATACTGCCTAAAGCAATCTACAGATTCAATGCCATCCCTGTCAAAATACCAACAGCATTCATTCTTCAACGAACTGGATTTAATAGTTCTAAAATTCATATGGAACCACAAAAGACCCCAAATAGCCAAAGCAATCCTGAGAAGGAAGAATAAAGCAGGGGGATCACACTCCCGAACTTCAAGCTCTACTACAAAGCCACAGTAATCAAGACAGTTTGGTACTGGCACAAGAACAGACCCATAGACCAATGGAACAGACTAGGGAGCCCAGATATAAACCCAAGCATAAATGGTCAATTATATATGGAGCCATGGACATACAATGGGAAAATAGCCTCTTCAACAACTGGTGTTGGCAAAACTGGACAGCTACATGCAATTGAATGAAACTGGATTATAGTCTCACCCCATATACAAAAGTAAACTCAAAATGGATCAAAGACCTGAATGTAAATCATGAAGCCATAAAACTCTTAGAAGAAAACATAGTCAAAAATCTTTTGAGTATAAACATGAGCCACTTTATCCTGAACGCATCTCCTCGAGCAAGGGAACCAAAAGCAAAAATGAATAAGTGGGACTATATCAAACTAAAAAGCTTCTGTACAGCAAAGGACATCATCAGTAGAGAAAAAGGCATCCTACAGAATAAGAGAATATATTTGCAAACGCCATATCCAACAAGGGGTTAACATCCAAAAAATATAAAGAGCTGACAAGCCTCAACAACCAAAAAGCAAATAACCCAATTAAAAAATGGGTGGAGGATATGAACAGACAATTCTCCAAAGGAGAAATTAAGATGGCCAACAGGCACATGAAAAGATGCTCCACTATCCATATCGCTAATTATCTGGTAAATGTGAATTATTAAAAACAATGAGATATTACTTCACACCAGTTAGGATGGCCAGCATTGAAAAGACTAAGAACAACAAATGCTGGTGATGATGTGGAGAAGGGGGGAACCCTCCTGCACTGCTGGCAGGAATGTAAACTAGTTCAGCCATTGTGGAAAGCAATATGTATGTTCCTCAAAAAACTAAAAATAGAAACACCATTTGACCCGGGAATTCCACTCCTAGGAATTTACCCAAGAAATACAAGTTCTCAAATTCAAAAAGACATATGCACCCCTATGCCTATTGCAGCACTACTCACAATAGCCAAGAAATGGAAGCAACCTAAGTGTCCATCAGTAGATGAATGTATAAAGAAGAGGTGGTACATATACACAAAGGAATACTATTCAGCCATAAGAAAGAAACAAATCCTACCATTTGCAACAAGATGGATGGAGCTAGAGGGTATTATGCTCAGTGAAATGAGCCAGACAGAAAGACAAGTACCAAATGATTCCCCTCATTTGTGGAGTATAACAACAAAGCAAAACTGAAGGAACAAAACAGCCACAGAGTCACAAACTCCAAGAAGGAACTAGCGGTTACCAAAGGAGAGGGGTGAGGGAGGGTGGGTGGGGAGGGAGAAGAGGACTGACATGTATTATGATTAGTACACATGATGGGGGGGGATCATGGGGAAGACAGTCTAGCACAGAGAAGACAAGTAGTGACTGTTTTCATCTTACTACAGTGATGGAGTGACTGCAATGGGGCATGAGGCGGGGGACTCCTAGATTATGGGTGAATGTTGTAGCCACATTGTTTTTCATGTGAAACCTTCATAAGAATGTCTATCAATAATAAAAAAATAAAATCTGCAAAAATCTTTGTAAGTCTGTGAAGGTCTTGCCTCAGTCATTGGCTCACTTCTAATCATTCCCTGTAGTATTGGTGATTGAAGCAGGAGTAGAGATCTGGAGAAGAGAGTGGTTTTCTGGTTTTGTGGACATGTAATGAGCCAGGAGCTACTTTTGCATGATCCCTTTGCCTTAAACTGAGCCATTTAGGGATTAATCTTGAAACCCAAATTTTGTTAAAGGTGTTTTCTTCTTTTATAGCTGATGTATATACCTTTAATGCATTGATTGAAGCAACGGCAGTGATTGCAAATGAGAAATTTCAGGAAAAATGGAATAACATATTGGTAAGGAGGAGCCCTCATTTTGTCTTCCAGTGGGCCTAAAATGTCTTTTGCTAGAAATACATGGAATGGAAACAGCGTTGATTGAGCATGTCATGGCAGCCACTGTGCTGAGCTCTCAGATAGTAGTTACCTGTTTATACCATCTTAGCAGCCCTGTAGTTGAAGTAGCCATGTCCAGCATGTGAGAACAGTTACTTGACCCAGAGCATACAGCTAGAATTCAGGAAGACCTGGGTGACTTTATTCATTTATTCCTCATAATAGTGTTTTTATTACACAAGTAATGCATATTTATCAAAAAATGATCAGGTAAGTTTTAAAAAATTGAAGTCACTGGATTAATTGAGGAATAGAAACCTTTTTATACCATAGTGTTCATTTGAGAAAGTAAAAATGCATAATCCATTCTAGTCTGTTCTCCGCTAAAGTCTCAAACGCACTAGGCAGAGGGCTGAAGACAGTTGGCCACCGTGATCAGGTTGGGGTGGGATGACTAAGTGGAGGGCTTCTCTGGCAAAGCCAAGTCACTGGTCCTGCTTGATAATTTTTAAATTAGGGGTGTAGTCACTAACCTGCTTTAGACATAGCCAGAGTCTTTTTTTGAATATAATAGTTTATTGGACAAATTCTCTACCCAGGCATAAAAAATATTTAACTGGTTTTGATTCACCTAGGAACTGCTGAAACAGATGGTTGCACAGAAGGTGAAACCAAATCTACAGACTTTTAATACCATTCTGAAATGTCTCCAAAGATTTCATCTATTTGCAAGATTGCCAGCCTTACAGACCTTACGTGAAATGAAAGCCATCGGGATAGGTGAGTGTGTGTTCTGGTGTCCCGAGATGATGCTGACCAGAGGTTTCAGATCCAGGCAAGCAGAAAAGGAACTGTCGGCTTTATTTGCCATTTACATAACGGATTGGGAGTTTACTTTCCACCATTTGGCACACTTATTCACATGTATTTCCTATGATGGGAGTGCCTTTATGTTCTTTACAGCAAACTACAGTGTTCTTTCAGTATTTTAGGTACTCTTGTATGGATCTCTTGATTCTGAGGAGAATTGTTCACTTAGAATTAGCTAGTTTTAAGTCTCATGATACATCCGGGCATAATTAGGTATTTGCAACAAAATGTGTGCTGTTCAGTAACTACTTTATTGAAAGGTATTTTGGGAATCAGTTCTCTTCAGTATGCTTTGGTATTCTTAAATGAAGAATCATACAATTGCATTAGCTATAATATTAGTAATAGGTGTCTGGACTTTTCTAAAAATGGTTCAATCTTTATGACACCTTCCCACCTTTACATTAATCAGATGAGCTGAGTGATGTCTTTGATTAAGGAACAGAAGTGTATCATCTCTTATTTAAATACTAATATCAGTATGGTATATAGTTCAGTATGCCTCAGTAAGCTATTATTTTGAATAGTGTGTTTGACTTATTTCTTTCTTGTTTTTTTCTATCCACCTGATAATTTGAGAACCCTCGCTTGCAACTTACCACTACATTATTCAGCTGTTCTGTCATAATGGTATGTATGATGATGTTGCATTAATTTATGTATGAAGTTGGTCCAGCTCCCTTAAGTTTTTGTGATTAGTAGTTGTAGACTACCTTCACTGCCTATCAGGTAAGAATAGAGGATTCGCAAAATTCCATTGTCTACAGCCAAAGCAAAAACTTACTCCCTAGCAGAGGAACCTTGTTTGAGTTGTAAAACTTGAGCTGGAGTGGAGGGAAGTCATTGACTGTATTAACAGTGCTGTGGGACAGCTAGAAGCGGGGCAGAAGGCCTTCACTTTAGAGTTCCTTCTGCTCTCCTCAGCTGTGCTGTCCTATAATGTTGCCTCTAGCCACACATGGCTCTGTAGTGAAAATTAAATGTAAAATTACTGCACTGCATTCTGGTACTCAGCAGGGACGTGTGGCTGCCAGCTCCTCTATTCAGTGATGCAGACACAGAATCTTGCCGTCTTTGCAGGAAGCTGTTGGACGGTGCTGCTCCACAGAACCTTAACCTTATTTTGAAGCCTCATGGCGGAACCTTGAGGCTCCATTTGTCGCCTACTTTTAGGTCAGCGAGTCCCTGATGGAGCTGTACTCTGCTGAATGAACTTGAGAGCAAGGCACACTTGAATTGAATTTTTACGTTGACTATTTGGCAGCTCTGTGAAAAGGGACCGGATGCCTTCCCTGACTAACGGCATCGGGGTGTGATGATTAAATGAAGTACGCACAGTGTCTTGTCCCGTGTTAGGAAGGCACATAGCAGGCACTCAGCATTCTGCTGGTTCTTACCCATTTGCCCCAACTTGAGAAAGCACCCCTGGGTTCAGAAATGACAGTTCTAGTCCTACTCTCCTGCAGTAGATTTTATACATAAAAACAACACAGAGGAACTCAATTATCCCTATTTTGGAGGGTTAATACTACAGAATCCACATCTCACTTGTTGGGAAGTTTTTTTATGTCTTAGAATGGGGGAGCTGGTAAGTGACTTTGTCTTAGAAACAGGTAAATGGTTTTCACAATTTTCACGATAATTGTATCTTTAAGATTGTACTCAGCCTTGGCAACATTGTAGTGAAACTGACGTTTCTGACCCCAGGCCCTGGTCCGTTTCCCTGTGCCATCCCATATCACTTTGGTTGAGCTGCTGAAACCATAGTTAGTGGTTCTTAGGCTTCCTAGGTAACACCTGTGGGCGTAGCTGCCTGCCAATTTGTAAGAATTAACCCAAAGAAGAAAGACTAAAAAAATGAAAAAACAATAATAATAAAATATATTATTATGTAACTAATAAAATCAGGAATGCTAGCAAATGGGTACATGCTTGAGGAAATTACAAAAGTCCGTCTATGCTGTCATTAAGACTATTCATTTGTGCGTGGATAAGGTAGAGAAGGGAATGCAGATGAATAATGTGGTATGTTGGGAATATTACAGGTGCACATTCTGACCTACTAGGACTCAGTTCATGTGATTTTTGAAGGACCGCCCACATCCATAATTCTAGAGTTTTCTTTTTCTTGATCTTCTCATCCTGATTTATTTAAAAAGAACAGAAATAATTACTAGCAAAACATGTTTCTTTTAAGTGTGCGGGCTTGGTGAGGGTATGATTTTGTGTGTACATCTGTCTCCCACTCAGTGAAGGCCAAGTTTGTGAAGAGACTATGTGGGAAGGGCAGAGTTTCCACGGGGAGCCCGTGGACACAGACCCGCAGCCGCCGCAGGTCTGCTGAGGGCTTGTTCTCTGTGGGTGTGTTAGTTCCCTCAGCACGCATGCGCGGGGCAGGCCTGACGCTGAGGGCGGAGAAAGGAGAACTGGTGCTGTACTAAGTGCTCTGTACCCGGTGCTCGTGCAGGAGGTGACTTGTGGTAAAACCCATTTGCTTTCTTGTCCTGCAGGCTTCACTTCAAAAGAATCATGTGCCATAATCTACAACATCATGAACGAATTGACAGGAAAGAAATTTTCTTCAAGGGACCCAGATGACAGTATGTACAGAAATTGCTTATGGAAGGCAGCCTATTTTCCTGAGCGCCAGTTAGTAGAGGCCTTGTGATGAGGACGGGTTAATTTAGCTTGGTAATCCTTCGGGTGATTATTCTGAGAAAGCCAGTGCCTGTGGCACTTGGCTGTGTGCTTCCTCTCCTCCTGAGTTTTTATTCCTTTCGGTTTATCGTACATTACCAGTTTTGTTGCCAGGATTTTTATTAATGTAGCTGACTTGCAAATACAGTTTACCCCACAGTAACCAAGGCTCTTGTGAACTTTTTCAGGTATGTTTTTTCAGTCAGCCATGAGAGTTGTGAGTACTGTTTCTTGCTTAATGTTCATTTTCCTTTTTCCTTTTACTCAGTTCCTAAATTTATCTGTAACTGGTGGGGGGCCTCTTCCTAATGGTTTCACTCCCTCTTAATGTTCATGTGTTTCTGTCTTTTCCTTCCGTCCCTCTTCTCTCTCCCCTCTCTCCCCCTTCCATCCTCTCCTCCTCCCCTTCCTTTCCTTTCTCTCTCTCTCTTTCTCTGAAATCTATACTAAGTCATGTAACATCCCTACTCTGTGTTTATTGTATATATTATTATCCTTTTTCATACCTTTGTTCAGACAAGGTTTCAGAGTATTTCATATTTGTCTCTTGGTAACTTTTATATTTGATGACTGTTGTTTTTAATTTTGGCTTTCATTTTGCCATGATAATCACAGGAAAAATTCCAAACAGGTTTCAGAACGAGTTAGCGTATCCTGTGTCCTAAGGATGATTTGCTCCCCAGGGTGGGGTGTACTCTTGAGGTTTTCCTCTGGGTACTCAGACCTGCGCTCCCAGGCACATTTTCATGGCATTTTGTTTGTTGCCTGCAGTTCCGTGTTCCATAGTAGGGAAGGCTACAGTTTACCTTTCATGGCTTTTTTGCTAGTGCAGTGATGCTGGAATGAGCTCTCCTGTCTTTTGCGTAAGTGGCCAAGTGTTTCATTGGACTGCTTTCTAAAGGTATAATTACTAGATCAAAATCATGTTATTTTAAATTTCACAGAACTTAAGAATTTGTTTTTTTCCCCTACTTTTAATTCATTTGCTGTCAATCAATACATTAAATCAGCATAAATATTTGCACAAGTAAAACTACTTTTTCCCTTTTGTAACGAGCCATTGTTTGGCTGATAAGGCGATGCTTAATTCAGAGCGATGCTTAACTACTCGTGAATTTTCAGTGCACCTCTCTCAGAGATCTAGAACTTGCTTACCAAGTACATGGCCTTTTAAACACTGGCGACAACCGGAAATTCATTGGATCTGATCATCGGCAGAAATACTATTTGTAAGTGTGTTGAAAGTGTATCCTTTTGCATTAATGGGGCACATTTAAGCAGCCGTTAGTAGATTCTGCAAATGGGAGGCTGTCGGTGGCCCTCGTGTTTCACCTCTGGTTTCAGGCAGCATGCTCCTGACCTGACACTCTATGTTAGCTGAGCACTTAGGAAATTCAAGTAGTGGTAAAACTGATTTCCCAGACTGAGATGTCTGGTATGTATCTTTTAAGCAGTTTTCCTTTATAACACTTTAAATCCATGTATCTTTTTTCTCTGTGCCCTCCTATTTTATATTTTTGAATTTGTAGCTGGGTGGATCCCTGAAGATTTCATCACAGCCTCTTTTTTTTTTTTTAAAGATAAATGGTATTAGAGCCCTAAGAGACTCTTTAAATGGGTTTGCATTAGGCAGATGAAAACAAGATCTTAAGAAGGCAGCCTGTTAATAGGTGATTGTCTTCTATGTGTCCAAATCCTTGCTTCACATCGAATGCTTTTTAAATGAAAATGATACTATACTCACCATGACCTGAAAGAGGAGGCAGTCACGAGGGGCGAGTCGAGGAGAGGAAGGTGCTGACTGGGAAGTCCAGGAAGCAGTTAGCACCTCTTGAATCAAGGGCATTAGTCCACGTAACTTGAAATTGTTTGGAATTGTTTGTAACTTGTAAATTGTTTTTAAATTCTACATAACATGTCAACACATAACTATGCGGTGATTTTAATCATTTCCCTATTGTTAAGGATTTTAGACTAAACAACTCTTTTTCTCCATTGCAGTTCCAAGTTCTTCAATTTGCTTTGTCTAATGGAACAAATTGATGTCACCTTGAAATGGTACAAAGACCTGATACCTTCAGTAAGAGATTTCTTTGTAGATGTGTTTGTGGGTATTTTTGCTGATTAACACTTTAAAAATATATTTGTATTTCTCTTAATCAGGTCTTCCTACCGCATTCCCAAACACTGATAGATCTTCTTCAAGCACTGGATGTGGCCAACCGGCTAGAAGTGATTCCTCAGATTTGGAAAGGTCAGGTTCAGCTTGTATGTCCCATCTCATCTCATTGTCCTACATTCTGATTAACAGACATGTTAACATTTGTAGGGATGAAAACTTCCATTTTTTACTAACTTGCATACATTAGTTGAGGTCTCCTTTAGGGTCACTTGTTCATGTTTCATATTGGATTGCATGAATTAAAATGTATTGAAAGTGACCTACATTCGTTCCTTTATGACAAGAAAAGGCTGGTTTCTGTGCACCTGACAAAGGAGAGATCAGTGCCGATTACATGGCATGCCGTGAATCTGAGTGCAGGACTCCAACCCCAAAACCAGCGCCATGCCCCAGACCAGTACATCACTGTGGGCCAATTGCAGACCAGTCAGTGATACTTAGGTTTCTAGTGTGACTGTAAAGTCAGTTTTTGTCTGCCTCAGTTTGCTTGTCTGAGACACCGAGGCCGTAGCCCTGCAGCCCTGCCGCAGTACTTGAGCAGACTGCCGTGGTGACTGTGCATAGGCGAAGGTGGATGGATTGCCACGGCTGTAGAGTGGGGTCTTCCGCAGGGGGCTGGGGGCTGCTCAGGTGTGTGTGTGCTGCATCTGGCACTTCACTGGGAGCAGGTCCCCAGCATTAGCTTTCACGCTCTTTTGTCCATTCTTACCATGAATCGTTCTCCTGATTGCCTGTAATCCTGGAACATATCTGGAATACATAATGTCAGCACCTTACTTTCATCCACCAAAAATATGGGTGACAGTTGACAATTGACAGAGGTCAGCCAAGGAGTATTGGTTTTACATGACAGTGATCACTTCTCACTGTATCACTTTTTTCTTTCAAGATAGTAAAGAATATGGTCACGCTTTTCGTAATGACCTGAAAGAGGAAATCCTGATGCTCATGGCAAGGGATCGGCACACAGCAGAGGTAGGGTCGTGGTGGCACTGAGGCTTGGTCACACCCTGACCCTATATCCTCTAATGCCAAGGGCCCTGTGAGGGTGATTTACCTGATTTCCCCCGTCATTTTGGAGAGCTCTGCCATCTAAATGTATTCAACCATTAGCAGAATACCATTTCTAAAGTCCCCCTCATTCCCCTAGTCCAAAGCAAACAACACAAAAACAGCTTCTCTCCACCCTGACAATAACACTTTGTGTTTTTCTTTTAAATTCCTATCTAAAAAGAAAACCCAATCTTTGATTTGAAATATTTGGCTAATCAAATATGCTGGGGTACAGCACTTCTTTTTGTTTATCAGTCTGTTGTGTACTATACATGTAATGTGTTGAAATGGTAAAATGCATGGCTTAAAAACTAATGGTTCTGTGAAAGCTCATGAACGGAGGACTGTAAACCACTTAGGCAGTTCTGCTGACTCAGAGCCTCTCAGCTGCAGGTGGCGTTTGCTGACTGTGCCGCAGACATGAAATCTACTTATGAAAGCCAGGGCGCCAGACAGACTGCCCCTGATTGGCCGGCCAACCCTCTGAACTATATAACTGTCCTCTTTTTAAGGGCTGGGAGAACCCAGGAAGCCTGGTGAGTATAAAACCACAAGTATAAATTAGAAGCATTTATACTTGCGGTCTCAGAGAACATCTACCCTCGCAGTAGAGTTTCTCTAGTTCGGCTGTATGACGGTGTGGTTAGTTTATCAGAAGGCAAACATGTTTTCCACAGGAGGACTTTTCTGTGGGAACTTCAAATTCCAACGGAAAAGCAGACTTTTGGGAGACCATTGGGTATGGTGTTTTTAAGTGAAGATGTGATTTGGTGCGCTAATTCTGTTTCTGTTTTCTAATTCTGTTTTCTGTATCCGTGGGCAAGTCGTTTGTCCACTTAAATAGAACAAAGTAGTCAGAGAATCCTACTTTGGAAAATGTTTTGGGCATATGGTTTATGAATTGCATTTGTGGGTGCTCCCACCTGCCCATCAGAATGTGGGCTTGTGTACTAGGACTTCAGGAGACTGGCATTTACCAGTACTTACTAAACACGGCCCTAACTAGAACCTGTCTTTGATTTGTGCCACTTTATTCTGATTCTGTGTTTTCATCAGCACCTCATGCCCATGGTAATTTTTAGTGTTTGTCAGTGGGCACATTATGCATATTCATTCTTGCAAAAGCAAAGAAGTCAAAAAAACACTTTGTGACAGGAGGTCACAGGGGGTTCTCTAGTTTGTTTTGGATATATGTGTGTCTGAGAGTCAGTGAGTGGGAGATGCTTGTATATGGCTTCTTCAGTGCAGGAAAATAACTGGAACATATGATTGTCTGTCTAAAATGTGGCTGTTCGCTGCCGTAACTGGTCTTAAGAGTGTGAACCACACATATGACATGCTATGCTGCTTGTGACATAAACATATGAGGCTCAGATTTGTTCATTGAGGCAGGTCGACCCACACTTGTTATGAATCAGGCTGTGATGATTGGCGCAGGGGTACAGACCTCAGCGGAGCCATGGGAGCTGAATGTATGTGTTCCTCTTTGTCCTGCATGCGGCGGGTGATGGGGGCACTTACATGAGACTGATGCCTCACTCTGAGCCTGCTCTTCTTAACAAGCTGAGGGCGCTGCACTCACGTGACTTGTAAGAGGCAGGAGATCATATGCTACTGCTTCCCTGTCTCCCAGCCGCCCACAGGATCCCCTCCCTCTCTGGGAGGGCCGAAGGGATCCTCCCCAAGAGGATATACCCAGCGCTTCTCAACACTGGCAGCAGATCAGAGTTGCCTGTGAAACTTGTAATACCTGTTCAGTCTAGGGGCAGGCGGCTGAAGCACCGGGGGTGATTCTGATGTAAAAACAGGGCTGGGAACCAGTGGAGCTCACAGATGTGTCTTCGGGAGCTTCCAACTGTATTCCTGGGAAGAACCCAGTCTGAGGCCAGGAGAACAGCTGTGGCCATCCCATTGCCTTCTGTTCTGTCAGCATTCATGATCTTTCTCCTGTCTCATCTTGAACAGGAAGATGTTGGACCTTTTCAAGAAGCATAATAAGATCCCTAGGTAAGTTGAAGTTTTGACCGGCCTGTGTGGGTACCTCCTGGAATCAGCCACCAGGGCTGGCTGCTTACCTTAGGGTGACTGGGGGTTCCTCATGGACCTCAGCTGGTGATTGGACATTGTCCTGATGGGCATGCGAATGGACAGCCGCTCCCGCTGTCGAGGGCCTCCTGAGACCAGCGCTGTTGTGTTAATCCTCGGTCGCTGCTCCCCAGTACACTGGGTATGCTGAATGATGCTCAGTGAGGGCGCACTGAGCTGCTGGTCATTAGTTCTTTGGCCCTTTAAAGTTAGACTTCATGGAACTTTGCCTCCAGGCTGTTGAGGAATTTATCACTGAACTTTATGAAATGCTGGATTTTGCATGTAAACCTTTTGACTGAGGGGGTTGAGAGGTTTGGTTGGGGAATGTTGACATTTTGCCTGTTTTGCAGAAATGAGTTGCTGAGTGAGTTTATGGACAGTGCAAAAGCATCCAGCAACACTGCCCAGGCCCTTGAGATAGTGAAGCTGGCGAGTGCCTTCAGCTTACCTGTTTGTGAGGGCCTCACCCAGAGGGTAATGGCTGAATTTGCAGTCAGCCCAGAACAAAAGTAAGTGGGTCCTGTATTGTCACCAGGAGGGAAAGTTATGAAATGGGAGTAGGATCTGCCCACTGAAATGTTTATTACAGCTTTCTATCTCCTGAGTTTTCTTCTTTACAGAAAGTCAGGATGTATTAATTTAATGAAGATTTCATTTGCATACAAGTCAGAGAGGCCTGTAGATCTGATTGTAAACCTTCTCCTTTTGTAATATAGTTTAGCTATATAGTTCCCTGTCCCCCAAACTGAGTTGCACTGTAACCCTCCAGTTTATTTTCCTTACAGAGAATCCCTGGGAAACCTAATTGCGCTGACCAGCGACAGCGACGGCGACGGCGACAGCAGTGAAGGCAAATAAAAGTGGACGAGTCAGGAACGGCTGCGGCCTAGCATAGCCGCGGCAGCCACGCCTGGGAGTGGACATGTTGGTATTCGTGACAGGAAGAAGACGGTTAGACATGGTGCACGGTGAAGCGTTGACACAGCACTCACTGACTAGGTTAAATACCCCGTGGATACTTACTAAGCCATTCATTCAAGGCTCACCATTTCAACAAAGCAGCGCCACCATCTCCTTCCATCGGATGCACTGAGGCCTGTGGCTCCTGAGTCCAGCTCTTGCTCTGCACACCTGCAGCGTTTGTCCGCCGGCCTCACACCAGCATCTTTTGTGGATTCAGCCTTTGTGGGCTTACGCTGGTACTTCTTTGACCTTGGAGAAGGTGTCTGAAGATAGTTTTCAAACTGCATCACAACTGAGACCAGGCCAGTAGTAGTCCAGTTTCGGGGGTATTTAGATGTGAAAGATTGTGCCTCTTAGAATTGACTGAACAGTGGCAGGAGGTTGGGCTGTGCAGCTGAGAGAACGACGACTGACCACTTCCATTTCTTTATGCAGCCTTCTCTGTCAGTCTTCCCACTATACGTGGGGCTCGTGTGAGCGTCCGTCTCTCCCTCTTCCTGTTTGGTCTGTGTGTTGACACCTCCTTCAGCTGTGCCAGACTTAGTGTCTACGTGAGGTTTGTGATGACAAAAGGATTGAAATGTTCTCTTGACGTGGTCTTGTATTGCTGGTAATCAAGCTAGTCAAGCACTTCTGCGGCTGACATTTCTCTTCCACAGCGACTTCCAAATGGTGCCGGGACCTCCCAGGAACTTGGGAGGTGTGCGGAAGCGTTCTTCCCTTCACGAGGGCTTCCACCACGGGCTGCTCTGCTCATGTCTGATTCCCAGATTTAAGGGTTAGCCTGAGTTTGCCAGGGTCGACATTTAGGGGCCACTGTACTGTACTGATGTCCATTGTATGTGTCTGTTCGGATGTCCAGTCACTGGGTTCTCTAGGCCAGGACCCAGTCAGACCTTGGCAGACACCTAAGTGTTGGTTTGTGTCTCCTCCTAGAATGTCAGTTGGAGATTCTGATTGAAGGACAAAGATGAGGGTGGGGCAGGACGCCGGTAGTTAGCTACCTAAGCCTTCACTTGCATCACCAAAGCAAATGAGCAACCTGGTAGGGCACATTAGCCTTAGACCTTGGTTTCTGACTTCCAAGGAGGACCTGCCTGCCTGGAAGCTTCTGTTCACTCCCTCCCTCCTTTCCTGCTGGGTTATCAGCACCTGCAAATACCTGGCTTCTTGGCCAAGCACTCAAATCATTGCAGTCTCTAAATACAGTAACTTCTTCCTTGCTAGGCCCTAACTGAAGCCTCACCATAGTTCTTTGCAGCTATGGAGGTGATGAGAGAAGTCCACCCAGATTGATCTTACATGAATTTGTACTGCAAAACATGTAGCTCAGTGGTTTTAGTTCTGTATTAAAGGTTATTTGAAATCCCGGGCAAATAACTACTTTGAACTTTTCAAAGGAAAGTAAGGCCTTATAGGATTGGTCACCATTACCTTGTGTTTGTAAATGTGCATTTCACTGACTAGTGAAATAATGGCTTTTAATAGTTGTTAAGTTCTGTTTTTCCATGCTAGGTAATGATTACCAATTTTCGCTTTGGGTCCTGGCTCTCCCTCTAATTTGATGTCTGTTCTTCACGACTGTCTTCATATGACTCAAGTACAGCATTTCTAAAAGGCATTTTTAAATGAGTGGCTTCTTGGTGATGTAGAATCCTTCTTTTTTAAGACAACTCTTACTGAACAGTACCAACATTTTCAGCTGATGTTTATATAGGAAAAATTATTATCTACAACCTGAATGAAACTCAGTTCAAAATTGTAAGCAAAAATGCTATGATCGAGAAATGTTAGTTATAATTCAGTTACAATTAGGAACAGAATCAAGTTTTGAACCAAGCTTTGGAGCACCATGTGGGGACGTGAGGCTTTAATGATACAGAGCTAAGGCAGCAACAATAATGGCAAATAAAGCAACCATATGTTAAAATGGAAATCTTGGAACTGAGGACAGTTTTTTTCTGAGTAACAGCAAAAAGGAGTCAGGACTCAGGGAAGGGAAGGGTGAAGAGAGTTTTGGTAGGTGGAAGACACTTGTTTAGTGTTGCCGCAGATTACTAATGTATGGGAATTAGAAACTAGGTTTTTTCTTCAACAGAACATTGAGGAGTAATAATAAAATGGACTGGCTTTCAAACTGCACAAGTTGAGATTAATTTTTGTGGTGACAACTAGAATATTTAATGAAATGTATTAGAAAATCAAAGTACATCACATGCAGTTTTATGATGTACTTTTACAGTGCAGTAGATGCACTTAGGTGGACAAGTATAAATGTACCTGATCATGATGGATTTTGAGGCTGGTTGTGGCCAAAAATTTTGAAAAAATAGAGATATACTCTGAGATTGTGAGTCAGTAGGAGTATGGGTGGTCAGGGCAAGTTTTATGGAATCATTTAGATTAGATCTTAGAGGTACAGTGGCAGTTTGCCAGAGAGGAGTATCCGATCTGGTTGGTAGAAGGCAGTGCGCTAAGACATGGGCGACCCGGTGCGGCGTACACACAGCCTGCGCAGTACAGCCTCCAGCTGGCCCAGGACGGAAAGAGTGCTATCCGTTTCATCTGCAGAGCTGCGGAGTTGAGAGTTCAAAAGCACCACTGGAGATAAGCCCAAGAACGGTTCTATAGAGCTCAGCAAGATTTTAAGACTCTTGAAAACTAACAATGTCCCAGAGGAGTGAAGGTCATGATAGAATTTATTCCCAGGAAAACCTAAGTTTTGCTGGCTACCAGTGGATCTGTTCCCACACGGCACCTTTGCTGGCTCTAGCCTGTCCCTCCAGAAGCCCTCTTCCTGAGGCCCAGGGCAGTGTCCTTAAAGAGCTCAATTAATAAGCCAGGGAAATCACCTCCAGGAGGAAAAGGGTCCAGTGGCTGGGTAGCCCTCAGCCTCCCTGCAAAACAGGAAGGCAGAGGAGCTCAGCCTTGGTGAGGCAAATGGACACTAGACCTAATGGAGTGATTTGCCTGGTTTTTAATCCTTTTTATTTCCCTTTTAATTCAAATTATTTTTTCTTGTGCACTGAGTTGAAGCAAGTCACTTAAAACTGGTGGGACAACTCATTTGGTACTTGGAGACTGCTTTTATCCAGAACCTGTTGCGAGAACAGAGGATTTAAGTTGATTTTGAAACCTGGAGGCGTGCGTTTAAATCGCTGGGAACACTGTCCTACAGCACCCAGGAGGGAAGCAGTAAGATGACCCAGTGTAAAACTAACAGATTGAGATAATGAAAGCAAGACAGAAACGATGCCCTGGCCTCTACCTGACTTCCATAAAGTAGAACGAACAGAGGTGTAACTTAATCACCTGCAGTTTAAGTGTAAACTGAAGCTGCCCTGTCCTAACCACCTGGGCTGTAGCCCCGTCCCAGCTTTGCCGCATTGGATTCCACCTACTCAAAGTAAAACCAAGAATCCAAGTATAAAGGTTCTTTTCACTTGAGGGGCTGCTGAGCGACATCCCAGGAAATGAGGAAGGAAAATGAAGGCCTGCCCAAGCAGTCCCCTTTCAACATCATACAATTTTCCAATATGCAATAGGGGTGGAGGGTTTGCTGAAGGAACTAACACTTGAAAGCCAGTGGTCTTCATTTCTTTTACAGAGCTCAAATAAACAACTCAGTATCCCTGACTTCTTGTGAGCTCAGATAGTCACATCTGAAGGAAGTTACTCCCACAGTCTTAGAGAAATTTGCTTATAATCTAATATTTTACATGTTTCATTAGTAAAATTACTAGTACTTCTAATATGACAAGTAGTCCACTTTGGAAGTTTGTGTATTTTGCCACTTCATGCCATTCCAAAGGGGAAGAGAGGCTGAATTTATAGCAGCCTCATCATCGTACAGTAAAAACACAAAAAGGCCCAGAGGTGCCACAAGTGCTTCTACTGCACAGATTAAAAACGTTACACAAAGCATGTGTTCCAATTGAAAAAAATAGATGTACTTTGTTGAACTGAAGATCTACTTAGGAGGAAAGTGAATATTAACATCAACAGGCCAAACCGGACCAGTAAGGGATGAGGTCAAGTGCCGTGCAGACCCGAACGTAACAATTCAAAGTCGGGCTGGTGTACACCGGCAGAGGCACAAAATAGAACCCCCTCCTCGCTCATGACTTGAGGATATGTTGCTCAGATAAAAATGCCTCCTCAGCCTCTTTGTGAATCATTAACCTCGACAAAAAAATTACAATTCTGAAAAAAAAAAAAAAGATTTTCATAGAGTAAGTAAAAGGAAATCTGTTGATATTTACCCAGTAAGGCAACTGTCCTAATCTTCAGAGAAGTTAACTAAGTGAAAGTTCTCCGGGTTTCATGGCAATCCAGTTCAAATATTCCACAAAATTATTCAGTCCCTTTAAGACTTCAGGCTTACCACCCCAATCAGTGCCGGAACCAAAGAAGAGCAAGGTCAGGGACCAGTGTTTCAGAACCGTGAGCTGTGACCTGTTTTAAGAGGTGAATTAATTTGTAAGTAGAGAAGACAACACCATAGACCAAAAAACGGTGCGTTACAAGTAGAAAGGAGAAGCAAGAGGTTCAAGAAACTCATGTAAATATGCACACGGGTTGGGGGGGGGGTGTACTATGGGTCCCAATGTAAATATTTTTTCCTATAGTAGCAATTTTATTTTAAGTTTGGGGTTACATAAACCATTTCTAGTGCTTTTTAATCCCTAAGTGATTTTATCTCCAATTACAAATACACTGGGCATTTTGGGTCATACATCATTCTTGAGCTGACCAACAGGAATCAGTTCACCAGAACCTTCAAAGTCAAAACAGACCTTGGACTTCTGGCACCCAATTCACAGCCTGGAAACTGAGTGCCCAGGGCTTCCTGTTTCTGTGGCTGTTGCTCTGAAGGAAGTTTTTCGCACACACAAGCCAGAAGTGGTCATTTTTGAATAGGGATAAGCTACTCCGTTTTCATCTCTGTTTTATTCAGTTTGCTCCATGGGTAATGGTAATGGGGATCACAAACATTATTTTGATTGGCTCACAAGCCTAATCAGTAAAACCTGAAAAACAGAAAATGTTACACAAGTTGCAAAGAAAATACTTCGGAAGTTCACAAACATGATAGTGAGTGGAAATAACGTAAGTGCAACAGGTGTTAACATTTAGAACACAGTACTTGTATAACCTTGTTTCTAGACAATTTTGGGACCATGTGGCAAACCCTTCATATATCACTGCTGGTTCCCTTTGACATGAAATAGGACTTCACAGAACTCTTTCTAGACCTTACTCTTGCTGCACTTGAGTGGTTCCTATTCCTACGGCGCTGGCATAAGCCGTCAGGATGTCCACTATCTGTTTAGTTTCTAGGGTCATTCGGGCTTCCTTCAGCCAGTCCTGGGCCACTCGTCTGGACTCCCCTTTCAGCTGATTAACAAACTTTGCTGCCAGCTCCAGATCACCATGCTCAATGCAATAGGAGGCATAGGACAGCAATTTAAACGGGCTCATGTCCTCTGGGCAGAGCTCGGCTGGTGGCTTCAGCTGCTGAGGCGGGAATAGGAGCAGGGACTGCAAGTAGGAAAGGAAGTACTGGTATAGGCTGTTTCTGGTCTCATCAATCATGGCTACCCTTCGGGCCAGTTTTTGGACAGCATAGAAACGGACTCTAAGGGTCTCTTCACTGTACACCCCACGGGTCAGGGACTCTGCAGGGATAGCCGCAGTTAAAGCCTGGGCAAATTCGCTGTCAGAACAGTTGACTTTGATGGCCTCAACCGCACTACCCAGCGGGACAGTGGGCAGGTCTGCAGATGCAGTCTTCATGCTGTACTTTAATGCCTCCACCGACAACCAGAGCTGGTGGGCTTTTCTGGCCTCCTCTTCAGCAACTGCATGACCTATAAGAAAAAAGAGGCAAAGAAAAACAAACACTTTTCTCTCCACCTGACAACATGTCTTTCTCATAAATCCAGTGTACCTTCAACAAGCTCAATCCACACATGTGGAAAGCAGGGCCAGGGAGTGCCTCTTCCAGCCTCACCCACCACTTGTCTCTGGCGTGGTCTTTCCTAGGCATGGCACAACTAGAGAAGGGCCTGATGAGTCATGGAGGAAACTAGGAGGATGTATGTGCACGGGCACCACGGAATCTCCCTTCTCTTCCTGTGACAACCAGGACAACGTGCGGCAGCTAATTCAGATATAATCATCTTTAGAAGTGTTTGAGAAAAAAACATGACATCTAAAATAGGCTGATTGATGCTAAGGCCAGTAACTTCATGCAAAGAGGAAGAACACTTAAATTCAATGAACTGCTAGACCTTGAAGTTCATCAAAACTTAGCTTATGTTTACCTTTATCTCACAGAAAAGATTCCATAACATCCCAAAGAAACCCATTTCATCACCATCCTCACTGTCAGGACATTTCTAACTGGCACGCGCAGGCCCCAGCATAACCCCCATCCGTTTGAATGACGGAATCAGCAAATCACCCCCAGAACAGGGCTGGAGTCAAGTCAGCAGACCTGGAGGGCGAGCATGAGGCCACACTGACCTCTGCTCAGGGCACATGAGACATAACAAAAGTGTATTGGGTAAACTGCCTCATAAATGGTAATCTCATGTCTGTCACTTAAGGAGTAAAACTTTATGTTGTTTAGATTTAATTTTTAGAATCTTTAATTTCCTCTCACCATTCTCTATGGTCCAACCTTATCAAATCTGGGGCTAATTTCCTTTGAAATGAATAAAGTTCCATCAAGTGACTTCAGCATCTTTATGCCCTGTTGATAACCCAGTATACATGGAACAAGAGATTTTCTAAGGAGCTGGACTGAATACAAAGATCTACAAGAGGTCCCTGTACTCACTCTGAACAGCCTGTTCAATTCCTCTTAGTCTGGCATAGGCAGTGTTTATATCCAGAGTAAAGTTGTCAACTTGCTCTTGACAGAGCCGACGAAACTGTAATTCTCGCTCAGCAAGTTTCTCGGACAGGTCCTGAAATAAAACGTAGTGGACAGAGAAGACTGATGCTGCCTCAATGCATGGCACCCGTTGGGACACTGAGTGTTCTGGCAACTGCTACACCAAAGGCAAAGAGGGCCTTTAAAACCTCAAAACAGTTGTCACGAAACTCCTATGTTATGTGTAAGGTTTCAAAAATTTCCTCAGACTCATATTTGATGTATAATTTTTTACATATTTACTGATGGGACGTAATGTTAGAGGAAGCAGACCAGGAGGGGGAAGAGACTATTAAAATGAGAAAATGCCAACATTAGGAAGTACAGTACCTATAATGCCAACCACACACAGTAACTAGGTTTAATTGTATTCAATATCCTCTGCTTAAGAGCTTATATATTCATTTTTCTCAGAAAAATACTCATCAAATGGATTTCAGTAACTTTTCACATTGGCATAAGTAACAATTCTCTGAGCAATTTCCTTATATGGAAAACCTCATTCCTTAGGAGACAAGAACAGTAATATAAATGTCTTACTGAGTAGAAACCAATCACGGTTAAAGGTATCCTGATAGATTTCACTGTGACTTCCAACTTAACCTCTTGGCAACTCTGCTCAGGTATGAAACCCTGGGCACCATCCCTCCATACACAGCAGTCTGGAGGTGACGACGGAGGTGACTCGGCCAAGTCTACATACCTGTATTCCTAAAGCCTCCTGTACCAACCCTCGGGAGCTCTGAAGGTCCAGATGACCAGGACGCACATACAAACTACCATCCGATCAGAAACGCAAGTATGCCTCCATGTAAAAAAAGGAAAAGGAGCAATTTTGCCAACACACAAAAGCCCCACTCCACCAAGGCCAGGTACCCTTGGAAATCTTTCCCCATTCTCCCATATCCTCAGAGGGAAAGACACGCAGGGCATATTAAAGGAAAAGGAGACTGTTACTACTGTAAAGGGGAAGGAGACAGAGCAGAGTTGATGCTTCGCAACAGTCCTCACATGTTCAAATTCGTATTTCAGTTCCTGTTCCTGTACCCTAAGGACATCTCGTAAGTGATCGGTGTGGGCAGCAGCCTGTCGCCGAAGCTGGGTCCTCATTTCGTTCTCCATGGCATCTCTGACCTCCTCTACCTGCAAAACCAAACACAGTCGTGACTAGTTCTCAGTCCTCCACACGAGCTCTCAGAAAAGGACAAAGACCGGTCATGACAACGACAGCAGCTTCCACGTCCTGAGCCCCTCTGCCATGCCGTGCGTAGGGACACAGGCTTGAGAATTAACAAATCCCAGATCATGAAAAAGACAGTAACTACAAAGACATGACTGCTTCAGCACAGCCATCTCGTCTCTGTGTCCTCGGGGACATCAAGTCTCCATTTTTCTCCTTCATGAATAATAATGCCTACTGTTAAGAAAATCAATAAATATCTGGCAGTTCCTGCACAGTTTCTTCTAAACAAAGAAAACTGCTCTGAAACTATGAGTTTAGATTCAACACAGGCCAAATCAAACCAAAAATATGAAAAGCCTATCGTGTCTTGCCTAACAATGAGCCACAGGACATATTACAAATTATTTAACATTTATTACCTAGAGTTCTTAACTTACTTTTTCTCAGCAAGAGTATCAGTGATGAATGAATCCCTTCAGTCCCTACAGAACTACCTGGGGCGTGCCAACCCGGCCCAGGCAGAGCCTGCTGTGTGCTTGGATGCACCGGGGCCCAAGGCACACACACTGGTCTTTGCTTTCATGTGCGGTCTATTTTCAATAGAAGAATCAGACACTAAGTAAGTAACCAAAAGGAACACCTGAAACTCCAATACTAGTTTCTAAGAAAAGAAACGGCATTTTGAGAGACAGCAGTACAGAGTCTACTTTATATTGAAGAGACAGGAAAAAAGCCTTGCTGAGGTACCATCCAAGCTTAGAACCAAGGTTAAAGAGAGGGGCCAGAACCACACACCAGGCAGAGCAAAGCCTCCAGGCAGAAGATGTAGTCAAGACACAAACACAGCACAGAACAAAACCAGGGCACCTGGTAAATAAGGGAAGTAAAGGAGGCCTGGTTTATAGCGAGCAGGATTCAGATCAAGGGGCCTTTCTGGTATAGGTTAAGAATCTGGATTTTAGAATAAATACAATGGGCAGTCAGTGGAGGATTTTTAGCACAGTAGTGTCTGACCCAAATACACTTTATAAGGACCACTCACCTGTGTAAAGACATAGGAAGATGGGTATGAAAATGGAACCCGTTAAGATGACAGTCTGGACTAAGGTGGTGGTAGTAGATAGAGGGAAGTGAACAAATGTGGGATTTCCTTTGGATGCAGAACTGGAAGGATCTGTCAGTGGACTAGATGGGAAAGTTGATGGAGGAACAATTAAGCATGAGCTCTGGCTTGAACACCTGCGTACATGCGGGTTTACTGAGAAAGAAATAAGCTGAGGGGCTGTGAGACAGGTCGGAGAGAATCAAGAAATTTGTACTGAATATGCTGAGTTTGAAACAACTAACTGAAAATCCAGGTGGAGATATCCAGTTGGCTGCTGGGTAGGAAGCCCGGGCCAAGGCAGAGGTCACAGCTGGCAACATAAAGGTCTCTGAAGTGACAGACAGAATCTAAATGTCAGAGTGCAGGACCGGACAGGAGCACCTGGAGACAGTTTAGAGGGACAAAAGGTCTCAGGACCAAAACCAGTGCGGGCCGACATTTTGAGAGGCTGAGCTTTTACAGAAAGGAGGTCCAACAGAAAGGCCAAAAGAATGTGGTCTCCTGGCAGCCAAAGGAAGAGAGCTTCAAGGAGGAAGGAATGGTCAGCTGTGCAGTTAGAGGACATGAAGGCAGGATGAGTAGCCAGGTTCCCCGATCAGTGATTTAATATGTGCTGTGCCCAGAGAGAAGACTGCAGGAGCTATTTCACCCATTCTTATTGCCAACTACTTCAGATCAGAACACTGGCAGAGAAAAATGGACTCAGAATCCAACAGACTCTTCCAGCAATGCTTTAGGGGAAGGAGGCTCCACCGGGAAAAGGTAAGCTAGATAATCCTGGATCCCAGTAGCTTGTTACTTAGCTATATTTTCCCATCTGCTCAACATGAAGGAACTCTGCTAAGTCAGTCCTTCCCTAGAAGTTCTGACTAGAGCAACGGTTAAAGCTCCATCCAAGACATGGGTTGGCATGACTTTTATAGAGCATTTTCAAGTCAGTGACTACTGGTATTATCTCTAGAAGTAGATAATCTTAAGTTAGATGCACTTTAAACATTAGACAATTATTCTCATTTCTACTACCTTTTTGTCCTGTTCAGCCTGTATCTCACTTCTGTGATGTTCTAATGCTTTTGCCACTGCAGAGTCAAACGCCCTCTTTTCTTCCAGCTTTTGTTTTTCTAAGGCTAATGCAACGTGCTGCTTCTCTGTGGCTTTCTGCTCTGCTAGCTCTCTGTTTAGTTGGTCAATGCGACGATGTGCATGAGCGATCAGAGAGTTCAGATCATCAGCAGACAGCTTGTCAGCTAAAAAGAAAAGCACATTAAAATGTTAATTTTGCCAGAAATATACATCTACAAGATAACTTGCTTCAATTGATAATAATTTAACAGCTGTAAACAGAAGCAAAGAGTAGCTAACATCTGAAAAGAGATCTAGCTTCTCCAATGCAATCATAAATCCACAGCTCATGTCCAACAACTGAGGTATTTTCAATCCCAAGTAAAGTAACTTAGGTAAGCCTTCAAGTATATAATCAGTTATTCTCCAGGAACAGAAATTAGTATTTCCAATATGAACTAATTATTAATTGGTTTTATAACTCATAATTGTGCCTCTAAAGACAGAGTTCACATATACAATCACTTCTGTATTTTCTTTCATGCAAAAACCTATGACTGGTTATAATAAGCGTCCAATATTAAACATTCTTTCCTGCTAAAACTAGAACCAAATTCAAATTCTCTCAGACTTTTTCCTAGTAAGAGTTTTCATACCCTTCCTTAACAGCTGATATTAACAACGACAGTGATCTGTGGCCAGACCTATCCATCAGAATCACTCGTGGAGTTTTTTCAATTACTTGTGCCCAAAGGTTCTGACTTAGGCTTAAACATGTTTTGTTTTCAGCAAAATACAGCATGTGGGAAATACTGTATGATAAATAATTCAACCCCACAATAAATAGATTGAAAAGTGAAAGTGGGGATAAGAGATTTACTGACCAAATTCAACATGCGTAGCTCCCTTGGGTATAGATTCAAATAAAACAAATAAAAACTCATTCTATAAAATGATCAGGGATATTTGAACATTGATAGACATTTGCTGACATCAAGGTATTGTTTCAGATGTGATAATGGTGTACTGATTATGCTTTTGTAAAAACATACTCCAAGTATTTATAAGTGAAAGGATATGATACTCAGGGTCTTCAGCATAAGCTGGGGGAGTAAGTAAGACTAAACCAGCCACGTACTGATAATTGCTGAAGTTGGGTAAAGGGTCCACAGGAGGTAGTTGGTTTTCTCCCTTTTTAATGTTTGAAATTTTATAAAATAAACTTCATTAAAATGTTGTACATAATATATTTTATACATACACACACACACACACACACACACAGTATCTACAGGTTTCCGATCACTTGGTGAAGCATTTTTATTCCTGAGAGCACAGATATGTCCAAAATACACAAATCAGACTTACCACATGCAACATAATTCTACTTTATATTATTTATGTGGCTTAGTATAAGAATCATAAGCAAAATAAAACTTCAGTCTTTTAAGACTCAAAACAAAAGCTTTTTTTAAAGATAAAAAAACAATTACTCACCTAAATCAGAAATATCTACAAAAGAAAAGAAGATTGGTTTGAAGAAAAAGAATTTATACATTTCAGTTATTAATCATTAAACAGGAATATCCAAAAGGAAACAAGGAGGACTTGAAACTAGTAGTAGAAAAGTGTATTTTAATCAGAGAGCAAAATAATAGTTTATTTCCTGAAATTTGAAAGGATCATAAAACAAGGTAAATTCTAACATTTCGGAAAGTAAGAGTTATTGATATTAAAAGTAGTTTTGGTTTCCAGGGACTCACCTCTATTTTTGCTAAAGCAATCAACTTAGCTTTTACACAGAAACTATGATTCTCTTCCCCTGCTCCATTAACATTAGTTCCCAGAGTATTTATTTCACGAAGTCACAGTCCTGACTTTGTTCTCTGTACCAGGCCTCTCCTACCATTTCATATACCTAAGACATTAACCTTTCTTCTTTGGAAATGTGAAAACAGTGAACTCACCTTAAATCTGCACTTAACCTATGCAAACTAGACTAAGAACTATGACTGCCTGATTCAACAGTAAGGGAGGTGTTCATAGTTTAGCCGATGACCCCCACTGTACTCACAAAGACCACCAGCACCACCGTGTGAACACCTGACAGGCAGACTCCTGCCTCTCAGTATGAGTTTCCTGACACCCTGGGTATGACCCTTGGCTTTAACAAGTTCAAATGCAAGTATTTTCATCCAAAATACTCTCTAGAAGTCAAACACTTAATCTGGTAGTAAACCAAAGAAACAAGGATCTGTCCAACAGAACATTTCTAAGTCTCCTTGTGTCTTTTATGAGTAACATGCATCTTCTTGAGCACACAGGCGGGGACTGACCTGTTGGGTCAGGGAGTATACACATCGTCAGCTTCACTACAGAGTCTAAGTCAGGGTTCAACAAATCAATTGCTAAGTGACTACTTCTAAGTTTCTTTTTTTATTTTGGTGTCATTAATGTACAATTACATGAGCAACATTATGGTTACTAGACTTCCCCCATTATCAAGTCCCCCCCACATACCCCATTACTAAGTTTCTTTACTCAGTGCCCTTGGCACACACACTACATGGCCCCCAACACTGTCCTCAGATTACTCACCAGCTTTTAACTAGCTTCCTTGTCCTCAGACATCTTCCTACACTCTCAATCTCATAAAAATGAATCTTCCTCCTTATTACAATCAGACCACTACTCAAAACCCTGAAACAGGGTCCCATCCTGCAGTACGGATCACTCAGGCAGGGAACTGTGAAGCTAGTAGGTAAGAAGAAAACCCTGGCTCTATCCTTAACCTTGGGAAAATTACTTAACCTCTTTGTGCCTTGGTTTTCTCATCTATAAAATAGGCATAATAACAAAACTCACCTCACAGGGTTGTTATGAACTTTAAGTTATAGATATGAAACACTCAGAATACAGTGCTAGACATGAAAGAATCCTCAGTGTTAGCTATCGTATGTTTGATACTGTGCTCAGCTGTGGAGAACGCAGAAATAAGTGTCAGATGACTATCACCGGGACATTTATAACTTAGGGAAGTAAGACTAGGAGCAAAATAACTGATAACACAAACCACTGCTAACGAGTTCAGTAGAGGTCTTAAATGAATTCAGATTTCAGAGGCGAGGATATCTACTGAGGGCTGGGGTAATCGTGGAATAACTCACTACCTCCAGAGGTACACAAGAAATCACTAGCACTGGGAGGAAAACTGGCTGTAGACAGGCATGGAAAGGAAATTTCACCAGATGCCACCTGTACCTTTCAAATTTTGTGTTATGTGAATGCATATATGATCTACTTTAAAAATTAATAAGAAATTCAATGGAGGTTGTACAGAAAAAATAATTCAGAGATTGCATTGCAAGGGACTTTCGCTTTCTACATGGTACATTTCTTTAATGCCAGTTTTCTCAACCTTGGTACTAGTGACATCCTGGGCCAGGTAATTCCTTGTGGGAGTCTATTATGTGCACTGTGGGATGTTTACCAGCATCTCTGGCCTCTACCCACTAGAGGCCAATAGCTCCCTGCAGTGTGATGGACAAAACTGTCTCCAGACATTGCCAGATGTCCTCGGGGGGGGGGGGGGGGGAACAAGCCCCGGGTTGAGAATGGCTGCTTTTATGTTTTCATGTTTTACAATGGACATTTTCAAAATGAGCAAAAGAAGTTTTTAAAAGTTAAGACCTTCAGAGGCTGGCATGGAAAAATGAGTAGGATTTAGCCTAGCAAGAAGACCAAAGACAGGTATGTTAGATGAGGGAATGCAAAGTCCTAGGTATGGCACTTGTAACTAACTCCACAGGCAAAGCCTGTCCTGCCCTTTCAACCTTATTTCATTTATTTCAGCCAACCTAGACTCCCTACTATCTAGCAATGTCACTTTTATGCCAAGGAGCTTACACCAATGGATAGAGTGGATAAGAATTTCAGAAGGGTAAAACAAGGTAATGTGGTAGAGTGACTTATGGAAGATGAAGATGAGCAGGGAAATGTCAGCAGTGAAAACACCCGTTTCAGCTGTGATCTCAATGACGTGCAGCCCTTGGAGAATTCTGATGAGGGAAATGGTGCAGATGTGGCTTAACAGTCAGCTATCCAGGCTGCCAATCTGCTAATCAGATTAAACAACAATGTGCAGACAAGATTCACTGTTCCCAGACTGCACTTTGCGTGTGTGTGTCTCCATTTTATCCTCTCTTGTAAGTCCTGCTTTAATTTATTTTCTCTGACAGGAGTCTGATATTTTCCTCTTACATGCATCAACTGCACTCAAAAAACCAACTGAATGTTCAAGGTCTTTTTTGATAGCCTTGACCCCACTTCTTGCCATTAAACCTCCCTGGCCTGCCATCATGCAGATAAAATTCCTGCACTGGTCTTCATTACCTGCGCTTCTTAGGCAAGCCATGTGCCATGGTGCAGCCTTATCCCCTGCAGCCCACAGAGGCCTCTAATACCAGGTCTTCAGATCCCACCTCATGTTCAGTTTCTGGCACTGGCATGTAAATACTATTTTGCTATGTGACTATTCCCTGCAGTTACACTATGTAATTGCTTAACCAACTAAGTTCCCTGCAGACTCGGCTATGTGCAAGTGACAGCCACACAGCCCATTGCTGTTTTGCTGCGTGTCCCCAGGTGAGTTCTCAACTACGAGGTTGTCACAGTGCAGTCCTAAGGAGTGCCTTAAGTAATTCATTAAGAATATTTTTAAAGCACCAAAGGTTTTGAATAATTTTATATGTGTGTATATATATATATATATATACACACACACACACACACACACACACACACACACACACATAATATTCTAATATAGTGAAGGTTATAATGTCACTCTCACTCACATGGATTCCAAACTGTTTTTTGAGTAGCAGAAACCAGAATGGAATCATGGACGTGGAATTAAACACTAGCTGGACCTTGTGTCCACCATGGCTAAAACCCTGGGACTGCTGTCACAGGTGTGTCGCCTGTCATGGCTGTACTGAAACACAATGTTGAAAACACCATGCTGTACCCCAAAAGGGATGTACTAGAAGGATGGAGTTGAGGCAAATTTAGTTGATCAGTTGTTAAAAAACGAAAAAGGAAACCAGCAACACTTCAAGTTATACTTACTCATCCCTTTCCACCCTGGCAAGACTTCTGGAGTGATACTGTCTAGCTCTCGCCTAAAGTCCTCCCGGGCTTGAACCACCAGCTCGTGATACTGAGACACAACTTTAGCCTCAGACTGAGCTGCCTGGACCTGAACAAATACAAGGGGTATGTGGTTAAGGTGAACAAAAAGTACCATAAATATTCCAAACCCTAAAAATTATATCCGTTTATTTATTTAATTTGGTTGGGAATGTATAAAAATAAAGAGAAATCTAAAGCTTAGAAAGAAGAACATAAGCCCTGTCTTTGTTTCCTTCTAATTCTATTCAAATGCATGGAAAAGCCCTTTCCCATCTTACTGTGTCCTGTGCCTTTCCTGGGGTCACAAGAAACCACCCATAGAGATTGCACAAGTGCAGACAGAAGATATGCTACAAAATGGAAATTTCCCTAAGTGCTAATAGCCATGAACAAAAATGCTGCCTATTATAAAAAGTGTCAATAATACTGAACTATCTACTTTGTATCCAAGGCAAGTTTTTAAAATTAGTAACAACCAGAGTCTTTGCAGGAGGGAGAGAGAAGGCATGAATCTTATTATTTTCCTGATTTCTTAAAAGCCTTTGACTAAAGGATAATATTTTTAAATAAAAAATACTTGTAAAAGACCTAAGAAACACACCTTTTGGACTACATTATCCAGATCAATTATCATGTTGTGAAGTTTCCCCTCTGCAGCAGTTATATGAGATTTGGCCCCAGCAACCTCTTGTTTCTTTGCATTTTCAATTAAACTTTTCATCTTCTCTAAGTCTTCTCTGGAAACCAAAAACACAAAACAGAGATTTAGTATTATTCCTTGTCAACTTTACTAAAGAGTCTGATGTCAGTACAAGATACAATTGTTAAAAGTCTTTGGAAAAAAATGTAATTTGAAAAAAATTACTCAATACGTCTTCGTGGTCAGTAAGCAGAGCAGCTTTCCTCACCAAAACCTGAAGGCGCCTGGGCCAGAAGCTAGATTTACTACAGTGAACCAGGAAGTAGCACGGTGTATAGGAAAACACACAGGCTTCAGAACTCAGGAGACGTGGATTCAACTCCCAGATCAGCTTCTTTGCTGCTCACTCTTAAGTAGGCATTAGGGGTATTCATGAGAAGTACCCAGACAGTACCCAGCACATTGAGAGCACTGAAAAAATAGCATCTTCTGCAAGGGTTAGGCGGACTCCCCTGCCAAAGAGAGTTTGTGGAAAGCAAAAGGAGGAAGCCAACAAGCTTACTGAGCAACAGCTGGGTCTCAGGGATTCAGCATGTCTCTCAAAATTCAGAATGTTTCCCAAATCAGATGGACTGTGGTCTACCCATCACAAGATACAGAACTCACAGCCCCTACTAATGGTCTCCTGATGGGAGCATAATGTCTTAATTCTCCTAAATGATATGCTGGCTCTATTAGAAGGCTTCTCTTTCTCTATGAATAATAAATATTTTCTTACAAAAAACAGCAAAATTTTGAATGACAAGATTCCATCATTATCATCATCAGAAGTTGACCTTGTACTTGGTTTGCTTGCTTGATGCTAGTTTTAGTCAGTTCCCAGTCAAGGTAGAGGTGGCTGTCACAGAACTAAACCTATTATATACTAACTACTTGGTAGTTAAAGAAGAGAGATTTTCGTGACATACACTCCAAATTCTGATAAAACTGCTCAAACCATCCCAGAAAAATCTGTAAATTATGACAGAATCTTGGTAAATCTGTAAAGATACCTCACCTAAGCAATAACCCAAAGAAAAACTTTTTTTTATGTATACAAGATCCTTTACATAGGTTTCTGCCAAATTTATTTTGGCCTATTTTATTCCCTCACTCCTTTTTAAAACATCTGTGTTCCTGATACCAATACAGACCAAGTACAGGTGTAGAGGGGAAGGAAGGGTTTCTCTGCCTCCTCTTTCTATACAAACAGTACAAAGACATCCCAGCCCAAAGCAGCCACCAGGAGGCCCTGATTACTTGTTGAAGTCCATGAGTAATTACTTGGCTTTGAGGAGGGCATCAGCCGCCTCATCTACTGCCTTTCTGCGTTCCTTCAACGCACCTTCGACTGTGCGCCACTGAGCTGACTTCTTCTCACCTGCAATCTAAACAAAGTTCAAACTATGTAAACATGAATAGCTGCTATCATTGTCACAGGACAGGTTAACTTGACTAAATGCAGAAACAACATTAAATTCAAAGCTAAAAACTTACAGACAGTATTTCTCCAGAGTAGGAACTCTTAATCTAAGGTTCATGGTTAGGATCAAAAAAGTGCAAAAACCATCTCCCACCAACTATCCCCCAATCAAAACTGTAAAAGACTGTGTTCCAGTGCACATAAGCATTTTCTAGCAAGATATCTTTGCTACATTCTCAAAAGGAGATAAGAAGCACAGAAGGTCAGTAACAGTAACTTTTCATGAATTATTTGTTGATTAAATATTATTTAATGAAACACCAAGTTAAAAGTTTAATTGCATGTCTGTCAACCAATCCAAAATTATAGTTTAAGGATAAGTAGAAAGTTTATACATTTGTAGGCTCCTTGTTTCTCCAAAACATTATCCTAAAGAATGACTCTAATTTGTTAAGGTGAAAATCAACTATTGTCAAAGCCATCCTTGAGCTGAATATTACAGGATGCGAATTATATATATATAAAGTCTCTTTGAAAATTCCTAAGGCAAGTCCAACATGTTTTTACTACTCCTCTTTCAGCTGAGCAGAGCTAGCTCATATTTAGGGGACACACCATACCAAATAGAAGCAAAAAACCACCTCTAACACTGTAATCACACTCAATGCAGCAAGATGCACTCTGACAGGTGCCAGGAACCCAGATCACTGAAAGATAGGACGAGTCTGGCTTCCATCCTCCCCTCATTCTGCATTACATACACAATAAGTGGAATGTTATTTGGAATTATCTGAACTATTTAAAATTATTTTTAAATTAACTATTAACTACTTTAAATGCTTTTTTTCCTCTTGTTCCTTTTGCCGAGTACATAAAGTGAGTGTGTTATGGGTAGACATGAAGTAAAACCATCTTACGGCTTACCTTATAAGTACACTGTGCTAGGGCCCTGGAGATAAACAGGAACTACTAAATTACCACAGAATACTTTTATTTAGGAAAAAGACTAAACTGATTCAGTAATTGTATTTCAAATCACCCAAAGAGGGTCACTGCAGGGGATGCTAAGTCACACACCCAGAACACGACTGCCCTCTCGACAAGGCATCCTGCGCCCTGGACGCCCACCTTCTATTTTCCCTTGCTCGGCCTGCCTCTGCAGCCGAGGCCTGCTACCCTGGGACAAGGGCTAAGCAGAAGGAATGCCTCTGTTTTGGATCATGGAGAACTGTCCTTCAGAACCACCGTCCACATTATCCTCCCACTGACATCTACTAGCGTGGTCTCCACTTTAAAGGTACATCTATTATCAGGGAAGAGTTTAAAGAAACAAGTCCCTTAAGCTTGGATTAGCCTTGCCACAGGACCTGCAGCAGACCAAGGAAGCTTCTCAAAATGCAATTTTTAAATGCTTAAAATGAAACTACAAGATTACAAAGGAACCCAAGTATACTGAAATCTGTTCATAATTTTTTTTTAATTTTGTGAAATAGAACCCAAGATCTAGCGGTAGGACTAATAAATACCCTTAGAAATATTGATGGGCACAAATGATATTTCAAGAGATATGCAAGTACTATAAAGTGATAGAAAAATACCTGTGCTTTCTATTGGTGACAATTCTAACACTACTGTGGTTTGTTGCCAATATACATAATTGAAGGACAAGGTTTTGAGGCTACGGAAAATACTGAAGTTGATGTTTCAGTGAACTCCCATCTGAGCCATCTTGCAAAATAAAAGACTTCAAGAAAGGATGCTAGTTTCAGTCATTTCGGCTTCTTGTCATGTATAGCAAATTTTCCAAAACTTAACAGTATGCTAGAAGATCCTGGTATTTTATTGAGGAGAATTTTTCATAATTAAGCCAAACAGATTCGTAAATCACGTAAGTGTAAAGACATCTGGAAGCCAAAACATGTCTCCCTTTGTTGAAGGTATTTCTGCTTATAGAAGTCTAAGGATCTGCTGCCTTGTACACAGACACTAGATTCCCCTATGATTATGTCAGGTCTAACTGTTTCCAAACACTGCTTTGAGAAAGTAATTCACTACATATTACAGAACCCATGTGCACCTAGCTTCTTGTACTAGAAGAAAAGAGAATCTGGGAGAGTCCACTTTTAACATTTCAAAACTTGTCTTCACATATTTTCCTGACTAGTTTGTAACACCAGCTAATACTCCCTAATCTAGTTAACCGCTACTGTATGGTGTCCTGTAGCTGTAAAATCTTGATGGCAGTAGATTTCAGGCTGCACTGCCCTATGCATTCAGTGGGACAAGGAAGCACCCTTTCATTGAGCCTTCCACCATCACAGTACCAGGGACATTTAAAGCTTCTAATCAGTGTCCTTCTGAAAATACTGGTCTATACTTGGTTTGAGCTAAACTCCTGAAATCATGCCATTTCCAGCCTTCCCACACCTGTATAAGCAGCATATTAAAAATTCTTTGTTTTTTCCACTTTTCTGACTGAATTCTGACAGCAAATTAAATTTTTTTCCTGAACTTTGAATAAAAGAGAATTTTCCTCAAGTTTTCAAAGGTTGTATTCTCTGGCTGCTTACATCAGAGGTCTAATTTGTTACTGATCATGTACAATCCGGATTCCTAAGATTTATAGTTTACATACTTATTTTATTTAAATGACTTGGTGTCAAGGTACATTTTTATAAACTGAATAACTGCATGTAATTACAAAGGAAATTTACTGAGTCCCAGTATTACATTTTTAAATCAATGTAATTATTCTTTCAAGTGTTCAATGTAAGTTAAATAATCAGCATAAGCATTTAAAAACAGCTGGTGTTTGGGAGTACATGGGATCTTTGGTATTATTTCTTACAACTGTGTGTCAATCTAAACATATCTCAAAAAGTTTATTTAAAAAATGTCTGGCAATTTTAAAACAAAAACTCAGAAAGCAAATAAGAATTGCATTCAAGCACTATTAAGACAGGAAAGCAAATCTGAACTAGTTCTTGCACCATATCATTGTTGTGAAATAAAGCACCATATATAAAATTCATTAAAAAGAACAATTGAAGGTTTTTCTTGTTTTGTTTAAAAAGATAATTACCCTAGATGGTCTTCACTTAGTGAAAGAAAGTCCGTAATAGGATTAGCAATCAGTCTCTGAAACGCCCCATGTCTCATCCTTCTCTGGCTCACCTCAGAATTGTCCATGGCCGCTTTCAGTATGTTGGAGTGTGCACTGACGGCCTGGACCGCAGCATTCTGAGCTACAATGGCCTGCTGAGTGATGCGAGCAGTCTGACTCAGAGCACCTTCTAAGCTCTTGGCTAGAGCTAAAGTAAAAAGAACAGTTAAAAAAAAAAACAAAACAGATTCCTTCCCACTAAATGACTTCATTTTAAACTTTCCCTCTTCTCCTATTGAATCTCCCATTGCATTTCCCAAGAAAATATAAAAAAACAAACATACAGATTAAGAAAATCAAAGCTCCATTTAAAAGTATGACAAAATATTAATAATTGTTGAATCTGGATGATGGATCTTTATGCCATTTTTATTTTCATGTATATCTGAAATTTTACAAAATAGAAAGCGTTTTGGTTTTTTTTTAATTGCTTAAAGAAGGCTAACAGACCAAGAATGCAGCAGCCCAGTTTGAGAAAGACAGATGCACCCCTATGTTTATTGCAGCACTATTTACAATAGCCAAGAAATGGAAGCAACCTAAGTGTCCATCAGTAGATGAATGGATTAAGAAGATGTGGTACATATACACAATGGAATATTACGCAGCAATAAGAAAAAAACAAATCCTACCATTTGCAACAACATGGATGGAGCTGGAGGGTATTATGCTCAGTGAAATAAGCCAGGCCGAAAAATACAAGTACCAAATGATCTCACTCATATGTGGAGTATAAGAACAAAGAAAAAAAAAAAATGAAGGAACAAAACAGCAGCAGACTCACAGAACCCACGAATGGACTAACAGTTACCAAAGGGAAAGGGACTGGGGAGATGGGTGGGAAGGGAGGGATAAGAGGGTAAAAGGGGCATTACGATTGGCAGACATAGGGTGGGGGGGCAAGGGGGGGACTGTACAGCTCAGAGAAGACAAGTAGTGATTCTCATCTCACTACACTGATGGACAGTGACTGTAATAGGGTTGGTGGGGGGGACCTGATGAAGCGGGTAGTTTAATCATCACAATATTGCTCATGTAATTGTAGGTTAATGATACTAAAATAAATTGTTAAAAAAAAAAAAAAGAAGGCTAACAGATACTTCAAGTGGGAAGAAAAAGGTTTAGTGCACTATAGCCCTTTTATCTATTGGAGGCTATAAATTCAGCATAACCACCAGCATTTTTCATTTTAAATAATAAGCACATATGTAGATAGACCCACGGGAAAGAGGTGCCCATTTTCATCTCCTCAGCAAGAAAATATACTCACAGCAAATCACCTATTTCAACAAGACATAAGGAAGTATCAGACAAGAGAAAGAAGAAGACAAGCAAGAAAACATGCAAAGAAAGAAAGAAAAGGTAGCCTGGGAACAGACAGCGTTTTTCCACAAAAAAAATCATGAAAGAGTAGACAGCAGTGTTTAAGAGGCTGCCACCAGTTAAGGTCTCATTTCTAGAGGCTGCTTCAGGAATCAAAAAGGAACAGTTTTTTTTTAAAGTAAAGCAAGGAATGATTTTTGATATAATACTAACATGGAAAAATGGTCATCTGAAGGCCAGTGAGAATAATTTATCAGATATCCAAAAAATGAACATATACTTGTCAGGTAAGTCAAAAACAAAAGGCAATTTTGAGCAAAAGCAGCACATGCTAGAGATGAAACAAATGGAACCTATTATTCACACATGTAACCGCTGCAACACAGATAAAAGAGAAAGCTAATGAGAAAATGCCAAGGCATGAATGTGAGATCCAGGTTCAACTAAAGACACAGAGGATATAAAGAGAGGGATATAAAGGAGGGCTACAAGGAGAGAGGCTAGGGAGGGAACATGAATGAGTTAATGGTGGACATCCAAGTGCAAGCAACAGTAAACCACTTTACAGCGGCCTACAAACCCCAGGAGATAAGGTTGCTGGCGTGAAGTCCTCTTCAGAGGTCTATTTGCTGTGCCTGCTTTTTGTTTTTGTTTTTGCTATGTGCATGAGATCCATATATATATGTTACATTATTAACCCCTTATCAGGTTCATGGTTTGCAAATATTTTCTCCTGCTCCATAGGTTGCCTTTTCCTGTTGTATTTTTTGCTGTATGTACATTTTTTTGTTTGATGTAGCCCCACTTGTTAATATTTTTGTGCTCTGATTCTTAATAAAAATCATACACACACAAATTTTTTAAGTAAGGTTTGGGAGAAAACTAAGAGGTGATACAAAAATTCTAAAAACGTTCTCACTTCCCAAAATAAAGAACTGGACAAAAGAAAAAGGAACATGATAAAACAACAAAGAGCCCATCTTAAATTTATGACTTACTTCAAGATGTCCATATGATAAAAGGAGAAAAGTAGAAAGTATAGAAAAAATGTGAATAAGAGAAAAAAAATGATCTTGATTTGAAGTAGTAGAGAATTCAGGAAAAATTAGGAAATAGGAAGAAAGTACAGAAACATTTCACTTATTTAGAAATCATTTATTCAACATACTCAATTATTTGCAACATGACTGGGAACTCAGAAGAATGCAAAAGACAAAAACAAATCCCAAATCCAAGCAGCTGAACAAATGCCCTACACCTATGCTCATTCTGCCCTTTCTGCTCCTTAAACAATTCTCTTGCATCCTTACAATAGGGCAAAACCAACACTTTAGAAGGAAAACAGGAACCACTCAAGGCAAAATGACAAACAGTAATAAATGATGTGGAGAGAAGAAAAAAAAAACTATCAAAAGCTGCCATAAGAATTTAAAACAAACATCTCTCAGTCCAACAATAAGCTACGTATCTCTACCTCCAGAGACATCAATGTACGGCATGCAGCACAATACAATAAACTGCGTTCCACTAAGATAAGAAAATATATTTTTAGATATCATCGTTTCTTAAGCCATCAAAAAACATAAAACTGAACTGAGGAATATGCTTCAGTTAGCTGGAAACCAGCAATGTGTGGCATGTTCCACCCCTGCCAGTCAGAGAAGTGGCTACTGGAGTGAGAGTCCAAAGGCTGGGCAATAAACCAGAGCATGAGCCATTCTGACCTGCACAAATAAACTGATACATTTAAAAATTAAAAGACTCTTAGGCAAGTTACCAAAACAATTTCTGTTGCCCAGAGTATAAAGAATCTTCAGCACTAACCGTTATAAAAACAAATGGAGAAAGTACATGTATTATTTGGAGGCGTCACCAACTGTACACTAAGAATAGACCTTGTCACCTGGGTAAAAGAAGTTTAGATGGGAAGAACACAAAAGATGAAATAAAGATGGTGAATAGAGCAATGCCACTAAAGCAACAAAAGAAACCACAACTAGCTAATAGATGGGAAACTTGTGCTGATGGCTGAAGAAGAGAGCGACTGACAGAGATGACCCCAGGTACTTAAGAAGCTGTCTTGTTTACATACACTCAATCTTGACTTGTTCTTGCTTTTCCTGTTGTGCAAGGCGAGCTGCAACTTCTTCAGGTGGTCGCTCCCTTACAGAGGTTGAGGATGCTTCCTCTTGCAACAAAAGTAAATAAGAGGAAATCAAATTTCAGTACAGAACTTCAAAAGCTAACAGTGATATAAAACACTATTGTTTGTACCTGCCAGCTAGTATCAACTGAGAGTATTTTGATAAGGATTCTAAAACCACACCATCAGTCAATGATTCCAACATGAAGAAATAAGGGATCAGCTCTTAAACTCATTTTTTTCAAAGGCTTATGCAGACTTCGAAATTTTTTAAATTCCCTAAGCATATCTGCAGGCTTAAAACCAGTATAAATGTGTACTTACATAGAGTCTAGGAGTTGCCTAGGAATTTAATAGTTCTGATGAACATATCATTTACAAAACCATACATATAAATAATTAAACTACCTGAAGTTGCAGGCTTGGGTTTTCCTTCACCAATTTCAGGGTGATCAGTTTTTACAGATTCCTCATGCTGAACTGTAGGGGCTGGGACCAACTGTGTATCACCTGCTGCAGAAATAATTTGAGCTGCCTCTGTGGGTGCTATAAATATATGTTACTTATGGTATTTATAGTTTCTTGGGTTAACAGAAAACCACACAGGAATCTACTACTACCACCCCCCCTTCACATCTGACTCCTAAGGGACACAAATGCATATGTTGCCACTATTCAAATGCAGATACAGGCACTGTTGGCTACAAACACAAACCCACCCAAAATGGACAAGGGCTGGGAAAGCACAAGAGGAGGAAGTCTTGTTAGCATCCACCTGCATTTTAACCATCACTATTCCCAGGTAAGTTTTCTAGTAACGATACTAAATGGTACTGTATCTTAACATGAGAAATGGACAAAAGATTTGCATAACATGGGCAGATAACAACAAAGGAAAAAAAGAGCCTGCAATGAAGAAGGCAGACAAAAGAAAGTAACTGAAAAGTATTTTTAATTGTTTTTTTAAGAGTGGCAGAGATGAAAGAGGAGGGGTGAGCAAGAAGACGATGATAATTTTAAACACACAGTGAAGACACTGAGTTAGGAAAGAACAGAACTTGTTAAAAAAATTCTTTCATCCTTATTTTTAAAGGAAAGAAAGTTGAGAAAAATCAAGAGCTTGTAAATTATAAATAAGTGTTGATGGAACAGAAAATGAATAATTCTAGAGGAAGAATGGGGCCGGGGGGAGGAAGCAACAACATGGAGAAAAAAACTTTTAAATAAACCAAAGGTCTCATTTTAAGAAATAAAGCGGATTATCAAAGACCATTCACTGGTCTCCTGCTCTGCCATTCTCTATTCTCAGCAACAGCCAGTGAGCATATTAGAATAAAAGTCAGATCGAGTCCCTGGCTCAGAACCCTCCTGACACCTTGCCATCCTACTCAGAAAACAAAGCAAAATCCTCCAAGGACTGCCAAATAGGCTTTCTGCTCCCTCTCGGCTCTCATTTGCTACAGTTCTCTTACTACACTCCAGCCCCAAGTGCTCCTTGGTAGAATATACCAAGCCTTTGCACTACCTAATCCCTCTGCCTGGGATGCTTTTCCCCACCAGCCTTTTATGACTTACTCCCTCCCTCACCTCTTTCTAATCTTTGTTCAAATGACACCTTGCAGGTCAGACTTTCCCTACCCACTCCATTTAAAATTAGCATATTCCCTTCCACATTTATCACTCTGACATTCTGTATGTTACTTACATATTTACGTATGATCTCCCTCTCCTCATCCTACTAAGAAATATTTAGAGTTTGTCTTTATTTTTACTATTTGTTCACTGCTATAGCCCCAGTACCTAGAATGCCTGGCACACAACAGACACTCAGTGAACATTTGCTGAATGAAAGTCAAGTGATTTAATCAAAGGCAGAAGTAACTGAGGAAAACAAATGTGCACTGAGCAGGTTAGAGTCAGGTAAATGCTATAAATTAGGGTGGGATTAATGGTAAATCACGAAGGCAAAAAATACCTGCAGATCAAGATATTTCCATCGCTAAGAAAGAACGGAGGATAGAATTGTTAAGAGGTAGAAAAAAGAAGTGGCAAAAGAGAGTAAGACTAAAATCTAAAGAGAGAAAAGGACTGGAGTCAGAGGAAACAAATATAAAGAAAAATAGTTTGTTGCAGGCAAGACAAGTCTTGCCATTACCCTCACTCAGCAACTGTTCACAGTAACGTCCGTATCCCACTCAACCCCTAAAATGAGGTGAGAATACTCTCCTTCCCCAAGGAAATATAGCTAGAGACCAAGAGAATTCTCCATGGGGAGAAATCCCCCTCTTGACCATAGAAACAAATATAGTAAAACAATTCATTTATGTATAATTTTAAAAGAATGATTCTAAATATAGGTACCTGTTGTTGAAGCTGGAGTATCGCCCTTTTGATTTTGGAGTTGTGAGGCAGGCTGTTTTGACTCTTTCATTACCTCTGATACACTAGAGATTTTCAGTGGACCAGACTGAATCTTGGAAATGAAAAAGATTTAATACTTCAGGTACAATACTAGCTTTATAAAAAGGCAGCATATAGTAACTTGCATTATTTCAAAAGTCAACGCTTTCAGGCTTTTAACATGAAGTTAACACTCTACAACATAATTTATTTCATTAACCATAGTAAAAGAAGCCATCATACAAAAAAATGCAATCCAAAAATTTTATTCCAAATGACTAGGCCATATTCTAGTAGTAACAAAGGCTTCTTTTAATGTAACTAATAAAGTACATGGTGTACGACCTTCCTTTTGAAGACCATTCCTTTAAAAATATACAACATCAAAAAGGCTATTTTTCATTTGCTTTCTAAATCAAATTATGTTGTCTTCTGTGTACATTCAGCTAGAAACAAATGATTTTTAGAGGATCTGAGTGAAATGAAAATTAGTTTTTGTTTCTTTATCTCCAGGACTCATGCAACTGCACACTAAAATACATAACCCAACTGTGAGTACTACCCACTCTTCTCTTCCTCGATTTCCACCTGCCATAAGTTCGAGGCACTGTTCATTAACAGGACTGCCAGGTGACATGCTAGAGAAAATTGCTAAGCATAGCAATATTGTCATTTACCACCTACATTGTTCCACTTTTTGCCAGAACTTGGCAGTGGGACTCAGACATTCCTGATATGACTACTCAAACATAACAGAAATGAATCGGAACTTTGTCACTACCAGAAACTAGAAATATGCATTTTCTTTTATTAAAATGTTATTATTTTTTAAATTATGAAATACATGCTCAGTATAACAAGCAAAATAATATCAAGATATATCACTGGTTTTTGCCTCTTTATCCTGCACTCTACCCAGCTACTGATAATAGCTTGAAATCTATCCTTGCCCTAACCATAAGCTCAGGTACATACACATATACAATTTATCGTTTCCTCAAACAAACTAAAATAGGGTTGTATTATACAAATTACCATGTAAATTTTTTTTTTTCATTTAACAATATATATCATGGGCATTCTCTTCTGGGTCAAGAAATTATTTTTAGTTGTATAATATCCTAATTTAATTGCATACCCTAATGTAGTACTTTTGGACATTCAAATGTTTGCCTGCATTGTTTCCTTAAACATCCGTGTCCATGAAAAGCACTGTATTGTGGTATCTGTAGGATAGTTTGACAGAAGAGGAATTGCTGGGTCAAAGGAAGTTGTATATTTTTAACAGATATTAACAGATCACTTTCACAGAAGGTTCCAGCAACTCACACTCACAATAAATGTGTTTGTGTATAAACATGATTTCCAGACTCAGTTGTTCTATTCCTCTACTATCTAATCCTGTGTCAAAATCTTACTGTAGTATCTGGAAAAGCAAGTGTCCTCTGACCCCTCCCCCACCCAATATTTTTTCAAAATGTTCTTGGCAAGTCTTGTCCATATGAGCTTTCAAATCACCTTGTCTTACTTATTCTTCAACCTTTGGAAAAATTCATTATAATTTTTACTAGATGTGCCTGAATACATCATAAAAAGTCATTTCTTGCAAATATATGCAAATTTAAGAGAAATACACACATGTGAAAGAAATGACATTTTTATGATATTGAGTCCCATCTAGGAACATATTTGTTTCCATTTAGGCAGTTCTTATTCCATGTCCACCAAAAGATTTTAAGTTTATCTTCTCTCAGTATTTACTATCTAAACATAAATAACCATGCTGGCACTAAAAGGGTTATCATGAAATAAAATGCATAGTTTCTAAAAGCAACAAGCTGGTAACAATGTACAAGAGTACAGATGATTAAATAAATGGTAAAAATTAAAAAATAAAAACACTAACTGCTACTGTCATTCAGAGGTAAGAAAATTCACTTTGGTCTATGTAGTGAAGGAGGCAAGGCACTGGAAGGACCATCAGCAGGCGAAAGGAAGGAGTCGTTCTGGATAGAAGACCACCATGGGAAGAGCTGAGGCAGATGAAACGGGCTTTAGTTCTCTGTTTTAACATAGGCCCTCGGAACATTGCCTCCTGGTACATAATAATCACTTGATCGACATTTGTTGAATAAATGAATGAATGGAAAGCACACAGCTTATTTGTAAAGTAAACTGGCGTGAAGCTAAAATTCTATGTAGAGGACCATTCAGAGACAAGGCTGGAAAGGTAAAGAGCCAGACTGTCAAGCATACTGAATGTCAACCTAAGAAGCAGCAAAAACCACAAACTACATTAGAAAGGAACCAACAGCCTGACCCTAGGCTAACATTTAACCACTTCTGGTTTCACTTTCCTTATTCAGAATATTAATCAATCTCAAAAATCTCTCTAGTTTTTACACTCTGTGGTCTCTATCCTTTAAACAATAGGAAATGGATAAAAGTTCCTGATAATCATGAAGTGATATCATAAAAATATCATGGAAACATGGCAGCATGTATTTTAGAATATTCTCTGGTATTGATATGAGGTTGGCCTAGATTATGTTAGGAGAGTTTGGTTGGATGGGGGTTGGAGACTGGGAGGAAGATCGAAAAAGCTGTGTGAGGGAAGAGGAACAGGTCTAGTTTGGAGGCTGATTTGGATATGAAAAAGAATAAATATCTGAGATTAAACAAAATAGGATAGCTAACAAAATACAGGCAGTATGAAGAGGAATTCAAGAAGTCTAACATAGATTCTGACAGCATAGTACTACATGTGATACAAAAAAAAGCAACCAGAAAGAGTGTAAGTTTTGAGGTGATTCAGTAAAGACTCGCCAAGTAATCCAAGTGGAAATGTTGAGCAGGATAGCTCAAGTGGAGTGAGAAATGGGCAAAGCTATTGAGAATAAAGGGGTCATCTACAAAGAATGACGCTTGAAATCATGTCAAGCATGAAAAGAACAATATTCTGAACTGTTCAGCCTGATTTCATGCTCCCACAATTGCTTCCAGCTATTTCTCCTGGGTCATGTGGCTTAAAATAGACCCAGGATTTTAGAATGAATCCACAGGTATCTGCTCCTTGACTACAGAAGCTGCAAAACTCTCTCCCTCACCCATACAGACATTTTAAAGTCCATGGAATAATAAATGATGTAGAAGACTAACCAAGAACATTTTGAAAAAACATGATTGGGGAATGCATTGATCAGAGGACACTTGCTTTTCCAAATAATGATGGTTATAGGACTGGTCTCTAGATTATGCTAGATACTGGAAAACAGAAGTTCACCCAGGTCTAAGAAAGAACTGACCAGCTATACCTAGCCTCACAGCATAAAGAAATGCCCAATATCAAATCAGCAAAAACCCATGTTCTCTTTTGTAAATTTTTTTCAAGCGGTTGTTGAAGAAATATTTAAGATGTTTTAAAAAAAATTTAAATGATGCAAAAGGGTGAAACTCATAAGAATACGCACACTGGAGGATATTCCTGTGACTCAATCAGTGTGTAGCTGAAAAACTTGTGACTGTTTTGTGGCTTGACAGGAACCAATACTAACTACATATAACGTTTGGGCTCTGTGTCACAGCCACCCTACATTTATGTTTTTAGTGTTGTAAGTCAGGGCTCGATAGCTGAAACGGTGTGCCCCCTGAGTCCACAGGGCAGCCAGGGCTACCTCAGCCTGAGCTGCCTCCCCACTCACCCTGGGCACCACACAATTATTTTCTATGTGGCATGCACTAAATGGGACCAGTTAGGTGACTCCAAAGGGATAAAACCCAACTCCACAGATTAATGTTAAAGAAAACTGGCAAACATAAATCTGGCAAGTTCTACTGAATTATACATACAAGATATTGTCAAGATGAAAACAACCTGCTTTTAAAAGTATTCCATAGGATAAAATAAAATAAACTGAAAAATTTTAAACTCTTACCGGCTTCTTTGGCAACGGAACATTATAAGGTGGGGAACCAAGAATCATCTCAAAGAGTTTATCTGAGTAAGGTATGGTTTTCTCTACACTTTCCCGGAAATGGGAATCCCATTTGGCATACAAGATAGTGCCACCAATACCTCCACCAACAAACAAAAGGCCAGCTCCAACAAGTTTGCCAGAAGACACCCTAAGTCAAAGAAATAGGAAACATTTATATTTTTGGCTTTCCTATACCTACTTCCCTAGAACAAGGTAAAGTCTCAAAGACCTCCAACCTCTACTTCTCTACCATAGATTCAGATCACAGCAGCCAAGTTTATCACCACAGCTGCACCTTTCCCTGATTTGTTTTAAAATGTCTGCAATAGAAATAACATTTACTTATGGGTAACTAAAATTTCTTTAAATACAGTAGTATGTCAAATAGGAAGAATGAAGCAATCTACCCTTTAATACTTAAAATTCAAGATGTTCACAATCATGAGACTTCCTTTAAATGTAAAACAGAAATATCACCACCTTTCAAAGCTCCTCTCCCCTTAAAACATTTATGTAAACACAGTAAAATAAACCCTTTACAAAGGTAAGATAATATAAATACCAAATACAACAAATACTTTTTAAGTTATAATGTGCTGTGTTCTGGACATAAATCTATTTGCCATAAAATGGAAAACAGCACATGGTGAGGAGGGCAGGGGGTGTGTGCCTTAGAGGCCATCCAATTACTAAAGAACTAAAAGGTGCATTGTAATAAATTTTCACCTAGAAATAAATAATACTCCAAAAGTATTACAGCAAAGCTCCGGTGTCTATACCCCTTAACAAAAAAAGGTTTTAAGCAGTTATTCCCATATTCAAGGAAAACACACCCGCGTGCACACGTGTGTGCACCTCTTAGCACAGCTACAAGCTTGCTTACAGGGAGACATATTACATACCTAGAAGTTCCTGAAGAAGAGTATCTACGGCATGGTTGTACTGGACGGAGGACAAACTTCCCACAGAGACAACTCTAAAGAAGAAAGAGAAAACATCACAACCAATGCAGAAGGTATCTGGGAAGGTTTTAGTGTTGGTAACTCAGAAGTAAAACTTTATTACAAATGTCTTCATTAAACAAAAATTTATTTTACTTTCAGAAGTCAATTTGCCATGAAATATACTTATAGACCCTTAAAAAAAAGTGATGCTTCCTGAACCCCCAGGCTCATAAAAAATTACTTTTAAGATTAAAAAATATATATATTATCAGACTAAAATTAGTTAGCACTCTTAAGAGTTATGTACGCTATTGCTTGGATACAACTGGAATCTGCCATATGCTTTCTTAATAATTTGCAAGAAAAAATAATATAAAATATCTATTACTCTGTAAACTTAGACATCTGAAAAACCACCCACAGTCTAGCTAAAAACACTGCATTATAGGATGCATTCAAATCCACTCAGAGGCGAGATCCAACCTCAGCTTAACTAATCCAGAAAACCAAGTTTCCCCTTCTATAAGATAACTGTGTCTAGTCAATTCCTAGAGACATTCATCTAAATATAAAAGTTCATTCTTGGTTTATGCTAGTGTATCAAACAGACTATAGCCAATAATTTTAGAAAAATATTTTAATGGGTGTTGTAAATGCTCAAGTAAATACTCATCTCTATGTAACTATTCTATCTTTACACAAAAGCAAGTGATCAGAGCAATGCTTTGTGATTTGTTTTAATCAAAGTAAAGCACATAAACTCAGACATTGCTTAATATGTGGATCCCTTAAATAAAATAAATAAACGTGCATATAAATACTTTTGGGGGAAGGTTTTGATAAACTTAAGCCATGCACAGGTATCAATCTGAAGTTTCAAATTTATTACATCCATAAATAAAATCCTTCTTTGTATCAAGTAGAAAATCAAACTGCGACAAGGGGGAAAAAAATGTTTTCTCTAAGTTCCTTGATGAAATCATACCCAAGGAATATCAAAAAAACAAAAACTTCCTTTCAGAAGTATCATAAGCTTAAAGAAAATTTATCACATGATCAAAGGGCACAAGAAATTACACCGGAGGTATAGTTGCTATTTACATTCCATTTGCCAAGACCTAAACTTACACACCAAATTAACCTGTTTGAGGGAAAAAAACACAAAACATATTAAATGTTTTACAAAAATGTAAAGCAGCTATAATTGGTATTTTAAACATATTTCAATTATTACCTAAAGAGTAGAACTCTCAACATTTTTTAACTGCATTTAATAGGAAAAGGTGTTTTCCTACTGTTCTGTAAAGTAGGTAACATCAAATTTTAAACAGAACTGCATCTACTTTCATATTTCAACAAATCCATTTTGTTGACCTAAGGAGAAAATATTAGAAACCATTAAAGTTGTATTTATTTAAGACTGTATTTTTTACCTCTGGAGGTACAAGGATGTTTCATGTCAAAAGTTAAGTCACTGTTAATGGTAGATAATTAGCTTATTGAAGTATCATGCAGCAAACATAATAATGGATGACTGGCTGGGGTGTATGAATGAAGTCAAATTCAACACCAGAAGTTGAGAACACCTAATTCACATTAATATTTATTTTTTACTTTACCCATTTTCTAATTTTCTTTTCATCTGACCTCTTCTTTCCTTTTGACACAATGTATCAGAAATAAGTTTAAATTCCTGGTATTAAAATGTAAAATTTTAAATCAAAAGTCAAATCAGTTAGTTGAGTATACAGCCAAGTCTCCCTCATACTTCTGTCCCTCAGCCACTCAGATCCCCAGCTCCATGGACAATCAATGCTATCAGCTTCTTGTATATCCTGAAGAGCACTTTTTCTCTTAGACATAGGATGAGAGATAATACTGCTTCAGTACCAAATTTACTGGATTTTTTGGTGTGATATATTTTTAACCTTAAGCAAGATTCTTATAAAATATTTTAAGTTTACTGTAGAAAAAGTTAAGTCGTTGCATAGTAATCTGCATTTCAAATGAAGAACTGGCCATCTCTTTCATATGCCAAAATGAGGTATTTTGTGACAGAGAATTCTGGACACACAACCTTTACACAAATGATACCATAATACACACCCACCCAGTCTGTACTAATGTTCATTCAACAATATGTATTTGAGAGCATTCTCTATCAATACAAGAAATCTTCCTAGCAGATTTTATAGAGATTCATTATTCCATTTTATGGATGTTTCTTAATGTATATAACTGGTCCCCTTTTGATAGACATTGATTGAGGTTTAGTCTAAAATTTTGTTACAATAAACAATGCTGCCTGAGAAACAGACATCATTCTGGGTCAGTTCTTAAAGTAAAATTTGCAATGTTGATCTATACTGCCAAATTAACCAAAGTGTCCTCTAATCATGAGAGAATGTTTTCTCACAGCCTTTCCAACATACTTTCAGTGCAGCTTTAGTCCCAACTTCCTTGTTATGACTGTGCATTTCTTCATATATTTATGATCTATTTTTATTTACTTTACTATGAACTATCAGAGCGTATCCTTTGACTTTTAAATATGACTGATCTTTTTCATATTCTTTTAAGCGCTCTTTATGTAAAATGAAGAGAAATTAGCCATGTGTCTGCTAACTGCAAATGTATTTATCCACTTTGTGACCTGATTTTTATCTTTGCTTATGATAGCCATGCCATGCAAAAATTACAGTCAAAACTGCCAATCTCTTACGGCTTCTAGGCTTTCCTGTAGTTTTAGAAGTCCATCCTTAGATTATAACAATTCTTCCATGGTTTCTTCTACTCTCATCGTTTCACATTTTTATATTTAAATCTTTGAACCAAGTGTAAAGTGTAAGGCATGGATTCAACTTAATTTTTTTCCAGACATCTATTCAGTTGTCCCTAAATTATAGACTGAATAATCCATTTTTTCCAATGATGTGAAATGCCACCTTTAAAATATGCTTTAAAATATACTAAATACACCATGATGTATTTAGATTTCCTATTTTGTTCCACTGATCTACCTCCTCATATACTAAAGCCACAATGTTTTAACTACTGCATTTTCAAATCAGCTTTTCATCCAATACAGTTGGCCCTCTCTTCTAGTACTATTCTTTCACCACATTCCTACGGATATTGTTTTTATTTTATATTTTGAAAGCTGAGCTATAAAGATGCTTTTAATTAAACAACACACCATCAATTGTAAAGTGAACCCTGATTTAAGAAGGGAGAAGATGTGAAAAAATTTGTTTTATGACCGAAAAATCGTAGCAATAAAAAGCTGCACACTTCTGTATGAGAAAAAGGTAGAAATGATGATTGTATCATGACTCAAATAGGGTTATCTGAAAGTGGCTCGATTTTTAAAAATGTTAAGTATCCGATTCATTAGCCTACCTCATATTCTATGTAGAATTTAATGCCCTAAGTAGAGCTTTAAGTCAGAAATTTTAAGTTATTTATGGTTTTATCACCCAAATATGAGTCCCTAGACACTATAGCTTAGTTTTGCCTATTAAAACCAATGACATTTTCAAAGTCTCTATTAATCTATATGTTTTCCCTCCATTAACTAATCTGTTGAAGAACCTAGGTTGCTTGACTTGTAGAATTTTCCACAGCCTGGATTTTGTTCAAGGTGCAATTTAACATGTTCTTGTCCTCTATATTTCCTACAAACTGGAGTTGGATTCAGACACTTGCTCAGACTCAGGTTTACTCTTTGGCAAAACTTTAGGCGGTGGTGTGTTCTTTCATTAGGAGACACACAATGTCTGGTTGTCTCTCTTTCTGTGATGTTATCAATTATGTGGATGTACAATGTCTAGATCCACTAATTTACTGGCAGTTGCAAACAGTGGTCTCAAATTCTATCATTTTTCATTCAGTACATGACATATTTTATAGATGTTTCCCCTCACCTGCAATTTGGTTACCCAATAGTACATATAAGAAAGACAGAACAAAGGCTTGATTCTTCTTATCATTTTATCCAGTCATCTTCTGATGATGACCAGTTGTAGGGTCTTTGGTTTTCATTTATTAATTGTAGCAGATTATAGTTCCAAGAGTTGTTACATTTCTAGATATGCTTTTCTAGAACCCTGCCATTTTTCCAGAAACTTGCAAGCTCATGAGACCTCAAGAACCTCCTAACAGAGTTCTTAGAAACCTTTAGAACTAAGAGAAAATACATAGTTCTTATAAAGTAAGTGTTTTTAGTTATGTGCTTCATATATGATATAAATAACATTTATTAATAGAATAAAATTATATTATAAAATAATATTATCATATATTATAAAATAAGTGTGTTATTATAATATTTATTCATTGTAACAAGTAATGATGCTGTTATTTAATACCACTAGAGCTGGGGTGACTGTTATACAGCTATAGCCAGGTGACTGTACTTGGAAGTGGAGGGCTGCTGCAACAAAACATAAAGCACATGGTAAACACTTTGGGACTGGATGGCAGGGGGTGAAAGATGGAAGGGCCTTGAAGAGACTTAGCAGAAGCCTGATGGTCTTCATGAGAAAATGTTTTTGGAACTTGGAAAAGAAAGGGAGTCTTGTTATGAGGTGGTAGAAGTTTATCAAAATTGTCACATGTGGTGAGACACGCTAAATAGAAAATTAGGTACAGCTATAGCTACACCTACTGAACTGATGGATTTAGCTAAAGAGACTTCCAAGCAGAATGTTCAAAAATGACAACTGGTTTCTTTCAGCAGAGTATGATAAGGGTAGAAATGAGCTTCAAAACAAATAAACCAAAAAAAAAAAAACCCACAAAAAACTGCTTAGCTTTCAAGCAAAATTTAAGGGAAATATAAAGGAGCCAGGACTTTGTGGGTTCAAAAATAAAACTAATTATCAGCCTCTCCAGGCAGCAAAGATCCTTTAAAACCTCAGAAAGATCTAAGGAGGTGCTCCTGACAGAACCTTTTTACATACAGAAAAGACCACTATGGTATCTTAAGGGCATGCTTCCCATATTCTTTTTGTTCAACAGGGCCACTGAGAATCTTAAGGGTTTTACCCCACAGCAGCCTCACGGGAAAGCCCAAAATGCAGAAGGTCTTATCTTGGTAAGATTTGTGGGCTTGGCTTTTGTACAGTGGAGGAAAACCCTAGTAAGACCCACAGGAAACTCACCAAGTTGTTAAGAGAAATGTACTCATGAAAAATATGCCAGCTTGGATATAAAGGGGGAAAGTACAAAATGCAAAGAGGCTTTCAGACTCTTGAACTTCTATGGATAGGGAACAGTCTAAGAAAATGACTCAGATGAAAACAGGCTACATTTCCCAGAAAAGGGTAATTCAAAAGGTGAAGCCAGGAGCTCACAGAGTAGAGCCAAGAGTTCTGAAGACTCATGCCAAGCAGAAGGACTCAGCTAGATTTTACATTTGGAACGGTGTGATGGAACAGAGACTGCTATGCTCATCCTTTTCCTTTGTGAGTAAGTGTCTAGAATGCCTGTCACACTGTACTGCATGTTAGATATATGAGAAGATAACTTTCTCTAGTTCACAGATCTTTAGAAAGAAAGGAAAAGTGCTTAGGGAGCTGTACCCTAGAGACCCAGCCCCAACTAAGATGTCTTATCTGCAGAGGAATCTGATTTAGATGACAGGGTTCTGGTCCTTTAATCAAAGCCTAATACTGTGATGAGATGCAGTTTTGGAGGGTTTTGAGGAAAGCTGTATGTGAGAGGGATTGAGCTATGGCTAAAGGGCAGACTATGCTATCCAAAATCCACTGCAACAATATTTCCTGTATCACATACTCTTCCAGAATCTTGACTCTCCTCCAAAGTGAGTTCTAAGTACCCTTCCCTTGAACAAGGGCAGGCCTTTGTTACTAATTTACTAATAAAGGGCAGTGAAAGTTATATTCTGACTTCTGAGACTAGGATATACAGATACAGCTTATGCTTGGCTCTGTCCCTCCTCACACTTGCTCCTGGAACCCAGCCACCAAACTGTAAGGAAGCCCAGTCATGGAACGATGCCACACATAGGTGCTCTAGCCAACAGTTCCAGCTAAGTGTCAGCTGCAGCCAGCATCGACTGCCAGACAAGGGAGGAAGCCTTTGAAATGACTCTATCCCCAGCCACTGTCCAACTACCTCAGGAGAAACACTGAGCAAAAATTGCCCAGGCAACCTCAGAACTGAGGGAGGTGATAAATATTATTTTACTTCAAGTTGAAGGTGACTTATGTAGCTATAGCTAACCAGAACAATATTCTTAAGAACTCATGAATTTAAGCACTTTTGATGGATTTCAACCAGTTACAATTACCCATTTGAAAACTCAAATTGTCCCATCTTTGGCCAACAGAAGTCACTTCAAGTTTATATGATTTTATTTTACATTATTTTAATTATATTATATATATACTTTTTAAAGCCTACCTCTGTCTCTATACTTCAGGCAATCTGCAAATACCTGGTGGCAAGTTTTTTTTCTCTGTGTGGTAAAATTCACTTACAAAATTCACTACATTAAATATACAATTTAGTGGCATTCAGTATATCCACAGTACTGTGTAACAACCATCACCACTATTTATAGTTCTAGAATATTGTCATCACTCCAAAAGAAATTCCTGTACCAATTCAATAGTCTCCATTTTCCCCTCTCTCCTGGCAACCACTATCTACTTTCTGGCTCTACAGATTTGCCTATTCTGGCTATTTCATATAAATGGAACCATATAATACGTAGCCTCTTGTGCCTGCCCTCTTTTACTTAGTATGTTTCCATGTTGTAATATGTATCATATGAGTAGCATGTTTCTTTCAATGGCTGAATGTAATATTTCATCATATTTTGTTTATCCAGACATCAGCTGATGGACATTTGGATTATGTCCACCTTTTGGTTATTGTGAATAGTGTTATGAACATTCGTCTGCAAGCTTTTGTTTGAACACCTCTTTCCAATTATTTTGGGTGGAATGGCAGGGTCATATGGCAATTCTATGTTAACTCTGCACCATTCAACATTCCTACCAGCAAAGTAAAAGGGCTTCAATTTCTTCATATCCTTACTAACACTAGGTATTATCTATTCTTATTATAGTCAATCTAGTGATTATGAAGAAGCTACAGCTATTTCATTGTGGTTTTCATACATTTCCCTAATGTGAAGGGATCTTTAACAGTTTTTCATGTGCTTAAGTCCTTTGGCCATTTTTTGGGAGGGGTTGTCTTTCGTTATTTGAGTTGTATGAATTCACATAATCTGGACAATAGATCCTTACCAGATATATGATTTGAAAATATTTTCTCCCATTCTTTTCACTCTCTTCAGTGTTCTGTGATGCACAAAAATTTTTAATTCTGATGAAATTCAATTTATCTTTTGTTTCTTTTGGAGTCATATCTAAAAAAACACTGCCAAATCGAAGGTCTGCCTCCACAGCTCTCTTTCATAAGCATCAAACTAAACTATCTCAGATTTACTTACTAAATATCCTACTTTAACACATAAAACATCTGGAACTTTCTGTTAATCTATTAACCTTTTCATTAATAGTAAACTATGATATAGAAAGGACAACACTATTTCAAAGCAATTTGCCTTGAATGTAGCCTTATGATAAATAGTATAAGGTTACTATTGCTGCTTCTAACATACAGAAACATGAGTTTAAAAAAAAACAGAGGGAAAAAAAGCAAGATAAAACCATTTCCATGTAATGTTCTTGCTCAGACCATCTATTCCTTAGCTATCACTGAAGTGAACACATAAAGTGAAACCACAATCCAGCATTACAACCTGGAAACAAACTATAATACAAGTCCCCTCACATGACCCCTAACTGGAGCCTTCATGTTTTCCCTGAAAGACTTTGCTGGTTGCTAGAGCTGACAAGATTTCAGTGGGTTTTATCATAGGATTCCTCCAACACAAACAAAAGATATCTGGAAGTTAATGGGCAGGTCTAAATTTAAAATGCAGATTAATATGCAACAACTAATTTTTTCTACAGTTAACTTAGAACATTTTATAAGAATTATGCTTAAGGTTAAAAATATATCATACCAAAAAATCCAGTAAGATTTGCACTGAGAGAGTATACTCTCTCTCAGTATAAGCACACTGTATGTCTAGGAGAAAAAGTCTCTTCAGTTATGACAAGGAAATGGCAGATATCAATCAATAGGACAAAAGCAGGAACTTGATACTTCTTTAGATTTCCAGCATATATGTGTGTAAATATACACTACTTATGTAGTCTCACTTCTGTGAGACTAAAAAGTGATCCTCTAAACCCAATGTCAACCTCAAAAAAGGTCAAGCCTTCTGATATAGTACTGGGACTAAGAGAAGACAGAAGGTGTTAGCTCTGGTAAAAAAAACTATGGAAGAACCAGAGCTCTGAAGAACGTTTTTGGAAAAGAAAGAGAACAATTCACTTCTGCTGAATATCCATATGTAAAGAACTTAAAGATGATTGAGTCCAAAATAAGGTAGATGCCCTCTATGTTGATTAATTTTGTCAACCTGGAGGGTGTTTTTCAATGAGATTAACATTTAAATCAGTGAACTGTAAATAAAGCAGACTGCTTTCCACAATGTGGATGGACTTCATTCAGTTAGCAGAAGGTCTGCATAGAACAAAAAGACCAGCCTCCCCAGGAAAGAGGGAATTCTATAGAAGACTGCCTTTGGACTGGAACTACACCACCCGGTCTCCTACGTCTGTGCCTATCAAGCCTGCAAGCCTCCACAGCTGCATAAGTTTATTCCTTATAATAAACCTTTCTATCTATATACACAACCTAGCTGTTCTGTTTCTCTGGAGAGCCCTAATACACAAGCAGGGGTTCTAAAACCTATGGGAGTTTAAGGGAGGTCATATTCACTTAAGGAAATTAAGAAAAAGTAATAGAACACAATTATTCTTTCATTCAAACATGTTACAAATATTTACTGAGCATATTAGGAGCCAGGGACTATTGGCACTGGAAAGACAGAAGTAAAATATATGGACACACAAAGACAAGTAGTGACTCTATAGCATCTTACTATGCTGATGGACAGTGACTATAATGGGGTTGGTGGGGGGGACTTGATAATAGGGAGGAATGTAGTAACCACAATACTACTCATGTGAAACCTTAGCATAAGATTGTATTAATAAAAACAAAATATGGACCTGATGAAGGGGGTAGTTTAATCATCACAATATTGCTCATGTAATTGTAGGTTAATGATACTAAAATAAAATAAATTGTAAAAAACAAAAACAAAAACAAAAACAAAATATGGACACAGTCTCTTTGTGGAGCTTACATTTCAATTGTAAATATACATTATGTCAGGTAGTGGTAGAAATTACATTGTAAAACAAAGCAGGATTAAAAAAGGAGTTGTAGTACTTGTATCAGACAAAATAGACTTCAAAACAAAGAACGTTAACAAGAGACAAAGGAGATTACATAATGATAAAGGGGTCAGTCCAACAAGAAGATATAACTATTATAAATATCTATGCACACAACATAAGATCACCTAAATATGTAAAACAAATACTAACAGAATTAAAGGAGGAAATAGATTGCAACACATTCATTTTAGGAGATTCTAACATGCCCATCAATAGACAGATCAACCAGACAGAAAATAAATAAGGAAACAGAGGCACTGAACAATACATTAGATCAGGTGGACTTAACAGATATCAACAGTACACTCCACCCAAAAGCAGCAGAACACACATTCTTCTCAAGTGCACACGGAACATTTTCCAGAATAGATCACATAAAAGCCCACAAAAAAAGCCTCAGTAAACTCAGGATTGAAATTGTACCAACCAGCTTCTCAGACCACGAAGGTATGAAACTAGAAATAAATTATATGAAGAAAACAAAAAAGCCCACAAACACATGGAGGCTTAACAATATGCTCCTAAGTAATCAATAGATCAATGACCAAATAAAAACAGAGATTAAGCAATATGTGGAGACAAATGAACAACAACTCAACACCACACAATCTTTGGAATGCAGAGAAGGCTTCTTCTAAGAGAGAAGTATACTGCAATACAAGCTTACCTCAAGAAAGAAGAACAATCCCAAATGAACAGTCTAAAATCACAATTAATGAAACTAGAAAAAGAAGAACAAATGAGGCCCAAAGTCAGTAGAAGGAGGAACATAATAAGGGCCAGAGCAGAAATAATTAAAATTAAGAATAAAAAAATAGAAAGAATCAATTTACCAGGAGCTGGATATTTGATAAAATAAAATAGATAAACCCCTAGCCACACTTCTCAAGAAAAAAAAAGTGTACAGAATCAGAAATGAGAAAGGAAAAATCACTATGGACACCACAGAAATACAAAGAATTATTAGAGAATACTATGAAAAATGATATGCTAACAAACTGGATAGCCTAGAAGAAATGGACAACTTCCTTGAAAAATACAATCTTCCAAAACTGATCGAGTAAGAAACAGATAATCTGAACAGACCAATTACCAGCAATGAAACTCAAGCAGTAATCAAAAATTACCCAAGAACAAAACTCCCGGACCAGATGGCTTCACCACTGAATTTTATCAAACATTTAGAGAAGACATAATACTGATTCTTCTTAAAGTTTTTCAAAAAGTAGAAGAGGACGGAATACTTCCAAACTCATTCTATGAAGCCAGCATCACTCTACTAGCAAAACCAAGAAAGATACCACAAAAAAAGAAAATTACAGACCAATATCCCTGATGAGCACAGATGCAGAAATCCCCAACAAAATACTAACAAACCGAATTCAAAACTGCATCAAAAAGATCATCCACTATGACTAGGTGGGATTTATTCCAGGGATGTAAGGATAGTACAATATTCAAAAATCCATCAACACCATCCACTACATCACAAAAAGAAGGACAAAAATCGCACGATCCCCTGCATAGATGCTGAAAAAGAATTTGACAAAATTCAACATCCATTCATGATAAAAACTCTCAACAAAATGGGTATAGAGGGCAAGAACCTCAACATAATAAAGGCCATATGACAAACCCACAGCTAACATCATACTTAACAGCAAAAAGCTGAAAGTTTGTCCTGTAAGATCAGGAACAAGAAAAGGATGCCCACTCTCCCCACTTTTCTTAAACAGTACTGGAGGTCCTAGCCACAGCAGTCAGATAACACAAAGAAATAAAAGGCATCTAGATTGGTAAAGAAGTTAAACTGTCACTGTTTGCAGACAACATGATATGGCAGATAAAAACTCTAAATAATCCACCCTAAAACTACTAGAACTAATATCTGTAAATTCAGCAAAGTTGCAGGATACAAAATTGACACACAGAAAACTGCTGCATTCCTATACCCTAACAAGGAACTAGCAGAAAAAGAAATCAGGAAAACAAATCCATTCACAATTGCATCAAAAAGATTAAAATACCTAGGAATAAACCTAACCAAGGAGGTGAAAGACTCACACCCTGAAAACCATAAGACACTCAACGAGAGAAATTAAAGAAGAAACCAATAAGCGGAAATACATACCATGCCCATGGATAGGAAGAATTAAGATTGTCAAAATGGCCATCCTGCCTAAAGCAATCTACAGATTCAATGCAATCCCTATCAAAATACCTACAGCATTCTTCAATGAACTAGGGCAAATACTTCTAAAATTCATATGGAACCACAAAGACCCCAAGTAGCCAAAGTAGAATAAAGCAGGGGGAATTATGCTCCCTGACTTCAAGCTCTACTACAAAGCTACAGTAATCAAGACAATTTGGTACTGGCACAAGAACAGACCCATAGACCAGTGGAACAGACTAGAGAGCCCAGATATAAACCCAAGCATATATGGCCAATTAATATATGATAAAGGAGCCATGGATATACAATGGGGAAATGACAGCCTCTTCAGCAGCTGGTGTTGGAAAAACAGGACAGCTACATGTAAGAGAAGGAAACTGGATTACTGTCTAACCCCATACACAAAAGTAAACTCAAAATGGATCAAAGACCTGAATGTAAGTCATGAAACCATAAAACTCTTAGAAAAAAATATAGGCATCTCTTGGACGTAAACATGAGCGACTTCTTCCTGAACATATCTCCATGGGCAAGAGAAACAAAAGCAAAAATGAACAAGTGGGACTATATCAAACTAAAAAGCTTCTGTACAGCAAAGGATACCACCAGCAGAACAAAAAGACATCCTACAGTATGGGAGAATATATTCATAAATGACATATCTGATAAGGGGTTGACATCCAAATTATATAAAGAGCTCATGCACCTCAACAAACAAAAGGCAAATAAGCCAATGGGCAGAGGAGCTGAACAGACACTTCTCCAAAGAAGAAATTCAGATGGCCAAGAGGCACATGAAAAGATGCTCCACATCACGAGTCATCAGAGAAATGTAAATTAAAACCACAATGAGATATCACCTCACACCAGTTAGGATGGCCAACATCCAAAAGACAAACAACAACAAATGTTGGCAAGGATGTGGAGAAAGGGGAACCCTCCTACACTGCTGGTGGGAATGTAAACTAGTTCAACCATTGTGGAAGGCAGTATGAAGGCTCCTCAAAAAACTAAAAATAGAAATACCATTTGACCCAGGAATTCCACTCCTAGGTATTTATCCAGGGGAAACAAGATCTCAGATTAAAAAAGACATATGCACCCCTATGTTTATCACAGCACCATTTATAATAATCAAGAAATGGAAGCGACCTAAGTGTCCATCAGTAGATGAATGGATAAAGAAGATGTGGTACATATACGGAATGGAATATTATTCAGCCATAAGAAGAAAACAAATACTACTATTTGCAACAACATGCATGGAGCTAGAGGGTACTATGCTCAGTGAAATAAGCCAGGTGTAGAAAGACAAGTACCAAACGATTTCCCTCACTTGTGGAATATAACAACAAAGCAATACTGAAGGAACAAAAGCTGCATACTCACAGAATCCAAGAAGAGACTAGTGGTTACCAAAAGGAAGGGGGTGGGAAGGGAGGCAGAAGGGGATTAAGGGGCATTGTGATTAACATACATAATGTAGGGCGTTCACAGGGAAGGTAGTATAGCACAGAGAAGACAAGTAGTAACTCTATAGCATCTTACTACACTCATGGACAGTGACTGCAATGGGGTGTCGGGGGGACTTGATAACACACCATGGTGTTGTTCATGTGAAACCTTCATAAGATTGTATATCAATGACAGGTATCATGGGACCCAAGATACTACATGAGAAAAGTCAGAAGAGTTTCACAATGCAACAATATCAGATGCTACAGAATGAGGAGATGATAAGAATAAACCAATGAAGTTTACACGATAGCAATTTCAGGAAGGTAAGAAATCTTGGTTGCAAGCTAAAAAAGGGTTCATATTTTAACACAAAGTTTTCATCTGTTTTATTCTAATTTCCTAACTGAGAACCCAATCAGAGGAAAATATTTTGATAAAGGAAGGAAAATGTAGTTTTGGACTTTAGGGCAGAGGGGAGAGAGAGATCAATGACAACTGTGATGTAACCTGAGATGCCATGAAAAGAGGGCTCCATAGACAAACAGCTCTGCCCTGAAAGGCACCCCGACTTCCTTCATCCTTCTAGCCCCACTTGGGTATACTAGAGTAGACCAGAGTCTAAGACAGCCGCCATCATCTCTGCCCTGTGTAGTAAAGCACAAGATTAGGGTTGTATGGTAAAACAGATTTTGCAGATCTGTTTCACGTTGCTCATCGGTTGACTCTGAATTAATCAAAAAGTACATTATGCAGTGGGCCAGGCCTAACCATTTAAGCCTTTTAAATCTGGGTCTAAGTATCTGGAACAGGGAAGTTATGAGCAATTTTGTCACAGAGACAACCTCTTGGTAGCCTGCAAGAAAGCAAACATCCATGTTATGAATTGCCTCTGAGGAGCTTGTAGCAAAGGAACTTCAAGCAGCCTCTAGAGGAGGGTAGACAAAAGTTGGCAAGAAAACAGGGATTTCAGTCCTACGGTGTCAAGGGACTGAATTCTGCCAAAAAACTGCACAAGCTTGGAAGAGAGGACCCTGAGCTCCAAGTGAGAACCACAGTGTGGCCAACAACTTGACCGCACCAACAACTTGACAGCAGCTTTGTGTGACACTAAGCAGAGAACCCACATCATGTCCAGAAACTGTTAAGATAATTAATGAGTGCTATTTTATGTTGCTACATTTGTGGTACTTGTTATGTAGCAAGAGAATACTAATATAGTCCCCACCTTCCTGGGGAAGAAGCTGCTTCTCCTGTCCTGGCAATGAATAGGGAGAGAAGCAAAGCTGGAAAAAAAGAAAAAGTTAGGCTTTCACAGTTTCTCACTCACTATGTCTAGGGATTTTGCTCAATTACTGCTTTACTCACAGTACCTGTTCTGCAATACCACATTTTTCCAAAACATCAATTTTCTTAAAATGATGAGGAACGGAAACCTATTTACTTTTTTATTTTGTTTCAGAAAGTTACTCTGACAATTATGCAGACATAAAAGTAGGTGTCTAGGTTCCTTGGATGTCTGCCAAGATTGTCCCAGCACCTGGAGACACAGATCTACAGGCTAATCTCAACTGAGCACAAGGTCATGACAACTGTCCTTCCTCAGTACTTGAAGAGTCTGAACTCCGTGAACTACAATCTTTCAATTTTGTTTATATAGTAAGAATAGCTCTGAGGTGTTCCCAGCTACGAAAAGAAGTCCCTCCCGAGTAATTACATACAACCTTGACCCTAAAACTCGCACTCTTAGCAGTCAAAGCACCTCCTTATTAAAGATGCAACAAGCTAAGGCTATGCATTTGCTGCTGGGAACTGTAGTTCTCCCCCGTCGACCTTCAACCACTGGCTGCGCAAAACCCGTCATGCGCCAACCCGCGACCCGGGCGCCAGTAGCCGCGATTGGTCCCTGACTGGGACAGAGCAGGGCTGATTGGGTGACACGTCCCGAAGCCGTGCCTCCCGTCCTGCGCCCGCCTGCCCGCCACCCTCTCCTTTCCACAACCCATCCCGTTTCAGCAATAACCCTTAAGTCAGCCCTGTGGCATGGGCTTCCGAATTAACTGCCTCACCCCGGCCAGGGCCTCTCGCGGTGAGGGCGGCCTTGAGAAACGCCTCTGCGCCGGGGCCTAGACAAAGCGAAACCCTTCCCATTTTCCTTCGGTTGCCCAGAGTCAGTTTCACCACGCGCTCTCTCCTGGGACTCCCGCGCTCACCTGGGCGGCGGAGGTCACGCCGGACAACTGACAGGCCCGCAGCATCTCTACCCGCTGTGCGGAGCTGGCTGGTGTAGGCGGGAGTGGCCGCGGCGGTGCTAATAGGGCAGGGCGTGAGGGCGCGCGTACCTGCGTCCGGGTTGCTTCTCCGCGCCGGGCGCACCGGAAGGGCAGCCGACGCCACTGCGCACGCGCAGCCCTGCCCCCGGCCCGGCCCAGGCCGGTCTAGGCTCGTGGGCAGTCCCTGGCGGAAAGGGCGATTTCTCCTTCCGTGTCGCTCTCGGGGTTTCTCGACTGTATTCCGAAGCCGGGGTTACTAGGTGAACGCGGCGGGAGGGAGGGCGTCGGGAACTCCGGCTGCGATCTGCGCGGAAAGCGGACCGATGTGACTCTTTGGAGATTTCAAGCAGAAAACTTCTCAGCTGACTCTGTCAGCTGGATATTTCGTAGAAAGGAATCTTCGGCCAGAGTTACTTAAACAGTGGTTTGTCTCGGTTTGAGCTCTTGTTTTCGTTTGACAGCCCTTCAGGGAGTCATTCTACTGCCAACACTGGAAAGACCTTTGTTAGGAATGTCTCGTTTTCGTATCATAAATGGCAGGGCAGGAGTAGGAACCTAGATTCCTCCTGTCCCATGGCTTCTACTCTCTTAAGATAAACCACATGTCTTTCCCTACCAAGTTTTTATTTTAGAATGATCATTTTGGCCGCCATCTGGACGATAAGGAGGTCAGTGAAGCACTGTTCAGAGTAGTCCACTGTATCTGTAAATAGGATATATAACACGTTAAATACTGAACACAGTATTCAATCCTATTAGTACTAGTAATTATATCACCACAATATAGAAACTAAGTAACTTTTGTTGTGTTGCATTTGCAAAATAACCTCAAGTTAGGTGATTTATTACAGTATGGTGTTCTCCTAGTAGATGGTAGATAATGCTACTAATCCCGTTTGTAAAATGGAGAAATGGATCAGAAAATGATCTGATGTCAATTTCTTATGTTTGAATACTCTAGTAATTACCCTGTTCATACCACCATCACAAACAGCCTCCCGAGCAGTCTCCCATTTTTTTAAGTAAATTTAGCAACTGAATTGCAATCTCCCCACCCCATCCCTGCCTCAGTGCTGTCGCGCTGGGTGATGCAGACATGTATGACACCGGCACACCTTGGGCCTGAACATCATTAGCAACTTCTCCAGCTCCAAAATCTCAAACTCCAAAGTTAATTTTTATGGTTTCCTAACCTGTCATTTAACCAAGTCATTAATGTTTATCTATCACATGCCATATATATATACCCCTAAAATGGACTCTCCTAAAGTAAAAATTTTAATTTCTCCCCTGTTCAAAATGTGCAGTGACTCCCACTACCAATTCAAAGAGCCTTCATGAAATGTCTCAAAGTCCTTTTCCAGCATATGTGGATGTTTTTAAGGCTCACAGTGGCCATCATAAGATGGTAGATCAAGATAGCAAGAATAGCAGTCAAAGTTCATCACCCACTTATATACCCTATAACCTAGAGACACTGAAGTATAACCATCTCACTGGTTCTTAAGTGTGATCTGGGACCTCTGGGTAGCCTGAGATCCTTTTAAAAGGTCCATAAAAATCAAACCTATGTTCATCATATTGAAATGTTGTAAGTCCGGGAAAGGAAATCCCGGGGCAAAATACCTCTAAAAAACAAAGTCAGTCAAAGGGAGAAATAAAGTTTAAAATCAATTTATTGCTTACAAACTGCACTCCGGGGCCGTTTCTCTCTCCTGCTCCCGCGGAAGCAAAAACCAGCCCTCCGATGCCCAGGTAATTACCCAATAATATGGATATGAACTTCTCTCCTCCCCTGAGGAATGGTGCAAATGCACTAAAGCCATACTTCTTTCCACCTCTGAACACCTGTTGATATGCAGATGTACTAAAGCCAGGTGAGATACTCTGGAAATATTACAATTTTACCCACAGATGTTATTTGTTGTTTTCACTCATTATCTCATAATTGTACAGTAGTTTTTCCAGAACCTACATGACAAGCAATATCACAACATTGAAAGCCCAAGAAAATTTCAGAATCCAGCTTACTATTAATCCAGTCTTAAAGAGATTTGCAAAAAGGTTAAACCCTCCAACTCTTATCACTAATTTTTTTTATCTTGGAATAGTTATTTTTCATAAATATATATATGGTAACATGTAATAGGTTTATAATTGTTTTAAAATGAATCAGTCTGTGTGGTAGGCAGAATAATTATCCCCAAATATGTCTACATTCTCCTAATCCCTGGAATCTGAATATCTTACCTTTCATGACAAAAAGAACTTTGCAGATGTGCTTCAGAATCTTGAGATGGGGATATCCTGGATTATCTGTGTGGGCCCAATGTAATCACGAGGGTCCTTAGGAGTGAAAGAGGGAGGCAGGAGGGTCAGAGTCAGAAAAGTAGATACAACAATGGAAGCAGAAGTCAGAAAGACGCAATTACTGACTTTGGAGATGGAAGAAGGCCACAAGCCAAGGAATGCAGGCAGCCAGTAGAAGCTGGAAAAGGCAAGGCAGGAGTTTCTCCCCTAGAGCCTCAAGAAGAAAGACAGCCCTGGATATTTTGATTTAAGCCTTGTGAAACCCATTTTGGACATCTGACCTATAGAACTATATGATAAATTTGTGTTGTTTTAAATCACTAAGTTTGTGGTAATTTGTTATGGCAGCAATAGGAAACTAATAATCATTATTTTTAATTTTTCTCCGTTTTAATTTCCAGTAGAGTAAATAGTAACAGATATAATCCATTTAATTAAAGTCTCTTTGGGGTCCTCAATTTCTAAGCATATAAAGAGGTTCTAAAACTGAAAAGTTTGATAACTGCTGTGAATAAATCCTGTGTTTTTCTGTCTTGACTCCCTCTCTTCTCATCTTAGCTCTTGATGTTCTTATTGCCAAGAATGGCTTTGCTCTTGTTAAAATCCTCCCTATTCTTTAAGACCCATGTTACATTTTACTACCTGTTCCTGACCACTTCAACTATCCTTAGGTTTGAACTGCCCCTGTGAATCATTTATCTATACCTTGTATTTATGTTCTGTATTTATCTTATTAAATGTGAACTCCTTGAGACCCACTGTTTGACCCTTACACATTTCAACCAGTAAACAGTGTCAAATATCATATATGCATGGAATATGTTAGACAACAAGGATGGGAGAGATGTTTATTGTTTTTTTCTTTTTCTGCTTGAATTAACATTAGAAAAAATGTATGATCACTAATTTGGGAGAATAAAATATGTAGAATTGTGCGGAAAGAGTTGAGATGGTGTTATACCAAATGACAGGCAGTGTTACTGATTAGAAAAAAGTGTGTGTGTGTGGAATCCTTAGTATATTTACATTCATTTGCTTATAGTTGACATTCACTTTAAAAATAATAATTTTTAATAACAATGATATTGCTTTCATTTAACTTAATATTTACTAGCTTTGGAAGGATGTTTTATTCTCTCATAAATTTAATAAAATGAGCAAAAAGAAATTGTGTTTCAAATGTATCGTGTACTTTAAAATAGAACTTTAAATCAAATGCTCAATAAAAATTTGAGACCCTACTGTATGCCAAGCATTATTCACAAGCACTTGTTTCTACAGCAGTGGAGGACAGCCTGGCATATAGGAGACATTCAGTAAGGTCGACTTGACCGCCCCTTCCTTCATTTTTTTTTCCCTTTCCTCGACTCCACCCAAATTACTTTTTCTTAATCCCCTTTGTGCTGAAGCTTTTTGACCCAAAGCGGTTGCCGTAGGCGGGGAGGCAAGATGGCAGCTCCTGCCTTCACTCGTGCCGTGAGAGCAGCGTCAGGTTGGTGGAAAGCGACGCACTCGATTTATCAGGATGGATTGGGTGTTTGGTGTGGAGGCCAAAAAGGGGGTGGGGGTCGTTGTCTGAGGCCAGAGTGTCGTCGAGAATTTTCCCCCGGGCTGCCTGTCTTCGGCCGCTTGCGCCGGAGATCCCGAGACTCTTGGACCCTCGCGGACCTGCGTGTCCCGCAGTTGCCTCGTCGTTCCGCCTTCCCAGAAAACAAATCAGAAGCAATGGATGGAGGGGGGCGAGGGAGACAGAAAAGTCTCCCCAACTTTCAGATTTAGAGGCTGCCACCGCCGCTCATGGCCTTTGACCTTGAAGTAATTTCTCTGACTCTTACTTTACAGCAGTAAAACGGGGTAATACCATCCACCTGAGGACTGAATGAGCTCGTGTACGTAAAGTGCCTTGCGTAATGCCTGGCACACGGTAAGCTTGTACGTGTGAGATTCGCACAACCGGCAGGGAATGTGGCAGTTTTGTTCAGTCAGCCCCCCCGGCACAAGGGCGGTCCTGATGATTTCATGACTGAGAGATGACAGGTGTAAAGGCAACTTCATTTAGTTAATAAGTTAACTTCAACTGGCAGGATTTTTGCAAAAAGTTAAAAGTCATTCAGGTATGATAAGATTGTCAGTAAATTACTTTCCCATAAAATAAATTAGGATGAAATACTGTGGAAGAAAACAGAAATAAGAAAAAAGCTATGATGTAAAATTTCCAGCTATTACAGAAAGGTTTGTTTACCAGGAGTACTTTTAAGTACTTTAAATATATAAAGAACATTTTATATAACATACAGGAATGGCTTAACATTAACAAATAACTAAAGCAAACATCCATTTAACTAACATCCAGGTCAGGATATAGAACATTGCCCCTTCTCCACCCGTGTGGAGAATTCGAAGTTCCCTATTTATGCCGAATATAAACACTATTCTCCTTTATATTATTACCTTGTCTTTTTTTCTGTAATAGTTTTAGTATCTACGTGCATCTCTAAGTAATGCATTGTTTAGTTTTATCCGTCTGTGTACTCCACATGAATGGAATCACACAGTATGTGCTATTCGTGTCCTCTTTTACTTTACTCCATTCATTTGGCATGTAGCTGTAGTGTTTCCTCGTTGCTATAATCTTTTATGTGACCACCCTACAAATCTCCATTTTCCTGCTGATGGGCATTTAGGTGTTTACAGTCTGGGGCCATTAGGTACAAAGCTGATGGACCTGTGTCTCAGTAGATGAGTGTAAGTTGCTCTAAGGTGTGTGTGTATACACACAAAATTAGCGGTAGAATTGCTGAATCAGAGAGTAGGCATATATTCATCATTGCCAGATACTGCTAAAATGATGTGCTTGTTAAAGTCACCCCACCACTGTATTTTGCACTTCCTCACCACCAGTTGGTGTTGTTAGACCTACAAATTTTTGTCAGTCTGGTAGGTATTTAATGGTGTTTCATTGTGGTTTAAATAGCATTTACCTAATTAGTAATGAGCCTGAAAACCTTTAAACGTTGTGTATTGGCCATTGAATTTCTCATGAAATAGCCACTTCAATATTTTGCCCACTTATATATTGAGTTGTTTGTCTTAATTTATAATAGTTCCTTATATATTCTGGATATTTATCCTTTCTCATTTAAGTCTGTTTCCCATATCTTTTCCACCCCGGCTTGCCTTTTTAGTTTATTTTTAAAATCATTTGATGAAAAGTTCTTATTTTCCTCCACTTGAATTTATTGTCCTTGTGTTTTTCAGAGAGATGATGTAGGTGGGTATCGATTCACTATGATATTCACATTCCACTGAGGACATTTAAAGGAGTGATATGACAGCTTATTTTTAAATGTCAGTATTTTAAAACTGCTGGAAATATCCGTTTTGACAATTTTAAAGTATTTAAAATTTTAGATATTAAAATTTTGTGAAAGGGTACATAATTTTTTGGAACTCTTTTCGAAGATGTGGGATCAAAAACTGGGAGATTGCTACTGTAGACACTGTCATACTCACTTCTCCCACCCCCGCCATTCCTTTCATTCCTGCCAAATAGGGCTATTTGTAATTCCCCAAACATACTGTGCTGTTTTTTGCCTCTTCACCTTTGTGTCTCCTGTCCCCTCTGCCTCCTTTCTTCAAAACTGGTTTTGTGTCACCTTTGTGCAAACTCTGTGTTCTGCATATAAGAGTATGTTTAGAGACACCCATCTGTATTAAAATGCCCCAACAAGTCAGAAGACTGTGGAAGCAATTAATTACTTCCCTTGAATTGTATGCCACACTTTTGTTAACAAAGTCTGAGTTAGACTCTGTTCAGTTTTTCCAAGCTAAAATCACTGTGGTTGGTCTACCAGAAGGTATAATGGATAAAGCCCCCCAAGTCATTTTCCCAGGAACTGCTCTTGAGGTAGGTTCATCCTTCCTGTTCCAGTAACTATTTTTTCTAACCTCGTGTTTATCCCTGATGTCAACTTGTTAATTTTGATCTGTTTTTCTCTTCTTGGGTGACCACTTTCAGTCCAGATAGTCTATCTTTTCACAAATATGTTAATAAGCCATGGTTCCCACTTTGTTTTTATGCAAATCTGATAAAGCCTACCTTATGCAGCCTTAGGACCTTCATAAAAATTGTAGAAAAAAGTCTATTAGGGAGCCAGAAAGAGACTTTCACCAGAAGAAAAGCAATCAACCAATTTGGAGATAGTTGCTAGTAGGCAGCTTAGAATTTACCCAACTACTATTATCCTATCACATTTCTGTATTTTTTTTTTTAGAATATAAAGAAACCTTTTCACCTACCTTCCTAAAGTCAGGATACACTGTGTCTAGATAGTCCCACGATTTCCCAGGCTAGTGACTGCATCAGAAAATAAAATTAAATCCTTTTTAAGGAACAGTTTGCTCCCACCTGACAGTATTTTTGTGTGCACTTCCTGTTTATCCATTCTAGTGTTTTTTCCCACAGATGAGCCTATAGCTTACCCATTTATGTGATCTATACTCTTATCTGCTCACTTCCTTTGGTTTCCAAAAATGTCAGTTTTTTCATTTATTTGTTTTTCTAACTGAAAAACATAACAAACCCTGATGGCCTGTGAAATTCGGGACATTTTCTTGTCTCCATTTATTCATTTAATCTTTCAAAGATTACCTCATGGCTTGTAATTATGTCTGCAAATGTTTTCAGTTCTTTGAGATATAAATTGTATCTGGAGACTTCAATGCCTGCACTGAGGAGAGAATCTGACTTCAAGGGTCTGGTGTGAGGGCTTTCACCAGTCTCCTGAAACTTGGATTTCATCTAACTCATCAATGTTTATACTGCCTTTTTCAGTTTGAAAATTGATCTTTGATGGAGAAAAGGAAAGCAAAATAAGGGTGTTCAGTATTCTGTCTTCCTCCTGCCATCAGTTAGCATTATCCCATCTTTGCCAAGCATTTCTCAGCTGTTCTTTATTTTCTATGCTAAACATTCTTCCTAGCACATGTTTTATCTCATCTAAGTCTTCTTATCTCCCCATGATTAACTTCATTTAAATTTGAGGAAACTGGGACATAAGAGAGGTTAAGTAACTTGCCCATGGTCACACAGCTAGTAAGTAGTAGAGCTAAGATAAGAATCCAGACTGACTCAAACACTAGCACTTCTCTACCATTGTGCCCCTCATCTGTTATGTGAAATCAGTGCAGTGGACAATAAGGCAGCAGTTCTCAGCCCTGGCTGAGCATCAGACTCATGCTGGAGCTTCTATTTAACCAATTGTTGAGGTATAATTTACATATCATAAAACTACCTGTTTATGTGTAGTTTGATAACCTTTAGCAAATTTAGTGAGTTGGGCACCCATCAGCCCAGTCCAGTTTTGGGACATACCCATTATCCTTTGGAGCTTTTTCAGCATGCACGTTGAGTCCCACACTAGACTTGATCACAGGCTCCCAGTGGTGTCAAGGATCTGTGAGCGATTCAGCTTTGTAGCCATGGACTCAGTGTGGCAATACTGACAATGATAGATAAAGAGGACTGCGTTCAGTCCCCACATCTAGGCCCCCCACGGTCTGCCTTCTGATCTGCCCGGCCTCGTCCCCCACTGCTTCTTCCCAGGCATCGCCAGTGCAGTCAGGCCAGCAGCACCCGGCCTCTGAGGCACATCCACTCCTCCCTCCAAACATGTATGTGTTTCAGCCTCCTTACCTCTGTGTGTGTTGTTCACCCTACTGCTTGGACTGTGCCTCCTCCCTCGTGGCCTGTTCATTTTCGAGAGGAGAGCTCAAGCCCCTCCTCTGTTTTCGCCATGAGTCCTCCTGCCACGGCGTTGTCACTCCAGGGTTGTCAGGCTTTTGTATCTCTGCCCTGCCCTTGTTTTTTGTGTGTCAGTTCTGACTTATCAGAGGTGAGATCTGGCAGGTGGGCATTAATGTTACATATGGTTTGTTCCCCTAGTGTTGAGCATAGACTAGACACATCACACTAGATTGTGATGGTTACACAACTCTAAGTTCATTAAAAGCATCGAATTGTACAAAAATGGTTGATTTTGTTTATGTCAGTTATACCTGAATGAAGTTGGTAAAAAGCTCCACAGGTGAAACTGATGCTGAGGACACCTTAATTATGTACACTTGGTTGCTTTGCTGCATTTCTTAATTTTAAGTATCTTGATGCATTTTCGGAACATCATATTAAACATACATGCTTCTGTCTTTACAGGAATCTTACGGCCCCTGAATATTTTGATGTCTTCAGCCTATGGAAACTGTGCCAAGAATGCCTGCCTTAGTTATGCACTGTCCACCCGAAATTTTAGTTATATGCAGACACCAGTTGTTTCATCTGCTTGCAGACTTACCACATCTGTGAGGAACCTGACATATGGGCATACTGCAACAATCCTCAACAGGTACAGTATATTTCAGCAAACATGAGGCTTAGACAAAAATTCTGAAGTATTCATGCCTATGAAGACATCTTAGAAGTAGATGATACTCCTTGCCTACCTGCAGTTTATTATATAGACTTTGCCTGATGGGGTGGAGGATATGATTGACCCCCAGCAGCAGGGACTACCGGAGGGAGCACATTGATGTTCTAGATGTGGTTTCTTGAATGGAAGCTGTCGGCCAAAGTGGAGGGAGAACCAGATGCCCGGCTTACAAAGCTGGGCTGTGGGTGGTATTCCTTCAGTCGGCAAATATTTAGTTAAGCACTTGCAAGTGTCCAGCACCATACTTGGCAGAAAAGATTCAAAGATGAAGTCCTCAAGGCATTTATAATCTAGTGGGCAGATAAGTAAGAAATCAAATGATTAACATATAACGGGATAAATTCTCTCAGGGATTGAAGGGGTAGATTATAAAACACTTGCGAGTTGGTGATAGTTGCTTTTTTTATTTATGCTTGGTGTCATGGATCAATTGAAGTAAGAATGTTCACTAAAAGTCAGCTCTATTCCAGTGGAGCTGCTTCACTCGTTTCTAAGTACAGAAATGAATTCATCTTTTAATTGGTCTTACTGCTGAGTTAAACTTTTTCAAATATATTTTAGAGTGACCCCCTTGCTTTCAAACATCCTGAAACTACCAGTCAGAACTGTAACGTACTTCAGCGCACGAAAAGGCAAGAGAAAGACTGTGAAAGCTGTCATCGATAGGTTTCTTCGACTTCATTCTGGCCTTTGGGTAAGGAGGAAGGTGAGTCTTCACTGTTACTTGATTAAAAAAAGGAGTGTGAACAGATTAAAATGAAGCAGAACTGAGTTAGCTTATTCACTGACATATCTTCCTCCTGTCTTAACAATAGTTTTTACAGTGCTGTACTTAAATAAATACCAGCTTGGCAGCCATCTCTTAATAGGAGTGAGTCCATGTGAAGAAAACATGTTTAAGCATTCATAAAACAAAATTGTTTTCACAATGGCAAAAGTTTTCACTATAGGACAGGTTCATCTCAGGTCTTCCACTTGTCTGGCTAAACTGATGATTACCAGAAGCCCCTTGGAGCCCTCAGTGTTCCTCAGTAACCTGTGGGGAAGCCCTGTTTAAGCCTAGAGTCAGAGCAGCAGAGTAGACTTCAGCAAGGACTTAGTTGCATGGTTCAGATTTGGGGACTGGAGAGTTTTTCAGCTTACCTTGTATTCTCCAGGCAGCCTAATCCTTATGGCAGAACATTAACTCCACATACGCTTTATTTTTTCTTAATTATATACGTTTTTCTGTCTGTTGCTGTGTATGACTGGGGACCACATCAGACAGAACTCTACTGCTTACTTGGGACAAGGACCACACTGCTAAGGGTGGCTGTGACAGATGACTGCTGCTCTGTCCTCTCCCAGTACGTCATGAATGTGAATATGGTCTTTTTCATTCACATCTATTCATAGAGACAAAGTAGCTGACAATTAGCAGATGAAGAGCAGAATTTTGTAAAACCACTTTTGACTTTTGATTGCTATTCAAATCCAAATTCCTTCTTGCTACTTGGAAGTTAAACAGTTCTTTTAAGATCAAAATTTGTTTCTCTGTGAAAGTGAAATTGTTCATTGGTAGGACTTTCTCACTATTTGAAAGGTTGAAAGGATTCTCCCCTATCTTATAAACAATACTAAATTTGTGAATAAACAGGTTGATGGGGACACTCAGGTTATTTCTCCATTGGAACAATACAGTTTCCTACACTGGTCAATAGAAGCTCATGGAATCCATAGGTAGCTGAACTAAGTGTAAGTATTTCAGCTAATAGTTCTGCATTTTGTGAATTTTGGAGCATTGGAAACATTTCCTCCCCTTTGTTATCGCATTGATTATTTTCAGGTCCTTTTCTGGCCCTAGATAAGATGAGTGATTTTGCTTGCCTTCCTTTCCACATCCCTTTTATTGGGCTCTGAACCCCTCGTGTTGTGTAAAGGACCTGATCATATTCTCCAATATTAATACCTAGTCCCCACTCAGGACCCTAAAAAGTGTTCTATATGCAGAATGGCCTGCTTCATCAAAATGTAATTTTAAGAGGAAAATTTTTAAAAATCTGGGTGGGTTAATTTATGATGTACTAAAAAAAGTATTTTCTATGGCATAGTTTCATCCAGATATCCATAATTTTTATTGTTTATATCCCCCCCCCCCCTCTTCTGAACCTAGAGACTGTCTCAAGTTTCAAGTATTTTCACACGGGTTGCATTTCACAGAATAATCTTCAAAGGATACTGGGGTGATGGGCAGATCAGCAAATTAGGTGTAAGTCAGAGATCCACAGGGACCCAATTTGGCTTGCACACTAGAAAATTAGTACACAGATGGGATTTGGGGTTGAATATTTCAATTTAAAATTGTAAGCAATGAATAGTGAAAATCTAATCTCTGGCATTTTAAAACCAGAGCCTTTAAATAACCTTTCCGTATTGCTGAGCATCATTGTACTGTAGAATTTGCTGCTGACAGTGATGACGCTAGGGCCTGTCCGAAAACCTAGGCGCCTTCTCGGTAAAGAGCTATGGTTTGTTCAGTTAGTGTAGTCCCGAAAGGACCCGAGGGCTCTTAGTCAACAGCGTGGGTTCTAATCCCACCTCCCGTGTAGCTTACTGAGTGTGGTTCCAACCAAGCATTAACCTGGGTGGTACCTAAGGTCTCTTCTACTCTAAACAGGCTATGATCATTGTTTTTATATTAAATACAATTTTCTGTTTGTTCAAAAATTAATTCTTCAAAATTAATAATGCATGGATGGTGTATATGGCACTTCTGGGTTAAGCATATGGGTTAACCATTCCTTCACCACTTTCAATAAAAGTTCCACTGTATTCATTATTCCTTAGAAAAGTACTTACTATCAGAATTGGTCCCTAGTAGATGAAAAGAATGAGTGAAGCAGTATCTTTGAGAACCGTACTTCTCAGCCCTCGTAATACTCAGGCCCCTTAAATGAACACAGAGGTTTTCAGCCTAACCAGTACTCCTTTCATCATCCTCCATGTTAGGGAAAAAGTAGTGTAGTGGTTAAGAACTCTTACTAGTTCTCAGTCCTCAGTCTGCTGCTGAACTTCTCTAATTAATGGTTGTTTTTCTTTAATCTGTAAAATGAGAAGAGTAGTATGTTACTGAAGATTACTGAAGAGATAATAAGGTAATGCATGTAAGTTAGCTACTATAATTATATGTCATTACCTTGTACTTCGCCTGCCACAAAGATTTATTTAGCTTTATTTTCTGTGGTTTTAAATCAACTTTTTTTCAAAATATTAAATTATTAATATTTGTTTCTCAAACTACACGATTTCTCTACCCCCCCTTGAGAATCATATCTTTCTGAAAAACATACAGCCCCTGTGAAAGTCTCGTCTTTGTTCCCACTGGCCAAACCATCAGTAGTGAAGGTAGATGTTGTTTCCTATATAACATAATTTAATTGTCTTTCTAATATTATCTAACAGGCTGGTTATAAGAAAAAATTATGGAAAAAGACGACTGCAAGAAAAAGACGCCTGAGGGAATTTGTGTTCTGCAATAAAACCCAGAGTAAGCTCTTAGATAAAATGACAACGTCTTTCTGGAAGAGGCGTAACTGGTACGCTGACGATCCTTACCAGAAGTATCATGATCGAACAAACTTGAAAGTATAGACCAGAAATTTTATGATTCTCACTTATTGAATATGTATCTTTGTGTATGTGATGTCTTTGCAAAAATGAGTAAGTATAATGCTTGATGTAAATTATGCCAACTGGCATGGAAACATATGATACCAATATTAAACTTAACAAAAGTTTTAAAACTTAATGTATTAAATATTCCCAGATCTGTTCAAGACCAAAGGAGTTTAAAATTGTTGATTATTTTAACAAATGATAATGGCTTAATTAGTTCTTCCAGTTAGGCTTATTTAGTTGCAAGGAATCTAAAGTTAGGACAGACATAGGAAGACTGTAAAAAGCAAGTCAGCTGAAGCAGTGTGACATTATTTTAAGGATACGTCCCTGGCAACTCAGGAACCACCTCACCAGCCCCATCTCCCACCGGAACTAACCCCCAGGCATCAGGAAGAGCAGAAATTATATTGATCCACCTCCAGGAGCCTCAGCAACAGGAAGTGGTGGGTTTTATAGTAAACTGTTAAATGTCTCATGTACTTGAATAATATACTGAAAGAGAAAAACAATGGTTTTTTAGACTCAGGTGAGTACAGAATGGTTGTAAATATATTGGCTGTGTAAGCCCATGACCTGGCTGACTGGGAGGTGGGGCTCAGTGCCACTGCCCAGCGCCACAGGATGGTAATCCCAGCACAAACTGCTAGCCCGGGAAAAGATCCGAATGCAGAGTTCCATGCATGGTTTCTGCTGAATGCGTATTGCTCTCACACCATTAGAAAGTTGAAAAATCATAAAGCATCCTAAGTCCGCGTCTGTCTGTGTTAAACAGAACTACACCTCATTTCCTCTTCGGATCCTTTAATATAATAGTTGAAGATGAAGTTCCTCTATTGTTAAAAGATAACCAAATTGGAATTCTATGGCATGTCAGGGTAGGATTATAAGAGGAATTCCTTGAAACCAGCACGTGGTAGCAGGGCTTATCATCGACACTAACTTTATAGTTTGGCGTCGAAACACCTTTCATTAAAATAAAGGGTCTACCTAAATACATTCAACTATATGTAAAAGTATAGCTTATTGAACACCTGTTTTGTCCCAGCAGAAAGATGGGCATTTAACTACAGAACTCATACCAGCCTTGCAAAGGAGATATTATTTGTCTGTAGTTTAGATCTGAAGAAACTGAAGCTTATGGAGGTTAAATAAATTATGCAAAATAACAGCTAAGTAGCAGAACCTAGGTCTAATTTCTTGCAATCCCATGTATTTCCCTTAAGTCTTATATCTAAATCAACAAGTGACTAATCTAGCACTATAAATAAAGTATTTCATAACCCTGTACCAAGCCAGCTTTTAAATGTAACTTTGTTCTCCTGTTCTTTGTTAGCTCTTAACCTGGCTACTCTTTGTTCGGTTGACTTTGGACTTGACTCAGTAAATGAATAAATGACTTTCAGCCTTTCTTTCCATCTCTTCATCCTCTTTCAGTCTTCTGAATATGCTGCTTTACCTGCTGTTGCTTCTTTTTCAGGCTCATGTTAAATAATATAGGACTATAAAGGCAATGAGTGCTTCATTTTCATGTTTCACATTTCGAGTTTGCAAGTCCTGTGACCACACCACGAAGCGTATGTGCCTGATCGTATTTAAAGGCAAGGGCCCAGTGGTGGTAAGGCTGCCTGCCACTCAGTGCACCTCCACAGGCACCTCCTCTGGCCTGCACGTGCCCTCCCGCGTTTGCAGATGAGGAAATGGGTTCCAAGGAGGAAAATGATCGGCCAAAGGTCTGTTGCAGAGTAAGAGCTGCCTGCCAGATGAACCACTCTATTTTCAGCTTCCCAGTTTCCGCTGGTAAATTTAAAAAGTAAAAAAACCTACCAGATGTATATTTATGCTATCAACTAGTTTTCACAACACTCATATCATTTAATTGTTTTTCCTGCAAGACTGCAGACTTGATAGACTGTAACAAATGAGTGCAGTAGGCATGGGGCCAGGTGACTAGGCACCAGGCCAGTTGTGGCTGAGCACTCAGCTGCTAATCCTTGCTCCCTTCCACATTTTTCAAAATATTTTCTCTTCCTCATAAGCCCAACATTACAAAGATGTTTTTTAAAAGAAAAATGTTAAGACTTTATTCAATATGTGTATCAGGCATTATAACAAAACAGCAGAACTTCAACCTTTGGAATACTGTCATTTTACATCCTTTTGATGCACAGTCCAGTATATTATTTTATTACAGCCCATTCTATAAGGACTACAGAAATAAACTAGGGGAAATATGCACAATCACAATCCAGAATGTCAACTCTTTGTGTGCTGTTCGAGAGTGGAACACATCCTTTGCTATTTCAAATACTGTGCAAAGTGAAGAACTAGAAAGGTGTTCAATGGTGATGATGGCTGACAAGCACTGTCACCACAAACACATGTACAGTTCACTACAGAGAACACATTTCAGAGGCCAGCGAAGTGAGCAAGCTATTCACATGAAGCTAGGAGGGATTATGACTAAACTCTCCAGTTCGTAAGTATAACACATCTCGCCTCCTCCGAACAGGTGCTCGACGGCAAGTAACTAAAAGTTATTACATGAAAATCACAGACTTCCGAGCTAGCATTTTGTAAACAGCCTGTGTCTGTAAATCAGCAAATTAAAAACATTCAGTTATATCGTCTAGACAACACCACACCACTATGTGTACACTTGGAGGCATTCACATTTTACATCAGTCCGTACACATATAAATACACAGCTTGTTAGATAAGTAAACACATTTTGCCAGAAATATGACAGCTGCTCTCAGTTGTACAGTGACTGTTTTTAAGAGAGAAACTCCCTAGTCAACACCTGAAGGAAAAATAGTTATATTAAGACAGTAGTTTGGATGCCTTTATATTTGTTAAATCTTGGATGAGAAGTAATACAGCATGTCTTAAGAGTAGAATGCTTCAAACTTGTTTTGGCATAGTTGAGTGCAAACTTGATAGCCTGACTTGTTAGAACTTTCCATTGTAAAATGGTGAAAATACAGCTAGTTCACAATAGGATTTTAACCTCTGCTGCTGAAGACATTTATTATTTTGGCAAAAAAAAAAAAAAGGTTGCTAAAAAGCTGCTTAAGCTATTTCTGAAAATTCTGGGTATTCCCAACCAACAAGTAAATACATCTTAAAGGGTATGTTTTTTTTTCTGTCTGAAACAACTCAGTGAGCTTGAAAACATTTCCTTCTGCCCTAACAGTTTAAGGTATTACTGGGTTTGGGGCACAGTGAACAGCCAGCCTCTACATGCCCTCTGAATTTGCTTTTAGTTTATTTTCCTAAATCTTTTTGTAAATTACAAAGTCATCTTCAGAGAAATTATGGGGAGAAGGAATTTAAATATGTGCATCTGGCAACAATCAACTTCAAGTAAAACCCTTTCTGAGGTGGGGAAGATCCAGCCTATGTGTCATCAGCAAAGACCACTGATAGATGTTCGAGCAGCTCAGTAATGGAACAGTCTTTAACTGAGCCTGTTTGTAGCTGGTTGGCAGTAACTTCTATGTGGGAAGTAACATTAATTCTCTAGTTTTCAGGGCATATCTATGAACAAACACAGTCCAAGTGTGTAAGTAACTGGGTTGTGACCACTGCATGCAATTTCATTGAAAGAAAACAACTCTACGCACAAGACGAGTCCTACGTTTAGGCTCAGCTCCCTGCGGGGAGAGCAGCTACCTCAGACCAAAATGCTATCTAAACCACATTCTTCTTTTCAGATAAGATTCTCAATCTAAGTAGGGAGTCCCCTCAGATGGTGCTTTATTCTCCTACTAAGGAATCCCAGATTGTATAAAATGTCTGTTAAGACCTGGGGTGCCTGTGAGCATGTGACTCTCATTCACGTTTTGCACAAGTCAGGAAGGGAACAGAAATGTGTGACCCACAGCGCCCGTGGGGCTGGGCAGCAAGTTATATCCCTAAAGAGCTCAACCTCTGAAAGTCCTAGAAGCCAGCATCTTGATTGTTACACAGGTGTCTCATGTATCTTGTAGCATATCTGAAAACAATTCTTGGTTTGGTTGACTGGTTTTTGCTTAAATGTTCAGTTCAGCAAGGTGCTCAGATTCTAGGCTTCTCTCCTTGGGGAATTAAGTCTCAGCACTGCTTACTATGAAGGATAAATATTTGTCAAGCACTTTTGAAACACTCAGAAGGATTCCTCCCAGCAGCCCTGTGAGTCCACGTCCCCAAGGAGTTTTACACGGGTGAGCCCCCTGCCTGCGGCGCTGATTAATTGCCAGACAAGGATTCTGAAACCCCTAATCCCGAGTCCGAGTGGGGGACGAGCTTCCCCAGCTCTTCCTTATCCTAGGTTGTTTCCCTGACCTCTTACTACACTCATCTCTATCACTAAAATATTGTCTCTCATTCTAAACTCCAGTGTGCTGACTAAACAACTGCCTGAAGAATTCATATGGCCCATCCTTCTGTGGGAAAAATGATGTGTTACTGGAGTTGTGTTTGGAAGCTTTATAAGCACATCTGAGACATTTTCTAGAATCCAAATAATTTTTTACATTTCTGTTTTTGCTGTTGTCTTACATATCAGAACCTCTGGCAGCCCTTGCTGGCCACTCTAGTAAGCCACAAGCCACAAATATGTACACCATAGTCCAAAGTATCAGTACCAAGAACAAAAAAAAAGTTTAAAAAAAGTGCTTTGTTTGCATTTACAGGACTAAAAACAAAGTATGCAACAAATAAATTACAAATGTACATCTCAGCAGTGTGAGGGCAATTCTCCTTTATCTAAAAACACTGCTGTCTGTAATGACAATCCAATCGTGGAAAATGACTAACCTCAGAAGACTTAAATGTCACCCCCCCACACACACAACGAACACTCCCTTTAGCCTCTCCCCAGCTATAAAACGAAAGGGAAAAAATCTGCAGAGTGGAAGACGGGAGAGAGGAAAGGCCATGTCTGTGAGGCTGCGCTCGGAGCACACCAGCTTGCGGATTTCTGTTATTAGTGACTCGCTCTTTAAGGCAGAGAGGAAACATTCTGTGGATCTGGTGCTGTTGACTCATCTCACTCACGTGGTTTCAGTGGCCGAGGATGAGGTACTTTTCTTCCTGAAGTGAGATCGAAGGACTCTAGGCGGTGCCTGGCAGAGAAAACAGAAAAGGGCATCCCTCAATTTGGCATCAACATGGAATCTTTTGAGGACAGCACCGGAGTGGGTTTGTGCGGAGACATCCAGCTCCCTTGGCAAAGTGACACGTGTGTGAGGCAGCCGGCTGGGGCTGCAGGCTCGCTCCGAGTTTCCCCAACAGGATTCAGCCCCATCGCAAGCACCCTGTGAGCTTGAGCCGACTGAGAAGGCTGGCGCCTCCCTCTTCCTCATGCTCAGGATCCTAGGTCCCTGCATCTCCCAGGCAAATGGTTGCACAGAAAGATGACACGTTTCTGCCCTGGGAGCAAAATTATCTTAACAAGTGACTCAGCAGAGAGAAATGCCTCCCCGTCTCTTTCCTTGTCTTTGTTATTCCCTTTGTGCTTGTGTTTCTTGATTAATGCTTAAACTTCCAACACCAAATTTCCAGTCCTCTTTCTGGATGTGAAATTCTTTAATGCACAGCAAACCACGCAACAAGGGAAAACACTGTCTTTAAGGATACAGGGTTCCACCTCTTCTCCCCTATGAATGACTACGAGGAGGGGACCCCTCCTTCCATGGGACAAATCACAGGGGTTACTATTACAATGAAAGAAAATGTTTTCTCCTGGAATAGCCCTCGAAGGGATCACACAACTGGCTCCAACCTACCTTCAGCCCACCTGTGACCACTTCTCTCTGTTCACATTTTGTTTCTATTGGCCTTTCACACCTATTCCTTCTGACTGGGAGCCCCTCCCTCCCTTCTGTCTTGCTTTTTCTAGTCCTCCTTAGAACCCAGCCCCAAAGTCACTCCTGAGTTCCTCCCCGTGAAGCCCCATCACACACAGACAGGGTCACCTCCTCTGTTCTCGTAGTGTTTTGCACTGAGAGGACATCAAAAGACTTTGCACCCCTGAGAATGTGCCTGCTCTGCTCGCTGTCTCCCCCACCACACTGTGACCTTCCTGAGGCCAGGTCCGTGTTCACCACCATTTCCCAGGAAGCAGCTCAGTGCCCAGCAGGCACACACAAGGGAAAGGACCAAGCAGGCTCAGGCCTTTCACATCCTGAATCTTCACACTTCAACGTCATGACTAGGAAATGTCTACCAGCCACCTCCAGACAGAGGAAAAGAAGAATCAGCAAACACTACCATTTTAGTAATCTCCCTCAGGCTGTCTAGCAGTAAAGCAATTTGTGCAGCTTAAAAAGAAAAATGTTTAGGGCACCTTTCCTGCTCTCTGGGCTGGGCTGCTCTCCCCATCGAGGGGTTGCCCATCCTGGGGCAGGGTCCCAATCCAGAACATCTTTTACCAAAATCTCTAACTTCAAAGTTGACCGCTGTGTGCACCACCCTGAAGGACTCTGCTGAAGTCATGCATGCAGTGGTGGTAGTAATCACAGCCCTACTGTGAACAGGGCTGAGAGGCCATTGTGCTTGAGTAGAGGAACCTTTTGATGTATTTCCTCCTCTGAGTCTCCCAGGAGTGTCTGCTCTGTAGCATCTACCCCATTTTCCTCAGATGGACTCTCAAGACAGAGTATTCAGCAGATGGGGAATAGGACAGGAGACATAGGGCACAGGAAGGAAGGCTCAGGGGTCCCCCAATTCTGCCATCCCTGCACCTGAGCCCAAGGCTGGCAACTCTCTACCCTCACCCCAATGCAGAGACACGAGGCTCCAGGCTTGGCCCTCCTGCTGCCGGGCCTCCATTTACATCCACAACTTGCAACAGTACATCATCACACGGATGGGTTTTGGTCATTTTAAAGGGATGTGCAGCTTTAATATTTTGTGAGTATCTACCACGTTGTGTCTTGAAGTTATAGCACTGAACAAGCTTTATTTGTAAAAACTTGCCATGTAACACATTTTTCTCTCCCAAAACACTTATTTGGGCTTTTTTTCATTCACACATCATCTTAGGTTCATAGCTGTTCACTTTTTTTAGACACTGTATTACCTCCCCTATTTCTAAATTAAATTATAGGATGTTTTTCACCCCCTGGCAAGTGGCCGAATGTTACCCAGTGGCTTGTACTGCCTGTTTGATGGGAGGGTTTCCCACTCAGGCACTCAGGAGATGCGGGGTACCCCAAGAGATAAGGTTCCCAGGAGCCCCGGATTTCCAGGGTGAAGCTCTTGTGCAAACACACGCTCCAACCCGCAGCCCCAGACGCCATGTACCTCCAGGGGGAACTCCGTCTTTCGAGGGGCCTTATACTTGTACATGAAATCCAGCAGGTCTTCCTCCTCGTCGTCAGAAAACGCCAGTGGGTTTTGGATGGGATTTTGGACATGAAGCTCCCATGCCTCCACACCCTTATTCACATCTCCCTCAACCACTTAGTGTCCATTTACAATCTACACAGAGGAGACAAAGTACAGCGAGGAGGATCAGAGCAAGGAGGGGCGGGCGAGGGCAAGGTTAGACGCACCGCACGACAAGCCAGGCCTGTTAGGACAGCCAAGGCCCCAGCGTGTGAAGAGCGGCTTCCTCTGGGCCTCCTTGCAGGGCGATCCACAACCGTGAGGGTGCACCTGCGGGCCTGGGCAGGTGCCCAGGCAGGAACCAGCCCGGGCTTCAGAACCTACTGATAAGCTACCAAAGTGGAGGCTGCTTCCCAGGAGAAGAGGGACCCTGCCTTAACGGAGACATGTCAAACCCTGCAGCTTAGCCCTGTGATGCCACACCAGAAGAGAGCACGAGGAAAGAACCTCCTGCAGGAAGGATAGCAGCAGTGATTTCAGAAGGGGAACAGAAGTTTTCTGAAGTGTACATACCAGCGATGCTGACAGTGCATTACACTTCCGTATGTGGCTCCCGGCATTCTTTAAGACAGGATATAAAATGCCAGGAAGCCTTTAGAGAGAACCTTAAACAAAGCTATGCAGATTTTTCATTTCCAAGGCCAAGGCCAGGAGAAGCAAAGAAGCCTAGTGGAAGGAGAATCTAGGAGCAGACTTCCCCCCAAAACGACAGCAGTACTCCTGTTTTAATCTGCCTTGACTAAATCCACAGGAAAAGCTCCAGAATTAATTCACGGCATTGAATGCATGGTATTTTTTAAATGTTCAATGCTTAACATATTGCATGTCATCTGGCCAGGTGGTCTGGTCTTAGTTGAAGTATAAATGTTTCCTTAAAAAAAAATGTCCTGCCTATACTTGGCTTATCTGACACCCACAGACACATCTTCCTATGCTTCATATACTGATTTTAACTAGAATCACAGATGGCAGCTGTGGGGCCCTCAGATCATCTGGTCCAACCACCCTGAGGCCTACAGATAAAAACCAGAGCTTTTGTTCAGCTACCAATATGTTCTTTCCATCAACAGCGGACTCACTAGACTATAACAGCCCGAGGTGTGGGTTAAGTAAAGCTAACAACCAAACCCTCATCTTGAGCAGCTTTCCTCATTATTGCTGCTACACTCCCCAACTGCCAGCAAGAGGCAGCATGAGAGCACAAGTGTCTCAACCACAAATTCCAAAGCTGAACTGCAGGCTGGGAGAGGCCTGCCCAGACTGCCTTAGTAAGGGCCAAGCCTGCGATCATTACCTTTCTCTTGATTATTCTTTTTTTCCTTTTGCTCTCAGTGTCCCCCACCTGTTTACTCCAGGTTTTGGTTATCCCCTGCCCAAATCAGCTGCACCCTCAGGGCTCCTTGAATATGAAGAGGCACATCTCAATACTGGGATTGCCCCAGGGACAATTTGTGCAGGAGACGCAAATCCCATGGCCTCAACAACCACCTCCAAACTTCAGGGAAGGACAGCCACAGCCTTGAGCCTGAAGAACCGCCACCGTGGTGCTCAAGGCTGGGCAGCCTGTAGCACAGGGCAGGGCACCCTGCTGTCTTCTACAAGGACGTGTGGCCTTGGCTGACATTCTGTGTTAGCGAACCTGTCAGCAAGACTATGGCAAGCTGGTTAGAGGTCCGCCTCCGGGCTGTGAGGAGGGCAGGGAGAAAAACTGGCCAAGTCTCAGATCCCTAAAAGGCCCGAGTAGGTCAGTCTGCACCCGGCCCTAGGCCTCCCCTCCCCGGCAGCGCAGCAGAACAATGTCCAGGTTAGCAAACACACCCACACAGCACACATTAGCAGGAGCCCTTCGGGAAGTCAGCTAACACATCTGGAAACAGCACACCAGGTCGGAACACTTACATCCGCGTTCCCAACAGCACCGAGAATAGAGAAAATAACATTGTTAGGGAAGAGTCCTCGAGACGAAACTCACACACGAGACTGAGTGTGCGTGCATTCACACACGGACTCACAGACACTCACCTCTCACTCTCCAATCCTCGGACAGCTTCTGCTGCTGTCAGAGGCAGGTGACTGCCCCGGGGCCACGCTCAATGTGTGGTAAAATGCAATTCTCTCTCTTTTTCAATAGGAAGGGTAAAAGGCATGACTTTGCTTTTTAAATGATGTTCACACATTTGATTAAAAAAAAATGGAAAAAAATCTACTTCTGTGACTAATTCCAAGCAGCAATGCGGGTTCAGTTCTACATCATGACAAGGTAGACAGAAAAGGAGGAGGGCGGGAGAGACAGGAGAGAGAGATGACAGGGACACGGAAAGAGAGACAAACATGCAGGAAGCAATAGGGAACCGACGGACAGAGGGGCAGGAAAGGACCAAAAGTGGGGAGAGCATGTTCTCCAGAGGTCTGAGATTCACAGATGAAAACCATTTCAGGGGACCGGGGGGTCCCTCTGATGAAAGCATCTGTGACCCCCTGAAATCATCTCTCACTCCAGCCCCACAACACCACCTGCTGACGCTGCACACTCAGCACCCTTCCCACACAGCCGCTCAGAGCCGCAAGGGGCCCAGCGCCACCACTGTGCAGAGCAGGGGACGGAGGCCTCAGACAGAGCAGAGGGTCTTCCTACCATCAGGGGGTTGTCGGGGGCACAGGGCACACACTCCAGAGCACTGAGTGTTAAAGGGGAGGCCTGGCACAAAGACTCCCAGATGGCGACTCCGAGCAGGGCCACCCCAGCCCGAGGCTTCCACGCACCCCACCTGCTGCCCAGGCCCCGGCGAGCTCCATCCCTGCAGCTCCCAGGGAGAGCAAGCCACTGAATTCCTACAAGCAACTGAATTCTGTTTAAATACACTGGAAATGCAGCCATAATTTTGAAACCACCAGGCTCCAGGGAAGGTGAGGGCATCCCAGAGAGTAGCACAGAAAGGGGACAGGCAGCTTCACTCTCCCTAGCCCCCCAAGTGATGATATCCCAGAATCAGACACTGTCTGAATGGCCCACGGAATTTACGAACTCAGAATTTTGAAGGGTGCACAGACAGAAATAACCAGTCACCTGAGGCCAAGTGGGACTGTGTGGTTATTTCCCATGAGGTAGGTAGTCCCTTGGCCCCAAGTATTAGCCCCAGTGCTGGAAATAGCTTCATGCAGCCCATTTCTTTTTTATTTTTAATTGAGATATAACTGATGTAACATTGTATTTGTTTTAGGTGCACAGCAAAATAATGTGATGTATATATATATACTCCTCTGTGTCTGGTGTGGACTGGGGAGCATCAGAGGGACACATGGCTGCTCAGAGGCAGAGCCGGGGCAGGATGCTGGCCTCCACCGTCCGCCTGCCCAGGCCTCATTTGACTGTCAATGCACGTTGGCCTCAAAGCCTCCAACCCCGAGCCCAGGTCTTCTCTATAGACCTTAAAACCCCTTAGAACCGAGAACTTTTTAAGAAGAAAACCAGACACTTCTTACGACGCAGCTTCATGTTCTCCCACCCTCCACCGATGTGCAGGGGGCAAGCCATGCCTCTGCGGCACAGAGCCGGTGGCCCGGGCACCCAGACCCTTCCCTCACACCAGCAGCAGCAGCCACAGGCCAGCTGGATGCTTTCGCCCGGTGACCTTAAGGCAGCTCCTGTGGCGGAAGCACCCTCGGTGCGGGTGGAAGGGGAGCTGGCTAGTCCAGCTCCATCCCAAGGCCCTCATGTGTCCAGCTGGGGTTAGGGATACAGCAGGAACAGGTCAGGAGAGAATGACGTGCCCAACTGTGGGGTGGCCATGGCTCCACCGAGCCGTCACTCACACCAGGAGGGCCACAGCAGGAGTCCTGCCCAGGACTGGGAGACCGCAGGCTCTTCCCCACTCCTGGAGGTCTCCTGGCTGCCCCAGGCTATCCACCTCCCCCTTAAAAGGCCCTTCCACAGCCATTTCACAACAGCACACTGAGGTGGAGAAGCGGGGATCTCTAGCTCTAAGATGACGAAACTGAGGCTCAGAGTGGGTACGTGATTCACACACGGTTACACAGCTAGCAAGTGGCAAAGCAGGATCAGGGCTCCCTTGGCTGCACCAGGACTGAAAGCCCTGGAACTGTGGGGCTTTGTCACTTCAGAGGACCTGGGTGAGTTCCTGTGTCCTCATCACCCAGAGCGCAAGGAAATGTGACCCTGTGGTGGTTTAAAAATACCTCCACAACATTCTTTAATACTCCTCCCTTTAAGAGGCAGAGATTAATTTCCCTCCCCTTGAGTGTGGCTGGGCTTAATGACTCACTTCCAACAGATAGAATAAGTCAGAAGTGGTTCTATGTGACTTTAAAGACTATGTTGGAAAGGTGTGTGGCTTTCCAAGCACCCTCCCTCTCGGATGGCGCCCTCTGGGTGAAGCCAGCTGCCATGTTGTAAGGATGCTCAAGGGACACTAGAGAGGCCCACGCAGTAAGGAGCAGAGGCCTCCAGCCCATAGTCACAAGAGAGGCTCTTGGAAGTGGATTTCTCAGGCTCAGTCAAACCTTTGGATGACTGTAGCCCTGGCTGACACCTTGACTCAACTATGAATAGGCCCTGAGCCAGAACCACCTAGTTAGCCTGCTCTCAAATTCCTAGCCTTCAGACACCGCACAATAATATGTGTTTGTCGTTTTAAGGAGTTACCCCCCTGACCCCTTCCCCAGACCACGCAGCTGGAAGGGAGCCCCACGGTCAGGCACTGGCCCACGGTTAGCACCTCCTCCTGAGGCAAGAGTCCAGCCCCCTGGAGAGGGGCCGGCTGGTTACTCACCTTTCCAGGTCCTGCAGGTGGAGCAGCAGGTACACACTGTGGGGATGGGGGACACCATCAGTGACACCCCCCACTGACAGGACCCAGCCCCTGGCAAGCAGGGGGGCCTCAGTGAGGAGGGGGGAGTCCAGTGTGTTCAACATAGAGGCTCCAGAAACGTGGGTCTCTAGAGACACCCAGGTGGGGGAGGGAATCATTCCAGATTCATCATCTTCTCAGGGGCTAGAAAATGCCCTGGCCCCCGGAGGTCAGTACTTATGTCCTGAGCTCCAGGGAAGGCAGAGGATGGGGCCAGAGTTTCCTCTGAGAAGTAACTCCAATGGCGCTTGCCCGGACGCCCATCCTCTCTCTGCCTTCCAGTGCAGAATGACCTTCTCAAACGGACCTCTGAATCCCCAAAGTGCTCAGCATCTGTCCGTCTGGTTAAAGGCCTAATCAGCTGCCGCCTTGCACACGCCATTGGTCTTGGGGCCCATCTGGGCCTTGGCATGCAGGAGGTGCTCACTGAATACATGCTGACTATCTTCACATTCATCCATTCAGCTCCCTTTGCACGCTTCCTGGGGTTCAACACCAGGCTTTCAGTAAGTGATGCCTGACAAAACAGCTCCCACATTCTCCCTGTTCATTCTGCAGGGAGGGCAATGTGTTCTTGCTGATTCCATATTGTTATTTCACACCACAGCTATATGTTTTGGTTTCACACAGATTCTAACATAATATCTCATTGTGTTTTTTTTTTTTTAATAATTTATTTTATTTTAGTATCATTAACCTACAATTACATGAGCAATACCGTGATGATTGAACTCCCCCCATCACCAGGTCTCATTGTGTTTTGCACTGTCTTCACTAGGCATCATGTTTCAAGATCTGCCTGTATGTATACCGAGGCTGTCGTTCCCCTGACTGCAGACCACCCCATGTGGCGCAGCCGCCCCCTCCCCTGTCTCCCCGCAGGCTGTCTGCACCAACTGCCAGGCCTCCAGGGTCTGCCCATTACCGTGTTTGCTCCCCTCGCGACTCTCAGATGAGGGCTACATCGGGATCATTGTGCCCTTTTTCCGCAGAGCAAGGTGAAGGCATTGCCCCGCGCCAAGGCCAAGCCCTCTGGTGGTGACGGCCTGGGGTATCATTCTGAGAAAGGTTCTGAGGCTGAGTCTAGGCCTGGCGGGAACAAGTGGAGTGATTGCTTGGTGACGTCTGTATCACGGTGTTGCCTTTGCTGTCTGTGCACAGGCCCTGGGTCACCGAGATAGGATGGCACCCAAACGGGGGCCCTTTCCCCTACCTGACCGTGCCTGGTGGCCGAGGCCCACACCGGCGGCTGGAAAGGTACACAAGCTCTGTGTGGCTGGGCCGCCTTTGAACACTTCCTCCCAGATGCCCGATCCTCAGCTCAGGGGTCATGACAGCCCCAGAGCCTCTGATGCGGGCCCCCTTTCACCTGTCTTTCTTTCTGAGATGATTTCTATTTTAGCCTCAGAACAGCTGGATGCTACATGGTCCCTGGCCTCCTGCTGGGTCAGCGCCTTGCTCCTCGGCTCCTGCAACCACAGGGGCCGCAGCCAAGGGCGGGGCGGTGAGGAGACCGGGTCAAGTTGCAGCCCAGCGGGTTTTCCACACACGCCACCTGCTCAGCCTGCAACCAGAACCTCTGCCTCCCCAGGACATGGCTAAGGACATCATCACTCAAGGAAGGCAGCAGCCCTTTCTACCTGGTGCTGGTCTGGGAAGATGTTTCAAGGCCCTGGAGACGCCTCCCACTGCCTTTGAGACCCCCCCGACTCCTCGCTTTCCCAGTTGTGAGCCTGCCCTGAATAACCCACCATGGGGCGGTCCAGGCAGGAGACCTGGACTCCACCTGGTGTGGCCCTGGCACAGTGCCCGACCTACTTCCTCCATAAGGACAACATAGAATCTCAGAGGCACAGGCCCTGTGGGGCCACCTGGGTCCACTTCCAACCAAAGCAGGAGGCCCTCCCGAGAGCCTTGGTATGCGACCCTTCAATACGGTTTGGGCCCTTCCACTGTCAGAGATCTCGGGACCTCCCAAGGCAGCCCGTTTCCCTCCTGGCCAATTTCATATTATAAAGTGCTTTTGGAGCTGAGTTTGATCACAAGAACCCTAATAGCAGCCACCTCACAGAGTGCCAGGCTAAGCTCTTTCAGAGGGATTATTGCATCTGAATCCTCACAACAACCCTACGCGTGGCTATTGTCATTTCTTTGGTACAGACAAGGACTCTGAGGGGCAGAGAGGCCCCCTGCAACTCGACCCCCCTGGTTCTCGCTTTGCCCTCTGAGCTTCACAGGACTGGGGCTCTTTTCCTTCCAAATGACAGCTTTCATTTGAGACGTGGTAGGCAATAGCTGACCAGGGATGGAGGCGATACGTACTTCCCTTTCGTACCCCTATTTCTGGGGCAGAGCCGAGTAGGTCAGAAACCGTAGATGCCCAAGGAGACCTGGATGGTCAGTGAGTGGGTGGACAGAGGGCACTGGCTGAGGAGGCAAGAGGCCACAGGAGGGCGCCACCAGCGGGCGGCCCTGGTGACAGTTCTTTTCCTGGAGTCTTCACCTCTTCACTGGTGAAGTCACAGGGTTAGACTGAGGGGTCCCTGAGGCCCCTCGCCCCTAGCCTTTTGGGATTCCATCCTAAATTCCCCTGGGTGGGCGTGGGGGAGTGAGTCCGTCAGGAAATAGCTGCTCCCTGAGATGGACCTCCCCGCCAAGGCCGATCTTCTACCTCCCCAGCCCTCCCAGGGTTCAAACACGGCCCCTGCAGAAAAAAGGCACATTCCTCAAACCAAGCCTGCTAAGGTGGGGTTTTCCTCAGAGCGGAGGGACCGACAGACCCCTGGCTGGCTCCGAGCTGTTCCCCGCACCCCAGCAGGGCTCCTGCTTCCTCCCCCGTGTCTAGGACCCCCAAACTCAGGTGGGGTCCCTGAGGTGCGGGGCTGAGGTGCCCCCTGCAGGCTGCACCCCACAGCACAGGGTCAGGACCCACGGGGGCTGGTGTTCCTGTTCTGCCTTTAAGGGCAGGGCAGCCACCAGGCACACATTGTAGCCACAGACTCTGAGAGTGGCCCAATTCCCACCGAGGCTCAGTTTCCCACCAAGGGTGAGGAAGGGAGGGGTGTCCGGAGCTGTCCCCTGCACCCCCTCCACCTGTCACCCTCTCCTAGCAGCAGTGCCCAGCTCCTGAGAGCCAAGGTCCCTGTAACCTCTCCCAGAAATGATCTGGAAAGCCATGAGTCCTGGCCCAGCTCTGTATGCCCGACCCACGCCCTCACTCTCCATGAGCCTGAAACCCACTGATGGATCAGACGTCAGTGGGTCCCAAACGTGGCTGCACCCCAATAGCGTCACACACCTGGGTCTCCCCCCAGACCTGCTGATGCTCTGGGGCCCAGGACTCGCATGTTGAGCAAGGTGTCCGGGTCAATCCCTATATAGGCCCATGGAAGACGGCAGAAATAGAGAGGACAGGAAATGTGTGTGGGGGGATAAAGGACCACGAGAACCATCAGCCCTGGTGGGTAAGGGGAGCAGACCCATAAGCCCTCTGGGAGTGCGGGGTCAGAGAGGAAGGGCACAGAGAAAGCCGCCTGGGTCCAGGTCCAGCCGTGCCTGCTGCCTCTAGGCCTGATGCCAACCAGTGCCAATTCCCCAGACGATCAGATGGAAGAGGCAGCAGGTGACCTAACCCTGCACCTGAGCAGAGTCCCCAGGCCAGCTTCCTATCCGGGCGTGGGGGGTGCCCGGCCCCATGGTCAAATGGACATCTGTGTTGGTAGCATTTACAGGCCACCTGGTAGACTGGGCCTCTCTCAGTGCAAGTTCTGCCAGGTGGGGAAAAGAGTAGTGAAGCGATACCTACCTGAGCTGCCAGCACTCTCAGAAGCACTCCTGGACATCTTAGGCTGGCCGTGTTTGCCGCTGGCCCGCGCAGAGCCCGGTGGGGGGGGCCCCGAGGGAGCAGGGGCGCCGTCGCCCCTGATGGTGGTTAGGTCCTGCATGCTGAAGCTCCGGAGTCTCTCTGATAAGGCGCCCTGTCCCTGGACACGACACAGGAGGGGCACACGTCAGAGGCCTGGCCCGCAGAGCAGGGCAGCAGGGGAGGGCAGGCACAACAAAGGCCAAGAGGGAGCTGAGACAGTCGGCAAGGGGGAGCCCAAGACCTGGAAGGGCTCTGCGCACCTGCTGGCAACATTGGGAGGGCGAAGGCCTGGAACATTCCAGGGCCTCCTGAGGGGCTCGGCGATGTTCCTCCGACTCCCAGCTCCTTCCTCTCCTTCAGACGCTCCAAGATGGGCTGGAGCCTCAGGCCGACCCAGGGCCCCAGACACCCGCCTGTGGTTCCTACTCAGGAGGCATTGTTTGTTGCTTCTCCAGCTTTACATAAATAAAATCCTTACATGGCAACATATTTCTCAGTTCCCAGTACACAAGTGTCTGGTAGTAAAATCAAAACCTAATAATCTATGCGCTCTGTCCTTACTCTTCTCGAAGGAAATAAAATACAGACGTACTTTTTAAAATGTATGACAACAGCAATCTCTTCTATCTGTTCATGTTACTGTTTATGAGGCACATTTACTTCCACTGTCACATTTGAGCTTCGTAAAAGACCCAAAAGGTAATGAATCACCAAGGGAAAAAATGATATTAAACAAAAAAGCCCTGCTGACAGTAATCATTTCATATTCTGGGGGAGTCACAGATTCCATCTCAGAGGGAAATTGTTCTTCTGTTAGAAAGGCAAGATCAATCCATTATATTTATGAAGGGGAATGTCCTTGTTGTCTGGACAAGGGAATCTGTGTCGGAGTGAAAAGGATCATAAAGAGCTGCGGGTGCGCCTCAGGGGCCGGGGGTGGAGACTTGTGTTTGGTGCGGAAGGAAATCTGAGGTGGGTGGGGACGGGGAGGAGACAGGTTATTGAGAATTGGGTTGGGATTTAAGCAGAATGTGACAGGCAAGGAGCCATCAGGCAAATGGATGAACTCGGGCATCTTCAGACATACCGGAAGGCCTGCAGGCTTCCCACAGTACTGGGACTGCAGAGGGTGCAGGGGTGCATTGTTTGGATAATGAAGGAAAGAATGGTCCTGGAGGGCTGGACACCTTGGCAACACCAACAGAACCACAAAAGCTACGAGAAGAGCTAACGAGATGGCTCTGGGCTGGGGGTGGCATGCATGAGACCAACGAGGGCCACACAGCGTAGTAAGAGGCTTTCAGAGATGGCCGAAGACTTCATAAAACAAAAAGCAGGGAAAACAGGCACGAAAGCATAGTCATTCTCTGATGTGATTTCAGTAAGAAAACCAGCTGGATAAAGGAGGAAACTCCATAAAGAAGCAAATGCAGAATGAGGTCATTAGAGGGAAAACAAAAGGAGCTTGCAGAGTGGTTCAGAAATGTCAGAATAATGCAAAAATGCATGAAAATATAAAAAAGATAAGCTCTCAACCTACCAACGATATAAATATCATGTCTCCAGGAAACTAGCAACAACAAAAAGAAATCATTTAAACAATCAGATATATACAATTAGAATTATAAATCTAGGCAGGGGGTGTTAGGAGGACGGGAAGTGAGACAAGACAGAGATCACCCTAGTTGCCTCAGACACTCTCTGGAAGGATGGTAGGCAGGGGGTCACAGACCTCTCCCTCCGGACATTAATAGCTGGGCGGTCTTTGCCAAGAAAATGGATATAATCCCCTCCAAATCTATAAGCCAGTGGTCCATCATTATTTACTCAGAAACATCTTAGATGACATTTAGAATTTAGAAGAAATGAGATGACTAAAGAATAAAACCTAACTCAGAAAAGAGGGGGAAATGTTCTGATACATATAATGGAGTAATTCAATGTTAGGTTAACATTCCAGAAAAACACTCACTGATTTGCTCTTTCTTTGATGCTCTCACTTATTCATTTATCTGCTCAACAATTATTCACCAAGGACGTACTATGGGCAAGACATTGTGCTGGGTGTTATTAGGAAATACCAAAAGTACAGCTCTATTTCTGGCAAAATGTAAAAAGACAAATGTACGAATAAACACACACAAGGACCATGCCAGAAGGTACATAAAGTGCAGATTAATAACAGTCCTAGAGTCAGACGTGGATTCAAATTCCCGTCCTATCACTAATAGCTGGATGACCTTAACCCCTCCCCGCCTCAGCATTCTCTGCAGAAGAGCACCCACAAGAGGATGGCGACAGGACTAGCTGAGGTTATGCCTGTAAGATACCCATCACGAAACCCAGTGCATAATACGTGTTCAAGAAATGTCGGAGATGATGATGACGATATGGCTGCTGCTTCCTGAGACACTCAGATTGCTGTTTAAATAAAAAACAGACACAGCACTTCTGGTCAAAGGACCAGGAATAGCTTCATGACCCCAAGTCCAATTAAATGCTCCACTGGTGTGTCTACCAGCCCTTGAAAATACTCAGCAGCGCATCTGAAAGAAAGTAGCAGCAGGCACCATCCCTGTCCATTTTAGCAAAGCACTCAATTCTGCCCCCAGAAGCCAGCCAGCCTAGCTCCAGTGTCACTGGAAGTGGCACAGGGAGAACAGAGAAGGGATAATAGTCGCTTGGTATGAACCAGGTCCTGTCTCAGAGGAAATCACAGCCTTAAGGCGGCACAGACACCAGGCTCTGGAAAACAAATTAGCCCATACCTATCAAAACAAACCGAGATGGTTACTATCAATATGACTCTCTCATTTGTAAACCTGTCAGCCCCACTCAGTCTCTACTCAAAACCTCATTTCCGTTCATTTTGCACAAACCCCATTCCACCCTGCCTCTTTGGCTCTGCTCTGGAGAAACATCTTTTTGCTATTCTGGGAACAACCAAGAATTGTTTACTAGCATTCTGCAAAATTGGGTTCCCTATTTTGGGGCAGTAAATTTGGATTCCCCAAAATTCGGAAAAGCGTAACACAACATTCTCCGTAAGTCAATGAACCACATCACCATATTAAAAGCTTTGAGAAGTCCTGCAGTGTTTCAGGTTGTTTAACTCAGGGCATCCCCAGTGTATTTGACCATGGTGGGATACACTGTTAGCTGACGGTCCAAGTCATTCCCTACCCCATTCTTGAACTGGTGAGAAAAAAGCAGATTTCCCAACCTCCCCTGTAGCAATGGATGGCCACATGGTACAGTTCTGGCCAGTGGGAGGTAAGGGGAAATCTGCTAAGGCATTTCGGAGAAAGGTATTTTCCCCTCCCGATATGCAGAGGTATTTCCCTTCCTGACCCTGCTCCCTGCTCTCTGCCTCGGAGTGTAGTGGAAGTGCCATCCTGGGACTAGGGGACTTACAGAGACCTTCACCCAGAAGAGCCTTGACATCACTGAGTCACTGCAGTAATGACAGCATCCACTTACTCACCGACTCAAGACACGTATTTTTTCTCTCTGAAATTGGCGTAGGTCCTACCGTTGCTCTTGCCTTGACATCGCTGTCATTGTACGCATAGGAACGCACTTTGTTGTTAGGCCCTGTGGCATGACTAGGCAACTGGAACCCCTGAGTGTTCAATTAACAAACCATTCAAGAGCCACTTGAAGAAGGAATATGAGTCCAGGTTTTCTGACATATTCCAGTGACACCTTCTGGTTAAGACACGAAAGCAGCAGCATGCGACCTGGCAGAATGGGTACCGGCAGCACGGATGAAAGTCCCAGGGCCCGCGGCTGCGTCGCCGGTGCTCGGGAAGGCCCAGAGGGGACAGAGCACGCTCATGAGGTGACCCATGATTCAGAAGACTCGCACTCTGAAAGTGAGGAAGTGAGTCTGGGAAGACCTCAACCCATTTATTGTGTTTCTGTTTCTTTTCATGTACGTACAAAAGTGACACAAAGAGTCTGTCTCAAGTCTAAAAGAGTGTTTTAAATAAGTAGAAGTGAAAATTCTAGATGAAAAAGCATTATGCCCTAACTTAACGGGCAGCATTTTCCTCCTTAGATGTACATGAGATAACAATGTGGCTTTGAAACCACAGCATTTTAGCTTCAGGGGAATATGGTCACTCTTGTCAGAGAAGCTCTTCAACCATCTCGGCCCCATCCTATCCTGTCTGTGCACTCTGTACTTTTTGGTGTACTCCACACGATTATATTTAACTATTGGCATTGTTTGTTGATTTGCCTTTCCCTCCAGACTGTTTTTTTTTTTTCATATATATGGTAGAGTTTATTTCTGGGCTTTCTATTCTATACCACTCATCTATATATATGTATTAAGCTGTTGCCACACTATCTTGATTACTATAGCTTTAAGGTAAGTGTTGAAACCAGGAAGCGTGATTCCTACAGTTTTGATCTTCTTTTTAAAGTTTGTTTTGGCTATTCAGTCATATGGCTATTTGTATTCCATATGAATTTTAGGATGGACTTTTCTACTTTTGCAAAAAACATCATTGGGATTTTAACAGGGATTACGTTGAATCTCTAGGTTGCTTTAGGTAGTATTGACATCTTAACAATGTTAAGTCTTCCAATCCATAAACACAGGATGTCTATTTATGTCCCCTTTAAGCTTTTTCAGCAATATTTTGTAGTTTTCAGTGTACAAGTGCTTCACCTCAGACTGTTTTTATCTACTGTTGCAGCCTTAGTGTCTGTCACTCTGCCTGATACACGTTAGGAGTCAAGGCGTTGAATGCATGAACATATGACCGTTTACTGAGCCATCAGTCCCCTGAGCAACGTGGGGCAGCAGGAAATCCCCACCCCCGACCCGATGCATAGGCCAGAGTCCCAACACTGAGGGGCATCCTGCTGAACAGGGACTGGCCTCTGTCCACAAGGAGGGCATGAGGAGTGCCAGAGGGCTGTAGGGTAAAGGGCAGAGGGCACTCATCTGAGAAGAAAGGTGTCCCAGAGGAGGCCACACTTGACTTGGCCTTGGAGGACTTAGGTAGATAAAGATGGGGACCAGGGGGAAAGAGAAGCATATTCTTCAATACTTGTCACCACTCAGAGCTGCCACTTTGTTCCATCCTGGATGAGGTCTTTGCAGTTTTGTCTGCCAAGGAGACGGGGGTCCAGGACCACTGTGTGAATGGACAAACGAATGCCTTTGTGAAAGTGCTCGCTGGAAGGCTTCAGGGTTTGTTCAGAAGGGCTGTGCCAGTGAGCCGGGGGCAGGAGTGAGGCTTGCTCTTCACCATGTGCCCTCTTTTGTACTTTCAGGATGTTGTACCATGAACACATATTTACCTTTAAGAAATCATTACAGTTTCATTTTTAGTAACACAGCACTCTGCCAAGACCACCCTGAGGACCCTATTTTGTGAACATAGGGCTTGAATGATGCTGGCAAATACCATCTAGGTAAAAAAAAAAAATGACATGAAAGTACTTAAAAAATAAACAAAGAACAGAGAAGGAAGAAGTGGTATTTCCAGAAACCACTCTCTGGCCCTGAGAGCCTAGTCTCACCTCTGCTATGGGGGGCCTTGATTAAGTCAGCTTGGTCTTTCTCAGCTTGCAATCTCATGGAGAAACTAAAAGGGTGAACAAGAATCCCTTCCACTGGAAAATTCTGAGTTCAAAGAATCTGGGGGAGTTGAATCATCACAATATTGCTCATGTAATTGTAGGTTAATGATACTAAAATAAAATAAATTGTTAAAAAAAAAAAAAAAGAATCTGGGACCCTTTTCCATGGCTCATTATCTGGCTCTGATTATGATTCTAAAATAAGAGTTTCTGGAAGGATTTGAAAATCTCTAGAATAAATGTTGGGCCTCCCAAGGTAACTCTGATGAAGGATGAACAAATTCCAGCATGTGTGTGTGTGTGGTTTCTTTAAGTCTGGTACCAATTTCCTCCCAGCCAATGAGCCATAGGAAAAGCTGAGAACGCCGGGGCCCTTCCATGAACCCAGGTCAGTGGACTTCCGGCTCATCTGAGCCCCTGCCTCTGGGCTCTCACTCCCCATCAGCACTGTCCTCGGCATCCCACCCTGGAGACACCCTCCCCGCTTCACAGCCCAGCACCACGGGCCTAGAAGGGGAAAGAGACTCCGCCTTCCATGAAGATGAATCTCCCGCTTGTATCCTGCTGTACTCTTGACCTCTTAGTCACCCATTCTAGGTGTCATAAGCACGGTCTACTCGGCTTTGCCATCGCTTATTCCTGTGCTCACAGACTCACCTTGCTGCTTGCTAGGCATGTCAACAACACGGCCTAGTGGTTCCTTCAGCTGGGCTCCCAGTGCCCCTGAAATTCCACAGAGGTGCCTTGAGGGCACGGGAAGGTAATCCATTCCTGATTATTTTAGTTTTTTTTCCCTGGCTAAAACTCTGAGAGAATTGGACTTCAAGAGGTGAACTGTGTCACTGGATTTTCTATTTGAGATCTTCAATTTCTAATCCTTTGCCCAATTTGTGAGGGATGAGAAAGTCACGTACCCAACACACACCAAATTCTGTATGTTTTGATGCTTTTCTTAGTCAGGGATGGGGGTGTGGAAAGGTCAGGAAAACCCAGACCTTTACTCTCTAGTATCCCAAGTGAAACGATGAACCACTAGTAGAATGTCTACTATTAGGACCCATGAGCCTGGGTTCAACATAGCAGCTAAGCTTGGTTGTGATCCCTTGATGAGATCCTCTTTTCCAGAGAGGCGCCCCAAGTCACAGGGGGAGGCTCTGGCCCAGCACGAATTTTAGCTGATCTCACCATATACACATCTCATGACTGATGACAGTGGGAGCGGACAGAAGGTTTTAGTTAAGCAGTCAGTTGATAACATAGCCAGCAGCACGACCACACTGCCCCCTGGTAATTCAACAACAGTCAGTACTTCCTTCTAAAGGGGCACCCCCTCGCTGACAGAGTTAACCCCAAAAGCTACACATGCTTCCCATGAGTGCCAAGCAGGCTCCTTATCAACAGGCTGGATGAAGACTGGGGCCTTGTTTACATTAAATTGGATTAACAAACAAGAGAGAAAGGGATAGGATTTGTCCCACAGCAACATCAATTATCAAATTCAGTTCATTCTCCAGGCATTAAACAAAGAAAATAAAACCCAAGTAAGTCAAGTAAGTCAATCACATGTTAGATGCTACCAGATCAGCACAACAAGAGGCTCTGGAAGGACACGGAAACAGGACGTGGCCCTGGGATTCACGCACATGTACACACACAGGTGTCCGTGTGAGAGACACCTGGCTCCGATCCAGACCCGGTGCTGGTGAGCAGAGGTGGCAGCTGGCCTCTCTACCTGGCTGGATCAGTTTGGAGTTAGTCACACCTCTCAACAGGGTTACCTGCCCTTCTCTGAGGTCCAAAGAGGAGACAGTATGAAAGAGTCGAGCCACCTGATAAAGGGGAAAAGAAAAAAAGCCATGGGCACCAAGCGTACAAAACAGGGCTGAAGGGAGCCACGCCGCCTCACCTACCACTCCCTCACTCCCCACGCACACCTTCCTTCCCTCCTTCATTCCCGACAAGCAGTGAGGGAGTGTCTACTTATGTGAAGCCCCACAGGGAAACAGGGATGACTGTGAAACACGAGAGGGTTCCCGCTCCCAAGCTGCTCACAGACAAGCATCAAGACACTAATGCCGGCAAAGCAGCAGACGACAAACACAACCGAGCGTGGGACAAAAGTTCAGGGCCGGGCGAGAGGGCTGCTGGCTGACACCAGGAGGCGGCCTCGCCAGAGAGGTCCAGCTTGAGGCAGGGGCTGCACAGAAGCGAGGGGAAGGATGCTATGGCCGGAGAGCATCTGGGGCCGAGGTGTGAGAATGGAAAATTCACTCTGGGGAGCTGGGACTCAGCCAGCACGAGAAGCGGCTCTGATGCTGGTGGGTAGCGGGAGAAGGGCCCGGGAGAACTGTATCTCGGCTGCTGAAATGTGACTTGGATGGGCCCTCCATTGAAGGTTCTGGGTGAGTGCTGGGAGGAAAGCAGGGCTTTAGGATCATGAGAACCTGCCGTGTAGCACAGACTGAGGACTGGCCCCAGTATCTGTGCCCTCTCCCTCAGGCCGCAGTAGGCACGCGGACGCCTGGAATAAAGAGGCGTTTCCTGGCCTCCCTTCCAGGAACTGGCCCAGTGGGAGATGGGGCATCCCAGCGTTAGCTGCTGAGGACAGGCTGACCCGATGCTCCGGGTTTGGGACACGGGCTGGGCCTCAGGGGCCGACAGGAGCTGCTGAGGAGCTGGAATAACAACCGTGCACAGATGAGTGAGCCCCCGTAAAGAGGATCGGGGCCCAACCGTGTGAGGCCAGCAAGCAGGCGAGGGGGCTGTGGGGTCGCCAGGCACACCGCAGCTGCGCCTGGCCTCGCATGCAGTAGCCCTCCACGGAGCCTCAGCTGGAAGCTTTGCCTTGCCGAAGCTCCCTCCTAGGAAAGGCAAAGGCCACTAGTGGGGGCTAGCGTGACAGCTAATGTCTCTTCCTGGAGGGAGGTGGGGGACACGCAGGAAGCCTGTAGGAAAGGGACAGTGGGAAGCAGGGGCGCAGAGGACCATCTGCAAGACAAGTTGGTTCCACAGTTAGTGAAAAGTGGCTATACTTATACTTGCATTTACAAATGTGCCCACATTATCACAAATGATAAAGCTTTAATAAAGACTGTATGGTATGGTTACCAGGCATTTGTGACCCCAATTCCTTTACCTAGTATGCACCGCCTCCTGCATTTAAGAGTTGCCCCAAGAAACAGCTGGAGCCTGCCTTGGTGGCATTTGCTGGCTGTCTTTTGCGTGTTAATGCACCTTAACTCCTAGAGGTGTTTGATTCAAGACAGTCAGAAAAGCAAACAACCCTAAAAGTCTTCAAAATTCTCAGTGGGAGGCAGTCCTCTCTCAGGGCCTGGAGGTATAATGAAAATGGTCAGAAATCATCAGTGCAGGGGAGGGGGTGGAGGGGAGAAGGCTTTGCGTGATGTGGGGAACACTGGGCTGGGACCAGGAGAGTTCTGCTCGGAGCCCAGCTCCATGGCTAACAGCCATGTGACCTTGGGGGAGCCACTCAGCATGTGGTGTCGGCGTCCTCCCCTGTGAAGTGAGGGCTTACAGAATATGACATCTAAGCTTCCTTGCTGCTCTGGCAACCCACAGTTTGACGTCCCCTCTCTCTTGGGGGGGGCAGACGCTCACTGTTGTAAGCTCCCTTCAGACTCGCTCATCTCGAGGCTGAAGAGGAGAAGGAGGCAACGGTAGAGAAAGTCAGGCCCAGAGCAGTGAGGGGCCCAAAGGCCGCCAGCAGCGGGGGCTGCCCAGGGAGACACGGCCCAGGGCAAGAGCACGGGCAACATCCAAACACTGCGCTCACACCAACAGGGCCTACATCACAGGAGCCTCCCGTCCAGAAGAGCCTGACTCACAGAGAGCTCTCCAAAGCCAGCATCTGACCTGTGTCGTCCATTTGGTTCAACGTGAAGAGACGATTGTGATCAACCTCAAAGGTCACACTGACACATGGGAAGTGAGTAACAGGTGCCTTTATTAAGCGTTGAGCATGAGCTCTGCACCTTGTGGGGTCTCTGTGTACCTCGTCTCATAGCCGTTTTCTGGTAGGCACCGTTACCGTGCCCACTGTGCCGGTGAGAAAGCTGAGGCTCACGGAGGTGCTACAGCGGGTGGGGAGCTGGGATTTTTAATTCAGATCTGCGTATCTCCAAAGCCCACACTCGATGCTAAGCTTTGCTCTGTTGGTAATGACAGCTAAAAATATGTACCATAGCCCGTCATTCCTTTGACATTTACTGAGCACCTACTAGGGATGCAGATAAGACATGAATACAAATGACCACAACAGAGGGACTGTGGGGGACCGAGAGGAAGCAAGAGGCCGGTTCCACCTGGAATCAGAGGTGGCAGTGAAGGGAGGCCAGGATTTCAACAGGTGTGAACCGAGACATATAAAGGAACATGAGCGGAGACACAGAGGTGCCATTTCTAGAATCGCACAGAAGGTGGTGTTGTGAGTGTAGCACAAGGGCCGGAAAGGTGAGGAGAGACAAGACAGGAAGGCTGGGATCAGGGTCTGACTGCACAGGCCTCGCACAGGAAAGGAGAGGAGCAGTGCCCACTTGGGTGGCTACTGCAATAGTCCAAGTTAGAAGGGGGGGTGCAGGGCAGGCAGCCCGGAAGAGGGAAGAGATGTTGACTAGGTAGGACTTGAAGACTAAGTGGGAAAAAGGAGGAGCATCAAAAATGGCTGAGATTTGGAGCCTTGGGGGCCTGGGAGGATGGTGACTACATTACCATCAGGAAGACGGGACATGAGGAGGGGCACATTTTGGAGTCAGGAAGATGCTGACTAATGGTACTGAGGAGACAAGGGGAGGACATGTTCAGTAGAGAATCAAAAACACTGGACTGGAGCCCTGGGCAGAGAAGTCCCTCTGGGAACCAGGTGCATCAGGTAACAGCCAAAGATGAGGAAGAGGATGCGATGCCCTGGAAGGAAGAGGAGAGGAAAGCAGGGCCCACTCAGCGCCGAGGGAGCAAGCAGGAGCGACGGGTCCGGCAGGAGCGACGGGTCGGGGACGAGGGGGGGCCAAGAAGGCGCTGCATCACCACAGCCAAGAAACAGCCCTTCCCCCTCACGTGCTAAAGAAGCTCTCTCACACTTCCTAGGTTCAACCAGGCTCTTCTCAGAGGTCAGGCAGGAGGCTGGGCGTCTCTCTTTCCACTTGGGCCCTTGGTGCATCCGGCTACTCATAACTCCACAGCTGCACTTGGAATAGAGGAGGCCACGTCACACCAGACCAGCAACTTGATTTCCTCTTCAGCTGACTTGTGATGCTGAGTCTTTTGTTTGCTTTAATTCTCCTGACCATCCCCCGTGTACAGTGAGGTGAGGTAACATTCCAAGAAGACACATCGGGAGAAAGGAATCCAGGATAATGGGGCATTGAATGGCAAAGCAAGCATGGTAGAGCCGCGCTGGTCAAGAGTCTTGCTTGGTTTTGCTTCAACGTGTTTTGTAAAGCTAAGCCCGGATGCAAGCTGATTTCTTTGGGAGACTAGAAGGTGGGGAATAGTTCCTTTTTCAGCAGGTTGCCCATAACAGTTTAGATCATTTTGGTGTTTAAAATGGGTTGCCATGGTGAATTCTAAATATTAATTTTACATCACACAGTCCTTGGCTAAAACAGAAGGAAAAGGCTAATGTGATACAAGCTAGCATAGTGGTTGGGAAATGTTCCTCTCAGGGGTCAAGAGACAGCATGAGGCTTGTTGGAGACCTTGGCCACTTGGATCCAGCAGAAATGAGAGTGTCAAGTCAGAGAAATAAGACACAGGGACCTAGATGGGACAGCAGTCTTCTCTTCTTCCTTGGAAACACTTTTTGTGCGTGAGCTGATAGAGGGAGGTTTTCTGAAAAGAAAAACAGTACCTGCCCCCTGATGAACTGTAAACAAGTAGTTTTTTGCTAGAAAGAAAACAAAGGCAAGAGCAAATGACCCCAGTCTGGTCAGAGGCCCCAGATCACTAGGCTTGTGAACTTCCCAGAATGAGCTTCTGGTTGCAAAAATAAAATTTCATGGTGGTTTGGAAGTAGTGTTTTCCTTAAGCAAGAAGTTTAGAGAAAGCAGTGATGGATAAAAGATAAAGTAAGATGGAGAGGACTTCTTTTTTAAAGCTATTTATGCTGAACTGTTTAGTAGAGTTTGTTTTATTTTCAAGGCAAAATCGAGTGGGAATAAGAAAAGTGGTGGGAAGGCGTTATGATTTCTCTCTGTGGAGTGTGCCTAGCTGCTCAAGTGCGAGGGCTGTAACCAAGGCGTGGCTATGCCCTGGTGGCTGCGGACCGTAACTGCAGGCAGAGCACCCGGCTGCGGGCGGGCCAGTGGGGAGCGTGGAGGCCCAGGTGTGAAAGCAGGGCTGCTCCAGCAGAGGGATGAAGAAAGGAAAGCGGCAGCATGGGGGACGTTGGAGGCTGAGTTTCCACCTCCCTGTTTTCCCAGTGAACCTCACATACGGAGGCTGTCCCCTCACATACGTGCTGAGGGGGGAAGCAGGGGTCCTGTCAAAGCCAGAGCGCCGTGGGCGAAGGCAAGGGAACACCCAAGGTGTTTAGCAGAGGGCTGGGGGCAGTGCCTTGCACAGGACTTTCTGCGATGTTGGGAACATTCTCCGTGTGTGCCAGCCACCAGCCACAGTGGCTGCTGAGGACCTGAAATGGGGCTAGAATGACCAAGGAATTTAAATTTTAAATTTGCTTAATTTTAATTAATTTAAATGTGAATAGCCACTTGTGGCCAAGTGGCTACCATATAGGACCGGGCAGGACTGGAGGACTCAGACAAGTTTATTCTTCAGCTCTATCAACAACGTCAAATGAGGAGCTTGAATGCCAAACACTAAACAAGTAGACACTTGGCTTTTTATTTTGTTTTGTTTTTTTCTAAGCAAGAAACAAAAAGAATCCAGAGTCCTCATCTCCAGACGCTTACGATCTAACAGCAAACATTAGATTCTGGGGTGGGGGAACCACACACCATCTGGGGAAGAGTCCTCCGTTCACAGAATGCCGGCTTACTTACAGCAAGTGTCTTCCACGGGTCACTTTAGTGATCGTATTGGTACCATTGGAACCGTTCTGGGAGTAGGATCCCCAGGGGGAGTGAAACAACATTATTTTTCAAGTTATGAGATAAGTAAAAGGCAAGGTTGGTTTACCAGAATCTGAGAAGAGGGCAGGTGAAAGAGACCTAATATGTGGCTCAAATTTCAAGAGGAGTACGATAGCCTGGATACCTCACAGCTTGAAAACCTTTCACCAGTTGGGTTTTCTCACTATGGTTTCTCTTTTGTGTTAGGATGTATTTTGCTTTAACAAATGAATTTCTAGAGCATTATTTTTAACAAGGGAGATTTTTTCCAATTCTAGTCTTAAAAAGACCTGGGGCTCAATTTTCCCTCTGGGTGGAATTACTGGCTGGGAAACAGCTAATATCTAGGCATGGAGCCAGCCAAGAGCCTAAGAGACACTTACACAGAAGGGCCTAGAGAAGGAAGTGTCCTCAGCAAGGAGACAAAAAGGTTTTCATAGAAAGAAAAGATGCATCAACACTTCTGACACAGGAATTAGACCTTGGGGAGAACTGGGAGTGGCTGGGGGGTTAACGGGTCTGGGAAGGAACTTCCCCTGTGTAATTTTTTTGTTTTAGATTTTCCAGTTCTAAGATAAAATATTAACATTAATAACAACTTATATTTGTACAATGATAGGGTTTACAAACTTTCTTCACACTTCATGATGATGCAAAAACCCTGCATTCATTCATATTTTTTTAGGGAAAGGGCTCAGGACTCATCATTACAAGGAAAAAAAAGGATTAACTACACATAGCCACATTATATTGTACTCTTGAAATTAATACAATGTTATATGTTAATTATACCTTAATTTAAAAAAAAAAGGAAAAAGAAAAAATGCAGCAGCTAAAAGATCTTTTAAACTCTGCATTTTCCTGCTGGAGAACTCTGGATAAAGTGAAGGTTCTTTTTTTTATTTTTTTTATAATTTATTTTGGTGTCATTAATCTACAATTACATGTGCAATATTACGGTGATTAAACTACCCCCTTCATCAGGTCCCCCCACCAACCCCATTACAATCACTGTCCATCAGCGTAGTGAGATGCTATAGAATCACTACTTGTCTTCTCTGAGTTGTACAGCCCTCCCCGTGCCCCCCAACATTACATCTGCTAATTGTAATGCCCCTTTTTCCCCCTTGTCCCTCCCTTCCCATCCATCCTCCCCAGTCCCTTTCCCTTTGATAACTATTAGTCCGTTAAAGTGAAGGTTCTTATGGCCAGGATTCTCACCTGGCCCTGGTCGGCTAGCTCACTACATGTGTGGGCAATACGTTGCTATTGACTTTATATAAAGAGCTCCGCCCAGTGCTTGGGTGACATAGTGGCAGCATGGGACGTGAGCTGCGAGGTGCTGTTGATGAGGCAAAAAATCTGTTGCTGACTGAAATGGTGTCACTATGAGGTGCTGTGGAGATGGTGAAGGATGTCGTGGTGGCCGGAGAGGAAGCAGCAGCCCGAGAGCGCAGGCTGCCGGGTGCCGGGGGGAAGGGGAAGGATGCAGTGGAGCCGTGGGCCCCAGAAACGGAGGAGCGGAGGCTTGATGCACAGGTGGCGGTGGAGGCCCTGCCGGTGCGGAGGCACAGGCCCCTCCTCGGTTGAAACCCCACCTGGTTGAAAGTTGGTGGAAAGCCCGAAAGAAAATAAAGACTCAGCAACCGCAGGTTCATCCAGAAAAGGTGCAGCCCCCTCCCCAGGTCATGGAGCACTCTATGCTCTGCTCCTATCCTCAGGCTCAAGCAATGAAAGCACAAAAGGAAATACGGTCTGATACTCGAAGGAAGAATTTAAAGGGCCCTGTGAAGGTTACGAGGACCCAGATGTGGGTTGATTTGATAAAGGCAGGAGCAGACAGAAAGAAATTGGATGGAGAGTCAAATAGAATCTTATTGGACCTGTGGCAACAATTGAGCCAGAACAAAGGTTCCAGCCGCTGAGGACGATGAAGCAGAAGCCAGAGACAAAGAAACAAGATGGGCCTGTGTGTCTGCAAGACTTTCTGCTGCAGAGGCTGGAGAAGGTGGGTATTGTAAGGCCCACCCATGGCCCTTATGGTTAACTCATTTGAGCAGAACTGGTTTGAATACAGCCACAATAACCACTTGGGGGCAACGGATCTCCTCAGGCTTGAGGGTTATTATAATTTGTCTTAGCCTTTGTTGTTATTATGTTATTAATGTTCCAGCTTCTTCAAACAGGCACAATTGCAGAGGACTGAGGGCACATAGACTGAGAGGTGACAATCCTGGACAGGTGGACTGTGGATAAAGTGAAGGTTCCAGTGGCCAAGATTCTTACCTGGCCCGGGTCGGCTAGCTCACTACACTCATGTGGGCAGTACGTCGCTATGGACTTTATAAAGAGCTCTGCCCAGTGCCCTGGGCTCCTGCAAGGCTGCAGGAGAGCAGAGGCTGGAGTGGTGGCAGCACGGAGGACAGAGACTGAGGCGGCTGCAGGGGCAGAGAGGCCCAGAGGCACAGACTGGCTTGCTGCAGCAGACTCAGCCTGAGTGGACAGGATTCTAGTGATTGACCTGCCACGGTGGAAATAAAGCTGGGTATAAACCCTTTCACCCCAAGAATGTTCCATTGTCATTTTTCAGTCTCATTGAATCCATAGTGAACTTGTCCAGGGCTGAAACCCATTGGCAAGACAGGAACCATCAAAGGACGGAAGAAAAGAGCAGAAGATGGGGAGAGGAGTGAGGACCCCTTATCCAGTCACATGATCCCTGCCTCCTTTTAATCTATCTGAACTATGAGAGTCTTCAGTTACCTTGCACCCATGTGGCTGAACATAGTAGGTATGTAGAGTGAGAACTGATTTGTGAGTCGAAGGTGTTTTCTGGGAGGGGAGAGGCAGGGTCCCCGGGGTGTAAACTAGAGCCATGAGTAGGGTGACCATAAATCCCTGCCTGCTTGGGACAGGCCTAGTTTATACTCGCTGTCCTGGCCTAATTATCCTAGCACCCCTTCCACACTCAGCGTGTCCCCGGTTGGCTGTTACATGTATACAGTCACCCTCCCCTCGCCGTGGGTGACCTGGCAGGGTGTCTTTTTCACAAAATTGCTCTCCTTCCCCCCCGGGGTCATTAGCAAGGTTGCTGTTCAGGGCTCGGCTGGGTGCGGTGCACTGGGCTAGGCTTGTTGGAGCGCGACAAGAGGGGCAGAAGGGTTCATATTCTCACCATAAGACTGCCCAACTGGCTTTTAAATTTTGAGGAAATTAAGCATTCACACACACGCAAAGAGCCTGCTTTCTTATTCTCAAGGTCAATGCTCCCAGGGAGCTAAATCTGCATCCCAGGAATGTTAGAGAAATCACCTGTGCGCTTACGGCTCCGGATGGGCCTCAGGCGGTGACCCGTACAAATCTGGCTGTTTAAAAGTCATCTGGGGAACTTGTTAAAAATAGAGACTCATGGGCCCACTGCCTGAGATTCTGATACAGCACGTCTGAGAATCTATTAAAAAATGAAAACCAAAGCGTCCCAGGTGGTTTGGACATGAAAGCCAGATTTGGACCTGCTGGTGAGTCATCGCCCTTTGACCCCTGCCTGCAGAGATCCACTGTTGCAGTGGGAACCAGACTTACCCTCTGGCAAGACTGGCTTTTACTCCATTTTTCTTTCTTTTTTTTTTTAAGTATACATCTGTTTCAAAAATAGAGGGCATTATATTTGGAAGAGAAGATGGTTCCCCTCTCATGATATTTATATTTAGAGAGGAAAAGCAAAGTCCCTAAAAGGCAGAACATTTTCTCATCTGAAACCAAAGTCAGCAGTCAGTAGGCATCCCTCACTTCTTCAGTCCATCTAGAAAGAGCTAATGTGCAGTTATTTCCTGAGGCAAGTTTCAGACTGTCTGGAGCATCCCTCAGGTTAGCTGTTGCAACGTGCCCAGCGGGGGGCTTCCTGGGTGGTCTGAGGGGCTGGCACTGGCTGGCCAAGGGGGGGTCAAGACTCTGGAGGCAGATCTGGAAAAGGATGGCCCTACGGAATTACCGTCAGAATAAAATGTACACACGTGCGGCTGGGTGGCCGGGTGACCGGTACTGAACCACCCTGAGAAATATACCACATTTATGCTCCAGGACTGAGCTGAGGAGAGCAGTAACCCATCTTCCTTCAGGCTTCAGAAGCAGAGGAGATGGGGTGGGGAGAGGGGCTGAGAAGGCTCCTGTAGTTTTATGTTGCAAAGTTGGCCTGATGGATTAATAATTTATCAGTTCTGAGTTCTCTTTTCTTTTAGCTTAAAAATAAAAAAGCAAAAAAATAGTTGCATCTCAAACAGAAGGATCTTGGAGTTCACTGCTTTTTGTAAAATCTGATACATCTCCTTGGGAAACCAAAGTAGAAGTTCTCCACAGATACTCACCGGCATCCATCACACAGCCAGCAGCTATTCTACCAGCTGTATGGAGCGGTGGCTCACTGCACTACAGCTCTGGGCTAGGAGCCAGTCCTCTGAATTAGGGATCGTTTCTTTTTGGCTTTCTTCTCTCCCAGCCTCTCTCTGCAGAGCTCCTTGACTTCAGGCAGAAGGTGCTTTTCAAACAAACACTCAGCCCCCCTGGTGCTAAGTCTTTCTCCCAGAAATGTTCCTAATGTGCTTCTCGTTCAGGGTACAGAACACCCTGCGCAGTCCCCTGACCCAGCTGACTGTCGGCGCCCTCCATCCCACCATCCACTCAAAGCCCACAGGTCACTGAGATCTGTATTCTCATCCTCTGCCAAACCCTTTCAAGGCTTCACCACCTTTCCCAGAAATGTCCACATCACCTCCCGGGACTTAGAGCTTCCCTTTGCTAATATAACTCCCGTCCCAGCCAGTGTGTCTTCCCAGACACCCGCAGAACACCAGCATAACTGCCTCTCACCCCCGGGCGACTGTAGATCCCTACCCCACATTTGGATTTGGAGGAAGGGGGACTGTCAGCAGCAAACACTAGGGCAATCTGCTGAATTTACTCTGAGAGTAAATGTCCAACCATCTATCAGGGCTGGTCACATAAAGATCACATAATGCTTGTGAACGGGGCTGGACGGAAAGAGCAGGAAGGGACTGCTTACACCATAACATCCCACAAGACCCGTGTTCATTCCGGACCCCACCTCTCTTTGCCGCTGTTCCACACACCATCCCCATGTCTGAGCCACTTGCCCTGGGACCCTGGGTTCCCTCCCCTGGGGCTGCTGGGCCATAGGACCATGGACTCTCCCAGCCACCTAGGTAGCCTCTCCACCTGTCTATTCAGAGCTCAGGTGACTCTCCCAGTCACCCTGGGAAATGCAGAGAAGAGTTCACTCCTCTTTTCCTCTTCTCTTTCTCCTAGGCTGAAGCTCCAAGTAACTTAGAGGCTCTTAACCAGATGAGCTGCAGGGGCTCTGGGAACCTCCTCATACTGCACACATCCTGTGTGTGTGTGTGTTTGCATGAATATAATTTTCTGGGGGCAAGATTCAACAGTTTTCCACCAGACTTTCAAAGGGACCAAAGAAAGGATGCGGAACCACCGATTGGTCCTTAGCCTGTCCTGAGGGAGTTGCACAGATGACGAGCAGGGTGGGCGGGAGGCACTGAGAGGGTCACGCAGCCGTGGTGGTCAGGGCCCAGCACGGTACCTTGGAAGCAGCCATCACCGCCGCCGTGGCTGCCACGTTCAAGCCTCGCTTCCCAAAGTGCACAAGGGCATCATAACTCCGGTCTTTTGCTTGGACCAGGCAGTCATCGATTTCCTGCCAAAGGAAAAGCAGAGGTACATTGATTTGGGAGGTTCAAAGAAATCTCTGTGTTCTGTTGCTCCTGAGTTGGGGGCTTGGCAGGTTGCCCAATCACTGATTTTCACTGGGACTGAAAAGTCACAGGCACTTTGGTAGGGGTGGTGTATGTGTGCATAGGAGGAGGGAGAGAGACAGAAGAGATACAAGGGAATGGAAAAAGGAATTTTGAAAAAACTGCAACTTACTGACCCACACAGGTTTTCTTTGAGCAATACCTTACTGTCCCTAAAGTCCTCTAACCTTCTAGGAAGGCCCCAGGGGGTCCTGGATGTGGGTAATCCTGCCATTCTACACACAGCCACTGCATAAGATACTGAAGGAAGCTGGGGTGGACAGAATGCCAAGAATCAAGCGTCTAACCTCAGACCTGCCACTGACTGGCTGTCAGATCCTGGCAAGTGCTTAGCATCCACACGGTTTTGTCTTCTGAAAACTGCGGACAGTGATAGTACCTAACTCACGGGGCACAGTGAGGATTACATGAGATCATTCCAGGAAAACACCTAACAGAGTGACCGTCTCAATAAATGAGAAGTATGATCAAGTTCCTTATCTCAAGGGGGTCAGGCCCTTTCAGCTCTCAAGTTAGATTACTCTGCAGCTATTTCACACTACATCCACAAACCTCCCCAAGTCTATAGTGATGGGAGGCATTAGGACGCAGATAGAGAGATGTGTTATTTTGTTGATAAGGGAGATCATTTTACAGATAATGAAATAAAAGTAGAAATGAGAAGTCATCCAGCATCACATCACAAGGCAAAGGTGAGTTGGAAAAAAGGACAGACGTCTCTTTCAGGGACTAAAATCCAGTAAAATATTGGCTTCATTCAAATTTGCGTCAGCTCGGGCTTACTCTGTTTGGCTTGGATTGCTTTGCTGTTTTGCAGTCACAGTAGCTCGATGCAGAGCTCGGGAAGACAGTGACATTGGGCCTCCGCCTTGTCTGCAGTTCAGCACACGAGTGCATTTCCTTTGCTCTGAGGTACACAGAGGGCTGGGGCAGCCGCCCCCTGCTCGCGGCTTATTTAAGGCTTCCCCAGGAAGTCGCCACAGCAAGTTTATATTCTTGGCTGCTCTCCAGAGTCAGTCACCTTCACTTCAATGGAAGTCACGCTGGCGGCTTCCTGGGAAGCCCAGCATGTGGGGAGAGGGAAGTAGGAAGAGTATGGATTTGATAAGCAGGTTAACAGGGAGATTGCCATTCCTCGGAATCCACTGTTCTGAGACAGGAAGCGTCGTGTCCTCTTTCCTAAAAGGATCCTCAGAGATGCCGACAGTAGTCTGCTCATCCAAGGGATATGCTCCCCCAAAGCCTTCCCATCGAAGTCCAAAGAATCCCACTTTCAGAACCAACAGAAATGAATACATAAAGCCACTTACGGTGCTCCTCTTTTATGTTAAAGAACCCTGTCACGCGACCAGTTTAGAAAGCCATATAATAAAATTCATGAATCAAATGATTGGCCCACTAATCCCATTCTTGGGAATTTGTTCTAAGTAAGTCATCAGACAGAATTAAACCCCGGGCCTTGTTGTAGACCCAGATCATTATGAAGACCAAAGAGAAATGGTTGTGTGCAAACATGTTTAAGATCTCAGACTACAAATATTGTCTCTATGTTGTTTTGTTGTTTGGGTTTGGCAGTTTTTGGTGCACTTAAAATTTTATTTTAAAGAAAGGTTACATAGACTGGAATGCAAAAAAATAGAAGTTATCCAAAGGACACCATCAGCAGAACAAAAAGTCCATCCTACAGTATGGGAGAATATATTTGTAAATGACATATCTGATAAGGGGTTAACATCCAAAATATATAAAGAACTCACACACCTCAACACCCCAAAAGCAAATAACACTATTAGAAAATGGGCAGAGGATATCAACAGACACTTCCCCAAAGAAGAAATTCAGATGGCCAACAGGCACATGAAAAGATGCTCCACATAGCTAATCATCAGAGAAATGCAGATTAAAACCACAATGAGATATCACCTCACACCAGTAAGGATGGCCAACATAGAAAAGACTGGGAACAACAAATGTTGGCGAGGATGTGGAGAAAGGGGAACCCTCCTACACTGCTGGTGGGAATGTAAACTAGTTCAACCATTGTGGAAAGCAGTATGGAGGTTCCTCAAAAAACTAAAAATAGAAATACCATTTGACCCAAGAATTCCACTCCTAGGAATTTACCCTAAGAATGCAGCAGCCCAGTTTCAAAAAGACAGATGCACCCCTATGTTTATCGCAGCACTATTTACAGTAGCCAAGAAATGGAAGCAACCTAAGTGTCTATCAGTAGATGAATGGATAAAGAAGATGTGGTACATACACACAATGAAATATTATTCAGCCATTAGAAGAAAACAAATTCTACCATTTGCAACAACATGGATGGAGCTAGAGGGTATTACGCTCAGTGAAATAAGCCAGGCAGAGAAAGACAAGTACCAAATGATTTCACTCATCTGTGGAGCATAAGCACAAAGCAAAAACTGAAGGAAGAAAACAGCAGCTGATTCACAGAACCCAAGAATGGACTAACAGTTGCCAAAGGGAAAGGGACTGGGGAGGATGGGTGGGGAGGCAGGAATAAGGGGATTAAGGGGCATTATGATTAGCACACATAATGTAGGGGCAGTCACGGGAAGGCAGTATAACACAGAGAAGACAAGTAGTGATTCTATTGCATCTTACTATGCTGATGGTCAGTGACTGTAATGGGGTTGGTGGGGGGACCTGATAATGGGGGGAATCTAGTAACCACAATGTTGCTCATGTGATTGTATATTAATGATACCAAAATAAAAAAAATAATAAAAAAATAGAAGTTATCAAAAAATTAGTAGGGTGGAGGTAATATTAATTTTAACAGACTGCATTTATTACTATATGAAACCTTTAAAAAGCAGGCACAATCCATTCAAAGCAAATCTGGCAAATTAGGTTCACTGCTGATGTCAAATAAAAAATCATTTTATAGACAGTCACATTATCTTATAAGTTGCTTACAGTTAAAATTCTTTCCAAGAGATGTAAATTATAATTCCTACTTCAAATCTTATAGTTGACCCTTTCCTGCAATTTCTCCCTGTCTTATTTTTTCTATCTCTGACATTAGACAAGTTTATATTTTTATTTCAAGGATGTTTGTAAAGTACTTTGAGGCAAAACAAACATAAAGGGTAAATAACATAAAACAAATTATTATGACTATTTTCTAATCCTTACCTACCTATCAACTGGTAACAGCAAAATAGAAGCTATTTCATTAGTAGCATACATTTTATCACTGAACAATAAAGCAAGCATTGTACTAGAATTTTATTATATTCCAGTTTTTCTTAGTGGCTATCTGGGTACAAGTCCCAATCATTTAACATTTCTATGCTTCAGTTTTCCTATCTATATTAAGTTATAAAAGTATTTTTTAATAGTGCATGTAAAAACCATATCTGTAAAAGGATAAGATCTGAGCCTGATAAAAGGAAGGAAATTCAGTGTGGGGCGCTGAATTATGAGTGGATCTTTTCTGTCTCTCGTTTCAGTTTAAGAGAACGTTTTACAATTAGTAATAACAAATAACATCATTTTTTGAGAATTTCGCCACTGTTTCTAAACATGTCAGAAAAATAGATTAAAACAAAAGAGATTAGAAGGAACTTACTGGCAACGAAGAGCCAATCGAGGGTCTCCTGCAATGAACAGTCTGCCCTTTTCACTCACACTTTCAAAATCTTTCATTTGCTTGAAGGAATGAAAGAAAGACCAGCACAAATTACCTTTTCTTTTGAGGACAGTGTGGGATGCACGAACTTCCTATAGAGGAGGCTGGAGCCTTTTGTGTAGGGAGACAGCAGCCAGGCTACAAACGCTATTTTTAGTTCATAGTAGAATGGGAACCTAGAGAGAATGAGGAAATACACAATCTGTTAGGTTCTCGGCATCACTGCCTCTGGCCTGTGAAGGACGAGCCGAGGCACGCAGCCGCCTCCCCTGACCGCCCCCGGCCGCAAGCCCCCAGATTCCTCCTTTTTCCACCCGTGAAGGTGTGGACATGTGCAGTGCAAGCCCAAGTCCTCTTCTGAATGCGGATTGGGTTTTCTTTTGTTGCCAAAGCAAGCCAGGAACCCAGATTCTTCCGAGATGATCACCCTGCAGCCATGCCTGGCAATAGCTGGCACTTCCTGCCGGTTCCGTTCATTTAGGGTGGAGCTGGGCCCCAACACCCAGCCACCACTTTTCTCTCATTTCTTTCTGGCCAAGAAGCCAGAAACACCTGGAGGACTTACAGTAGGGCAGAGCTGATGAAGAATCTCCAAACAGAGAATAAAAGCTTCTCTTGGCTGTCTGCTTGGTCCCAAAAGAGGCAGGGACAGGAGCCCACCTCTGCCAGGACAGGGGGTGGGGCTCACCCTACTCGGGTCAACAGCAGGCAAACAGACCTTGGTCTTTTTAGTGCCGAAAGACGGAAGCTTTCAGGATGCCGTTTGAAGTCCTGCAAACCATCTGTTTCCCTCATCCCCTAAACCCTTACCCAGCACCTCTGTGTGGCAGCTTGTGCTGAGCACCGAGGAAGCAACAGGACGCAAGGACCTGATCCCTGCCCTCCTGGAGCATCCAGTCTAGTGGAAGCACAGACAGGACTCTGGACTCCTTGGCACTGACGGTCCAGTCAGGGAGACAGATGGATCAAGTGATCACAAATGGTACATCAGAGCAACTGAAACAAGTGCCATAACGAGCCTTCGCCAGCCCACAGGGTGCCTCTGTCCATACAGAAAAGGCCGGCCCTTTCCATGGGATGCGGGCACATGGCTTGCAAACAGGGCTTCACCTGAGTTTCAGCCCACTCACCTTGGCCATATGTCTTATGCTATGAACAACCTGTGCAACCATATTTGGCTGTCCTGATGGGTATTAACTGATGCTGACGCTTTGACATCTTGGGGTCTTGCTGACTCTGGAAAGTCTGCCCCTCCAGGGCTAGCCAGTTCCTGAAGACAGTGAGCAACTCCCTGCAAGCAAGCCTGTCATATACAAACCAGCCAATCCTGAGCCCAGACCCCTAACCGCCTCCTTTATCTGGAGCTCTCACACTCCAGGGCAGGACCCACCTACTCTAATCACCCCAGGGCCAGCACCAGACAACTAGGGTACGGATAATGTTTCTGCTTTTCAAATAGGGCTTGGGGGTCTGAGTGGGAAAGAGACACACTGCAGATCTATTCAGACTAGCCGACCCTGAGGCTGTTCACCTACCTTGTCTGTTCCTTCCATGGAAACCACAAAAAAGGCTCTTGCCCACACTTCCTACCCCTGCCTCCTGACAGGCCTCGCAGCATGCCCTGCCTCCTGTTTCCAGGCCCCTGTGAATATAACACACACCTTCCTTCACGACAGTCATTTCTGTGTCTCTATGTCTTACCATATCTGATTAAAACAAATCTTGGGGACCCTTAAAACATGATGCTCTGAGGGAAAATGACACTGTGCTAGTCTGAGGAATCAGAAAAGTAAATTCCTCTCTGATAAGGGAGCTGAAAATAAAGGGCAATTTCATTTCTGAGCCTTTTAAGCCTCACACAGACCCACAGACCAGCAGTGACACCCACTCCTGCCCTTACCAAGGTCTCCTGGTCTTCTGCCTTCTGCTTCTGGGAGCCTTTTCCTGAACATTCCTCAGCAAATAGAGGACACTTTCGTGTCAAGATTGTTTAATGTTTCACAGCCAAAATCAGAAATGGGGCTGAAAGAGCAGAGGCGTGATTCTACCACATTTGAACACTCTGGTGATTAACAATGGAGGGAGTTTTGTCTTGAAAACAAGTACTTGCCAGCCCCAAGGGAAAGCAAATGAGTCCAGCAAGCTCAGGCGTTGACACAAGACACACAGATAATCCCAAGGGGATGTGCCACACTGGGGCTTTTTTGTTTATTATGGATATGTTTTTTAAATAGTACTGCATGCAATGTAATAGCTGCAAAACTTCTAAATGTCCAGGCGTATGCAATAAAGAGTCTCTGTCCCATTCAGACCCCACGCCCTTTTCCAAAAGCAAAAACATTATCAGTTTCTGGCATATCCTTCCAGAAGTAGACTAGGGCTGATATAAAATCCAATGGGAATATAGGACTCCCTTAGAACGCCCTACACACACAGCACCATTCTATACCCACTCTTGCTTCACCCACCCATTAACAGTATAGTTTAGGTATTATCTCAAACTGGCTCTGGAATCGTCACATCAGCGCCAGACCTTTGTCAGGTACCATAAGGGTCTCCAGGTTGAGTCACTCAGACTCTGTGTTTCCCCGAGGCCTTGGGGCCTCCTGGCTCTACCAACACAATCACCCCTAACCAAGTCAGCTTTCAGCTGACCTACCACCATCCCAGACTTCACCCTGTTTCTGTGGTGGACCCTGCTCATTCTGATGATAAGCCCTGGAGTCACCCTGACTTCTACAATGTACTTGAAAAGAAAGGGCCAGATGCATCCACACATTTCCTGCATAGCTTCTGAGGCATATGCCCAGCACTGGAGGGCATGGGACAACTGTGGTCTCCTCACCCTCCCAACGTAACACCTTCATACTCCAGGGGGTGTAAATGCTTTCTAAGATGGTTGGACAAGTGATGACACTGTCAAAAATACATGTAGTTGATGAATATAGAAATTTTCTGGAAGAAAATACAAGTAACTTTTAGCAATGGTATCTCTGGAGAAGGGGACTGAGGGTTTGGGGGAGGAGAGACTGACTTTTTGGCGTATTGTTTTCAATTTCATGTTGCCATGTGCATGTAGCATTTTATAATTTTTAGAAAACTCAATAAAATCACCTACACAGATTATGAAAAAGCCACCGTGCGCTCTCTTCTGTGACCGGATACAATTGCTGTTTTCATCAAGACAGGACATTTAAAAAAAGTTAACTATGAAGAGGGACCTTCCCCCAGAGAGGAGTGGGAAGAAGGCAATGGGGATGAGTGAAGAGTGAAGCAAAGACTATAAACAGGAGAGGCTGTTTCCGCTCCTGGAAGTGAATGGAAGTTAAAGACACTTTCAGGAAGTCAGCTGGTGCTCCCAGAAAGGACAAAAGTTGCCCTCCCTTCTTTTCTTGTGAAGAGAGCTCACTGCTGCTGAGCTGGGGTCCGTGTGTCTGTTAGGAAAACAGGGCTCTGTCTGTCTGATGGACCTGTCCTGTGCCATCCCAGGGAAAGAGGGAGGAGGGGAAGGGAGGGCTCTCCCAGAAGAAGACTATGCTCTCTAAACCCTGGAAGTTGGTAGGAAAAGAGAAAGCAGGCTGAGGGCAGGACCAGGCAATAGGCTAAAGAAGACAGGGAGGGTTCCCAACCCCTCCACTTCAGAAGTGAGCTCAGAGAACCAGGGGAGAGGCAAGGGACCCTCACTTTCCACCGATAAACCACCTGGACAGCTCAAGCCAAGAGGAGCCCGATGAGGCCTCTGAATAGATCAAGAACAGAGGGGGCGCCTGTCCATACCTGCACACATGCTCCAAATACACCAGGTGTCACATGCCCTCCTGCGGTAGCAGAGTTTTGGTCCCATGACCTCATCTTGGAGTTACTCTCATAAATATGTTCTCTTACCAAGGCAAAAAGGATTTTGCAGATGTAATTAAGATTATATATCAGCTGACTTTAAGATAGGGAAATTATATTAGCTCACCGGGATAGGCCTAATCTAGTAAAATGACCTCATAAAAGCAAAAGCAGAGATCTTTCTCCAGCTGGTAGCAGAGAAAGACAGAGATTCAAAGCATGAGAAGGACTGGACATGCCAATGTTGTCCCGAAGCTGAAAGAGACTGGTGCATGTTAAGGAAAAGGGGACTTCAGTCCTACAGCCACAGGAACTGAATTCTGGCAACAACCTGAATGGCCTGGAAGTGGAATCTCCCCCAGGGCCTCCAGATTAGAGTCCAGATTGCCCCGCACCTTGTGTCTGGCCTTGTGAGCAGAGCATTCAGTTGATGCTACCTGGACTTCTGACTCACAGGAACTGAAATAATAATTTTCTGCCCAAATCAAAATCAAATCAACTCTAGATATAGCTGTTGAGCACTCATTAGTCATGAAACTATAAAATTCCAGGGCCGTGGATCATTACATATTCCAGCTACTAGAGAAGGGCACATCCATCAATAGACAGGGATTCCACTTAGCCAAAAGCAACAAGACTGAACTGCCAATACCCCTGGGAAAGAGCTATTACTATTCTCCTGTGATTTTCATGAGAAGGGATAGAAGGAGATGAGGAGGCCACCCAGCATCAGACACAGCAAATTGTTAAGAGGGAGGGAAGACTAGAGGACATGAGGGGCTGGCCATGATGTTTAATCGACTACATGGTTCTCACTGCGCCTGGCCTGTTACCCTCATCCCCATGGGACAGACAGGAGCGTCCCAAGGCAGCTCTGCACAAGACGGGGTCTGACTCCTCGCGCCAGTCCCTGGGGCCTGAGGAAGACAAAAGATGGCTCAGTAGAGTTCCTTCTCCATTCCTGGAGACCCAGCCCCATCCTGAGTCTGCTGTTTCTCTGGGCCAGGGCAGTGCAGGATGGTAATCCAGATCCCTCCCTACAGCTTGAGGCCACAATAGCTGAGACATCTTCTCCCAGGAGGGATGAAAGCCAGGCTCCTTCGGGGGAAATACTAAGGTCATTAAGGCCATTGACCCAAAACAGGATTCAGAGACATGGTGTTCAGGTCCTGCGCTTGGCCTAGGACATCCCCGAGGGCAAGTTCACACTGATCCTTTTTTGGGTAAGGATTTCTTTCTCAGAAATGGAAATATCTATATTATTTTCTTTGATGGTATTTGATCATGCAAAACATTCATACAACACAGCAAATGCAAAAACAATCCCATGGGCCCAGTTAACTGATGGGTATTTTCCACTCTACTTTTAGCACACCTGTGCACAGATAAACTCAAGCCCTTTAAATATAAGTAGGATACGGTATATTACTGACAGCCCTTTTCACCTAAGAAGAAACAATGTATCAATACATAGACCTAGTTTATGATTTTTACTTGCTTCACAGCTGGCTGTTAATAGTTGCATTGTTTAAAAGAGAAAAAAAATTGTCCATACAAAGGATTAAATAAATTATGGTCCATATATATATATATATATATATATATATATATATATACCATGAAATTCTATATGTCTATTAAAAAAAAAAGGTAGATCTATGTATCATTACATGAAAGTATTTCAAAACTAAATTTAACAAAGTAAGAACTGTTATGTATTATATGATACTATTATTAAAAGAAAAAATTTCAAAAAATGTTTCAAAGTATATACAACTGTGAATAGTAGTTATGGTAAGAGTGAATGTTGTGGTGGGAAACTTAGTTTTACTGCACGTTTTGGGCCATTTCATTTCTTCTGTTTTTTTTTTTAATGTATGAATGCTTCTTTAGCAACTCCATTAATTGAGGAACCATTTACCTTGCCTGCTGTTATAGCATTATAAGAACAATACCTGCTCTTAAAAGGTCATTCAATAAATATTTACTGAAGAACAACTTTATAGACTAATTTATTAAATATGCAGGGAACATCCGTGTACCTGCGTCTCTGTTCTGATGGTAAGGTTTAGACTGCGTCTGCATCTTTCCCACTTCTCTACTGACACTAGGCAACATCTCCCCTTGAAAAGTCCCAAGTTTCAGAGCGCTTACCAACAAAGGAAGATGTCAGTGAATGTTTCTGCTGTGGTGAAAAGTGCAAATATAATCCAGTACATCATCCATTTGACCTGTCGAAAGAGAAGGTAACAGAGCTAGCAGGAAAAGTCAAGGATAAATGGCTGCCCGGCATCAGGAACGGGCCTAGATGGTGGGTGCTGAGGCACATCCAGGCAGCGTATCCGCATGCGTAATCCCGTCTGCCTCTCCTTCCCCAGCTCGTGTCCACTTACGCTGCAGACCTTGGGGCTGGAGGCAAACAGGCTGTGTCCACAACTGATCCAGGCTCAAGGTCAGACTAGACCCTGGGTGACCTTCAGGAGCCCTCTGGTGAGCCAGGAGTGGCCCAGGATTCAGTCAGGTCCTTTTTCCAAGACTAACTCCAGGTGAGTAAACTCTCCAGGCCTTCCCAGAGACACACCCCGGCATGAACTTTAACCAGGCCAGACTCTCGGGATGGAATGGTGGTAACCCTCACTGGTCACTTAAGAACCCTTTCCTGTGGGAAAGCGCCACAATCTCACAGACACTGAATCTTTAAAAAAAAAATAAAATGCACCCACGGGCCCATCCTTTCCGTTTCCACGACCTCTGCCGCACTACCGAAAGCGCCTCCTAACCGCTCCCCTTGGCTCTCCCCTCACCAGCCGGCCTTCAAACCACTCCCACACTGATCGCCCAAAAAGCATGAACTCATCAGGCTACTCGCCAGTTTAAGCCAGTTTAAAACCTTCTGCTCTTAAGAATAAAGTCCAAATTCCTCAGTCTGCTCCCTCTGGTTTTTGGTAATGGTGGAGTAGTTTGTGTTGGACTACCTCTCCTGCCAATAATGATAATAAGCTCTGAACAAAATACTTAAAAACAAACTGTTTGAAGGTTCTAGAAAGCTATCAAAAGCTGGCAGAAACTGGAAAGGATTCAACTCTTGAAATACGGGGAACACACCAGGATAGATCCATGATGATATGGCTGGAGAGATGCTGGGACCCTAGGCCACAGCAAGAGGATGGGAAGCAGAGCCCAGGGACCTCCCAAGAACCACAGAGGCAGGCTGAGACCTCACGGTCCATCAGACTCTGCCCCCGGGGCTGCTGGCAGCCTGCAAAAGGCCTCCTTTATGGGCTGGGGAGGTAGAACGTTCAGTCACCTCTTTAGCCTCACTCCTCCTTTGGACCCTTCCCTGCACCACTTGCACTAATATTTTTTGAGCCTTTTGCACTCCCTCTTGCATCTGGTCCCTGCTTCAGCCTCACAGGCTATGCTAAATGGCTGAGTTTGAGCCTGGTTTACAGAAGACTCTGCACTGTCTGTTGACACGAGCTCACAATGGACAGCTTTATAACCAGGGAGGGAGTCCTCAGTGAGTGGGGAAGGGAAATTCCCCTGCAGGCAGAACTCTGAGCAGTGCACTTAGCCTGCAAGGAAGTGTCCTGAGATAATGTGTTCATACTGTCACCAGGTGCATTACCTCTATTTTCTTATTTTCTGTATTTTTGATACTCTGGCATCTGGGGCCTCACTGACTGAGGAGAGATGACCCCTCCAGGACTACCTAATTCTTAGAAATAGCAAAAGACTTGCTCTGAGCACTCCTTTGTATGTAAACTGACCCATGCAGAGTCCATACTACAAACTACCTCCCTCATGGAGCTCTCACAGGTTAAGCCAATATTCTCCAGCCCTAACCACCCCAGGACCAGGCCCTGAACAACCAGAGGTGGTCCCAGCACCCCAGAGGCTGCTTTAATGATTCAAACTAGCCAAAAATCTGCTTACTCTGCCTTACTTTGACTTTCCTACAGAAACCACAATAAAGGGTGCTGCCCGCATTTTGTCCTGGCTCTCTCTCTGGGTCCTCACAGACCCTGGTGCTTCCCCATGTGGCCCCACGTGGCGTGCTGTGCCTCCCACATCTAGGGAATGAGTAGAAACTTCTCAGTGACAGTCACTTCTGTGCCTGCATGCCTTACAATATCTGAGTAGAAACAATCCTGGGGGCATTTTAAAACACCAGGTAAGGGTTGGACAGATGATGAGGTACTTGGAAGGACAAGACAAAAGAGTGGGGTAGAGGTGGCTTGGGAAAGACATGAACAGGCCCACAGAATCCAGATGTTCATGTCCTGGGCTAATGCCCACTGTAAAGTCCCTGTGGCCGAGGAGGCTCTTGGTAATCAAGTGGAAGCCAGCTAGCCTCTTTCTTCAGGACAATAGTGCCGATTCAATTGGCTCCTGTACCAGTGGCCGTGTGGAAGCAGCAGGAGAATCATGTGGGCTTGGAATGCTGAATCTCTCTCCCCACAGCTGACCTGGCCACAGCCACTGCCCAGAGACCAAGGTGCCAGTGGTGGGGATCAAGATCTCCAGGACGGCAGCATATCTTACGGCACCAACTAGCCTCCTGGGAGCGGACCCCTTCCCTCACAGTAAGGGCAGCATAGAGTTTTTCTGGAATATCCATTTATTCTGCATGTGGACTTGCTTTTCCTGCTGCCGTGTTTCTGGCAGCCGTACAGCAAGCTGAGTCTGTGAGGGCCCTTTTCATTTTGATGCATTCACCACTTCTAACCAAAGGCCCTCTTTTCTAGCAAAAGAATAAGACAATAGGCTGGCTTTTGGGGAGTCGCTGACCCCTGCCCTGAGGCAGCTGGCCTAGCATCATGCGGCCTCAGCTCTAGAAAGTTCAAGAAGAAAACCAGGGGACAGCAGCATTCTGTGCAGCGGGTGGTCTGGTCTGAAGGATGCAGTTTCCTCTCTGAACGACTAACACATGCTTCTGCAGTTTAGCCAGGATCTAACAGTCCAGGAACCAGGAGAGGAGGGTGTTGATTCTTATCATTAAGCCTAATGCCAGCTTCTTGTAACTCAGAGTGTGGTTCATGGGCCAGCACCACATGAATCACCCAGAAGCTTGTTAGAAATGCAGAATCTCAGGGCCCATCCCAGACCTAATGGATTAGAATTGGCATTTTAAATAAAATCCTTTGTACATTTATGCACATAAAAGTTTGAGAATCATGGTCAAACTGACTCGCAACATTTTTCCTTTTCATCCTCAAACCTCTGAGCTCTGCATTTTAATAATTTTAGTACCTGAAGGATGGATATTCTACCAAAGATTCAAAAGGATTCCAGTGAAGTGGAAGCAGAGACTAGATAGTTTACCCGGCCATCTCAAGACCACCATGCCACTATGACACAAATAATAAAGGGACCTAGGGGCTTAGATGAAGTGACTGATTATCACGGGGAGTCAGGGTTGTAGCTCCACAATGTGGCAGGCAAGAGGGTGGATAGAAGTTAAGGATCCCCTGGAGGAATCCCCCACTACGGTCTTATCTGAGATAAAAATCAATGAATTGTTACTACATAACCCAAGAGGCAAGATTATGAAGGTCTCAGATTCCTCCGGAATGAAGACTGAGGCCACACCCCCTGAGAAGGAACCCCACTCACTAAAGCTCTAACTCAGGGAAAAGGGAACACGAATTGTTTGGTAAAAGAGGGAAGTAGTAGTAAAAACTGTGAAAAACTTTGGAATGGGTGTCCTATGGAATGCTGGGTGCTGTCCAGAACATCCTTCTCAATTATCTTGATCCAGCGGTCTTGATTTTCAATACCTTTGGGCTTTACAAGTGTGTAACCTGTAGAAAACCGATTGCAATGCAAAATAATTTTGTCCATAGAGGTGCAAATGAATTTGGTTGAGTGGAGGTAAAATTCATCTCCTCATACTCCCAAGAAATCAGCTAAATATCAGATAATAAATGCATTTCATCATTCCTGATTGCTTATATAAATCCGTTGTTTAGAGTCTCCTTTGAACTATTTTTTAACACCTTACTGGTTCCCTCATTAGTTAATGAGTTAAGTAAGATTTTTGATGCATTAATTTTATATTTGTTTATGTCATGATTTTACCCTTTAAAAAAATTAACAAAAACATAGATACCAGCTATGAACTCATGACCTGCATGACTAACGACTGTTGTAACGATCCATGTTTTCTTGCTTTCTTTGTTATGAATAGATTTGAATATTTTAGTTGTTTTTATTTTTATTTATTCTCTTTCTCTCCCTAATATGGTACATGGGGTGTGTCTGTGATGGTTTAATTTTCGGAGTGCTGAATATTGGTTGGATCCTGTCAGAGCCAGAGGAGGTGAGGGCTTTGCTAGACAGGGGACCTGGGGCTGGACTCAGCCGAAGAAATTCAGGTTTGGCAAGTAAATGAGTGGTACAGAATTCTTGTTAGGAGGTTTCTTTTAGAAGACAAAATATGGATGAAGGAGTGAATGTGGGTGTTAGGCAGCCAAAGAGGTGACGGGAAGGCAGAGATATATCTATATTTTACTACCAGCAATCAAAGCCTTCTAATTTGGGGAGAGTCTGACAGCATAAGGGTCTCTGTGGGAGGCAAAGCCTGTTGTCTAGGCTTGGAAAAATGAAATGCCTGTATCTAGGACTTCAAATCTTCAGAGAACATCCCAAAGGCACAGGCAACTGGCAGGCCCTGTCCATAGTCATGGCATTGGCAGCAGCTTCCTAACCAGGGACTTCTTGGGATAGGCACTTGGCCATCACTGAGAGGCTGCCATCTATGTGAGACGTGGCCAGGGAAGAATGGTAGAGAGGCAACATTGCCGGCTCTGAAGCTGGAGGAAGGGGCCCCAGGAGCTGGAAGAGGCAAGGAAACGGGTTCTCCCCTCGGGCCTCCAAAATGAGCCAGCCTGTGAGGCCCACAGGCCTTCTCACCCCCAGAGCTGGGAGCCAGTATGTGTGTGTCGCTTCAGGCCACTAACTTCATGGTACCTCGCCACAGTGGCAGTAAGAAACTAACACAGGAGGCGACCGTAACATTCAAGGGGAACATGATGGGAACCTCAGGTATGAGTGTGGCAGCGGAGAGACCTGGTTTGAAAGATGATTGGAGGGCACAGAGAGGAAGGGACAGAGTCCCCAGCCAGCTGTGTGTAGGACTGGGTGGTGAGCGGGAGTAGGAGCTGAAGGAAATTCCCAGGTGTCTCTCCCGGACAAGTGAGTCCATTGGCCAAGAGGAGGGAAAGAAGGGCACGTGCGTGTGTGAGAGTGTGCGAGCCAGCCAGGAAAAGGCAGGCAGGTCCCCCTAATACCATGCGACTCCTTTCTTACGATACCATTTTTACTTAACATTTACCCTTTCCCTGCGGGAAAAGCACGTGCTCACCAGCCGACACAAACAGCTGCTGTGCCTGACAGGCATCTTTTTCGCTCTCCATTAACGAATTGCCACTGTAGTCATAAAGCAGGCTCCTGTGACTTTAGTCAGAGCAAACACGGTGCCAGGGTTTGGTCTCTCCCGGACCAGCTGAGTGAATAGAGTTTCTGCCATTGCAAGCAGAGGGTCACACCTTGAGCCTAGTGACCCCAGATACAGCTCCTTACCTGGCGTGGTTTCCCGGCACCCACGGCTAGGGGTGCTGGGAAGCAGGAGACCTGGAAGAGGCAGCCTCATGCTTTACCCCTGCACCAAGAATTCAAGAATCATGAGGCTCTGTGTCTACAACTTAAGAGCTACTTACAGCTCACACTCATATCCCCTCACATACAGCAGGGACCCCATCTCCAAAGGAGAATACACCCCTGTGTGGATCCCCTACTTAGTAGCGAAGGCTGGCCGAGGCCAGTGGTCCTGGGGAACTGAGCGAGTCGGGGTGAGCCCTGGTTGCGCTTGGTCTGGTTTCATCATAAAGACATCCCGGGATTTCAGAGAAAGAAAATACTGACTTCCAAACATGCTTTGTTTCTTTAGTTGTGCCGAACTTGCCAAGTGACACCTGAGTGAAAGACGGAGTGCAAAGGCCCTTTGTCCCTCACACTAGGGGCCGGGACCTTTGATATCCACTCCAGTCCTCCGGTTGGGGAACCGAGGCTCTTAGCAGTTACGCTTCTTGTCCAGCATTGCATCCATCAAACAGAGAGCCAGGACCTGACTTCAGTCTCTTGCTGCCAAATCTACATCCTTTGTGCTTTGACCCGGTTTTCCTGTCCTACATGGGATGAGGCACTCTCGCCTCACCACCCACTTCACACAGGTCTTTGTCAGTCGGGGGGGTGGTGGCTCCCCGGCCTAGAGGTGCCCAGCACATCCCGCACATGTCCCTTCACGTGACTGGGGCCCCAAATCCCCCATCCAATCGGCAAGTACTCTGGACTCCCTTCCCACAAGCTCAGCCCTCTGCTAGGCGCTGCAGGAAACAAACAGCAAAGGATGCACAGCCCCTGCCCTCAAAAAGTTTATAAAGTACCAGAATTTACATCAGGGGGTGTTCGGATCACAAACTGGAAAGGGGATCAGAGCCTGAGTCCCAGAGCCAGCTGCCGAACACAGTCTGCTGGACTCCAGGGCCCACACTCCTGCCCCTATGCCAGACTTGTCTCCCACTAATGCTGCTTTATGGTCTACACAGTGTTTTCCAGACAAGGCAGTAGGGGCTTAGAGAGGGGAAGTCACTTGTCCAAGGCCTCACAGTGGCCATGTGGCAGCCTGGGTGGCCTCTGATCCCAGATTCCATTTCCTCTCACCATATCTCCCTGCTTTCCTCAGTTTCACACTCTAGTTTGACAGAGGAGGTCTAGACTGGAGACAGGACTCCTGGTCACATGGGGCAAAGCCTCATGAGAAGAGTGAGGAAGGGACCCCTCTGCCCCGCTCCAGTGCCCACACCAGAGGGCACCCCCTCATCCACCACTTCACACCCAGCCCCCCCTGCCCCCCACTGAACCATCCGCTCCCCCAACAAGTGCTACTTACATATTCTTTAATGTCCTTCGATTTTACAGCCTTGTAGGAATAATATGCAGGGTAAAGTGTGCCAAATATAAGCCTGGAGGAAGAGAGAGAGAAAAAGAAGAGAAGTGTGATTTTCGTTCATCCTACATGATGGAAAATATCTGCCTTCAATACCAGAAGCAGTTCTCCAAGCTACCAAAAATGTTGCTGTGGGGCTTGATTCCGTTTTACAAATGCCTGAAGGTTTTCTCCTGGTGGCTGGAATGTGCTTAGGAACATCTATCTCCTGTTAACAGCTCCACACCCACCTTCTTTCAATCTGTGGTTTGGCAACATGGACAGGTGGTCTGGGGTCATGGTGGCCAAAAATGAGGGGGTAGGGGTGGGGAGGTGGGAAGCCAAGCGGAGCAGTCACGACCCTTGAAATTAAAGGTCAAACTCTCCCCCCTGCTATGAATCCTCACTGGTGCATTGGCCTGCCCACTCCCCGGGCTTCCTTCTCCATGAGCGCCTTTTTACTCAAAGTCTCTTCAAACTTCATCCCTCTCAGACACGATTCTGGCATCCTGCAGCCAGAATCAGCTTTTAAAGCAGTAAATTCAATCAAGCCAACCCCTACTCCGGCCAGAGGCATCCCCGCACTGCATTAACCCACTTCTCACTGCTCTTACTGTGAAGAAACCAAAATAAGGACACCAGCGAAACTGGGCAGCAGCTCTCGCTCGCCAGCCCAGGGCTGCACCAGGTCACCAAATGACTTGACTCTCAGCTCTGCCCCTAGGACCTGAATGGGGTAGCTCTACATGCCCTCATTTTCTGCACCATCACCCCACAGAGCCTTTGCCTGTGCAGTTCTCTCCTTCTGGTGTCTTCCCTCCCCCTCCTTTTGGTTTTATCCATCTAATCCCAGCTCCACATGACTTCTTCACGGACACCTACCCGCCCTCCTGGACCAGGTCAAATCTCCCCTACACTCTCGCAGCACGATGTACATGTTATCGAGGTGCTCTTTTACTATTATTTGTGTGATGCGTTGATTGACAGAATCTACCACTGTGAGTGCCTTCAGGGCACAGGATGGATCTGTTTTGTTCAACAACGTGTTCCCCGCACCTACCACAGGCTCTCAGGGGAGATTTTTAAATGAAGCAACTGACAGAATGTTAGAACTAGAAGGGCTTAATCCTGACAGATGAGGTGTCAATTCAGGTGTGAGCTGATCGGCTATGGGAGCCACCCTGGTCCCAGGCCCCAAAGGCGCCAGCCTCTCCTGTGACAGCCCCACAGCAAAGCTTCCAGGGTCTGCAGGGAGACAGCACACTCAGGAAGCCCAAAGCCAAGGCTCCCTCCTCAGGTATTTAGAGGTGGGACAGAGGGCAGTCCAGATGCAATTTACCAAGCAGAGGTCAGCTTTACCATAAATGCTGTGGCCAGGCCACACCCTGACATTTCATTTTCACCAGGTTTCCAGGGAAAAACAGAAAGGTAACGGAACCAAGTCAGTGTCTGATGCTGCAGGGAAAGGGTTTGCAACCTTGACTCACAGTGGCCTTACACTAAGTGCCATACGGGCGTGGCCTCAGTCCTGACCGCCTTGGCACAGGGAGCCGCTTTTACAGGCAGGACACCCATGCACGGAGCGGTTAGTCACTTGCTAATCTAAGGTTCCATGGCCATTAAGGAGTAAAGCAGGGGCTGGGCCTTCTCCAAACCTGGCTTTCTCCCACTGTCCACGGCCTTGGAGAGCAAGGCTGTCCTCTGGGAAGGCCAAACAAAACAAAGGCAACGGAACAGCCCTCTGGCAGGAGGGGCAGGAGGAGGAAAGGGGTGGGAGGAGGGGGTTTAAGTAAGAGAGAAGGACGCGGCCCAAGGCAGCGCAGGGGGCTCCGTCCTGAGCCAGCTCGGTACTGGAGGTCTCTGCCGCCGTTTCCCACCGCAACCCCAACCGTTCCCAGATACCAGGCAGTCTCACTTCCTCTCAGGGCCTTTCCTGACCTCATCACCCCCACCCCCAAGATGAAGTTCTTCTCCCCTTTCACACCATCACGACTCCGGATGTTCCCCTTTCTCAGCTCTTATCCACACCACCTGCAATGGTTTATTCAATGGCTGACATTCCCACAAGACGCTATAGCTCCCCAAAGCCGAGGGTGGTGTCTGCCACCTTCATAACGCGCCCCCTGGGCCTGGCAAGTGCTCAGTGAGTGCAAGCTCAGCATGACGTCTCACAGAGCCGGAGGCAAAAGTCAGAGCCACGACGGGACCCTGTGACACTGGGACTGAGGTCTCAGCAACCAGGGGGGTTGCCAGGCGGCACCAGGCTGACCCAGCAAAGCCTCAGGCACACCACCACAGGCACTGGAGAAATAAACACGCGGCTCCTTGGCACAGATGTCCTGGTTATTAGCCATGCCTGCCAGGGTGGTTTCCAGCCCTGCCCTAAGGCCTCCTGTGAGCGGAGGAAGAGAGGTGGGAAGTGCAGGCGGGCCAATTGGCTTGCTCCTCTGTGACCTCCAAGGAGCAGAGCAGCGACACCCTGAGTGGTCACAGAACCAGGAAGCCTCAAGGGCACCCAGACAGGAGTGGCCTGTGCTCCGTCTGCGGGACTCCTGAAGTGAAGTGGAGGCCGCATCCCCCTATCTGGTCCAGGGACAGCAAGAGGGAATTGCTTGTTAGTTTCTAAAAGTCAGTAACACTGGCAGGTCAGAGAACACACCTAGCATTTCACTGCCTGGAAAAAGAATGAGACTGAAATAGCAAGCTCTTCTAAGTCTGTTTTGGGGAAAAATAACCGAAGCAGCTCCTAGCCAAAGGGGTGCTGGTACTTGCACCCGTTCAGACCGTGCCCCCCAACACAAGGCTCTCCTCCACAGGGCCCACTCACCTCCTTCTTTCCCAGCCTCCCAGCCACCCTCCCTCCGCCCCAGGGCCTCCCAGCCGGCTGCTGTCCCCCCGGTAAGCTAGCCCACACGCCCCCGATCTGTGACCTCCTGCCCTAAGATGGACTCTTAGGTTGCTTCCATATCTTGGCTATTGTAAATAGTGCTGTGATAAACATAGGGGTGCATATGTGTTTTTGAATATGTGATCCTTTCTTAGGGTAAATTCCTAGGAGTGGGATTCCTGGGTCGAATGGTATTTCTATTTTGAGTTTTTTGAGGAACCTCCATACTGCTTTCCACAATGGTTGAACTAATTTACATTCCCACCAGCAGTGTACAAAGGTTTGCCTTTCTCTATATCCTCGCCAGCCTTTGTTGTCCCTAGTCTTTTGGATGGCGGCCATCCTTACTGGGGTGAAGTGATATCTCATTGTGGTTTTAATTTGCATTTTCCTGATAATTAGTGATGTGAGCATCTCTTCATGTGCCTGTTGGCCATCTGAATTTCTTCTTTGAAGAAGTGTCTGTTCAGGTCCTCTGCCCATTTTTTAATTGGATTATTTGCTTTTTGGCATTGAGGCATGTGAGCTCTTTATATGTTTTGGATGTCAACCCCTTATCAGATATGTCATTTATGAATATATTCTCCCACACTGTAGGATGACTTTTTGTTCTGTTGATGGTGTCCTTTGCTGTACAGAAGCTTTTTAGTTTGATGTAGTCCCTTGTGTTCATTTTTGCTTTTGTTTCCCTTGCTCGAGGAGATACATTCAGTAAAAAGTTGCTCATGTTTATATTCAGGAGATTTTTGCCTATGTTTTCTTCTAAGAGTTTTATGGTTTCATGACTTACATTCAGGTCTTTGATCCATTTTGAGTTTACTTTTATGTATGGGGTTAGACAATAATCCAGTTTCATTCTCTTGCATGAGCTGTCCAGTTTTGCCAACATCAGTTGTTGAAGAGGCTGTCATTTGCCCGTTGTGTATGTCCATGGCTCCTTTATCATGTATTAATTGGCCATATATGTGTGGGTTTTTATCTCTATTCTATTCCATTGATCTATGGCTCTGTTCTTGTGACACTACCAAATTGTCTTGATTATTGTGGCTTTGTACTAGAGCTAGAAGTTGGGGAGTGTAATCCCCCTGTTTTATTCTTTCCTCTAAGGATTGTTTTGGCTATTCCGGGTCTTTTGTGGTTCCATATGAATTTTAGAACTATTTGTTTCTAGTTCATTGAAGAATACTGTTGGTGTTCTGATAGGGAATGCATTGAATTTGTAAATTGCTTTAGGCAGTGTGCCCATTTTGACAATATTAATTCTTCCTACCCAAGAGCATGGGATGAATTACCATTTATTAGTATCTTCTTTAATTTCTCCTAAGAGTGTCTTGTAGTTTTCAGGGTATAGGTCTTTCACTTCCTTGGTTAGGTTTATTCCTAGGTATTTTATTCTTTTTGATGCAACTGTGAATGGAATTGTTTTCCTGATTTCTTTCTGCTAGTTCATCATTAGTATATAAGAATGCAACAGATTTCTGTGTATTAATTTTGTATCCCACAGCTTTGCTGGATATTAGTTCTGGTAGTTTTAGAGTGGATTCTTTAGGGTTTTTTATGTACAATATCATGCCATCTGTAAACAGTGACAGTTTGACTTCTTCCTTACCAATCTGGATGCCTTTTATTTCTTTGTGTTGTCTAATTGCTGTGGGTAGAACCTCCAGAACTATGTTAATAAAAATGGGGAGAGTGGGCATCCTTGTCTTGTTTCCGATCTTAGAGGAAAATCTTTCAGCTTCTCGCTATTAAGTATGATGTTGGCTGTGGGTTTGTCATATATGGTCTTTATTATGTTGAGGTATTTGCCCTCTATACACATTTTGTTGAGAGTTTTTATCATGAATGGTGCTGAATTTTGTCAAATGCTTTTTCAGCATCTCTAGAGATGATCATTTTTTTGTCCTTCTTTTTATTGATGTGGTGGATGATATTGATGGATTTTTGAATGTTGTACCATCCTTGCATCCCTGGGATGAATCCCACTTAATCACAGTGTATGATCCTCTGATGTATTTTGAAATTCAGTTTGCTAATATTTTGTTGAGTATTTTTGCATCCACGTTCATCAGGGATATTGGTCTGTAGTTTTCTTTCTTTTGTGGTGTCTTTGCCTGGTTTTGGTATTAGAGTGATGCTGGCTTCATAGAATGAATTTGGAAGTATTCCCTCCTCTCTTCTACTTTTTGAAAACTTTAAGGAGGATGGGTATTAGGTATTCTCTAAATGTCTGATAAAATTCAGTGGTGAAGCCATCTGTTCCGGGGATTTTGTTCTTAGGTAGTTTTTTGATTACCAGTTCAATTTCATTGCTGGTAATTGGTCTGTTCAGATTTTCTGTTTTTTCCTTTGTCAGTCTTGGAAGGTTGTATTTTTCTAGAAAGTTGTCCATTTCTTGTAGGTCATCCAATTTGTTAGCATATAATTGTTTATAGTATTCTCTAATAATTCTTTGTATTTTGGTGATAGCTGTAGTGATTTTTCCTTTCTCATTTCTGATTCTGTTTATGTGTGTACACTTTTTTTCTTGATAAGTCTGGCTAGGGTTTTATCTATTTTGTTTATTTTCTCAAAGAACAAGCTCTTGGTTTCGTAATTCTTTCTATTGTTTTATTCTTCTCAACTTTATTTCTTTCTTCTCTGATCTTTATCATGTCCCTCCTTCTGCTGACTTTGGACCTCATTTGTTCTTCTTTTTCTAGTTTCATTAATTGTGAGTTTAGACTGATCATTTAGGAATGCTCTTCTTTCTTGAGGTAAACCTGAATCGCTATATACTTTCCTCTTAGAACTGCCTTTCCTGCGTCCACAGATGTTGGGGTGCTGAGCTGTTGTTGTCATTTGTCTCCATATATTGCCTGAACTCTGTTTTTATTTGGCCGTTGATCCATTGATTATTTAGGAGCATGCTGTTAAGCCTCCATGTGTTTGTGAGCCTTTCTGTTTTCTTTGTACAACTTATTTCTAGTTTCATACCTTTGTAATCTGAGGAGCTGGTTGGTACAATTTCAATTTTTTTTTATTTTGCTGAAGCTCCTTTTGTGGCCTAGTATGTGATCTATTCTTGAAAATGTTCCATGTGCACTTGAGAAGAATGTGTATTCTGCTGATTTTGGGTGGAGTGTTCTGTAGATGTCTGTTAGGTCCATGTGTTCTAATGTGTTGTTCAGTGCCTCTGTCTCCTTATTTATTTTCTGTCTGGTTGATTTGTCCTTTGGAGTGAGTGGTATGTTGAAGTCTCCTAAAATGAATGCATTGCATTCTATTTCACCCTTTAATTCTGTTAGCATTTGTTACACATATTTGCTCCTATTTTGGGTGCATAGATATTTATAGTGGTTATATCTTGTTGTTAGACTGACCCCTTTATCATTATATAATGACCTTCATTGTCTCTGGTTACTTTCGTTTTGAAGTTCTATTTTATCTGATACAAGTATTGCAACTCCTGCTTTTTCTCTCCCTATTATTTGCATGAAATATCTTTTTCCATCCCTTTACTTTTAGTCTGTGTATGTCTTTAGGTTTGAAGTGAGACTCTTGTAGGCAGCATATAGATGGGTCTTGCTTTTTATCCAGTCTGTAACTCTGTGTCTTTTGATTGTGTGTTCAGTCCATTTACATTTAGGGTGATTATTGATAGATATGTACTTATTGCCATTGCAGGCTTTGGATTCATGGTTACCAAAGGTTCAAGGGCATCTTTTTTACTATCTAACAATATAACTTAACTTGCTTATTATGTTATTATAAACACAATCTGAAGAATTTTTTCCCCTTCTTTTTCTTCCTCCTCCACTCTTTAAATGTTAGGTGTCATATTCTGTACTGTGTATCCCTTAATTTTGTGGGTAGCTGATTTAATTTTGCATTTGGTTAGTAATTAATTGGTCTACTTCCTTTACTGTGGTTTTATTTTCTCTGGTGACAGCTACTTAGCCTTAGGCACTTCCATCTAGAGCAGTCTCTTTAAAATACCTGTAGAGATGGTTTGTGGGAGGTAAATTCCCTCAATTTTATTTGAAGGGAATTGTTTGATCCCTTCTTCAAATTTAAATGATAATCTTGCTGGGTAGAGTATTATTGGTTCAAAGCCCTTCTGTTTAATTGCCTTGAACATATCATGCCACTCTCTTCTGGCCTGTAAGGTTTCTGCTCAGAAGTCTGATGATAGCCTAATGGGTTTTCCTTTGTAGGTGATCTTTTTTCTCTCCCTGGCTGCTTTTAATACTCCATCCTTGTCCTTGACCTTTGCCTTTTAATAATTATATGTCTTGGTGTTGTCTTCCTTGAGTCCCTTGTGTTCGGAGATCTGTGCACTTCCATGGTATGAGAGACTATTTCCTTCCCCAGACTGGAAAAGTTTTCAGCAATTATTTCTTCAAGAACACTTTCTATTCCTTTTTCTCTCTTTTCTTCTTCTGGTAGCCCTATAGTGCGAATATTGTCCTGTTTGGATTGGTCACACAGTTCTCTTAATATTCTTTCATTCCTAGAGATCCTTTTTCCTCTCTCTGCCTCAACTTCTCTGTATTCCTGTTCTCTAATTTCTATTCCATTTACCAACTCCTCTACCTCATCTAATCTGCTTTTAAATCACTCCATTGTATGTTTCATTTCAGCTACTGTATTTTTTAAGGTGTCTACCTCCCACCTGAATTTGTACCTTAGCTCTTGAATATTTTTCTGTAGCTCCATTAGCATGCTTATGACTTTTATTTTGAATTCTTTTTCAGGAAGATTGGTGCTTTCAGTCTCACTGAGCCCTCTTTCTGGCGTTTGAAGGATTTTGGATTGAACAAGGTTCTTCTGCCTTTTCATAATCCTATTGGATAGTGAGAAATATTAGGTTTGTTAGGCAGCACCCTCTAGTGCCCAGAAGCTCTGCTCTTCGGAGCTTCCCAGTACCTGGAGTGATGGCAGTGGTCACAGGCAAGTGGTCCCAGTGCCTACCCTAAAAAGTGAGCCCTTTCCTGCTTTCTGGCCACAGCAACTGCCTCCGCTGTCAGGACCAGTGAGCTGCACACAGGGAGCATCCTCTGCATTAAGCTGTGTAGTTGCATAGGTGGGGATACCCTACGGCTGATCTGGAGTGATGGTGGGGGCAGTACGTTTGCGCACAGGTGCCGGTGGGTAGGAAGAAGTGGCAGGCTGTTTATCGTGGTTGGGCACCTCAGGGTTACGTTGTCAGCCAGGGGGATGGAGTGCCTGAAGCTCCTGAAAGTTCCCAATCTGCCGGGCTTAGTGGGTGGGACGATTTTGTCCACCTGTTCCTTTTCCTGATTCCTTGCTCCTTTAGCAGCCCTCTCACTGTTGGGAAGTCTTTCAAAGCATCCACCTTTCTTTTGTCCAAGGGTAGCCAACTGTGGGAACCTGTTCACAGTCTCAGTCTCTGACTTTGGTTTTCAGGCCCTCTAATCTCCCGAGCACCATGCAGTAGGGGTCTGTGCTCCCAGAGTAGATCTCTAGGCCTGGGTATTTAGCAATCCTGGGCTTCTCCTCCCTCCCTGCTCTGATTCTCTTCCTCCCGCCAATGAATTGGGGTGGGGGGAGTGCTTAGGTCCTGCTGGGTCTGGTTTTATTACTTTACCCTTTTCTGTGAGATGTTCTTTTTTCCCAGATGTAGACTGGCTGTGCAATCTTATGTCTGGTCACTCTCTTAGGAATAGTTATACTTGCTGTATTTTCATATTATTTGTGGTCCTGAGAGAAGATTTCTGCCTCACTTCTCATGCTGCCATATTTTTTCCTCCCTCTGTATTTCATAATGTTTTAATGAAAAATCCAAATAATGTACCATATCCAACTAAATGAATTTGCACAAAATGTCTTCCATGTCATGAAGGTATACTTTTTCCCCTAAGCATTAAAAGGCATTACATTTTACACTGATAACATTTTGGGCGTTTTTTTCTTAATAAAATTAAAAAATATATAATTCCTAATTGCTATTCTCTGAAGCTTTTTTCTAAGAGCCTATGTATCAATTTTTGTGAGACTTAATTAGTCTCTATGAGAACTGATCTCCAAGATCATTTTTGCTGTCTGCTCTAACAGAAGTATGCTCCTTAGTTCCTGAGCTCTTTTTGGCATGCTAAATATGCTAGAATTTTTTTTTTGGTATCATTAATACACAATCATATGAGCAACATTGTGGTTACTAGATTTCCCCCATTATCAAGTCCCCACCACACACCCCATTACAGTCACTGTCCATCACCATAGTAAGATGCTATAGATGTCTTCTCTGTGTATACTGCCTTCCCCGTGCCCCCCTCCCATGTTATGTGTGCTAATCATAATGCTCCTTATTCCCCTTCTCCCTCCCTTCTCACCCTTCCTCCCCAGTCCCTTTCCCTTTGGTAACCGTTAGTCCATTCTTGGGTTCTGTGAGTCTGCTGCTGTTTTGTATGCTGTAGGGGTGCATATGTCTTTTTCAAACTGGGATCCTACATTCTTAGGGTAAATTCCTAGTAGTGGAATTTCTGGGTCAAATGGTATTTCTATTTTGAGTTTTTTGAGGAACCTCTATACTGCTTTCCACAATGGTCGAACTAATTTACATTCCCACCAGCAATGTAGGAGGGTTCCCCTTTCCCCGCATCCTCGCCAGCATTTGTTGTTCCTAGTCTTTTCAATGTTAGCCATCCTAATTGGTGTGAGGTGATATCTCACTGTGGCTTTAATTTGCATTTTCCTAATAATTAGCAATGTGAGGCATCTTTTCATGTGCCTGTTGGCCATCTGAATTTCTTCCTTGGGGAAGTGTCTGTTCATATCCTCTGCCCATTTTTTAATAGGGTTATTTGCTTTTGGGGTGTTGAGGCATGTGAGTTCTTTATATATTTTGGATGTTAACCCCGTATCAGATATGTCATTTACAAATATATTCTCCCATACTCTAGGATGTCTTTTTGTTTTGCTGTATGCTAGAACTTTTAATGTGAAAAAAAACTTTAAAATATGACTGGTATATTTTAAGTCTCCTGTAAACTCTTTCCTGATATATGTTCCTCTCACTCTTGCCCCCAAATAACCATTACCTTAAACTTGGTGTTTATCCTTCTCACCATGTTCTTAACTACATAAGCATAAGCAAAAAATTGTGTATTCCTGTTTAAACATTATATAAATGGAATCATGCTACTTGTACTCCACCAAAATATGTTTTTTTTAATCCAACTTTGTAGTTCTGAAATTCAGTCTACGTTGATTATTACATCTTTCTACATCATTTTAGACCACCATATACTATTTCACTATCTGACTCTGTCATCATTTATTCATCCATTCTGTTGATGCATACTTAGGTTCTTCCCAACTTTTTACTATGATAAACAGGGCTATAATGAGCATTCTTACACATGTCTCCCTGTACACATGTGGGACTTTCACTGGGGAATACATAGTGTGGAACTGCTGGGTCACAGGGTACGGTGCCTTCCACCAAATAAGGCAAAACCACTCACTGGAAAACTGTCCCAGTTTCTACTCCTCCCTGCATGTAAGACAGTTCTGATGTGCCCCATTCTTTCCAAAACTGATACAGTCAGAGTTTTAAATGTTTGCCAGTCTGATGGCTGCAAAATAGTACCTTATGCTTGTTTTAATTTGTATTTGTTCAATTACAAGTACAGTTGAGTAACTTTTTATTCAAATTGGCCATTTTTATATCCCCCATTAGGTTGTTTGTCTTTTTCTTACTAATTTTTAGGGCTTCTTTGTGAATCCTGGATATAAACCCTTCCTCAGCCATATGCACTGCAAACGTCTTTCCCCAATAAAAAAGCTCTTTTAACTTTGTGGAGCCTTCTGTTGTACAGAAGCTTTAAATTTTACATGGCCAAATATATCAATCTTTTCTTTTATAGCTTGTTTGTTAGATCTTATTGAGGAAATCCTGGTCACATATATTTCTCATAAAAGTTTTTGACTTTTGCTTTTTCACTATTAGGTTTTAATTAATCTGGAATTTATCCTTTATGTATTCTGGGAGCTCAGGATTCAATTTTATTCTTTTCTGCCTGGATCCCAATTGTCCCAGGAACATTTACTTAACCCCTCCCCATTGATTTTCCATTCTATGTGTCACACATAAAGTTTCCCAAATGTAGCTCTCTAGTCAGTTTTACTGATCTCCAGCCTAACCATATGTCTATACCAGTGTCTTCATTTCCAAAGCTCTATAATAAATCCCGGTATCCTTAAATTGTCTCACTTATTCTTGGTTCTTAGCCTTTCCAAATGAATTTCATAGCTTTTCAAGTTCCATGAAAACCTTTAGTTGGATTTTGACTGGAATTGCACTTAATTTATGGATTTACCTGGAAGAATCACCATCTTTATGTTACCAGGTTTTCTCCTCATGCACATGGTCTCTTCCATTTATTTATGCCTCCTTTAATGTCTTTTCATGATATGTTTTAGGTTTCTTTGTAAAGATCTTGGACATGTTTTGTTTTACTTATTCCTAAGTACTTCAGGGTTTTGGTATATTTTTTAAATTGGATTTTGTTTTGCTTACTAATGGCATGCAGAAATGTTATTGATTTACCATGTTGATCTCAGAACCACTTTGGAGTCTCAAATGCATTACACTAAGTGAAGGAAGCAAAACTCAAGAAATTAACATGCTGTATCATCCCATTTGCATGCTCTTCTGAAAATGGAACATTTATAGATAGGAAAACCAGATCAGAGGTTGCCAGGGATCAGGGTGGTGGGAAGAGCTGACTACAAAGGAGAGTGAAGGGATTTGGGGAAATGATGCAACTGTCCTGCATCTTAACTGTAGTGGTGGTTACACAACTGTATGCATTTATCAAAACTCAGGATTCAAGCTCATAATAAAAAGTGTGAATTTTACTAACTATACCTCAATAAAAAGCATCTGGAGGAATTCATACTCCTATGTGTGCATGGGTGTGGGTGTGTCACCAAAAATGGATACAGCTGACATGGGCCTCCAAGCTCTGTAACAACTTCCGATATCAGAGGGTTCATGTGTGATGAAACAAAGACTCAAAAAAACTATGATGCACCTTCAGGGCCTGTTAATACTCTACCCCAGAAACTATCTGCTCAAATACACCATGGCCTGGGTTCTAAATGCAATTCAGCAAGCCCAATCTTTCCCACACTGCTGCAGGGCACATCCTTACTCACAGTGGTTATCCAGAAGCTTTACTGGGCAGACTGGCTCAGGCTGGGTGCACAGCTCAGGGTCCCCATGGCACAGTAAACCACTGAGGGTTTGGTGGCCATGAATCCCAACCCTTGGGTCTCTGCTCCTGCTTAACCCAAGTGACCTTCTAAACAGCTAGAAGAAGAAAATATAAAAAGAGCAGAACTGGGCCACGGTACATGTTGGCTGCTTGGCGATTATATTATTATGATGTATAAGATACTATTTATTTATTGAGTGCTTATTATGTGTCAAGAACTGTGCAAACTTCTTTATAAGCATGATCACTTTTAATGTTCATATAACCCTGTGAGACAGGTATTATTGTTTTTCTTATAAATGCATATGAGGAAACTGTGGTTTTGTTAAATTAAATAATTGAGTTTAACACTTAGTCAGGGGAGGAGGCCAGACTCGAACCTAGGTCTGACTCCACGGCCCATGGTTACACTGCTTTCTTAACTATACTGCATGGTTCAGAGCCTACAGTGATTCCTGGACAAATGAATGAATGATGAATGAATAAGAACCAGGAGAGAAGGAGGCAGAATGCTTCCCACTTCCATGCCTAAGAGAATACTTCTTTGGTCCTGCATTATATATTTACTGACATCAGGTGACAAGATAATTACAATGTTCCAAGCACATATACTATGCACACAAACAAGGTTCTAGAACTCTCTCAACCCAAGCTGATCTTGGCAGAAAAGAGACAAACCATATCCTTTCTCACTTTGGCATGTGATTTTGCTGACCTCTCTCTGTAATCTTTCTTTCCCAGTGTGTTTCAAGCCCCATCCCCTCTGCAGATTTGGGACAACAAAAACATCACAGAATTCTTCCTGGGATAACCCCCCTCACAAACATCTCATTTTCTTATTTGCTTATATGACCCATACCACAACCCTCTGAGACAACTGGGGTTACTTTCCCTGTTAACGCATGAGGCTCACAGTGGTCCACAGACCCTTCTCCTATCCAGTAAAATTCTAACTCAGGCTTCCTGTCTCCAAGTCCACAACCATTGTCCAGCCCACACGGCGTCTCTCAGCACAGAGAGGGAGTTTTATTGCTTATTTAGAGCTGTGTGTAATCTTTGTGGCAAAAATCCCAATTTAAACTGGATTACAAAAATACTCCCAAACCTAATTTAGAAAAGCACAAACGGAACAAACATTCTGCAAATTTTCAATTCATGCTGTTGAGCTTAAAGTCTGCAATCTAACCCACTCAAATTCTGCTCAAGTATCAGTCTGATTTTTTTTTTTTTAAGTCTAAATTGTAGAGATTTCTATTCTTAAGAAATCCAGAGACTGAGCTTTGGCAACAGACCTGAGTTTGAATCCATCACTGACTAGATGTAGGATTGCTGGCCCATTTCTGAACTACTCTGAACCAGTTTCCTTGAGTGTAGAGACCAGAAACACCTACTTCCAACAGCCACTGTGCAGATCAAACAAGGAGACTGTAGGTAAATTTTAGCGTCCCAGACACACTGTAGATGAATGACAAATATAAATTCCTTTTCCTTCTACCAAAATAGTACTTCAAATGCCAATTCTCTTAACCACAGCATATTTTTTCATTCATTCATTAGATATTTGTTGAGCACCTACCATGCGCCCTGGGTTCCTCTGGCAGCCAGCAAACAGATAATTACACAAATAATTGATTAAAAACCACCACAGTGTTGAGTTGTGCTGAGTGTGTTTTGAAGGAAAGGACAGATTCCCTTACAATGACTGCCCTGTGGCCACCCATCCCCAGCCTATGCTATGCCCCCTCCCATGATCGGAGAGCCAGAGACCGACCCTCAGTCAGAAGGTCCCTTGCTAACGGGCTATGGCTTTCTCCTCCTGGTGGGCTTCCTCTAAAGCCTCCTACAAGGAACATATTTGGGGAGCAGAAATACATCTGGTGACTGACGGTCTTTCCTGTCTGAACCATGACAGAGGGGGTGGCGGAATAAGTGTGAGGGGCTCTTTGAGCTGAACTTGTGGGGGTGTTACCTGGGGGTACCTGAGGGCTTGTCTGCTCAGCTGCACCCCTTCTGGCTCCCACAAGGAAGTGATGCTGTCCTGCCCAGCCAGTGTGGAGGTCTGCACAGTGCACATGTGCCCACCTGGGCCAGGGTGTCACAGGGCTCCAGCGAAGGCAAGGAAAAGGACAAACCTTTATGGATGCCCAGCAGGCACTGGACCAGCACGGATCCCCACAGCAATCAGGTGAATCCCAACACAAGGGCACAGAGCTGCTAAGTGGGTAAGGGGGATTCAAAGATTCAGTCTGGCTCCAAACCCCTTGCTTTTTCTAGTCCAGTACCTCAGGAAGGTCAGATTTAATTCTCCAGATGATCACACAGTGGTTGGCGTGCCAGGTATATCGGAACAAGACAGGTAGGCAGGCGAAGCTGTGTGTACTAAGTATCGAAGGAAAAGCCAATGGTGATGGGCCCAAGTGCTTCCCCACTAAACTCTGAGCTCTCTGAGGGCGGGGACGGCCCTTCATCTCAGCATCTCCAGCGCTGGGCACAGAGTAGGTGATACACACAACAACGCAGATGAAATCCAAATGCTTTATGCTACGTGAGAGATCCTGACTCAAAAGGCTATATGCTGCACAACTTCATTTATATGACATTCAGAAGACAGAACTGTAGGGACAGAAAACAAATGAGTTGCCAGAGGCTGGGGTGGGAGGAGAAGCTGACTGCAAAAAGGCATGGGGAGAACTTTGGTGGTGATGGAACAGTTCTATATTTATACTGAGATAGTGGCTATATGACTATATGCATTTGACAAAGCTCACAGGACTACACAATAAAAAGGATACATTTCACTGCATGCAAATTATACCTTAATTTTTAAAATGCAAGAAAAAAGAGAGCAAGCAATGAATACCAGCAGAAATAGATTTATTGTGAAGCTAATGAAGTTTAAGCCTCAGGGCTCCTCAAAGGCATGGGCGCTGGGAGGTGTCCTAGCAATGTGTTCATCATATTTTTATGACTTTTTCTATAAAAGCTCCTCCTCTCCACTGTAAAAGCTTCAGGCCCCATGAAACATAGCTCTTGAATACAAGTATAAGAGCAGATCGAGAAAGGAGAAATGGCAGGCTCCAAAGAGCTGGACTCAGGTGGGACCCTAGAGATAAGGCAAGGCCTGGTTCCAACAGACAGAGGTAGGGCAGGGGTAGGGAAGACAATCCATGGAGAGGAACGTGCGTGGATGGAAGTGCAGAGGTTTTCCAAGGTTTCCAATGTCCACAGAAGCACCAGGAATTTGGTAGCCCTACACTATATGCTCACCACCCCAAGCATATGTGTGTGGTGTGATCTCTCAGCCATACTACACCATTCCAGGCTGGTAGAAAAGCTGTGACCTAATGGGGTGTGAATTCTAGATGCTGGTAAGCTGGTGTAACAAGCATTTATTATTTTTCTGGCTCCCTGCACAGCAGTGACACCCCCCACCGCACCGCTGCCTTGAGCAGGGACGTTTCACCTATGAACCTGAAGCTGAAAACAGCTGATGCTCACCTTTCCAGCTTGCTTTGCAGCAGGGGTATGGGCCTGTGACAGACACACCTGCCCAGCAGGTATGAACCCAGTTCCTTAGAACCCTCTCACCCAGCTATGCTGAGGCCGAATCCCTCATGCTTACAATCCTATGAGACCACATGACAAATACTGCCAAACAAGGCTGGTCTTGTGTGTTGAGTTATTAATTTCTGGTGGTTAAAATTAGGCCAGTTAACAGAGTAGAATGCAGCTGAGATTTAAAAACGGTTCTGTCTCAAAGAGATACCTGCACATCAACGTTCACAGCAGCATTATTCACAATAGCCGAGAGATGGAAATGACTCAAGTGTCCACTGACAGATGAATGAATAAAGAAAATGTGATATATATATATATATTTTCTTTTTTTACAATTTATTTTATTTTAGTATCATTAACCTACAATTACATGAGCAATATTGTGATGATTAAACTACCCCCTTGTGATATATATATTTTTATATATGTATAATACAGCCTTAAAAAGGAGGGAGATCCTGACACATGCTACAACATTACTGAACCTTGAGGACATTTATGTTCAGTGAAATAAGCCCAACATGACAGTGATTGCAATGGGGTGGATTGATAATATGGGTGAATGCTGAAACCACAATGTTGCTCATGTGAATCCCTCAGAAGATTGTATATCAATGATACCTTAATTAGTAAGTAATTAATTTTAAAAAAAGAAAAGCCCATCACAACAAGACAAATACTGTATGATTCCTGAGTGAACTGTCCTAGAAACGCCTTGACTAGACACTACTCTAGATAAGTCAAATTCATAGGAACAGAAAGTAAAATGGTAGTTTACTTTCATTGTAAAGGACCTGACGTGGCTGGTTATAAATAATCGCGTGGCTCCTAAGAAATCCCTACCATCCCAGGCCCTGCAGACAGATGCAGGGCAGCTAACGCGGTCGTCACCTCACCTAAAGCGGGGGGAGGAGCAGAGGAAGGCAAACCTTGTCCAGACCTGACTCACCTGCTCAGGGAAGAACAAAGACTGTCTGAAACAGGGATGTTGGGCTCGCGCCCAGACGCCTCCCTGATTAGACCACAAAAGCCCGAAGAAAGAAAAGCATGCGGGAGAGCTGCCAGGTTTCCTCTAGTGAGCGAAATTTAAATTTTGAGAAGGAGACTCTCCAGCACATGTCTTAATTATGAGGGAGTTGTGTTAATTACAAGGGTGGCTAGGGAACAAATGCAGCTGATGGCTGCTGAAGGAAGGTTCCGGCTGCAAGCTCTGCGGCTCGCTCCAGAGGGGGCCGGCCCGGGAAGCACGGAGCAGCCTCACAGCATGGCTGCCTGCGGAGGCTGTAAGGAAGCCCACCTACCTGAGAGACCGCCCTGAGCGCACGCCTGTGTGGGGGCTGGCTGGACCACGCAGGGGCCGGACCACCACTGCCAACGGGCCCTGGGTGAGGAATGTGAGGCCCCGGTTGGGTGATAACTGTGTATTTTGGAAATTTGCTTGGAAAGCAATCCTTGGTACTGCTCTAAAAGGTATTTGGGCTACTGCTAATTAGTTAACAAGGGGAAATCTAATGTTTTACTTTATTTAGAAAACAGATATTCCTCTCAGCCACCACAGAATGAGAAGTACTCTTTAACAACTGTACCATTTGCTTTTGCAGATCTCAAGAGTACGTATAAAACTAGGTCACTATGAAGGACAGAAAAATCCCAAGGCAGTAACAGAAAGAACTGGCTTTGAGGTTGCAGATATAAGAAATTACATTTGCTTCAGAATAAAAATAATATGCATTCTTTCCATTTGTGAGCCCCACATGGCCATGATCACAGGGGGCATAAAGGAATGTTGCAGTGAGGGATCTCCTGTTATCCAGGAACCCAGTACCAAGAAGGAAAGCCTCACAGTTTGAAAAAAAGTCAACATCACATAAGAAACCGTGGTGATTACTGGATGCTCAGTGTGCTGGGCACGGCTGAACACACCTTATATGCCTTTATATGACACTGGCATGATCTTACTCTCCATTTCACAGACTGGAAGGGAGGATCAGCACAGTTAAATAATTGGGCTAAGGTTACACAGCAAATCCATGGCACAGCCGGAACTAGAACGTGAGATTTCAAAGCCTTGGGAGCTAAACCCCTGATGTCCCCACCTTTCTGATAACACAAAATCAGTAAAATATTTTGATCACGTTACTTGTATTATCCTGAATCCTTTCTTTTGCTGAGGCAAATCTTTAAAGTCGATGTGAGGACTGGTTTATTTGAAATGAGGTCATCTAATACACAGGCCCACGTACCAAGGCTCATGCAAGCTGTGGAAAGGCTTGGGCTCTGCTGAAAGCAAACGGCAGAGTGAGAGGCACCATGTTGGTCCCAGCATGTCATGGACTACCCTACCCCTCTCCCTAGGACCTCCCACGGGGAATGCGTGCCGTCCTCCGGATTCCTGGACCCAATTCCAATGAGTGTGTCCGTCCGGGGGGGGGGCGTGGGCGGGGGTTCTCATGCACAACATCAGCGATTCTCCGACACCAGCAGGGTGTCCGACTCAATTCTGATGCCATCCGCCCGGAGACAGCACCAGATTCCCCAGGCTGAGGGCTCCGTCCTGCAAGCCGGACTTCCGCCTACCACTTCGGAGGCCAGTCTCCAGCCCTAGGCTGTCCACCTGTGCTTCTGGCCAACAGGCTGCAGGTTGGAGGGTCCTACCACCTCCTGCTTAGGTTCCACTAATTTGCTAGAGCGGCTCATGGAACTCAGGAAAACACTTTAGTTCACCTGTTTAATACAGGATACACGTTAACAGCCAGATAAGGAGATAGTGCAGATAGTGTCTGTCCTCATGGAGCTTGGGGTCTGGCTCTGTGGCACATGGACACTTTCTGGTTCCCCAAGTGTGGAAGGTCTCTCCCAGGCAGGGAAGCAGCATGAAAAAACAGAGAGAGCAAAATGCTCTTCTCACAGGGTTTTGTGACGGTTTCACTGCATAGTCATGGGTGACTAAATCATTGGTCATTGGCTGATTCAACCTCCAGCCCTTGCCCTCTGCCCTCCCAGGGGTTGGGGGCTGAAGACTGTGAGTTCCCACCCTCTAATCACTGGCTGGTTCCCTAGCAACCATCTCCTGCCCTTGGGCAGGATCCAACAGTCTCTCCATTGACAAAAGAGGATATACATTCACCTTCATGGCTCTGAAGGGTATTCAGGAACTGTGGATGAAGACCAAATATATCTGAGACATGTATTTTGGTCACGTGAATGTCCAAATATATATTTTTTATAACTCATTATATTGTAGTGCCACATGTCCATCTGACGTTCAGACCCATTGTCTCCTCTGGGCAGGGCACTATGCTAAAAACTGCCCATTTGATCTCCTTTCGAGCTCACAACACCCAGTGGCTTTCCCTGTCCACAGAGCTGGTCAGCACCTGTGAACGCTTGAACCCTAAGCTGCGCATAAAAGGGGGGACAACCTCGGAGGCCTGGGTGTGTGACATCAGGGAAATGCCTCTTCCCAGAAGGTTCTTGGGGGTGGCCTCAGAGGACACCTGAAGTCCTGCCTGGATCCCTCCCAAAATAAAGAGGGAAAACAACAGACAAAATCACACTACTCCCTTTCCCTATGTGCATTTGGCAATAAGGCTTTACTGTAAATGGTACAGCCTGGCCAAACCTTCAGCTCCGATAGGATCTTACCTCCCACCCCCACCGGCTGGTCTGTGGAGAAATGCCTGGGCTGAGGCATCCCTGGAGATACCCCTGGGGTCCAGCTAAAGGAGCTGGCAGTCTCTGACACTGTTGTGTCCAGTAGTTCTACAGCTTCTTTGCCATGGGAGCAGGCAGAGAAGGCAAGTTGCTTTTTAGGATGGGTCTGCTGGTTTGAGGAGTGACGTGGGTCTCAGAGCACTGGATAAAGGTGCCTGGCCTGGGGAAGGTCCACATCAGCCAGAGCCCAGGATGACATCTCTGGTCTTTGGGCCCTGAAGGGGGAATGTGGCACAGGGGAAGGGCTCCCAACTAGGGGTCAGGAACCCTGGTTTTAAGCTCAGCTCTGATCCCAACATGGGAGGGTAATCTTGGGCAATCACTGCCCCACCCCAGACCTCAGCCTCCTCCTTCTTTTACTCAGAAAGCACTGACCTACTGAGCTGGTACATGTGAACTGATCTGGTACAATAAGGGCCCAGCAGTGAACAGGTGGGAGAGCACCCTGTTGAGTTCTGGGGCACCCCCCTCCCCCAGCTCTGGCACTCTTTCATCCCACGGCTGCACAGTCTGACACCTCTGCTCAGCTGCTTGCTCATACCGTGTGGACACCACTGAGCGTGAACTGCCCACTCCCCCAAGTCTGCATCCTGAGATAGCGTGAGGATGTTAGCAAACACCCAGACGTGGTGATAAGCGAAGCTGCTACAAGGCCATCAGGATAGACATGGACAGTCACCCCACCCTGTGGTGTAGTCCCAGAAATTGCAGCAGGAAGTAGAGTGGTCAAAAGGCGATCATTTTTTTTTTTTGCTGTATCCATTGTCACCAGCAGATGGGAATCATGGGTCAGATCAGCAAGGCAGAGTGCTGACAGAGGCTTCCTTCAGATGGGAAGAAAAAGAATGGATGGACTGGGGTGGAAAACAGGAAAATACGGGTGTGTTTTGGTCTCTGTGGCTGTGCAGACAAACAAGCAGTGAAGCAAAGCCGAGGTGAGAACTGACACCATTCTTGATGGAGTGGTTCCACTGCTCAAAAACCTCCCAGGAGAACATCCAAAATGCTTAACTTGGTGCTGAGGGCCTGCACCATCCCAAGGCCCACCCCACCAACTCCCCTAATTCCTGTGCACACCGCATGCATTTCTGCCATCAGGCTCTTTGCCTTAAATGCTCTACCCCACCTGTCTGCCAAAATCTCTGCATGATTCTAATGGATTGGATTAGAAGCCTTGACACTACTGGCATTTGGGGGCAGGTAATTCTTTCTTTGGGGCGGTGGGGGCTGTCCAGACCACTGCAGGATGCTCAGGCAGCATCCCTGGGCCCTCCCCACTGCATGCCACAGCAGCCCCTCAGCCCCTCAGCCCCAGGTGTGACAATCAGAGCCATCTCCAGACACTGCCAAATGTCCCCTGGGAGCCAAATAGCCCCTGGTAGAGAGTCACTGTTCTACACCCAGATCCAGGGCCGCTCTCTTCATGAAACCCTCCCCTGAGCTTCTTGGGAGTGTGTAAGTGCACCTTGCACACACTTTGTCATATTCTATTAGCATTTCACCTGGTCTCCTTTCAGCTTGCTTTATGTGTGGTTATACCCTCCCCATTAGACCATAAGTTCTTTGAGCGCAAGGACCACGTTTTGTTTATCTGGTAAATAACACCATCTAGAGTAGACACTGAATACATATTGGTCTAGTGAAACTCAACCATTAAGTTTAACTTGCTTGCTGTTAACATAGCTTGTTTATGTTACTTGTTTATGTTTAATGTAGAAAAATATTAAATACAGAGAAGACAAAAATCAAAATAACCCACAATCCCACCACCCGGCAATAAGTAGTCAAAATACTGCTATACTGGACACATTCCTCATCATTCTCCATATGTGGGGCTTCCAGGGGAAGTGCCAGCGCAGAGGCAGCAGCCAGACTGTCATGGCCACGAGGGACCCTGAAGGCCATCTGCCCACCCTCAGCAGATGTGTGGATCCCCGTCAGGATGCCACTCCTGACTCCATTTGAACCCTGTGTGTGCAGACACTCACTATTGCCCAAAGCAGCCTGGCCCACCTGGAATCACTGTAGGAGCTCTCACTGACTGACCTGAAATCTACCTGGGCACTTCCACTCCTTGTTCTGGTCCAAATTCTACCTCTGTAGCCATGTTGGTCTACTCACTCTATTTCCCATTGACAGGGTGTTGACCCTGCTTGCCTTCTTACCCCTGAGAACCCCCACTCCTCAGACACTGAGGTGGGCCTGCATGGCCAGGCTCACACGGCCTCCCCCTGATCCTGAGTGGAAAGGTTCTATCTGCCAGGAGTTGGTACTGGGGCCGAGAAACTTAAGTTAGTAGTTCCTGCTGGACATTTGGATTATAAGGATATAAACTCAGAAGTGGGAACTGCCACGGTGGTGCCCGTGAAAAGCTGAAGTCTGGAGAAAGAGTCAGAGAGAGCAAAACATACATATACATAGCGAGAGACAGAGAGAGACAGAAAGCAGAGGCGGTGAGAGAAGCATTGAAGTGGGACCAGGGTCTGCAGAGGGAAAGGAAGTGAGAACAACAGGCTTCCCAACGGCTTCCCAGCCCAGGTTCTCGAGCCCCACAGAGTCCAGCTGCAACTCCACCTCTGCACAATGAAGACTTCCCTTTTTGTCTCATGCCAAGTCCATTTGGTTTTATCTATCCCGGTTCATGCAACAAAACAAAAGAGAAGAGGCCTTGACTGAGCCACAGCCCTTCATATCTCTGACAGCTGATGCCTGAAAGCCCAGGTCCTGTTAGCCTTCTCTTCTCTGACCTGAGCTCCCACCCACTGGGGCTGACCTGGCCTCTCTGTTGGAAGATAATGCACCTCTGTGCACAAAGCCTTTCACACTTCACTGCCATCAACAAACCCAATTTATATGCCAAAAGGTGAGGATCTAATTTCTGAGCTGGGAGCCAGAAATTCAATTGAGCAATACTTGGGAGGGAATAAGGTGGCCACCAAAAGCGTATGTTTATATATGAATTCACATCATCCCAACTAAACACAAGCACCCACAGAGAGGGTCTAAGGCCAGAGAAGCTGGGAGCTGTCCAGCTTCTCCGTCTGTGTTCCCTTTGAAGCTGGCTCTAAGCGCTTCTCAGAGCAGATCCTGGCACAGCTCTCCTAGGGCCGCACAGCTCTCCTAGGGCCGCACAGCCCTACCTTCCCCAGGAGCAGATGCTGGCCGCGGGCTTACAACACCCTTCCTTGCAGCCCTCCGAATGCTGAGAAGGGCAGGAGCTCAGGAGCCCTCCGAGGGGCCCAGGCACTGATTCTCTCCTCACCTCTACCACTTACTAGCTTTGTGACTTTAAGTTTCAGTTTCCTCATCTACAAAAATAAGAAATAACAACTGTTCTCATTTTAAGGATTAAATGAAATAGGAAAGTTTTAAAGGGACCAGAGTATTGAAACAATAGAGCTTTAATACCAAGTATTAGTTTCCCATCTCCCATCTTGTTCCTATTAAATGTCTTAATTTTTTCAATTTACTAAGTGACAATATAACGTCAATTTTAAAACATAATTCATGAGAACTCATCCTTGTTATATACAATCAGCTAGAAAATAAAAAAAAACTTGATTAGGGCTCCTTTGATTTTACTTTCTAAGTGTCCTCTGAACAGCACCAATTCCAGAAGAATGTCAGCAAAAATAAGCAATAGCAACAGAATATAGTTAATAATAATAATAAACAGATGTGCACATCCAAGAGGCTACAGGTTTAGTTTCCAGGCAGGTCTGATTTCCTATCAGGCAAATGACTGAACCTCTTGGAATCCACGTGCTCTTGTGCTGATTGGTGAGGAGGCCCCCCCCCGAGCGGTAGTGACTTCCCTATGAGGAGACAGCAACAAAAATTTCAATCACACTCCATTTTCCTTTAATTCCCAATGGGCATTATAAAGCCAGATGCACTTCCTGAAGCTTGACTTCCTCATTAATGGATGTGTGCCTAATGGAGGGTGGCCTGGAGCCCAGCGTCCAAAGGTCAGCCGACAGCTCCCTTCCCTCCCTCCTTCAGAAAGCTACACAGTCTCTCCAGGAGGTTCTCAGGAGCTAATACCTCTGGCCCTTGTCACTGAAGGCCAAGCTCCGGGCTCTGGCTGCAGGGAACAGGCCTTTCTCCATGCTGAAAAAGCTGCTGCTTCTCCCGAACTGAAGCCGTAGCCAAAGAAGAGGCCATCAGTGCTTTCATTTTTGTCTCCATCCCCTTTAAGAATTTACAAACCCAACCATCAAAAATTATGGATGGCAGTAGGGACCGGGACACTCTTTCTGGGAGGCAAATTGCCATTGGTTCTCAGATCTTAACAGTGTTGCTGTCCTCTGACCTAGTAATTGTACTCTGGAAATTCCATACAAAAGAGATCATCAGAGGCGAACAAAGGTTAAAGCACAACACAGTCCATGGCTTTTTTTATTATGTCAAAAAATTGAAAATAACATAAGTGTCCAACAATAAAAAAGGAATTGACAATACGATTTAAAAAGGTCACTAAATTCCTATTTGTAAAGCACCTGCCTGGGCACAAGAAAACATTAATATATTAATGTTCATGGAAAAGCAAGATGCACCGTAACTTCAATCACGTAAAATTTTTTTCTTAAGGATCCCTCCAGAATCCATCTTTGGGTAATGGAATTATGGGTGATTTTAATTTTCTTCTTTGTCCCTTCCTTTTCTCCCCCATCTTATTGCCTTAGCATTAGATCTTATTGCCAGTAGCATTAGATTCTCTAGCCATCACTGTCATGATATAAAGGGACAGTCCCAGATATCACCAAGTTCAAGTCTAGCTGGACGACAGGCACGCAGACCATCACACCCACTATTACATTCTGTGAGCAAAGACTGGGCTTCTACATCAGCAGTGTCTCCAGGTAGCGGGACGCTCCAGCAGATCTTGAGAGATAAGCAGGGTGTTGGGAGATAAAGTAGGAAAGTGGGGGCAGGAAGGGAGAACAGCAGGAACAAACTCAGAAACAGGAGTGAGCACAGCAGCCTGGAGCTATAAGGAGCTCAGGGCAGCAGGGGCCAGGGGAGCTGGGCAAAGGCCAGGGGAGCTATCACTCCCCAGAGCACATTCTACCAGCGTCTGCCCACGGCTGAGGGGAGGGGGGAAGACGGAAGAGGAAAGTGGCAAGGCTTGTGATCGAAAATATGAAAATGAAGTAGGAAGAAGTCTATCTCCTAACACAAAGCTTGGCACATAGCAGGTATGCGCTAAATGTGAATAAAGGAATGAATGAATGGTTCCGGGGCAGAGAGGAGGTTAGAGAAGCAGTTTAGAACAAAGACTGAAGGAAACCCGTGAGCTGACATTCCTCAGCTAAGGAAGTTGGGCAAAGATTCATTCACACATATGCCCTGTGGTCTCCCAGGACTCATAAATATTCCAATAAAACAAAGAAACAATTCCTGTAAACCATTAGCAACCAAGCCCTAGATTTCACAGCAAAAAAAGATGAATGGATGTAAATTCACTAAAGCACTAACTAGATAAAAATCAAACTCTGGGCTAAGGGGAAGGAACACAGAAGCCGCTGGAGACTGACTGTTGTCCTCCCTCCCAGCTAGGAACCTGTCCTTCAGGCTCAGGGGCCCAAACTCTGTTTTTTTCATTCATAATCACAGACTATCAGGGTCAGGGGAGTGAGTTTAAGGCTATCTACACACCCCTAAAAATAAAAAGCAATCTACACCAATAAGCTTCTCCCAAAAGGGTTTCTAAGAGTTAGCAAGAACGAAGCAACAATGAGGCCCCCCTGCCTCCCCCACCGAAGCAGCCACATCATTGCAGGCGTGCTCTGTTAGGAAGTTTGTTATGAAAGATAACAAAAGCCATTTGCCCCAGAAACCACACTAGGAATGATGACAACAGTGCGTCTGGAACAGACGCTGTTTGGCACAGACATGCTGCCCCTTCCCCTCTCTTATAAGGACCACCTAGCCCCACCCCCCAGGTCAGACCAGGGACCCTGCCTCCAGCCAGATCTGACCCCACCAACCTTGAACCCAAGCTGGGCCTCTCAGAATTTTTTCCCAGGAATTTAGAATCAGGGCTGAGAGGTCTGCAGGTTATTTTATTTTATTTTATTTTATTTATTTTATTTTTTATAATTTATTTTGGTATCATTGCAGGTTATTTTAAATGAAGACTATGAACCAGCAGCCATGAGGTGGCCACATCTGGCCAGATGCTCACCAAAGCAGAAATGCATGTCTGCAGAGACAGAAAGAATGGAACACAGAGAATCAGAGAAAACATTTCATGCTAAGAGAGGGAGATGGACAGACACGCTGTATGAAGGCAGAGCTCTCTCTCTCTTTTTTTTTTCTAGCTCATCATTGTTCCCTAAAACAGGCCCCTGGTTTGGAGTTGAATAGATACTGATTCATGAACTAAAGGAGAGAGAAGCTGTCGAGGTTCCCACCATTGCTCAGCTCCCCGTTTCAGACCTTCATGAGATACAGATGGCTTCTACCCTCGTACTCCAGGAGCTGCCCCAGCACCCTTCACATAAGTAAATGTCCTCTCCTGCTCAAGCTGGTATGAAGCAGATTTCTGTCGCTTGCCACCAAAGGAGTCTCACTGAGACACTCCCGGGACTGCCTGGGCTCTCTGCCCGCTTCCCTTCTCAGAATTGTCCGTGGGTCCTGCCAGGCAAGGCCCAGTGTCACCATCAGCCCAGCTGCTCTCCTCCCTGGACTCCAGCTCCCTATTCCCAAAGCCTGTAGTCTTTTTTCTCTCGGATCATATGCCCCAGCTTAAAATCAATGTCCCAATTTCAGTGGTTCTTAAATCTGAGGGTGCATCAGAATTCCCTGGAGGGCTTGTTAAAGCACAGAGGCTGAGCCCACACCCAGAGCATCTGTCTCAGTAGGTCTGCGGTAGGGCCTGGAAGTCTGCATTTCTCATAAGTCTCAGGGGTGCTGGTGCTGGCCCAGGCACCAGGCTTTGATGGTCTCTGCCCCATGTCCCGCCGAAGTCCCACTCTCTGTCACTCCAGATTCACCTCCTCTTTTTTCCCTTAGTGTTCCCACCCAGCTGGCTCCAAGCTTTGATTTTTCCCTTGCAGTGCTTTCTGCTCAGCCTTTTCTTACTCCTCTCCTAACACTGGCCCTCCTCATTTCCTGCCTGGGGGACTGCGAGAACTTTCTAACCAGTTTTCCTCCCCTTTGTCTGACCAAAAGTGGTCCACCTTGCGCATCACAGCCAGATCCGTCTGCCCTGGGGTGCAGTTCCCCTCAGGCCATGCTCCTGCTTGTAACCTCTGGCTATTATAAATGAAGCTACAAAGAGCACTTGAGTGAAGTCTTTTTGCGGGCCTATGTTTTTATTTCTCCTGGGGAAATACTTAGAAGTGAACTGAGATGACTGACTGTAAGTGTATGTTTAACTTAGTAAGAAGCTGCCAGACTATTTCCTAAAATGGCTGTACTATTTTGCATTCCCTCCCTGCTTATAACCTTTCAGTGACTCCATCTCGAGTGTAGTTGACCCTTCAGTGACATGGGTTTGAACTGTGTGGGTCCACTCAGACGTGGATTTCTTTCAGTAAATATATTGGGAACATTTTTTGGAGGTTTGTGACAATTAAGAAAACATCTTCTTTTCTCTAGCTCATTTTATTGTAAGAATAAATTATATAATACATATAACATAAAATATGTGTTCGTGGACTGTTTATGTTATCAGTAAGATTTTTGGTCAATGGTAGGCTATTAGTAGTTAAGTTTTTGAGGAGTCAAAACTTTTATGTGGATTTTCGACTGTGTGGGGGTCTGCATCCCCTAACCCCCCACATTATCCAAGGGTCAACTGTATTAACAATTTCCCAGAATCCCGGGCTTGGCTTTCCAGGAACCTAAATGTGGCCCATACCTGTCGATCCAGCCAAACCCAACATATACCACACGAGTCCTACCTCCGTCTTCACTAAGCTCATCCTTCTTTCCTCAGAATCAAGTCCTACCTCTACTGTGAGATTTCTCCCACCCAACGAGTCTAAAAACACCAAGGTCTCTCTTCCCAAAAGAGAATACACAGAACAGTTGAGTAAAGGCAATCCAGTTCCCCATTTTCCCACCTCTTGCTTCAAAAAGTGTGATTGTAATAAAATATTCCCACTTTGCTTAAATTATTACCTAGTCTTTACCCATCCATTGGGAAAAAAAAGGACAACGGAAGGATTTTTATATAAAACTACCTATAGTAGCACATGGGCAACATTTTCCCATATGCTGGGGACAAATTTACTGTAACTTCATCAGATGAAAGAACAAAACGCATGTCCTTCCCCTTTGGTAAATGTCACTTGATCCACAAACTGGTGGCTGGGAGTTCTCCTAAGAGACCTCAAAGAACACTAATAGAAACAGCTATTTATTCTTACATGTGTTACTTACTCAGAGTCCAGGGCAGAGAGATACACAGTGAAATTCTGACAGGGCCTCTGACAGTGCTGGTTAATGGGGTAAGTCAGTACTGTCTGTATGAAAAAGCTATTCAGTGACATGTGTCAAAGCCTTTCAATGAGTCACACCTGTTTATACATAATTCCACTTTATGGAGTCTAGTGTAAAGAAAATATCTGAAAAACAGAGCTGAAGACTGTCCATTACCTATAGTCATTAAAAAAAATCAGAAACAAATGAAATGTCTCACACATAGAGGCATGGCTCTCCCATACATGTCTTTATTGTTCATTCTTGCCAGAAAAGATTACACTTAAATTAATTGTGCTCTGGATATAGCCATTAAAAATGACATTTACCAAATGCTTGAAACAGCACAAAACTGTTTGTCTTATCATCCTTAGGAAAAAAAGTAGAATACAAAATTGTTAATATGTATAATTACAACAATGCATATTTTACAAGTTAAGGCCATGAATACAAAACGACAAGAAAGATTCTCTACAATGTTACTGGAAGTTGTGGTATGATAACAGAAATAGCAATCACTTTTTCTTTCTATTTTAATGTATTTTCCAATTAATCATGAGCTAATTTAAAGAATATATCTTAGAAACAGAAACCAAACAGAGCACAGAATCAGGCATTCCCTACCCTGTAGCTCAGAGAACATCACCTGTTCTTGATATAAGCGTGTGTCTGATTACAAGAACAAAAGGAAGACGAATGGGAGGAACATGCAAAGGGTAAGGAAGACCTGCGCTGTCAGCCAGTGCGCACTGCGATGAGCCTCTGAGATGCAAGATTCAAGGGCAAAAATGCACCTGGGGACAGCCCAGCAGGATGACAGAAAAAAAAAGAGCAAACACATATGATGCTATAAAGGCACTTTCAAGTATGACAGAACCTAGGTAGTGTTTTAAAAGGTTGGCGGCAGAAGAATAACAGCATTTCTCCTCTGGTTTTGGAACCCCCCCCCCCTCCAGGCTGTGTCGAACAAGTGCACTGTAAAAGCCTGGAAGGGCAAGAATGGCAGAGAACTGGTCTAAAGACCTAATTGCAAATACCTAGGAATAAACCTACCAAGGAAGTGAAACACCTATACCCTGAAAACTACAACCCTTAAGAGAAATTAAAGAGGACACGAATAAATGGAATTTCATCCCATGCTCTTGGGTAGGAAGAATTAATATTGTCAAAATGGCCATCCTGCCTAAAGCAATCTACAGAGTCAATACAATCCCTATCAAGATACCAACAGCATTCTTTAACGAACTGGAACAAATAGTTCTAAAATTCATATGGAACCACAAAAGACACCGAATAGCCAAAGCAATCCTGAGAAGGAATAATAAAGCGGGGGAGATATCACTTCCCAACTTCAAGCTCTACTACAAAGCCACAGTAATCAAGACAATTTGGTACTGGCACAAGAACAGACCCATAGACCAGTGGAACAGAATAGAGAGTCCAGATATTAACCCAAGCATATATGGTCAATTAACATATGATAAAGGAGCCATGGATATACAATGGGGGAATGACAGCCTCTTTGACAGCTGGTGTTGGCAAAACTGGACAGGTAGCTACATGTAAGAGAATGAAACCGGACCATTGTCTAAACCCATACACAAAAGTAAATTCAAAATGAATCAAAGACCTGAATGTAAGTCATGAAACCATAAAACTCTTAGAAAAAAACGTAGGCAAAAATCTCTTGGACATAAACATGAGCAACTTCTTCATGAACATATCTCCCGGGAAAGGGAAACAAAAGCAAAAATGAACAAGTGGGACTATATCAAACTAAAAAGTTTCTGTACAGCAAAGGATGCCATCAGTAGAACAAAAAGGCATCCTACAGTATGGGAGAATATATTCATAAATGATATATCCAATAAGGGGTTGACATCCAAAATATATAAAGAGCTCATGTGCCTCAACAAACAAAAAGCAAATAATCCAATTAAAAAATGGGCAGAGGAGCTGAACAGACATTTCTCCAAAGAAGAAATTCAGATGGCCAACAGACACATGAAAAGATGCTCTACATCGCTAATCATCAGAGAAATGCAAATAAGAGAAAACCACAATAAGATATCACTTCACACCAGTTAGGATGGCCAACATCCAAAAGACAAGCAACAACAAATGTTGGTGAGGATGTGGAGAAAGGGGAACCCTCCTACATTGCTGGTGGAAATGAAAATTAGTTCAACCATCGTGGAAAGCAATATGGAGGTCCTCAAAAAACACAAAACAGAAATACCATTTGACCCAGGAATTCTGCTCCTAGGAATTTACCCTAAGAATGCAGGAGCCCAGTTTGAAAAAGACATACTCAACACTATGTTTATTGCAGCACTATTTCCAATAGCCAAGAAATGTAAGCAACCTAAGTGTCCATTAGTAGATGAATGGATAAAGAAGATGTGCTACATATACACAATGGAATATTATTCAGCCATAAGAAGAAAACAAATCCTACCATTTGCAACAACATGGATGGAGCTAGAGGGTATTATGCTCAGTGAAATAAGCCAGGCGGAGAAAGACAAGTATCAAATGGTTTCACTCATCTATGAAGTACAAGAACAAAGAAAAAACTGAAGGAACAAAACCCAAGAATGGACTAACAGTTACCAAAGGGAAAGGGACTGGGGAGGACGCGTAGGAAGGGAGGAATAAGGAGACAAAGGGGCATTACGATTAGCACACATAATGTAGTGGGGAGCACAGAGAAGGCAATACAGCACAGAGAAGACAAGTAGTGACTCAACATCATCTTACTACGAGGATAGACAGTGACTGTAATGGGGTCTGTGGTGGGAACTTGATAATGGGGGAATCTAGTAACCACAGTGTTGCTCATGTAATTATATATTAATGATACCAAAAAAAAAAGACCTAATTGCAGCCTGAACTTTGTCACTCACGAGCGGAGCCTGGGCTAGTCAGCTTCTCTGCTTTTATTTCCCTCCTCTGTAAAATGGGAGGGTCTTGATAGAGGTTCTTCTGGTATAAGTAACAGAAACTGACTTAAGCTGCAGTAAGCAATAAAGGGAATCTGTGGGTAGGATACTCTGGTAGTACAAGAACCCAGGGCAGCTTGGCCTTGTAAGTGTCTGGAACCAGGGGCTGAAGAGCCCTGGGAAAGCCATGTAGCATTTCTGCCACCTCAGTGTTCTCTGAATGTCTCTGTCATTCTTCCTTCTCTGCTGGCCCATCTGCTGCAGGAAATTCATGTCAGAACATAGCCTCCCTGATACAGGGACAGTGGGTGTAGTCAGAGTAGGGTGAAGCCTCCGGAAAAAGCAGGGTGGGATACTTACAGTCAGAGCAATGTAACAATGAGCAAAGAAGTTCCTATTGAAACTGTGTTAAGCATTATGCAAAGTCAAGGTCACACTAATTCTCTAGGGTAAAGATACCAGACTAAGAATATAGACATCTTCAGTGAGATTAGTTAAAAGTCAAAAGGCCAAGAGCAACTTGGCCTGGAATGCTTGAGTGTTTCACAAATGAAGAAGGGTATCTCAGCATAACCCGTGACTTCACTGTAAACAGCCCTAGCAAGCAGAGAACAACCCAGCCCACCTTGAGGAAGGGCAAGTGGTACAAGTCCACACCCCTAAGCCTTTTTTTCGTGTTCTCAAAAAATCCTCATCTAGGATATAAAACCCCCTAGACATTGCACCACCCTGGCTCTATTGTCCCCTCCTGGCTTGCGCCAGGAGCTCTTTCCTCTCACTTTATTTCTAAATAAAAGCCTGTACCTTGCTCTCCTACACTGAGTGTGTGTGAAGCTCATTCTTTGGCTTCGTGAACTAGAACCCCGGCATTGTCCCTACCTCCTCACTCTGACTCTTTACAGCTCCTGCCTCTTGCATAACTGGTGTCTTAGCTCGGGGCTAACGTAACAAATACTACAGATTGGGTGGCTTAAACAACAGATATTTATTCTCCCACAATTCTGGAGGCTGGAAGTCTAAGATCAAGTCTAAGATCATGGTTGAGTTCTGGTGAGGACTTACAGACATCTGCCTTCTCTCTGTGTCCTCACATGCCAGAGAGAGAGGGGGAGGGAGAGTTCATTCTCTGGTGTCTCTTCTTATAAGGGCACTAATCCCATCATGCACAACCCACCCTCATGACCTCATGTAAACCTGAGTACCTCTCAAAAGCCCCAAATCCAAATACTATCACATTGTGGGTTATGGCTTCAACATACGGATTTTGGGAGGGCACCAATCAATCCATAGCAACTGGCTACTTCTGAATCTCACTTCTTGTTACCAGGAGAGGGAAAACAGAATTGGCTCAGTCCAAGTCAGGGGTTCATGTCTGATCCAATCAGCACACCCAAGTGGAGAGGGCGGGTCATACAACACGAACATGCCTGCCAGGAGCCTATCCTGATCCTCAGGCCTGTTGGTACCCTGCCACCTGAATGAAGAGCCACAGGTCAAAAAGTACTCATTTCCCCTTGGCTGGCGTTTCCCACAAAACTAAACACTCACTGAGGATCATGTCTGTCTCAGTTGCCAGCACCTACCCATGGCCCATCACAGAGCCAGGTGCACAGAGGATGTTTCATGACTGTAGTTGCTTTTTATATAAATGAGGCTGGACTTGCTCAGAGAACGATAAAGAATCTGTGCACCTGAGGTATATGCAGATGTATTATCACCTTCTAGGAGCTTTCCACCCTAAAAGTCAGGAAGATTTCCCTTCAAGTCAACCTTTCTCCTTTTTAATCTGGGAAGATTAATCTGAGAAAACTGCCACCTACCATTGCTTAGAAACTCCTCTATATGTATGTTGAGTGAGTAACAAATGTACAACGTATGTAGAGGAAAGAAGGAAGCAAAAGACAGGCTGTCTACCTTCAAAGGACTGAGACCTGAGCCCGGGAGACCAGCCATCAATACTGGTGAAGTTTAGAAAGAAAAAACAATTTATGAGTTAAGAATTACAAAAACATATGAGATGTCTCAAGACAGCTAGATAGGATATTACCCAATTTTTGGTGCTGGCTAGCAGTGTATGCTTTGAGGTTACACAGAAAGAGTTTACTTTAAAGTGGTCCAAGAAGGAAAAGTAGGCATTGAAGATGGGTATATATTTGGGGGGCTAAGGGGATGGCATTCAGGAGAGGGGTAACAAGGGTCCAAGTCAAAGCATGGAAAGCTCATGACATATAGAGATGGTCATGGGGATCAGCGAAAAACACGGTCATTTAGAGCACCCTGTGGAGGGCCCTGGGCACCAAGGCAAAATTCTAGATTGGATTATTAAAATGACTGTGAGCAGTAGGAAGAAAGGAGGCGATTACCTGGAAGCTGCACAGGTTCTGCAGGGGTAACCCTTGTGTCCTCTCACGACATGAAGGCCAGCAGGGAACTGTGGGCTTTTCACAGTAATGGGGGCTGTGTTTCCTAGGGCTGCCGCAACAAAGTACCACCAACCTGGTAGCTTACAACAACAGAAATATATTCTCTCACAGTTCTGGAGACGAGAAGTCTGAAATCAAGGTGTCAGCAGAGCCATGCTCCCTCCAAAGGCTCTAAGGGAGAACACTTCCTTGCCTTTACCTAGGCTCTAGTGACTGCCAGCAACCCGCGGTGTTCCCTGGCTTGTAGAGGCATCTCTCCAAAAAAGCCTCATTGTCACATGGCATTCTCCCTGCATGTGTCATTCTGTACCCAAATTTCCTTCTTCTTATAAGGACACCATCCATTTCTGGATGAGGGCTAACCCTAATTCAATATGAATTCATCCTAACTTGACTACATTTGCAAAATACGCTATTCCCAAATAAAGACACGTTCTGAGGTCTCAGGTGGGCCTGAGTTTTGAGGGGGACACTATTCAACCCAGTGCAGACACTGAATAATTCTCATGCTCATATGCTGGCTTTGGAAGCCAACAGCCATATAAGAAACTGTGCCAGTATCATGCACTGGAAGCGACTTGAGGCACAGCGGTCCCACATGTCACCGAAGGAGTCCCTGCACCAGAACCAGAGGGGACTAAATGACTTCCAAAATTCCTTCTGATTCTACACATGTGGGTTCAAGGTCCTGTCAATTATTTCTGTCCTACTGATTCACCAGTTCAGCCCTCTCTTTCCATTCTCACTGGCAAGATACTTGTTGCCTCAAACGTGATGATAGTACATGCTTTCCTATCATTCCCTCTTACAAAAACATTCACTGGCTTGCTCCTACCTAAAGGCAAAGCTCTGTGTTTTGACCTCAAATCTACCTTTCCCACCTGAACTCCCAAGATTGCACTACACGAATTCTCAACTCAAGCCAATCTAGTCCCTCAAACACAACCAACACATTCTGGCCCCTACACCTAACCTCTACCTCCTCGAGCATGCCTCCCTCCCTGCAGAAGGGGATCCTAAGTGCATTAGGAAGACATGCACTCCTCTTTCACACGGCCTCCCCAGATCAGCCAGTCCAGCCCTGGAAGTCCGGGGAAAGGAAATCCCAGGGCAAAATACCTCTAAAAACCGAAATCAGTCAAAGGGAGAAATAAAGTTTAAAACCCGTTTATTGCTTACAAACTGCAGTCCAGGCCATCTCTCTGTCCTGCTCCAGCAGAAGCAAAACCGACCCTCCCCTCACCTCTCAGGGACAGATAAGCCTTTCTGGCCCAGGTAATTACCCACTGATAAGGAGACTAACTTCTCTCCACCCCTGAGGAATGATGCAAATGCACTAAAGCCAGACTTCTTTCCACCTCTGAACGCCTGTTGATATGCAGATGTACTAAAGCCAGGTGAGATATTCTAGAAATGTTACAATTTTACCCACAAGCCCACACTACTTAAGAATTTCTAAGAGCCTCACTGCTTGCAGAAGTGCCAGACCCTTACTCTCACACTGCCTTCCACTAGGAATGACCCTTTCACAGACATAGTGAAGCAAACTCAGGCGAAGACAAAGCAAAGACTGTGAAATCGGACAGATCCAATGGCTCTAACATTTAAGAGCTGTACAAATTCCTCAACCTTTTTGAACCTCAGATTGGTCATCTGTAAGATGGAAATAACCCTACCTACCCTGTGAGGCTATTGTCAGGATTAAGCGAGACAATGTATGCACCCTGCCAGCGCAACATCAGAGACACAGTATAGATGTATGTCAATAAAAGCATTTACTTGCATTATGTAAAATGGATCTAAGTTTTGCCGTTAGGTTGGAGAGTAAGACTCAGATGTGTATCCCTCAAGTACCTCACAGCACACTGTCAGTGACTACTCAGTGTGACAGATGTCAGTGCAGGTAGGATCCCAGTGAGCATTTAGCCACCATCCCCCCGTAACACACACACACACACACACACACACACACACACACACACACACACA
>JAQQAC010002629.1:9207278-9369686 GCA_029783875.1 Phataginus tricuspis
CACACACACACACACACACACACACACACACACACACACACACACACTTTCACTTTATAAAAGGGGAGACTGGGCCCCAGGCAGGGCAAGTGACTCGTGCAAGGTCACAGAACTGTTAAGTGGTAGAGCCATGACTGCACTGGGCCCTATTTCCCTGCATCGTATCCTGAAACCAGTTTGGGTCTTGGTTACCTCAGTAGCAAAACTAGCAAAACGAAAAACAGTGAGTAGCCCTAATGCAGAGCTGCGAATGTCTACCTCCCAAGGTTGCTCTGGAAATACTGTATCAGACTGGTGATGGAAATGACCAGGTGTAAGATGAGAAAGGGCAACCACCGGCAGCCTGCCGTAGCTGGGCCAGGCAGAGGCTGGAGCACAGACAGGTGCGAGAGCACGTGCCCCCGGGCAGCCACCACTCAGCTCAGCTGATGCCGCCCCGCTGGACTCACCCGTGGGGTGCCAGGTTTTCCGGTTCTTCAAGAGAAGACAGGGGTCTGGATTTGATTGTCACATCTCTCATGTAGATGTTGGTAACTGAATCAAATCCAAAATACTGCAAGGCAAATAAGCACAGGCAGGCTGGTCCCAGCCTGGCAGCCACCACGTTTGTGACCCTGTATCCAACACAGACGTGAAAACAGTTTGCAAACGTCAAGCAGTGCACTTGTGTAGAGGAGGGCTGACCACAGTGACTGGGGGGATCCACCCTCCCAGGAGACTATCTCCAAATTCTCCTGGGATCAGAGTTCCCACCCCAAGTGATTTCACCCAGGCCCAAAGCTCTTTGCCTGGTGCTAGACATGCTGCAACGATAACTGACCTCATCCTGCTGCCAGCCCGCCAGCCCGGTGGCGTCAGCTTGGCTGCCTAGGCATCCGTGTCAGCTGGGGAATTTGCCCAAGCCCTACAGGGAAACCACCTCCCTGCCCAGAGCCTCATTAAGTTGGATGAGCTGCCTCCGGGGAAGCACTGAGCCTTAGTCATGCCCGGAAGGACACTGAGGGGCTGGGCTGGCCCAGGCTCACTTCAGAATTTGGATCCCAGCCTCTCCTGAGAAGAGGCAGGCCCAGGCGGGGTGAGCAGGCCGGCAGGGCTGAGCTGGCCAGGGCAGGAAAGCCAGCAACTGGGCTAAACCATTACAAGGGAAGGTGGACCAGAGCATATCCCCCAGCTCCTTAAACTGATTCTCTTGGGTCTGGCAGACAGTGACACACACACTCACCAGCCAACCCTGCATGCCTCGCCTTTCCTTCCCCTGTATGTGTGGGGGCATACATGAGGGTCCTGCCTCTTTCCTCCTTGGTCTTTTGTTCTCAACAGTTCCTCATCATAATCATCATAGACCCTACAGGCCTCCTGAAATCTGGACAGAGGCTGAGGGGCCGTGAGAGGGTCTTGCAGTTGGCACTTCTAGGAGATGTAGATGGTGGGACGGTACAAACCACTGGGGAACCTGGATGTCTGAAGGTTCAGCCCAACCTCACTCTATTCCACAAAAAGGAAGAGAAGCTCTGAGGAAGAAGTCCAAGGCCACACAGCCCATTAGGGGTAGAGCTGGGACCAGAATCTACACTACTGACTCCCACCCAGTCCTGGGAGGGGTGGTGCTGACGGCCACATCATGGTCCTATGGATCTGGCTCCACCAGTAACTGCCCTGGGAGCCCAGGCCAGGCTACCTAACCCTCTGGGCTTCAGTTTTACCATTTGGGAACAAGGTGGTAACATCCACCAGGGTGACTGCTATATTAGTGACATCATAGAGCCTATATGAGAAATGCTGTGACGGCAATGACTCTGCTTCCCTTCAGTGGTGGCCCACTACTCAGCCCAGAGAAGTTTCCCACTAAATTCCAGGTGGCTGAATGAATAAAGAACAGCATGGCACAATATCTGTCACATAGGAGATACTCAGTAAAGTGTTTTACATTATTATAGACACCAAACCTTGGTGGGTGTTTGCCTTCTTCTAGGTAACGGGATGCAGATGCTCTCTGGGTCCTCTTCCCAGCCCCATGTGGCCCTGAGCTTTGAAGAAGCTGACCACATCCCCAGGTGCAGGGTTGGTCTTAGCTGGTTTAAGGTCACCACATCCCATCCCCCTGCCACAGGGATAGGCTGAGGGCAAGGTGTATGACCAAAATCAGGACAGCAAGATGTTTGCTAGAAGCTTTCAGGGAAAAAGTTTCCTTGAGTCCCACAGGAGATGCTCTCTCTTGGAGAGATTCCCTCTTCCTACTGGATATCAGTGAGAAATTAAATGCCCCTAGAACCTGCTAGCAACCATCTTGTATACACAGAGGAGCCAGTCTTAACCATGGATGCAGGGGACAGACCAAGAAAACCTGCTGCTCTGGTGCTCATCTTGTTCTGCTGGATCAAGCTTCACCTGAAGGTAGTCCCATTCTACACTTGAAAGTTATGTGAGCCTGCATGAGTCATATTATTTTCTTGGAACCAAAAGAATTCTAACTGATACACCTTTGAACCTCAAAAATGAAGAATCAAAAGGAGGCCATGATTTCCAACAGTATCCTCCTATATTGAAAAGAGCTAAAAATTCTGGATTTAAAGAAATTGTAAATCTTTTTACCAAGTGGTCAAGTTTGATATCACTAATTATGGGACAGCATGGCATTCTGTCCTCCTGCAAAGGTGGGGAGGTGCACCTCATCATCTACACAATGTTTGACCTAAGTCTAATCAAGAGGACCAGTCTAACAAATCCAGGACATTCTATACCACAGACAGCCTAGACTCTTCAAAAATTTAGGGTCAGGGGACTGTTTTAGGTTGGTCAAAGACATACCAGCAAAATTCAATGTGTGAATTCACCTGGATCCAATACAAAAAAGGAAAAAAAAACTAATAAAAGATTTTCTGACATTGGATTGAATATGGGCCACATGTTGTATGAAGTTGTGAAAGTTGTATGAGTTGATTTTCTCATGTTTGGTAATGTTTTTTGATTATACAGAACAATGAGTGGTTCTCAAAGTATAATTCACAGATTCCTGGGAGACACCAAAACTCTTTCAGGAAAATCCTTGGACCCTTTCAGAGGTCAAAACAGTTTTAATAATAATACTAAGACATATGCCTTTTTTACTGTGTTGAATTTGCACTGACAGCTCAAAAACAATGAAAGGTAAACTGCTGCAGGTGCCTTTGCATGAATCAAGGCAGTGACCCCAAACTCTCTAGTCACTGTATTCCTCACCATGCCATGGTAGGGTAAAATTGTCTGTTTTATTTAAAAATGTCATGATGATACAGTAGAAATTGATTTTATTAAATCTTGACCCTTGAGTAGGTGTTTTAAGATTCCAGGATGAAATAGGAAGTACACATAAAATATTGCTACCTGCCAAAGTATGACAATTGTTTTGAGGGAAAGCACGGGTCCCATTGACATGTGTGTTGATTACCCACTTTTTTTCATGTAACACCACTGTTCAATGACTGACAAACTATAGTTATCCAGACTTGGTTATCTGGCAAACATTGTCTAGAAAGTGAACAAAATGAGCCCATTACTTTAAGAAAAACAAACTTATTTGTAGCCAATGATAAAATTTGAGATTTCAAGCAAAAATTAGATTTTTGGAAAATCTACATCCACCACGAGCCGGGCGTCGTCCCAACACTTAAAAGACTTTTCTGCTGGAATTTATGGTGATATTAATTAATGTGGTTTTTGGATACTGTATAAATGCAATGTGTTAACAGGCAGAAGACCTCATTTAACTCAGTGAACCAATTGTTTCCAAATGACCAATGCATGATGGTATAAATCATGCATGGATAAAAGACCCATTTGAAGTGTAAGACAGATCAACCTTTATTAATAAGGTTTTAGATTCCCGACTGCAATTAACCTTGACGTGAAAGAGACTTGCAAAAATGTACAATGCCTTCTTCTCACAATTTTTTCTTTTTTGTTCTGGAAAATGTAGTTGTTTTTACCAAATAATGTTATTTAACATGTAATCGTTTTTTAATTTTAAAATGATTAAATATGTACTTCAAAGTGTCTCTAATATGGTAAATATTGAAAGATGTAAGCCACAGAGACAAGAGCTTTTTGGGATCCCCAATATTCTTAAGAGTGTAAAGGGTCCTGAAATCACCAAATTTGAGAATCATGGGTACAGGAAACTAATCTTATCCCTAAGTGACACAGTGAAGTATCAGGGGTGAAATGGCATGCTGTCTGCAGTCTACTTTCAGACAGTAAGCAAAAGAGCAATGTGTGTATTTATGGAGAAAGATGGAGTGGATATGCCTACATGTGAGTAATATAGGTATTCACTGTATTTTTCTTTCAACTCTTCTGTGGTCTCAAAGTTTTCAAAATAGAAAGAGCTAATCAATTTAAAGAGTCTTATAAAGCATATTGATATACCACTATCAATGGAAAGATGTTTTACAGGCCAAAAACCAAGTCAAAATGGGGCCACAGAAAGGTAAATTAAGGGCACTTGCTGAAATGAGGTTTAGTTTATTGAACTTCAGATTACAAGACTTGATGGGGTGTCCACTATAGAGACAAACTCTAGGGCAATGCCTCTAAAACTTTAGCCTGGAGAGCTTATTAATACAGAGAGTCCTGCAACCCATCCTCTGGCATTCTCATTCAGTAGGTCTAGGGGGGCTTAAAATTTACAGTTCTAATAAATTCTAGACAAGGTGATGCTGGGGGTCCTCTGACCACATGTTGAATAACATGCCCCAGGGCATCCCTCTTCAAAGCTTGGATCCTGTTATGGATTGGACTGCATGTCTCAGGAAGATACAGTGGAATCCAAACCCTGGAAACTGTGAATGTGACCTGGTAATAGAGGCTTTGCAGATGTCATCAAGTCAGATGAGGGTGGCCTTAACCCAATATGACTAGTGGCCTTATAAGAAGTGGAAAACAGACACAGTCATAGGGAGAAATTCATGTGACAACCGAGGCAGAGATTGGAGTGATGTGTCTGTAAGCCACGGAAGGTCAAGGACTGCTGACACCACCAGAAGCTAAGAGAAAGGCATGCAACAGATTCTCCCATGGAGTCTTCAGAGAGCATGGCCCTGCCAACGCATTGATTTCAGATTTCTAGCCTCCAAAACTGTGAGAAAATAAGTTTCTATTGCTTTAGGCTACTTTGTACTTAGGTACTTCGGTACAGCAGCCCAAGGAAGCTAATACAGACACCAGAGAAATACACTGTGGACAAAGTGAAGGTTCCTGTGGCCAGGATGCTCACCTGGCCCTGCTCAGCTAGCTCACTACACACATGTGGGCAATATGTTATTATTGACTCTACATAAACAGTTCCACCCAGTGCTCTGGGTGACACGGTGGTATGGCTGCACGGCTGCAGGAGAACAGAGACTGGAGTGGTGACAGTGCTGAGGACAGAGACTGAGATGGCTGTGGGGGCAGAGAGGCCCACAGGCAGAGACCGGCTTGCTGCATACAGACTCTCTCTGAGTGGATGGGATTCTAGTGATTGAACTGCCACCATGGGAATAAAGTTTGGTATAAATCTTTCACCCCGAGAATGTTCCATTGTCATCCTGCAGTCTCACTGAATCCATAGTGAACTTGCCCGGGGCTGAAACCCATTGGCAACACAGACACCCTCAGTAAGAGGGTGAACTAGAAATAGCCTGCTACCATGCCTGAGATACAGAAAAGGAAAATGCCCATTCTTTAGCCATGAGAGCAGGTGGACAGAAAACAGTATTTCCCCTGGGAATTTATAACTATTAGCCTGCCCTCACATAAATCTGCAGCCCAAATATATTCTATAAACTAACTGGTCTAATAAAAGATCTCAAGAATTTGCTCTCTAATATTGGTAGTCTAGTACTGGTAATACCCCTCTACACCCAGCAGAAAATGCAAATCTCTGGAGGAATCCACCTCTAACACAGGCCTAAAAGAATTTCTACAGATAAAGTCCCAAAGAATGCACAATTTTATTATATTTAACTGGAAAATATACGGTGTACCTTGACTGAGAGCCAACAGAAAACAAAAGACAGCTGATTTATACCTTCAAAAAGAGTTTACATGCTAGAATTATCAGACTCAGAATATAAATATTTTATGAAATACAAATAAAATATTTTATTAAATATAAAATAAAAATTAAAGGAATAAAACTGAATTTAAAATATGGAACAGAGACTTCCAGGAAGATGGTGGCATGAACAGGGCGGCACAAATCTCCTCCCAAAACTGTATATATCTATGAAAATACAGCATATACAACGATTCCTAAAAAAGAGACCAGAATACACAGGAAAGCACACAGCATGAATCTGCCCTGAGAGGACTCAGCACCCCGCAAGGCGGGTAAGATACTGAGCTGCGACCTGGTGGGACCCGAGCAGTCACCCACCCAGGCGCACTGGCTAGGGGGGAGGATTCGGAGCTGGGAGGGAATGGAGGAGCACCCCGCGAAATGACCAGCCCCGGTGCTCTGCGACAGGAGCGTGGACGCACATCGCAAGGTGTGGCAGAGATTGGGGAGGTGGAGGGTGCGGGATGTGAGCAGGGGGTGCGCCAGGGTGCTTACAGCCGGCTCCCGGAAAGAAACAAAATGAAAAGCGCATGCTTTTTTCAGCGGTCTTAAAGAGACAGGAGCCCAGCGGAGGAGCCGGATCACTCCAGTACACTCAGCCCAGCAGGCTGGGAGTCCTGGGGAGTTTCGGACCCCTTAGCTGGGGACTCGGAAAGGGTGGCCACACTTAGACTTCCCAAAGAGATCAACAGCCTCCCATTCATTCCCACCCCAGCCAGAGCTATAAAGGGCCCTGCGGAGTGGCACGGACACGGCTGTGGAATAGTGGAGCAACAGCCTACTAATAGTGGATGCCACCTACAGCATCCCCACAGACTCTATTCCTGGTGTGCATTTTTTATTTGTTTTGTTTTGTATTTTGGTTTTTTTTCTTCTCTTTCTTTTTTTCTCTTTTTTCTTTCCTTTTTTTTTTCTTTTTAAAGTCTTAAAGAGCCCAGCTGACATACGTGGCAACTACCAGTGACCACTTCAATAGCCACAAAAAGACAGAGGAATATGGTCCAGACTAAGATCAACCACACAACCCCAGAGAAGGAGCCTGAAGGGATGGAAATGCACAATCTTCCTGAAAAAGAATTCAGAATAAAAGTCATAACCATGCTGATGGAGCTACAGAAAAATGTGCAAGAGCTGAGGGAGGAAGTGAGGGAAGTCAGGAAAGACAATGCAGAAATCAGACAAGCGATCGACAGGCTTAACAGCAGACTGGATGAGATGCAAGAGATTGTTAATGGAATAGAAATCAGAGAACAGGAATACAGAGAAGCTGAGGCAGAGAGAGATAAAAGGATCTCTAGGAATGAAAGAATATTAAGAGAACTGTGTGACCAATCCAAACGGAACAATATTCGCATTATAGGAGTACCAGAGGAAGAAGAGAGAGAAAAAGGGATAGAAAGAGTCTTTGAAGAAATAATTGCTGAAAACTTTCCCACACCCGGGAAGGAAATAGTCTCACAGTCCACGGAAGCCCACAGATCTCCCAACACAAGGGACCCAAGGAAGACAACACCAAGACACATAATAATTAAGATGGTAAAGATCAAAGATAAAGACAGAGTATTAAAGGCAGCTAGAGAGAGAAAAAAGATCACCTACAAAGGAAAACCCATCAGACTATCATCAGACTTCTCAACAGAAACCTTACAGGCCAGAAGAGAATGGCATGATATATTTAACATAATGAAACAAGGGCCTCGAACCAAAAATATTGTATCCAGCACGATTATCATTTAAATATGACGGATGGATTAAACAATGTACTGACAAACGAAAGTTGAGAGAGTTTGCATCTCAAAAACCACCACTACAGGATATCTTAAATGGACTGCTCTAGAGGGAAGCACCCCTAAGGCTAAAAAGATGTCACCAGAGAAAATAAAATCATAGCAGAGAAAGCAGACCATCCAAATACTAACTAAAGGAAAAGAATAAAACACCTAGTATATAAAGAATAGAGGAGGAAGAATAAGAAGGGAGAGAAATAAAGAAACATCAGACGGTGTTTACAATAACTTAAGAAAGTTAAGTTAGATTATCAGATAGTAAAGAAGCAACCCTTGAACCGTTGGTAACCACGAATCTAAAGCCAGCAATGGCAATCAGTACATATCTATCGATAATCACCCTAAATGTAAATGGACTGAATGCACCAATCAAAAGACACAGAGTAACAGAATGGATAAAAAACAACACCCATCTATATGCTGCTTACAAGAGACTCACCTCAAACCCAAAGATATACACAGACTAAAAGTGAAGGGATGGAAAAAGATATTTCATGCAAACAACAAAGAGAAAAAAGCAGGTGTTGCAGTACTTGTATCAGACAAAATAGACTTCAAAACGAAGAAAGTAGCAAGAGATAAAGAAGGACATTAAATAATGATAAAGGGACAGTCCAACAGGAAGATATAACCATTATAAATATATATGCACCCAACACAGGAGCGCCAGCATATGTGAAACAAATACTAACAGAATTCAAGGAGGAAATAGATAGCAATGTGTTCATTTTAGTAGACTTCAACACACCACTCACTCCAAAGGACAGATCAACCAGACAGAGAATAAGTAAAGACACAGAGGCACTGAACAACACACTAGAACAGATGGACCTAACAGACATCTACAGAACCCTACACCCAAAGGCAACAGGATACACATTCTTCTCAAGTGCACATGGAACATTTTCCAGATTAGACCACATGCCAGGCCACAGAAAAAACCTCAGTAAATTCAAAAATATTGAAATCCTACCAACCAAATTCTCAAATCACAAAGGTATAAAACTAGAAATAAATTTTAGAAAGAAATCAAAAAGGCCCACAAATACATGGAGACTTAACAGCATTCTCCTAAGTAATCAATGGGTTAAAAACCAAATCAAAATAGAAATCAAAGAATATATGGAGACTAATGACAACAACAACACAAAGACACAGCTTCTGTGGGATGCAGCAAAGGCAGTTCTAAGAGGAAAGTATATTGCAATCCAGGACTATTTAAAGAAGGAAGAATAGTCCCAAATGAATAGTTTAAAGACACAATTACTGAAATTGGAAAAAGAAGAACAAATGAGGCCCAAAGTCACCAGAAGGAGGGACATAATAAAGATCAGAGAAGAAATAAATAAAATAGAGAAGAATAAAACAATAGAAAAAAATCAGTGAAACCAAGAGCTGGTTCTTTGAAAAAATAAACAAAATAGATAAACCCCTAGCCAGACTCATTAAGAGAAAAAGAGAATCTACACACATAAACAGAATCAGAAATGAGAAAGGAAACATAACGATGGACCCCACAGAAATACAAAGAATTATAAGAGAATATTTTGAGCATCTATATGCTAACAAGCTGCAAAATATAGAAGAAATGGACAACTTCTTAGAAAAATACAACCTTCCAAGACTGACCAAGCAAGAAACAGAAAAACTAAACAGACCAATCATCAGCAAAGAAATTGAATCAGTAATCAAAAATTCACCCAAGAACAAAACCCCCGGACCAGATGGATTCACCTCTGAATTCTACCAGACATATAGAGAAGAAATAACACCCATTCTCCTTAAAGTTTTCCAAAAAATAGAAGAGGAGGGAATACTTCCAAACTCATTCTAGGAAGCCAGCATCACTCTAATACCAAAACCGGTCAAAGACCTCACCAAAAAAGAAAATTACAGAACAATATCCCTGATGAACATAGATGCAAAAATACTCAACAAAATATTAGCAAACCGAATTCAAAAATACATCAAGAGGATCACACACCATGATCAAGTGGGATTCATCCCAGGGATGCAAGGATGGTCCATTCGAAAATCCATCAACATCATCCACCACAGCAACAGAAAGAAGAACAAAAACCACATGATCATCTCCATAGATGCTGAAAAAGCATTTGACAAAATTCAGCATCCATTCATGATTAAAACTCTCAACAAAATGGGTATAGAGAGCAAGTACCTCAACATAATAAAGGCCATATATGACAAACACACAGCTAACATCATACTTAACAGCGAGAAGCTGAAAGCTTTTCATCTAAGATCGAGAACAAGAGAGGGATGCCCACTCTCCCCACTGTTATTCAACATAGTACTGGAGGTCCTAGCCACGGCAATCAGACAAAACAAAGACATACAAGGCATCCAGATTGGTAAAGAAGTCAAATTGTCACTATTTGCAGATGACATGATACTGTACATAAAAAACCCTAAAGACTCCACTCCAAAACTACTAGAACTAATATCTGAATTCACCAAAGTTGCAGGATACAAAATTAACACACAGAAATCTGTTGTTTTCCTATACACTAACGATGAACTAAGAGAAAGAGAAATCAGAAAAACAATTCTGTTCACAATTGCATCAAAAAGAATAAAATACCTAGGAATAAACCTAACGAAGGAAGTGAAAGACCTATACTCTGAAAACTACAAGACACTCCTAAGAGAAATTAAAGAGGACACTAACAAATGGAAATGCATCCCATGCTCTTGGCCAGGAAGAATAAATATTGTCAAAATGGCTATACTACCTAAAGCAATCTACAGATTCAATGCAATCCCTATCAACCTACCAACAGCTTTCTTCAATGAACTGGAAGAAATAATTCTAAAATTCATATGGAACCACAAAAGACCCCGAATAGCCAAAGCAATCCTGAGAAGGCGGAATCAAACAGGGGGAATTATGCTCCCTGACTTCAAGCCCTACTACAAAGCCACAGTAATCAAGACAATTTGGTATTAGCACAAAAACAGACCCACAGACCAGTGGAACAGAATAGAAAATCCAAACATTAACCCAAACATATACAGTCAATTAATATTTGATAAAGGAGTCTTGGATATACAATGGGGAGATGACAGCCTCTTCAGCAGCTGGTGTTGGAAAAACTGGACAGCTACATGTAAGAGAATGAAACTGGACTACTGTCTAGCCCCATACACAACGGTAAACTCAAGGTGGATCAAAGACCTGAATGTAAGTCATGAAACCATAAAACTCTTAGAAAAAAACATAGGCAAAAATCTCTTGGACATAAACATGAGCGACTTCTTCATGAACATATCTCCCCGGGCAAGGGAAACAAAAGCAAACATGAACAAGTGGGACTATATCAAGCTGAAAAGCTTCTGTACAGCAAACGACACCATCAGTAGAACAAAAAGACATCCTACACTATGGGAGAATATATTCATAAATGACATATCCAGTAAGGGGTTGACATCCAAAATATATAAAGAGCTCATGCACCTTAACAAACAAAAAGCAAATAATCCTATTAAGAAATGGGCAGAGGACATGAATAGATACCTCTCTAAAGATGAAATTCAGATGGCCGACAGGCACATGAAAAGATGCTCCACATCGCTAATCATCAGAGAAATGCAGATTAAAACCACAATGAGATATCACCTCACACCAGTGAGGATGGCCACCATCCAAAACACAAACAACAACAAATGTTGGCAAGGATGTGGAGAAAAGGGAACCCTCCTACACTGCTGGTGGGAATGAAAATTAGTTCAACCATTGTGGAAAGCAGTATGGAGGTTCCTCAAAAAACTCAAAATAGAAATACCATTTCACCCAGGAATTCCATTCCTAGGAATTTACCCTAAGAATGCAGCAGCCAGGTTGAAAAAGACATATGTACCCTATGTTTATCACAGCACTATTTACAATAGTCAAGAAATGGAAGCAACCTAAGTGTCCATCAGTAGATGAATGGATGAAGAAGATGTGGTACATATACACAATGGAATATTATTCAACCATAAGAAGAAAACAAATCCTTCCATTTGCAACAACATGGATGGAGCTAGAGGGTATTATGCTCAGTGAAATAAGCCAAGCCGAAGAAGCCAAGCATCAAATGATTTCACTCATATGTGGAGTATAAGAACGAAGAAAAAAACTGAAGGAACAAAACAGCAGCAGACTCACAGAACCCAAGAATGGACTAGTAGTTACCAAAGGGAAAGGGAGTGGGGAAGATGGGTGGGAAGGGAGGGATAAGGGGGAAAAACGGGCATTATGATTAGCAAATGTAATGTTGGGGGGGCATGGGGAGGGCTGTACAACTCAGAGAAGACAAGTAGCGATTCTATAGCATCTCACTACGCTGATGGACAGTGACTGTAATGGGGTTGGTGGGGGGAACTTGAGGAAGGGGGTAGTTTAATAACCATAATATTGCACATGTAATTGTAGATTAATGACACCAAAATAAATTATTAAAAAAAAAGATACAGATATTAAGGAGAGGGGAGGTAAATGCACAAAGTACCATATCCAAGATACAAAGTGACTCTGCCACTCTGGGCAGCCAGAGGACAGAAAGCTTTCTTCAGTTAGGGGCCCAAGGGAGGTTTCATGGAAGAAGGTAGATGGAGACTAACAGACCGTGATGAAAATCATAGGGCATCTTTGGGGACCTTAGCCACGGAATAGCATCGGTTCGTTACAGTTGCTAATTTCTGCTAAAAATTAAGACCTCCTCTTTAAACTCGCAAACAAAATAAAGAAAAGACTTCAAAAGGCAAGTGAGGGATATTTCTAACGTAAAGAGGCAAAGGAACGTGTTATGACCCAGTTGTAAGAGGGAAAAAAAAATCCCATCTTATACCAACTTTAGCAAAAAAGGACATTTATAGGTTTGCAAAGGTGGTTAGGATTCATTCATTCAACATATATGGTGGTCACTGGGGCTGTTCACAGATGTTTCTCAGGGCTGGAATTCTCCACCCACTTTAATTCAGCCTTGGCCATGTGATTTTCACTGGGCTATGGAGTGTGAGCAGAAGTGATATGTGTCACCTCTGGTTAGAGATACTTGAGAGCCGTTGCCTGACTCTGTTTTTTTCCCGTCGCAGGTAAATCCTGGTGCCTTAAGTGGCAGTGCCCCTAAGACCAAGGAGGCTCAGTCAGCCTGGGCCTCTGGTGATTACAGTGAGCAGGGCCTCTGCCAACCCAAAGTAAGCAAGCAGCATAAAGCAAGAAATAAACCTTTGCTTGTCTCCAGCCACTGGGATTTGGGGGTTGTTCCTGCAGCATAACCCATTCCACCCTCACCACCACAATTAATTGATACAAACGCTTTTCAGGGTTTTCATTCTGGTATCGCTCAAAGCATCAGAGGAGCTATAGACCCTGGGGCCTGAGTGACCAGAATCAAGCTCCTTGGGACAGCTTCCTTCTCTCTCTGCCCATGTCTCATCTCTGCTCTGCCATATTCTCCCCTCTTGCCAATAGGCTTTCTTCATGTGCCAGGGTATTTAGCCACCAACAGCCCCACCTTCACATCTTTTCAGCTCTGGGCCCCACAAGCAAGGCTATTTATTCCCTTCCAGCTCCAAACAAATAAACCCTGAGGAAGGATCTGGTGGTTCAATTTGGGTCACACCTCCGCCTCTGGACCAATCTCTGTGCCCAGGGAAAAGTGTAGCTAGGCCGGGGTCACATGCCCATCCCTATGGCTGAGGGCAGGGAGGTGGGACAGGGTATGTTACCATTAAGAATATAAAATTAAATGGGGCCAATAAAAGTAAAAGGGAAAACACATTTTGAAGTCCAAGTATCACCCAGAGTCCCCTACAAGGGGGCAGAGGACATGAATGCATAGGTACAGAGAGAAGGCCACGGCAGAATTGAACTGAGCTGTGACTGATGAAAGGCAAAGGAGAAAGAAAAAATATGGAAACGAGTGATCGTCCTAAGAGGAAAGATGCAGGCTGGAGAACCACTAGGCTGGGCGGCAACCTGCACTGGCCACAGAGAGAGACGTCTGGCCTAGCCCTGCCAGGTGACTGACAAGGCCTGCTGGGGGCAGGATGTCAAGAGGGTCAACTCAGGTCAAGGATGGTGCTCTCTGTTTACTAATTTAGGGAAGTGTGTCAAACTCCGGCAGTAGGACAGACCTTCTCTGATTGGGAGCGGGCTAAGTCTGAGAGAGCAAATACTGAACCATCATGTGTGCCCCCATTACCATTTTCCCTGAACGAATCATTCATGGGACTCCTTCCACGCTGAGCCCAACCTGCTTTCCTGCTTCTTCTCAGGACGGTGTCCCAGGCAGCCTCCTATCAAGCATAAGGGCTGGGACTCACTTGCAGTCCCTGGCTTAGTTATGCATGCCATGCTGAGAGGCCTATACCAGATTACTGTCAAGATGCCATCAGACACCCCTATTGTGTGCCAAATATTTGGTTCTTTACCTATATTTCCTTTTTCTCTACAATCCCAGAAAAGCCCCTGGGTGTAGCTAAAAAAAAAAAAAACAAAAAAAACTCAAAGGGAAAACAATGTGCTATGGATGAAATTTGAAAGTTTAGAACAAACTATATATATATACATATTATATATACATAATCCATCTTCCAATCCATCAGAGCCTTCTCAAGATCCAGAAGTGAGTAGAAAACATCCTTATAGCCCAAATGCAATCTGCCTTAAGCTCTTGGTTCCTGAAAAAAATCCCACAAACACCAAAAATCATGGTAACCAGTTGGGCATGTGTGTGGCCATTCTTGGCAATGAAATTCCGAAGGTGCCATGTGCAGTTACTACTGCATGGCCAAGTGTTCCCCTCCCCCTGCCTCTTGAGCTCCCTTGGAAATGACCCCTCACACACACACACACAACGCACATGCACAACACAAAACAGCAGCCTCACTAGGTGGACGCTGAGGGCCTCAGCCCCTGTCTCTCATTCTTCCCAGGCCTCCTCCTCCCCCAGTAAATACATGCTCTGAAGATGACATCCTGCCTCAGAGGAAAGACAGGACTGGGCCAGAAATAACCAGGTGAGACCCTCACTTGTCAACTAACCTTCAAATAAGACACAGTGGAAAGAAGTTCACAAAAGCTACTTCCCAGCACGCAAGAGGATTAACAAAGAAAGTACAGGGTGACAGAATAGCAGCAAAATCTAAGCTGATATTTTTCACTTCCTAGAGGATACTCCTCCTATTTATAAATAAACATGGTACATGTGGGCCTGCTGGGGAGGATGCCACAGGAAGGGGCCTAGAGCACCGGCTCTTGGAACATTAGGACTTCAGTGAGATGCTGGCCACCACCTTTGTGTCACAGAAGGGGAGCAGGGCCCCGGAGTGAGTAACAGCTGCCCTTTGGACCGTTACAGTGGGTCAGACCAGCCCTGGGACTAGAACCCAAGTTTGCTGGCTTCTAGCCCAACATCTTTCCTCTCACAATTCAACTGAAATACTTACTCAGTCTCTTCCCAATACCATGCCACAGTGCCAGGAAATAAATCCTCAACCAACCTGAACCTCTATTAATGGGATCATTTTCCTGCATTCCATGTTTTCAGAGCAGGCCCCCAAAGAAAGGCAAGCCCATATTTAAGGATTTATGCCCTTTTCTTTTTTTCCACTTGTTTTACCACAGTTGGGGAATATCTTGAGGACAACCCACATTCCTTCCAGTCTTCTCTACTTGTCCAACCCTGTCCCAGGACACACAGACTTCATGCTCCAAATCACAGTCCTCGGACTTAGCCAGATCTGCAGCTACTAAGATTGTCTTAAACATCAGACTGTGCTTTCTAAAAACTAACACTTTTTAAAAAAGATGTGCAATGTCAAAATAGGGTTTTTTTTCTCCATAGTTTTCAGTTATTTAGAAAATTTGTTGAATTCGAAGTATCTTTTCCTCATGTAGTGAATTGCAGTTTTGGTCTACTACCCCTAAGGTGGTAGGAAGCTCCAGATCCAGCCACCATTCTGGACCTCAGCCAAAATTCTGTCTAGCGACAATGAGGCAACACCTGTTCTTCGGAATAGAAGCTTCAAGATAGTGTCTTCTCCCAAGAGGCATAGAGCAACCTCTGTGGATCCCCTGCAGTGCCCAGGGACATACTCTTCCCAGTTTGAAATTCCTTTGTGCCTGTGCCTTCAGTGGTTTGTGAAGAAAACAGAGTATTTTAAAGGAGGCAGTCCTAAATGAGCCCCCATGTTCCATGTGATATCAACCAGGTTCTAACAGGGCCAACTTTGCTACAGCACTGAGTATCTCTTCCTTAATTCCTCCAAGGCTGAGCCAAGGTTTTAGGAGGAAGACAGCGTGCAAGAAAGCAGCATCTCAAATTGGTCCTCACCCCAGGAGCTTTGCCCAGTGAGCACAAGCCTGTCCTGAGGTGGAATAAACTCCATCCCCAGGGGATAACCCTGGCCAGCTCCCCTGCTTAGGCCAGGGCCTCTGATCTTCAACACAACTAAATTTTACTGCGTGCACTCAGGGGCAGGTACCTCAAAAAAGAGGCTTTGGAGGCCCTGAGGGGATGCAGAGTGAATAAGCCACAATTGTTGCCCTAAAAACACAGCCAGTGGTGACACAGCCATCTACAAGCATTGGCTGGTTGTCCCTGGATGCCATCCACTTGTCTTGAGCAAGCCTCTGGTTGGAATGAATATACACCCTTTCCATCCCCAGAACACAGGGACAGGTCTTCCTTCAATGTACTCTGGTGTCCCAGCAGCCTATAAAACCATGAAAAGATTACTTATAGGAAATGGAACTAGTGAACCAGATCATAGGATGCCATACCAGAGGTCTTGGGAACTTGAAAGAGATCAATTTAGGATGACTCAAGGACAGGCCGTGGTGGAAAGAGCAGTGGACCAAAAATCCACAGCCTGTTTTCTTCACCAGCTTAGATTGGGTTCTTGGCAAGGCACATTCTCTCTGTGCTTTTACAGATGACAGGGGAGGACTGTACAGTGGTTTTTGTTAGCAGTAAAACCCATATATTTCCCAAATTATGTTTTATCTAGAGCCCCAAAATATAAAGCAAAAGGGAAGGTACTCATATTGAAGCAAGGCTGGGGAGCCCAGAACCTCCCACTCAGGCTGGATGGCCCTCAGAGAAGCCAGTCTGAAAACCGTAGGAGTAGATTAAATCTGAGAGCCCCTTCCAGAGCTCTTATACCTTCTCTTAGGTACCTGGGGAGAGTAGAAGGAAGGCATCTTGATTTGATGCTTTCGTTGTGCTTGGCAATTTATGTATAATGTGTCATTGCAATCTTCCCAACAGCGACATGAGGCTAACTAGCTTATAAACTGGGATCTATTGACAAGAGGCAGAACTGGGATTTGAACCAAGGTTTTTCTGATTCCAAACTCAGTATTCCTACTCCTTGCTAAGAGTATGTGGAAATTTGGGCTGAGTACCAAATATAAATGTATGTACATGTACACATAGGGAAAAACATCTTGAAGAATATACCTTTAAAAGTTATCATTAGCCACTTCTGTGTGGTAATAATGTGGATGGTTTTCAATCTACTTACCTATATTTTCTTATTTTCCTATAATGAACAGGTATTATTTATGTGAAACAAGTATTGCTTATTAAAGTGGTTTTAATTGACAACCGACACATCCATGCTGGGTTTCTGTAGGGACAGCAGCCTGGGGAGGGGAGGTGTTGTAGGTGGTAACCCTGAACTTTTGGAGTTGACAGTGGGAATAACAATCCCAAATCCCATAAAATCTCCAGTGGGGCTGAGGGTTCTGGGCTGACCTGAGGAGCGGTTCTCATGGTCAGTTAATTTCTCTGAAGCTTCACTTCAGGGCAGTGTGGCGGTTGTAGAAATTAACAGCCTGTCCCTGAGACCTCTCCCAAATATATGCCTCTTCTCTCCTGCCCCCTCAGCTGCCTTGTATAGTTGCGGGTGGGGGTGAACTAATAAAATTAAAGATGGTCATGTGGGCCCCAGGCGAGAAGCCCTCACTCCCCTGTGGTCCAGCCCCCACCCCGTGGGACCCACAGAGAGTGAGCACCCCGGCCAGGACAATCGAAGTCCCTAGCCCCACCCTGAGGGCCTCGCCGAAGCAGACCAGACAAGAAGATCACAGCATCCCCTCAAGAGAGAAGCTAGCACTCTGAAGGAAGGGCCTCCGGTCAAGCATGAGGTGGGGCAAGGCGTGCCAGCTATTTCACTGCATTATTCATGCCAGCTCTGCCCTCAGAAATCTTCTAAATATTTAACAGGCCACCTCGAAGTAGAGCACAAACCCACAGCGGTTGGTAACAGCTGTGGAGAGGCCTGCATGAAATGACTTAGGGGCTGAGAGGCACATACTCTGACTTTGGGAGGGAAGCCCAGGATGGTGGCTGGGAGACAATGCTGGGAAAGACTCCTGGAGGCTGCCCTTGACTGCTGTTTGTGGAAAATCAGTACAGAAGAGTAGGGGATGCGAGATGTTTCCGGACGTGGGGAGTGATGGTGCACAATCAACTGGAGCCCGAAGCCCCCCTTTCTCAGACAAAGAAAAAGCCAGAGGCACATCTCTAGCCCCCACTCCCCAGACCAATGTCAGCCCTGGCTTCCCGGAGCAGGGGGGAGATCTGCCCTGACTCAGGCAAGAATGGTTAGGAAAGGAGAGACCCTGGAACAGCCACGTCTATCTCCAACGGCAGTAAGTCCACAGGGGAAGGAGCTCGGATATCTACTCAGCTCTGGCATGACACAGAAAAACGCCCCCCCCCCCCACGCACACCCCCAATGACTTGACACGGCCTCACCCCACATGACTCTGCGCTCTCCTGCAAGGCCTGGGAGGTGTCATTGCCACCAGCCTGGTGGCCTCCTGTCACTTGGAAATCTCCCGTGAATTCCTGGAGAAGCCTGCCTTGACATCTCCCTCAACCCCCCCCGCGAAAGGAATCAGACATGAGGGACGCGAGGCGTCTACCCCAAGATCCATATATGTCCTCCTCCTCCGTCCCACTTGCCTTTCCCTCTGTCAATTTGAAAAACCTAAAAAGGAGTATTTTTTCAACCCCAGGAGGAGCCCCGCCTCCACCTCTCCAGCCTGCTCCGCGCCGACCCCTCCAGGCAGCGCCCCAAGCTCGTACGGGCTCTGTCATTTTCACCTGACAAAAGCGTGGTGGCGGGCGCGGCGACGGGCGACCCCGGCCAGCTTTTCTCCCCAAGGAGACAGCCGCGTGTCCCCGCGGCATTCGGGACCCCTGCAAATCCCACCAACCCGGGAACAAAGACGCAGCCCCAGCGGAGCCGCCGTGCACCCCAGCCCTGGCGGCCGCGCCCGCCACCCCGCGCCCGGGCTGGGCCCCGCAGGGCAGCGGTCGCGTCCTGGGCCGCCGGCCCACAGGCGTCCTCAGCAGCTACTGTACCTGCTAAATTTAGCGGCCGCCGGGTATTAATAGCCGAGCGAACGGGGCCGGGCGCTGCAGAGGCGCGCGCAGCCCGCGGGTCGGGGGCAGAGAAGGAGGGGGAGAAGGGACGCGGAGGAGAAGGCCACTTACACCACCAGCCTGGAGATGATCCATGACACCATGGCGGGCGGCCGGGCTCGGCCCGGGCGGCTCGGCGCGGCTGGGCTGCGGGCGGCTGCGGCGCTCGGGGAACGTCCGTCCGCGCACGGCCGCCGCCGCCAGACTGAGCGCGCCCGCCGCCCTGCCCCGCGCTCGCGCGTCGGCGCAGCCGCGGCACGTTCCGGCGGCGGTGGCGGCCCCCCCTCCAGCCCCCCGGGGCTCGGCGGGCCCGCGGCGATTGGGCACCAAGCCGGTCGGGCCAGCGAGACCCGCCCCGCGCCTGTCGCCCGGGCCGGAGGCTGAATTCGGGCGGTTCCTCCTCGCTCCTTGATGCGGCGGCCGCTCACACGGAACCCTAGGTGACCTGATGGTTAGGGCAGAGGCTCGGACGCCGCCCCACCTTCAGTGTTGTGGCGGAGAAACTGAAGTCTGGACCTGGACCTTGGGAATCTGTCTACACGTGTTCTGGTTTGGGATACGAGCATCCTTCAGGCTACTGCGCCAGCCTCTTAAGGGACTCTAGCTGTAATCCAGACCTAATTCTTCCAGGCTGACCCCTGCAAGGCGTTATCTGCATAGGAAACAAATCTGGGCGTATGTCTTCCCTAGTTAAAATTCTAAAGACTCCCCTACAAGATCTGGTCCGTGCCTACAAACTCATCGCCAACACCATTCCCCAAATACACCTCTAGCTCTTTTCACTTAAGGCATTTTGGACATAACGCTTTCCTCTCTCCAGTTCATACACTCGCCTGCTTTTTCACGATTCGGATAAAAGGTTATCTCCTAAGGAAGGCCTTTCCTAGGGGGCAGCTCCACCATTTGTGTGGAATTGCCTCAGGGGTGCGATCTGGCCAGGAGGTGCTGGAAGTTGTTATTGCATGGTACCGCTGCCCTGCTTAGCCATTTGCAGCCTTAAGTAAAAGGGAAAGTGTTCATTCTGTACACAAGTGTATTATGTATTTTTTAAAGTATTGCATTAAATATTATTTATCTTGATTAGTGCATTTTTTAGCACTCCTTTACATTTTGCCCCTCAGGCGAATGCCTCACTCTCCTCTCCGTAGTCTTGGCCTTTAGTCCTATATGCTTGGAAAACCTTTACCCACTGCTCCTCGGCTCTGCCTCTGCCTTCCTCACCCCCTCTCCAGGGTGCTGTCAGAGCACTGGACTCCTTTGCTGATGCTCTTGTCATGTATAATTCAGTGTCAGATGTGAGGTATAGGAGGCGAAGGCTTCTTTAAAGGAACCCTGCCCAAGATGACTTCCTAGAAGAGGCAGGGAGGCCCAGACCTTGATAGAAACTAATTGGACATGTACCAGTGAAGTGTGTGTGCACGCCTTTGAAAGAGACACAAGCAGGAGAAAGACCTGGCCCACAATAAGGGGACTGCAGGTGAGACATCCTCTATAAGGAGCATCCAAAGGACCCACAAAATACCTGTAATTTAGTTTTGCTTTTTTTTTTAACGTGGTCTTGACCCAGTTTTGAGGCTATGCTAGAGGCAGGTCAGTTCCTCTTCCTAGGCAGTTGATTAAGTCCACACCCCCAGCCACCTCCCTTATCAGGCTCTCACATTTCAGACCATTACCCATCTGCCCTGAACACCCCAGAATTCAAATTAACCAATCCTAAACCTGCGTATCCTCCCTGGCCCTTCCCTTCCTGCAGAAACCACAGTTCCCCTCTCTCCCTCTGCTTTATAATCCACCCGTGTTCACCGTGAGTGGCCCAGTGTTGTTGTCCAGGGAACTGTGAGCATAACAAAACCGCAAAACTTTCTAGTTATTCCCTGTTGATCTCCATCCAGCCTCATCATGCCTTACCCAAGGAAATAACGGTTGCAAAAATACCCACACAGGAAAACACTTGGAATACCTACGAGGCCCATGGAGACAGTAGCAAGCAAGCAGGGCCTTTCTGAGACTCCCCTTACCTCCATTCATGCCCCTCCCCGACTCCCTGGACAGGTCAGAAAATGTTATTAACAATCTTGGGGGTGGAATATTGTGGTTCAAAGAGATCTTTTTGGTGGAAAAATAGAGAAACTCTAGATGCTATAGAATCACTACTTGTCTTCTCTGAGTTGTACAGCCCTCTCCATGCCCCCCCCACCATTACTTCTGCTAATCGTAATACCCCTTTTACCCTCTTATCCCTCCTTTCACACCCATCCTCCCCAGTACCTTTTCCTTTGGTAACTATTAGTCCATTCTTGGGTTCTGTGAGTCTGCTGTTGTTTTGTTCCTTCAGTTTTTTTTTCTTTGTTCTTATACTCCACATATGAGTGAGATCATTTGATACTTGTCTTTTTCGGCTTGGCTGATTTCACTGAGCATAATACCCTCTAGCTCCATCCATGTTGTTGCAAATGTCAGGATTTGTTTTCTTCTTATGGCTGAATAGTATTCCATTGTGTATATGTACCACTTCTTCTTTATCCATTCATCTACTGATGGACACTTAGGTTGCTTCCTTTCTTGGCTATTGTAAATAGTGCTGCGATAAACATAGGGGTGCATATGCCTTTTTGAAACTGGGCTGCTGCATTCTTAGGGTAAATTCCTAGGAGTGGGATTCCTGGGTCAAATGGTATTTCTATTTTGAGTTTTTTGAGGAACCTCCATACTGCTTTCCACAATGGTTGAACTAATTTGCATTGCCACCAACAGTGTAGGAGGGTTCCCCTTTCTCCACAGCCTCGCCAACATTTGTTGTTGTTTGTGTTTTGGATGTTGGCCATTCTTACTGGTGTGAGGTGATATCTCATTGTGGTTTTAATCTGAATTTCTCTTGATGATTAGCAATGTGGAGCATCTTTTCATGTGCCTGTTGGTCATCTTAATTTCTTCTTTGGATAAGTGTCTGTTCAGATCCTCTGCCCATTTTTTAATTGGATTATTTGCTTTTTGTTTGTTGAGGTGTGTGGGTTCTTTATATATTTTGGATGTCAACCCATTATCGGATATATGATTTATGAATATATTTTCCCATACTGTAGGATCTCTTTTTGTTCTACTGATGGTGTCCTTTGCTGTACAGAAGCTTTTCAGGTTGATATAGTCCCACTTGTTCATTTTAGCTTTTGTTTCCCGTGCCCGGGGAGATATGTTCATGAAGAAGTTGCTCATGTTTATGTCCAGGAGATTTTTGCCTATGGTTTTTTCTAAGAGTTTTATGTTTTCATGACTTACATTCAGGTCTTTGATCCATTTTGAGTTTACTTTTGTGTATGGGGTTAGACAGTAATCCAGTTTCATTCTCTTACATGTAGCTGTCCAGTTTTTCCAACACCAACTGTTGAAGAGGTTGTCATTTCCCCATTGTATATCCATGGCTCCTTTATCGTATATTAATTTACCATATATGTTTGGGTTAATGTCTGGACTCTTTATTCTGTTCCACTGGTCTGTGGGTCTGTTCTTGTGCCAGTACCAAACTGTCTTGATTACTGTGGCTTTGTAGTAGAGCTTGAAGTCTGGGAGTGTAATTCTCCCTCTTTTATTCTTCCTTCTCAGAATTGCTTTGGCTATTCAGGGTCTTTTGTGGTTCCATATGTATTTTAGAATGATTTGTTCCAGTTCATTGAAGAATGCAGTTGGTAGTTTGATAGGGATTGCATTGAATCTGTAGATTGCTTTAGGTAGTATAGCCATTTTGACAATATTTATTCTTCCTAGCCAAGAGCATGGGATGAATTTCCATTTATTAGTGTCCTCTTTAATTTCTCTTAGGAGTGTCTTATAGTTTTCAGAGTATAGGTCTTTCACTTCCTTCGTTAGGTTTATTCCAAGGTATTTTATTCTTTTTAATGCAATTGCGAATGGAATAGTTTTCCTGATTTCTCTTTCTGTTAGCTCATTGTTACTGTATAGGAAGGCAACAGATTTCTGTGTATTGATTTTGTATCCTGCGACTTTGATGAATTCAAATATTCATTCTAGTAGTTTTGGAGTGGAGTCTTTAGGGTTTTTTATGTACAATATCATGTTATCTGCCAATAGTGACAGTTTGACTTCTTTACCAATCTGGATGCCTTGTATGTCTTTGTGTTGTCTGATTGCCGTGGCTAGGACCTCCAGTACTATGTTGAATAACAGTGGGGAGAGTGGGCATCCCTGTCTTGTTCCCGATCTTAGATGAAAAACTTTCAGCTTCTCACTGTTAAGTATGATGTTAGCTGTGGGTTTGTCATATATGGCCTTTATGATGTTGAGGTACTTGCCCTCTATACCCATTTTATTGGGAGTTTTTATCATGAATGGATGTTGAATTTTCTGGAATGCTTTTTCAGCATCTGTGGAGATGATCATGTGGTTTTTGTTCTTCTTTTTGTTGATGTGGTGGATGATGTTGATGGATTTTCGAATGTTGTACCATCCTTGCATCCCTGGGATGAATCCCACTTGATCATGGTGTATGATCCTCTTGATGCATTTTTGAATTCGGTTTGCTAATATTTTGTTGAGTATTTTTGCATCTATGTTCATCAGGGATATTGGTTGGTAATTTTCTTTTTTGGTGAGGTCTTTGCCCAGTTTTGGTATTAGAGTGATGCTGGCTTCCTAGAATGAGTTTGGAAGTATTCCCTCCTCTTCTATTTTTTGGAAAACTTTAAGGAGAATGGGTAGTATTTCTTTTCTATATGTCTGATAAATTCAGAGGTGAATCCATCTGGCCCAGGGTTTTGTTCTTGGGTAGTTTTCTGATTACTGATTCAATTTCGTTGCTGGTAATTGGTCTGTTTAGGTTTTCTGTTTCTTGCTTCGTCAGTCTTGGAAGGTTGTATTTTTCTAAGAAGTTGTCCATTTCTTCTAGGTTTTCCAGCTTGTTAGCATATAGATTTTCATAGTATTCTCTAATAATTCTTTGTATTTCTGTGGGGTCCATCGTGATTTTTCCTTTCTCATTTCTGATTCTGTTTATGTGTGTAGATTCTCTTTTTCTCTTGATAAGTCTGGCTGGGTTTTATCTATTTTGTTTATTTTTTCAAAGAACCAGCACTTGGTTTCATTGATTTTTTCTATTGTTTTATTCTTCTCAATTTTATTTATTTCTTCTTTGATCTTTATTATGTCCCTCCTTCTGGTGACTTTGGGCCTCATTTGTTCTTCTTTTTCCAATTTCAATAATTGTGACTTTAGACTATTCATTTGGGATTATTCTTCCTTCTTTAAATAGGCCTGGATTCCAATATACTTTCCTCTTAGAACTGCCTTTGCTGCATCCCACAGAAGTTGGGGCTTTGTGCTGTTGTTGTCATTTGTCTCCGTATATTCTTTGATCTCTGTTTTAAATTGGTCGTTGATCCATTGATTGTTTAGGAGCATGTTGTTAAGCCTCCATGTATTTGTGAGCCTTTTTGTTTTCTTTGTACAATTTATTTCTAGTTTTATACCTTTGTGATTTGAGAAGTTGGTTGGTAGAATTTCAATATTTTTGAATTTACTGAGGTTCTTTTTGTGGCCTACTATGTGGTCTATTCTGGAAAATGTTCCATGTGCACTTGAGAAGAATTTTGTATTCATACATTTGAGGACCCAGCTACCAAATTCTTTAAGTTTCAGGCCTTATAAACCTGAATATGCCCCTTCATATTGTATTGTATTACTTTGCATTCCCTAGTATGGGCAGCAAGGTTGATTTTCATCTGTTAGTTAGCCATTTATGTTTCTTCTTTTGAGAATTGTCTACCACTTTTTATTGGAGTGTTTTTTCCATTTTCTTACTGATTTGCAAGAGTTCTTTTGTATAAGGATACTAACCTCTTCTCTGTTATGTATATTAGAATTTTCCCACTCTCATTTGCCTTTTAAAAATATCTATGGTATTTTTGACATACAGAATTTAAAAATATATATATTCATTTATATTTTATCCTAATACAACAATTAATATTTATCTCTAATGCAGAAACTTTACAATTCTTCTTGCTCTATTTTGTTTTTCTTATTTGGGGCAAGTGTTCCAGTTTTAGCAAATTATTTTTAATTATTATCAGTGATCTGTATTAGATTGTTTTCAGCTGCAAGTAGGACCCCCTAACTCAACAATAGGAGTGCATTTTTCTCACATAACAAGACATACAGTAGAGGTTGTGGATTTAACACCCCAGTGATATCAGGCCTTGAGTCAGCCTCCCTGTAATACACTTGGCTTTTCTCTCCTGGCTAGGAGAGGGCTGCAAAACATCAAATAATACGTCCTTGCACAGTCTGTCCAAAGGCAGGAAGGAAGCTTCAGGGACTGCTCACATTTCTAATAAAGAGGAAATACTTCCCAGAAGCCCTTTTCCCCAGACTTCCCTCTTGCATTTCAGAGGCCAGAACAGGGTCAAATGGTTCCCCCAACCAATCCCTGGCAAAAGGGGAATGAATGTACCCTGACTTTATCCACCTATTCATGATTTTTTTCTCAGGGACTGAGCCATCCTCCCTTAGCACGTTGCCATCTGTTACTGAACAAAATCGCGGTTTGGATACTCAGCAAGAATGGCGAATGGCAGTCGGGTGGGCAAACAGTGTCTTATCCACAAGAGCTGTAAGATCACTCGCTTAGTTTGCTTGGGCTGTAACAAGTCACTACCAACTAGGTGGCTTAACACAACAAAAACGTACTCTCTCACGGTTCTGGCCCCTAGAAATGTGAAACCAAGGTGTCTGCAAGGCCATGCACCTTCTAAAGGCTCCACGGAAGAATCCTCTCTTGCCCTTTCCCAGCTTCTGATGGCTGCTGGAAATCTTTGGTATTTGTGGGCTTGTAACAGCATCACTCCAATTTCTGCCTCTGTCTTGATGCAGCCATCTCCCCCTTGTGTCTGTCCTATGGCCTTCTAGGGACTCCAGTCACTGAATTTAGGGCCCACCCTAATCCAGTATGACCCCATCTGAACTACTGTTATTGGCAAAGACCCTATTTTTGAATCAGGTCACATTCATAGTAACCAAGGGTTAGGATTTCAAGATATTTTGGGGCACCATAATTCAACCCCCAAATCACCAGCTTTACCTATATCCGAATCTCTGGTGCGATGCTGAGAGAACAGAGCTAGGACAGGCCCTCAGTATACACTTCCAGTGGGCTTCGCTGTCACAGCCAGGGGTCCTTCTCCACATGCCCTATGCCCTGACTGTGCCCTCGGGACCCTCATAGCCAACACTAGCCTTTGTCCCCGGGTTCTACCAGGGCATCTCTGGACCCATCTGAGCCCAAGAGACTGTGGCAACCTCAGTACCATCTTCCATAGGGCCCTCCTTGGTTCTGAGCCCAGAGAATGAGGCAGCCACACAACAAAACAGTTGCTCACAGATCAATCTTGTGAATGTGAGCAGCAAGTTCCTCTCAGGACTTTGGAACTAAGTAACAAGCGATTTGGAGTCGGCCCAGTAGGTTGGAAAGTGGTAATATCTCAAGGCAGCCAATAGATGGCGCTGTCTATACCACCCCAAACAAACTGTGGGGACTTTATTTCCTCATTCTATTAATGGACTCCTGCTGAAATGAGAGTAGAGCAGAGGTCCATGTAAGGTGTAGACCACAGGGCCACTAACTCCATTCATACTCTATTCTTACTGTTCAGAGGTTGAGTCTGGAAGCCCTGGACACCAAGACAATGATTGTAGTATGAACTGAGAAATGGTCAACATTTCGTTAATACTCAGGCCGATCTTATAAGCCTAAGTCGGTGGTCTCTGCCTCGGACACCTGTGGAACCTGGTCACGTCATACTGAGGTACCCAACACACAGGGTGGCTGCCTGACTCATGGGGGATACCGAGATATGGGAGGGTGGGGTCCAAGAGGTCACGTCTGGGCTGTTGACAACTCCTCCCTGACCGGAGTTGATTGGTCCAGGGCTGGGTGCCTAGCTCAACACAGGACAGAAGAAGGGAAATGTGATGATCCCACTCTGGCAAAGGATGCATCAGAAGCTGTTGCCCCCGATTTCCTCTTTGCATAGGAGAAGACGACCAATGAGAAGGAATCTGAGCTGACATAGAGAAAAAAGGGAAAGGAAGGAAGATGTCAGCAACATTCAAATCCTTGGTTCTAGAGCTCTGGTTCCAGCTTCAACCCCACTCTTCCCGTGTTTGCATCTTTACCATGCATCACCCTTTGGACGTACGGTGGATTTCTGGCACTTGCAAGCCAAGAGTCCTGAGAAATAAGTATAGTACCCTGATATAGGGCCCTGGGCCCCTGGCCAGCCCACCTCCTCAGGCGCCTCAGTGACGAATGGCCTAGCTGTCACTATTACTCTTATATCTGTGTCACCACTGTTGAATGTCTCGGGTTGTCTGAATCCCCTGGCCACGGGTCAGGCCAACGTGAACCCAGGTGCCAGCCAAGTGGGTCAATCCCCATGCTTCAACCTGCTGAAGGCGGAAAGGCAAGCCGGGCAGAGCCCATGAAGACAAACAGTTCAAACTCAGAGAGGCCAAACCCGACACCAGGCTGAAAGGCAATGTGGGAGCCCAAGAATGGGAGGTGAGCCTGGGGCCTGGGAAGCTGGTTGATGGGAATAGATGAGCCAAGGTGGAAGGCAGGTCCCTGGCCATTCTTCTCGCAGTGTTAGGCACCTGCAGCTTCTTTCCCTGCTGGGTGAGAGGATGCGGTTTGCTGGCTTAAGGGTCTAGGTCGAGAGGCCATGAGCAGGTATTCGCTTAGTATCTTCCTAGTTTGGGGTGAATTTCCTGGCCTTTATGAGGCTCATTTTTCTCATCTATAAAATGGGGATGATGGTACATACCTTGTGTTGTTGTGGTAAAGATTAAACGCAATAACGTAGATGTGGTGGTTTTTTAAAATGTCTGCAAATTCTTTGATGTGCCTGCCATCAGGAGGCAGGGTCTATGTCCCACCCTGTGGAATCTTGGTGAGAAGATGAATGGTTTGGCCAATATTTTATAGACGAACTGATGTCATATAGCTCCCAAAGCCAGGTCATGAAAGCCTGTGTAGCTTCTGCCTTGCCCACTACTCATTCCTGAAGTCCTGAGGCAGCGGGCTCATAAAAGCAGTGTGGCTACCCTGAAGCCACCTGCTAAGAGGAAGCCAAAGGCCTGTGGAAAGGCCTCATGCAGGTACTCCAGTGAACGGTCCTAGCTGAGCCCAGGAACCAGACACGGGAGTGAAGAAGCCTCCAGATGGTTCTAGCCCCTAGACTAGAGCCCCCAGCTGTTTGAGTCTTCCCAGCTGAGTTTCTTTATGTATTGGAAGAGATAATCCACCCTTTTGTGCCCTATCCAAATTCCTGATCCACAGAATACATGAGTGTAATAAAATGGTTGTTGGCTTTTGCCACTAAGTTTTGGGGTAATTTGTTCCATAGCAATAGAGAGATAACTAGAATGCCATGTAAAGCTCAGAGTATCATAACAGAGTTGGAACTTGAACGTATCTCTCTGATTCTCCAGGCCATGAATTTTCCACTTCATCAGTAGTTCATGGAATGAGTGCCTGGCAGTGATAACATTTTCAGTGAGAAAAATCAGGAAAATGTAGTGAATGTTTCATAAAGCTAATGTATTCCACTTAAAAGACCATCTCTTATTCTGAGATCATCTTCTATACCTTTGGGATTATTAATATGTCCTTTCTGTTATGACATAATGGCAATAGCAATTAGTGATTGTTGTTTTATTAATGTCCTTCTTGGCAAAGTAAAAACCTACCAAACTCATGTCATTCTTTTCAGTCATTTTTTTTAAAACCTTCATTGGTGTCTGAAATGCAAAACTGAAGGAGCCAGTGCTCTGTCCCATTCCTTGAGTATCACAGAATCAGAGGCAGATACATTGAAAACTTGACCTTGTTGAAGAGTTAGTTGTGTTACCTTTGGGTGTTCCTGATTCCCAGACAGGACTGGCACATGTGCCCACTTATAATTTATGCCCCACCTGTTTCCAAGAAGGATTCAAGGCGGTGGGGTGGTCTTTCACCTGGCACAACCCAGATTCTTGTAACAGTTCTGAGTCAGATGGGACCCTTCCCCAGGCACCAACAGGATTCAAATAACAGAAAGGGGGGGATTAGGGGTGACGTTGTGCTAGGTGTTGAATGCAGAGCTGCCATGTCGCCGTTTGGCAGGGCTTAGCAGGGAACGCAGAGGGTTAAGACCAGGGGCTCCTGACCCTCATCCTGGCCCAGGCCCCATTATGGGCTGGCAGCTGCAGTTTCTTCTGTTTCCTGGTATGTGGCTGATCAGACATCCAGCTTTAGGCTGTAAAACTTTATCTAGGCCGAGCCTCTTCTTTTCAGGTGACTGGATGCTGTTTCCAGCCCTCCTTATAAAGGACCACCCATGGGGGAGCCCAAGAACTTTGGGGGACGCTAGTGTAGCAGAGAGGTTTAAGGGTCCGAGTGCCTGGATCAAACCCTGGCTCTGCCACTTACTAGGTATGTGGTGGCCTTAGGCATACTACTTAACCTTTCTGTGCCTCAGTTTCACCATATGGAAAACAGGGATATAAAGTTATACAAAGGGCCAACTGTTCCTTTCAAAGGCTTTCTGACCACTGGGGACTCCTGGAGGCTAAGGGATATTCACCAACAGCCAACTATAGGCGTAGTAAGCCCCTCGGGCCAATTTTCCAGGATGGGAACCTGGTGCCCACAACCACAGCCCAGACCCCTAGACTACCAAACAGCTCGACCAGCTCTTCAAGAGAGTTTTATTTTCTTTCACAGCTTATCACTTTTAGTATACTGCCTATAGTCCATCCTCTTTATTTGCAGATTCCTTATTTGCGAATCCACCTACTTGCTAAAATTCATCTGTGACCACAAAATCAGTGCGTGCAGTGCTTTCACAGTCATTCGTGGCCATGCACAGAACGGAGAAAAACTGAGGTGCCTGGTGCACACGTTCCCGACTGAGGTCAAACAAGGCGATGCTCTGTCTTCTTCTTTTACTTCTCATACTGCTGACCTGTCCTTTCTGCTTCCTTTCTATTTAGTGCATTTTGTTACTGGGTTTTTGTGTGTTTTGTTGGTGATTTCACTGTTTAAAGTAACCCCCACATGCTGTGCTGAAGTGCCTTCTAGTGTGCCAAAGTGCAAGAAGCTGAGACGTGCCTCAGAGAGAAATATGTGTGGTAGATGAGCTTTGTTTCCACACACGTCTGGTGCTGTTGGCTGTGTGAGTTCAGTGTCAATGAAGCAGGTGGGACTGAAAAGGCTTGTATCTGATCACACACTTTCAGTCCCAGTAGACCCGGAGCTCTGAGGGAGAGCATGGGCCTGGCTTATTCATCCATGGCTTTTGGCTCCTTGACTCATGACCCTATGGTAGGCATGCGGTAGTTACATGTAACTTTGTTGTGTGAATGAATGAATAAATGAATGAAAACAGCAAACTCCCAGGCTATGTTTACTTCACCAGAGCCTGATTTCTCCACCCAAATCAACCCCATTTAGGTGTGTCTTACTCTGCCTCTCCGATATTTGTGCCTGTATGGAGGTGGTGGCCACGCAGAGGGCTGAGGACAGATGGCTCCAGAAGTCCTGGACTTAAATCCCCAAGTTGGCAGCCCCAGAGAAAGAGATCCCCTATCCCCCAGGTACGCAAATCAAACCCAGAGAAGAAGCTGATCGACCTTCTGTCCACAGCCCAAGCTTCTACCCAGGAATTGCTTTAGTTTCCCAACCTCTTTCAAGTTTGTCTGCAGTCTCATTGGTGACCATCTAAGGTTCATTTTTTACTCCACAAAGCTGATGCTATAGCCTGAATGTTTGTGTTCCCCCAAAACTCATAGGTTGAAATCTAATCTCCAGTGTGATGGTACTTGGAAACGGGGTGTTTGGGAAGTGATTAGGTCATGAGGGTGGAGACCTCAGAAACAGGATTAGTGTCCTTATGAAGGAGACCCTGGAGAGCTCCCATGCCCCTCTGCTACAAGACAGCAAGATTTGAACCAGGAAGTGGACTCTTACCAGACACCGAATCTGCAGTGCCTAGATCTTGATATCCAGCCTCCAGAACTGTGAGAAATCGGTGTTTGTTTTTTAAGCTGCCCAGATTATGGTATTTTGTTATAACAGACTGAATAGACTGGGACAGCTGGGCTGGGCAAATGCTCAGCAGAGCTCACTGCACACCCCTCCTTTCCCACAGGTCCAGGATCCCTGAGTGAGAGCCTAGCAAAGTTGACTAGATCTTAGGGTAATTGGTCACTGAAAAAAGAAGTGGCTACCTCTCTAAAGTATGAGAACTGTGCAGACTATACAAGTGGATCATTTTCAGACAGGAAGAAACCTTGTTCATCCCCCCACCTTTAGGAAACATAAAATTTAAACTATCCAGGAAAGAAGAACCTCAATAGAAATAACAATAATAATTGTTTTTTGGGACTACAGTTTCTTATCCACAGAATGGGTATCTCCCAGTGTTGTTTATAAGATAAAAATAAAATTAAATGCAGTAAATACATGGAACAGGTAGCAAGTACCAGGGCAGACACGGAAGACGCCCCCAGATGTCTGCTCCTTCTCTGCTACAACCAGCCTCTATGCTACCAAACTGGAAAATGAAAGTCCATAAATGACAAGTTAAATAAACCCCTACACATACTTATTCTGGATATTTATATTCTTCTCATTCAATGAGAAGCTATCATTATTTTAACAAAATAATCTTTTACTTTTGTATTTTAATTAGTTAAAAATGGTTACTTCAAATTCAAGATCTTTAATAATTTGAGGCCGCCGGTGTACGAAACTTGAAATCCTGGCTTCTACGGGAACTTGATTTTCAGTTTGCCTTTTCTGATTGGTAGCCTGGAGAGATTTTTTTTTTCCTGGTTATTTTAATTCAGAATTAATTAAAGCTTTTTCTTTTTCTCTCCAAGCAGAAGCAGGTTCTGTGGAAGCTGGGTGAATTCCTACCATAAACTCTAATTAATCTTGGGATGAGCACCAGCTAACCATGGCTCAGGAGGGCAATGCTCTGGGATACTTGGATTTGGAGGTGGGAAGCATTTAAACCCAGAGCCAAGGCCGCAAGAAAAGGCCCAGAAAAGGCCGCTGTGTCTGTTCTTGCTGCCGAGCTCATTAAAGTGGATTACGTCCGGACAACCAACCCCCAAATTACAAACTCTGTTGTGCTCCAAGAGCCCTTTTGAAGTCTGTTGTGGAAGCAAGCTCGCATTTCCCCATGGAAACTGCGCTGCCCCCCAGCGGTGAGGTCCCGCCTTCTGATTAACTGGCAAAGTGGCCTGAATTCTGCAACCCAGGAGCACGGAGCCCAAGGGGTGGGAGGGAGACCCTCCTCTTTTCCAGGATAAGGTTGCTGCCCTGGACCTGAGGATGTTAACATGGAACTCACAGACCCTCTTTGGGCCCCAGAAAGTTTGTGTAAATGTTGGTTTGTGTGCACATATGTGCATTGTTCCAGGGAGCGGCTCCAAAGCTTTTCAGGTGACTCTCAGAGATGTCACTGACAACTCCACCTGCCCCTCAGCCCCAAAAGGCTAGAGACCCTCATCTTAGTCTGGGTTCTGAAACTAGCCATGTGTGTGTCTGTTTGCCTCTCACCTCTGTCCTGTTTCTATCTCCATCCCTGACGTGGCAGCGTGCCTGCCACACACAGACCCCCTACTGAACCCCCATCAGAAGGTGGGGGTCCTGAGGTCCAAGACCCTCTCAGCCACCTGGGAGTCCCTTCTAAGGCTGTTCCCTGGAACCTGCTCTTCCTTCTCTATATTTAGGGTCATTTCAAAAAGGGCAGATCTCTCTCTTCCTCTAAATGCGGTCAGCATCCTGTTAAAATGCAGTTCACGGCCCTTCCTCGTCAGAATGTCCCGGATGGCAGAGCTGATGCATCCCCAGATGTGCTGCACCCCCTTATTTTAGGGGCTCGTGAAAAAGCTTTAATTTCTTTTAAAATGAGAAGAAATAAATGAGCACAATCTAGCCTGGATTATGTTCTTATGGAGGAAGGTAGACATACCCAGGGCTCATGGCAGTCAGAAGACAGCCTTGAAGGGCAGGGTCCAAAATCTGCATTCTAACCAGCCCTGCCAAGGGATTCTGGTGCACCACGGTTTGTCGCCCTAGTTCGGGTGGCAGGGTTTGGGGGACAAGGAATGTGGAACTGAGGGGGGCAAAGTGTTGGGGGGCATCTGGGCAGACAGATACAACCAGACAGTGGATCATTTTAGGGCGTGGCACGTTAACTCCGCAATATGCTGGGACAGGGGTGGGGCCGGGGCATGGACCGCCAAGCCAAGCCTGCCGGGACTGGATGCCAGCCCCAAGCCCTCCTCTGTGGCCCAGCCCTAAAGCTTAATTGTTGGTTTCCCTACTGCTGGAGGGGTGGGATGGGGTGGCAGAGGAGAGCTGCAGTGTGGCTGCAGTTTACCTCTCTCCTGGTTAATCACAAGAGTCGGCTCTGCCCCAGCCGTGCCAGCACCTGCTCACTCTGAGGGACTACTCATATACCACACTGTCTGTTCTTCCTGGACAGGCCGCTCTGTCTTCAGGAAAGCCTCTCCTCCCCTCCAGATTGAAGCAGCACCCCTGTCCCTCACACATGGCCCAGTCCTCATTCATGATTATGCATTTGTTGATGAAACAATATGTCAGGTAGTGACAATATGTATTCCAAACAGCTCCCTTGACTCCCTGGTACCTGCACACAGTAGGTGCTCAATCTGTTAAATGAAGGACAGACAATGTGCTAAGGGTGGGGTAACATTTTTTTTCATGCTCCCAAACTGGGACAGTCTGACAAATACATGTGTTGTTTTGGATAATGGGAGGAATATTTGAAACGAGAATTGTCTCAGAAAACATGGAAGGCAGAAAGGCTTTAGTTATAAACCTCGAACACCCAGTATTTGAAAGTCTTTCAAGCCAAGACAGGCTCTTTTTACATTTGCTCCAAACCCTGCACCTTATTGAACTTAACAGGTTCCCTCTAGACCTGGCTTTGGTGAGCTTTTACAGAAATCCCTAAATACTACCCAGCATTTTCCCTAAGATCATTGGGAGGCCTTTCTGTCTGTGAGATTTATGCAGAAATATCTAAAGAGAGACCCAAATTTGTCACGCTACACTGTTTTTTTTTCCATTTCGTCCTAATACCACTCTTCCGCCTATCAGAGAATGATAGGATTAGATGAACTCAGACATGATGTTCTAGCCAAGCAAAGATGACCCAGTTAACGTGAGAGTCTGTCTGTGTTTTGCTGGACCTAAGCACAGCCTCAGCTTTGTAGACCATGTACCTCAATCTGTGAGGGGCCAGGACCATGCCCCCGGGAATAGCAGCAACCCCACTGATGGGATGGGGAGGCAAGGGAGTAGAGTTGGACGGGTATGTCCCCCAGAATTCATACCTACCTGGGAATGTGACCTTATTTGGAAATAGGGTCTTACAGATGTAAGTAGTCACTACAAGGTCATACTGGATGAGGCTGGACCCCAATTCTGGGATTGTTATCCTTAGAAGAAGAGAATACACAGGGAGGAAGGCCAGGGGATGAGGGAGACAGGGATTGGAGTGATGCATCCAGAAGCCAAGGAGCGTCAGGGCCTGCTGGCCAGCGGGTCTCCAGACGGAACCAACCTTACCGACCCCTTGGTTTCAGATTCTGGCCTCCAGAACTGTGAGAGAATACATTTCTGTTGTTTTACACCACCCAGTTTGTGATCATTGGTTATGGCAGCCCTGAGAATCTAATATGGTGGCTTCCCTAGGGACCTGCCTTTGTGTTTCCATATCCTCTGTGGTCCGGGCCCTGCCTGCATCATCTGCAAGGCCCAAGGTGGGAATCAAGGCATACGAGCAAAGCGTGCAGGGCCATGGGTTCGTGACAGCAACAGGGCAGCCCTCTGAAAATAGCCCCAAGCCAAGGCTAGGTTGAGGCCCAGGGCAGGATGCACTCCACGTCTCAGTTGCCCCCTCTCTACAGTACAGATGATATGAGGTCCTACTGCCCAGGTAATGCTAGTGGATTAGCAAAATTTTGCTAAAACTATGCAAGGCTGGGCTCTAGGGGAACAACAAGGGGGCAAAAGCATTTGGAGGTTATGATCCAGTTCTTATTAGTAATGTAATGATAAAAACTACCATTTATTGAGCACTTAACATGATAGGCACTATGCTAGCACTTTACAAGCATTGCCTCATTTCAAGTTCACATCAGGCCTTTTGACATAAATCACATGTCCAATGTCAAAAAGCCATTTAAGTGACAGGGAAAGGCAGATAACACATGTGCACACAGAAAGGAAGAAACAGCAGAGCTGATATAGCATGTGCTCAGGGCACAATTCAGCTGAAGAAGCAACACGCAGTGTAGAAAAGTCTGTAAAATAGGGACAAAATAGCTCCAGCCTCATAGGGTTCTGAGGCCTAACTAGATGAGCTAATATTTCAAAGGACTTTTTCTTAAGTGTCTAGCATAGCATAAGCTTTCAGTAAATATTAAGTAATCAAATTATTATTAAAATGGATGGGATAGAGAACCAGAGCCTTCTATAGAAAAACTACCTCAAGAGAAGTAGAGATTCGGGAGTGAGTATATATTTTTCTGGAACCAGGTGTCTACACTGGAGGTGAAGAAAACAGATATATGCGTGGCCAAATAAGATAGGCATTGGGAAAGTGTTCATGGTCTCCTGAGCTGGAGTTGTTGGGGAAGAACAGATAGAAGTTAGACATCACATAGGCATTGGGAAAGTGTTCATGGTCTCCTGAGCTGGAGTTGTTGGGGAAGAACAGATAGAAGTTAGACATCACGTGTCCCAAGCCCTTCCCTACCTCCCCCACCCTGAGCCAGACCACATTGAGCTGATTTATCCACAGGACTTCATCACGGGATTGTCTGAGAAAGGACTCCTAGCTTTGCCCCACCTCTCCTGGGGTATTGGACAGATGACTCTGAGCCTCAGTGTCCCCACTGTGAAATGGGGATAACTTCACAGCTAACTTCCACTGCGGCCAGGAGTGGTACGTGATTTAAGGCACGTCAAGACACAGGACAGAGTGGTACGTGATTTAAGGCACGTCAAGACACAGGACAGAGTGGTACGTGATTTAAGGCACATCAAGACACAGGACAGTGCTGACACCCAGCACCAACAGAAGGGTCCCGCTGCTGCCTTATGGAGGAGGAAACTGCTGGAACAGACAGGAAATGACTCCTGGAGGTTGTCGGGCTGGCTAGTGGCAAAGCTAAGCCAGGCAACCTCTGCCACGATGAATAAACTCCCATAAACCTGACCTACACTTCCTCTAGGCTAGACACCAAACCTCACAAGTATAATTTGCTTAAACTCCTGACAATCCTAACAGGCGAGTATATAGTTATTTCTCCCATTTTACAGATAAGGAAACTGAGGCCCAGAACTGTTAAGTTACTTGCCTGAGGACTCAGAGCTGGCTGGTCAGGCAGACCCGGGATGCAAACCCAGGCAGCCGGGCACCAGGCCCTTAGACTTTAGCTCAATCAGATGACTTACCCATCTGTAAGCAGGAGGGCTGGGATGTAATTTCAGGGGCAGAGGGAAGTGGTTTGCTGGGCTGGGGGGGGTCAGGCAGACTTGGGGCTGCCTTTGCCTGTGAAGCAGCACCTTGGGGACAGTGTCCTCTACAACCCAAGGTCCCTGGCCAAGTCCCCTTTGCCCTGCTTTGGTGGCCTCCTACCCTGAGCACCCTCAGCGCCCTGGCTTCCCTTTGATGTCAGTGTGAAGAGCGGCCCGGCCTTTTAACTCCTGGTTCAAAGCCGAGCTCTGCCGCGTGCTGACCACCAGCAGGTTTTTTAACCTCAGTTCACCTCTTTCGCCGCCTGTACAACAGAGATGATTTTCTTGTATTTCCTTCCTTTTAAGGATTATATCAGTGTCTATAATGCAAGTGGCACACAGTATTCACTAAATTATTGTTGCGTCTTCCCCAACCCTCAGCTTACTACCCACACCTTCCCCCTCATTGCAGAGTCCTGCGTCCTGGCTCTTTCCTGCAAACATCCGTCCCTCAGATGAGAAAACAGCTCAAATGGAAGTCAATAGGTCCAGACTTAGTAATAGCAGCTGACATTCAGAACACTGTTACAATGTAGCAGGCTGGTGAAAGGGCTCTAAATTCATTTTCTTGTTAAATCGGCGCACTAATCCTGCACATCCAGAGGCTTCAGAGGCGGTGAGTGAGCTGCCCGAGGTCAGGACCATGGAGGCGGAGCAGGACCCGAGCCGCAGTCGAAGGCCCCTCCCCAGGGCCTGCGCCCACCGTCCGCCCCTCCGAGAAGCCAGCCTGGACGACCCGATCTCTCCCGCAAGAAGGGGCCCCTGCGACCGGCCGGGGGCAGCGGTGGGAAGGGCCCGGAAGACCCGAGGGGGGCCTCGAGGCCCCCGCAGCCCTCCGCAGGCGCTCAGCTCTTCACGTGGGACGCCCGCTCAGGGACGCTCCCAAGTCAAACCCTGACTGTCCCAACGCTTGTGTCCTGTGATGATCCCGAATGAATCGGGTGCAGGTGGGTGAGAATTTCAAGATAAGTGAGGTTCCCACAGGAGCCTCACAGCCGCAGTGCCCGGAGCCGGTCCGCGGACAGCGTCTCCAGTCCCGGGCTGGTCAGGGGCAGCCAGGGGAGGTGAAAGCTGTTCGCGTCCCACTCAGAGATCCGAAACGTGGGGAGCGGAGTCAGCCGGCTGCTACAGAGGTGGACATTTCAGGTCATGAAAACCACTTCATGGTCAAGAGGGTTCCTGCTTTGGATACAAAATGGGCGTTCCCAGAAATTTTGGTTTCTCTGACTGAAGTTCCTGCGTCAAGAATCTACGATTCTATGACAGGTGCTACCCTAAGGGACAGTCTTCTGGGAGTCTTCCCACCCCCGGGGTTAATCTGAGGATTACAGAAGCACGTTTGGGAGGACTGTTGGGAAAGACAGGAGTGGGCCAGCCCGGTGGTCCTGAACAGCAGTTGGAAACTTGTTTAAAATGCAGAGTTAGGGATCTAGTGGATTAGCAACTCTATGGGTGGGGCCCAGGAATCTGTGTTTTAGCAAACCTCCCACCCCAACTGGCCTTTCTGCTACCCCCACCCCTACCCTAGGATTCCGACCGCAAGCTAAAGTTTGAGAACCACTTGTCTAGAGTTCACCCTATTCTAATTGTTCTTGTCCTCTGTATTTTTTATCACATGGTATTGATTCTATTACTGTTAATATAGCATTCACTAATTAGGCACTCATGAGTCAACACAAAAATGAATGACATGGTACCTTTTCAGTAGGAATTCACAATCTGATGGGAAACTTGATTTTAACCTAAACAGTGATCTGCAGTACAGTCAAGGTATAAACACGCTAAAGCTCAGAAGAAAGAAAGGATACATTCCACTGATAGGTTGAGGGAATGCCTTCCTGAAACAGTGACACGTGGTTTGGACCTTGAAGGATGTGTGTGATTTCCAGCAAGTCAAGAAGGAGGAATTTATGATTGCTTAATAGAAGTTCAGATATCCTTAAACTGAGGGTTTTCTTTTACGTTCAACAGAGCAGAATAGCTGTTATCCCTGGCCTTCTTTGTTCTTTACCCAACAAGTCAGGCAGCCTCATTTGCTGGTGGCTCTGGGTGATAACAGGAAAGGAAAAATAAACCCTCCTCATTAGTTCACAAGGTCACTAAATAGCCGAGGTCATGGCTTGGGGGTGTTGACTCAGACGCCACTGATTTTGAGTAGAGGAGCAATATGCAGAAAGGAGAATTGCCTGGTGACAGCAAGAAAGCCTTGCTCTGTTCAGAGGGCTGGATTCCTGAAATGGGGAGAGGAGAATCGGGAGACATCAGCAGAGAGAAGGAGAGAGGAAGTGGAGGAGTCATTGACTGAACTGGGTGGCTGCTGAGTGGAGGCCATCAGAAAAGAGGGAGAAGCAACAGTTCAGTCGTGCCTATAATTCTCCTCCTAAATTAGATGTCAATAGGCTTTCAACCTGAAAGCTTAAAAGGAAATCTAAGTCAGAGTTTCAATTATTTAATACTGCAACATAGACGATTTGGGGCTGGCTGAGCAAATATCCAGACTGGCCTGAGGAGCCGGGCTGCCCCACCCATAGGAGACGTCAGGGCAGTGTAGCTCCTGGATCAGTCAGGGTCCCAGCAGATAAGAGAAACCACACAGCAGTGTGGGTAAGGTAAGCTGAGTATAAGTAATTATTCACTATAATAGTGGATTGGTGTAACAGGGGATTGGCTAGTAAGGTGCAAAGAGAACTCCAGGGAATACAGGAAGAGCAGATTCAGGGACCAGCTGCTGCCCCTAGGGCTGCCCTGGTGCGCAGGATGCAGGGCTGCGGAGATGCTGCAGCAGCCGAACTTACCAGGAGCCAGCTCTCTGGGGTGCTGGGGAAAGCTGCTCATGGGGAGATGTCACTGGAGGCACTCTACTACAAAACCACCAGAGGTTGGGGGTGCCAGGGGAAGCTGTTGGATGCAGCAGGAACCTGCTGAACAAGCATATTGGAACCCAGAAGCAAAACTCTTTTTTTCCTCGGCAATGTCTCTCCAGCGCCCTCTACGGACAAAGCTTTAATGCCAGTTGGGAAAGGAAAAAATTTGAAAGGTCCCAGTCTTATTTTCACAGAGCAGTCAAAAAGGATGAATTTGGAGGTGCAAAGCCAGTGAATTGATAGCCAGCACACTCTACAACTATTTTAGAATTCAGGACACAGAAAAACAGTGTCCTTTGATTTGCACAAGACTCACATCGGAAGCAGACTAATCTTGTCTATGATTGGAGTTTTGGCAGGTAGAGACTTGCCTGATGGGCACCTGTTCATGTGTGCATAACAAATGTATACAAATTCATGTTCTTTGAGCTAAGATTTCCACTCCTGAAGACCCATGATAAGAAGATGTAAATGAATGCTCATCGCTATGTTATTTGTAAGAGAGGAAAAAAATGCTTAAAAGTCTGATGATAGGAGACTGGTTAAATAAGGTGTGTTTCCAAGATGGAATATTATGTGGTCATCAAAAATGATGCTTCAAAACAATTTTTAAGGAAAGGGTAAAATACTCACGGCATAATGTAAAAAAGGAAAAAGGGCCAAAACAATATATCCATAGTATAGTCCCAATTATGTTAAAATAAAAAAGTGTGTGCATATGTGTATATGTATAGATATATAATGAAACAAAAGGAAATTATAATAGCATTTATCCCTGGATAGTGATTAATTTTTCTTTTCCTCTTCATATTTATCTAAACTTTGCATGTTTTCTAGACTGAGCATGTGTTACTTTTATAATTAAAAGAAAATGTATGATATAGTTTAAGGAATATGCACATCTCCAGCATTCAGTAGCAGGAGGAAACTTGATTTCACAATTCCTTCTGGGAGCGTACATTCAAGATCTGATTTCTCTCCAAGAGCACAGACATTTAACTGCCTATTTACGGCTCCACTGGGGTGGGGGTCTATTTCTGCCCTTCTCATTTCCTCTTCGTATCTCTCTTGAATCTTTGCTTTTGTCGTGCAAGAGGAGAGAGAACAAAAACATGCGGTGCGGTGATAACACTCTGCTCCTGACAGCAGGGTATTCCACAGGGTATTTATTGACTGCAGAACCTCCTTCTCTCCTCTTCAGACCTTCCCTCCTGCTTTCCTAGATGTTTACCAGTTCGTTTGTATCTGATGTTCCCTCTGAAACAATCACTGGGATAAGATAAGATTCTTTCTTCTCAGATTTTCACTTGCCAGGACAGCATTCCAGAATTCTGTTTGTTTGTTTTAACAGAACTCAGTTATGGTACAGAAATGTGTATTATATAATGGTAAAATCTAATCTTCATATCAAGTAACCAAGTGTTTTGTATCCATTTTAATAGACTCCTATATAATAAAAGAATTGCATGTTCATAGGATACTTTTATTAAATCACTGTAGGACCAACCTCTTCCTCTTCTCATGAGCCCGAGGAAAGGTCAGCAATTCAATGACCAACATCACTGAAGAAATAATGGGAGAGGAGGGGTAATGGGAAAGTGAGGGGAGAGGTGTTTTGAACTATTAATCAATAAGCCTCCCACCCCCCACCTCCAGTCCCCTACACACACACTCAAGAGGAGATGGAAATTCTCGCTGGCCTATGCAACAGAAGACCGCTGGAGAGGAAGCAAGAGCTGTCTTTTCTCACCCAGGTTAGGTCCACATGGAATGGAAAATAATAGTCTAGCACTGTCCAGTGGAACTTTCTGCAATGACAGAAAACATTCTAAATCTGCTCCATCCAGCGCAGCAGCCACTAGCCACATGTGGCTGTCGAGCTAGTGCACCTGAGGAACTGATTTTTAAATTAAATTAAATGTGATTTAATTTAAACATCTCCATGTGGCTAGTGGCTACTGGTTGGGCAGAACAGAAAGAGATGTAGTAACTTTGGAGATCTGAGAACAGAGGGCTCTGTCCCATCTTTGTCTCCAGAGCTCTGCTACCTTGCAGGGGGTTCTCATGCCCTCATGCAGTGGGAGCCACCATGCGCAAATGAGAGACTGGGATGCCAGGGACACAGAAGGGCACAGCCTCAGCTAATTCCATGGTTCCGGAGCGGCAGGGGTACAGCCATCCCTGTTTTCCTCAGCCTCTCTTCAGAAAGGTATAGAAGTTAGGTAAGAGAGAGAAACACTAACCTCCAGGACCTCTTGGTCACAAGGAGGGGATGTTTCCATAGAGAGCAGGTTGTGCTCTATGGTTGCAGCCGTGTGAGGACAGGGACCCAGAGGCGAAGTCTGGCTATAGTGGATGCTGTGGCCGTCCCCCCATATTCCCTCTCTAGGACATGTACCCATCCCCCAGCTGCTGGGAATACTAGTGGCTGACCAGTATTCAGTGGGAATTGCCCTGGCTGTGGAAAACTGCCCCTGGGGTGGGAGCAGCCCACAGCTAGGGATCTAAGGGCCAGCCTCTCTTGCTTCAAGTTGGGACAATTCTAAAGCATTATTCCCACTTCAGAGGTTGTCTTAGAGCGTGTGGAGGCCTCAGTTGCAACCACAGAACAGGCCAGTTCTGTCTCTCCCAGTCCTGTCTTCCTCATTCCCTGACACACATCTCTCCAGCAAACATTTGCAGTAAAACCTCTGTATGGGTGGAGAGTGTGCAGTTCTCTGTCTCGGAATGAGAACTCACTCTGGAATAGCTGGTGCAAGGAGTGGTCCTAAGGAGCCAGCTCTCCAGAAGGGCTTGGGAGGTGGCTGCTCTGCGAGCTAGCCGGCGAAGAAGATCCCATAACTGGTGGTTGGTGGACTACAGATAGCCCCGGCATGCTGTATCCATGTGACTGTTCAAACTTTCATGTGGGTGGTAAGCTGGGCTGGGATGCCCGTCGAAGGGGACACGCTGGCAGGGGCAATAATCTCAGCACTGGAGAGGCATGAGGGGGCGAGGGACAGGAAGCACTGTGGATTCGGGCGACCTCTGCTGAGAGCCACTGACTACTCCCTGAGGAGAGAGAGCGGCCGGTGCAGGGGGGCCACTCGCCAACTCAAGGCAGAATGTGGAGGCCAGAGGGCGTCCTGGGCAGGATTCAAGGAAACCCTAATCTGCAGCCAGAGGGAAGGTAGAGCAGATCACATCACATTCAAGCTCAGACTGAATCATGACTGTGGAGCATCTGAGAATGCTGAGTTCTCACCCTGACGGCCTTCCATCATGAGCCTAAAAGAAGAGGAGTGAGTTTCTGAGGCTCCAGATGCGGGTATCTGGGCAGACATGGTGGAGAGACCTGGACGCTCAGATTCCCCTGAACACTTTGTAGAAGTAGCGGTCACTCCTGGCTCAGCCCTTTAGAGTTTAACAAGAATTTTTATCAATGACGTCCCCATGCTACTTGTCCCTGAAAATACCTAGTGAGATGGGCAAGGCAGGTATTATTTCCCCCGCCTTCAAATGGAGGAATCGAGGCCTGGAGAGCTGTGAACGCTGCGAGATGACTCTAGCCGGGGGCGTGTGGCTCCGAACTCTACTGCTTTTCTCACTGGAGGGACAGAGTTTGGCTAAGTGGTCATCAGTACAATTGCCTTCTGTTCCCGGACATGCAACTAAACTACAGTAACTAAAGTACTCTCCAGTACTTGCCTTGGGTCGGAGCTCTGTGACTGAGTTGTGGACAATGGATTCAGGGGCGGTGTCACCACTTCCAGACCTGCCTGCCTGTCTGCATGCTGCCTAAGGGCCATCTTCATTCTCTCTTCTCCACCCTTAGTGATTCTGGCACATCTGTGTTGAAGATGGTGGCGCTACCAGGTACGTATTCAGTTTACATTTCTTCTGTTGATGGTTGTCGAAGAGTAAGGCATGGTAAGGAAAAATGAGCAACCCTAGGAAGGCATGTAGGGAAAAATCATAGAGGCAGTGCAAGCCAGAGAAACATCGCATTATAGCCTCCCGCGTTCCTGTTCCAGACACAGGCATCGTCATGGTACTGAGTGGAAGGGTGAAGAGATAAGGGAGCAGGTGGATCCGGGGGACATCGTGGGAGAGCTGTCCTGCGGCATCTGTGAGGTTGTAAAGGCGTGTTGGGGGTGATGGGATGGGCAGTTCAGGCTGGTGCCATGGACCCAGGAATCAGTGACCAGACAGTTAATGCTTAGGTACCTATTTCACATCGGGTTGCTCCCCAGAAGCTGAGTAAAGTCTCCTCGAGGGCAGAATGCACACGTCTCCGTGTCTGTTGCTGGCTGCAAGCCTGGGGCCGCAGGCTCAGGAGGCCTCCAGATACACTGGGTGCAGGAACTCTGCAGAGAAGCAGGTGAAGTATGGGGTTTCCGTGAGCCCTGAGTGCGACAGGGGCCCGCTCCCCTGGAAGCCCCAGATGAGCCACCTGCCGGAGCACCTCTCCCAGTAAGCACGGCTGTAGAAGGCTCTGGGAGGCTGGGGGTTCAGTAGTCTGGGGAGCCTCTTTCTCGGCTGCCCTTGTCTCCTGCTGCTTTGGGTGTGTGGGGAGGGGCAGCACGAGAGAATTTCACAGCGAGGGTCTAAAGGGAAGAGGCGGGCAAGGCAGCATGCCGGGGGAACCGCCCTTCTCTGCCTTCTGCACCCCAGGCCTCTGGGCGAGTGCTTGGTGAGGAAACTTGAGACGAAGCAGATCGGGTTTGCTCCCCTGCCTCTCCTGGCAGCGCTGGGCAGCACGAGGCAAGACGCCTTTCCCACACCACTGTTTCCATCATTCTGCGCCTGCCAGCTACCAGGCTTGGCGCAGTGGGTCCCTGAGAGGCCTGCTGGTAGGAGCGCAGCAGGTGTGATGATTACACCCCGAGGCAAAGGAAGACAGAGGCCCCAGCTCGGGGCTGAGGGGCCCAGACACAAGGGACCCTGTTGGGAGGCAGCCCTGTGAGGTGAGCCCCCCCAGAACTGACAGCTCCCATCTAGAGAGGGATCGCATATCCAGAATTTGCATCTGGCGCTATTGCAAAAGGTGAGTGATTTGTTTCTCTTTCTTTCCCCTCCCCTATACCTTTTTCCCTCTTGTTCCTTCCTAGTTTTCCCACGCAGCCGAGCTGACCGGTCCCTCCCACCTGCACTTTTCCCGAAGCAGAGCTCCAAGACAGTCTTAAGAGAGAGGCCTATCTGCCATCAACAGCACAGGTCGCCACTGAAGGGTGGGCATGAGGGACAGGACCACTGAGAATCAGACAGGGCCGCCTCCCCACCGCCACTCAGACTGAATGGGGAGGGAAAGCCGTCTGGGGGCCTGGGAGCTACTGCCACCCTCTCTGCTCCAGGTTTGTGAGGTGGTAGCCAGGCTTCATGCTGATGGCCGAGTATGGAAAAGAGGGAGGCTGAGGCCCCAGCAGGGCGCTCCCAACCTCAGAAAGGACCCCTGGTCCCCCAGGTGACCTCCACACCAGAAGGGACCATACCTGGAAGCACTATAGGCCTGAACGTGAGGAGGATGGTGGCAACGGTGATGGGCTGGAGAGTAGAGGCCCTCCTCGGGTCCCCAGGGCTCTGGGTCGGTCCCGTGGAATGCCACGACACCCGGCAGGGGCAGAGGCCCGCAGTGCCCATGAGTCAGAATTGAGCTGATTTTAAGAAAATAAAATAGCAGACTGAGATTCATCCACATTACATTTGTTTGATTGCGTAGCTTCCTACCTTAGCCCTCTTAAAATATACACATTATCTTACACAAAGATAATCCACTTTTGTGTGTATGTATGTTATCACATATAATATGATATATGGTAGAATAGAAATAATTATATATAATATAATGAATATATATTCTAATTAATAAACTTTTTTTAGAGCAGTTTTAGGTTCATAGCAAGACTGACCAGAAAGGACAGAGAGTTCCCAGCGCACTGCCCACATCCCCCACAGGCACGGCTTCCCGTGCGGCCCCATCCTGCACCAGAGGGGTTTGGTTATTACAACCCCTGAGCCTCCAGTGACTGGTCATTATGACCCCAAGCCCGTGGTTTACATTAGGCTTCCCTCTCGAGGCTGTACACTGTGAGCTCTGACAGATGTATAACGACGCATACCGACCACTGTAGTATCACATCGAAGAGTTTCGCTGCCAGGAAAGTCCTTTGTGCTCCACCTATTGGTCCCTCCCCCTGCCTCCCTGGCCCCTGTCAACCAGTAGTCTTTTTATTGTCTCCATAATTTTACCTCTTCCAGAAAAGCCATGTAGTTGGAATCACACAGTATGTAGCCTTTTCAGATTGGCTTCTTTCTCTTGGTAATATGCATTTAAGGTTCTTCACATCTTTTTAAGACTGATAACTCATTTCTTTTTAGTGCTAAATAATATTTCATTGTCTGAATGTACCACGTTTTGCTTATCCACTCACCTAGTGAAGGACATCTTGGTTGCATCCAACTTTTGGAAACTATAATAAAGCAGTTATAAACATCCATGTGAAGGGTTTTGTATGATCATAAGTTTTCAGTTCCTTCGGGTAGATACCAAGGGGCATGACTGTTGGGTCATATGGTAAGAACACATTTAGTTTTGGAAGACACTGCCAAACTGTCTTCTGAAGTGCCTGCACCATTCTGCATCCCCAGCAATGACAAATGAGAGTTTGGGTTGTTCCACGTCCTCACCAGCATTTGATGTCATCAATAGTTTGGATTTTGGTCATTCTAACAGGTGTGTAATGGTATCTCATTGTTGTAACTTGCAATTCTCTAATGACATGCTGCTGAACATCCTTTCATATGCTTACTTGTCCTATGTTTATCTTCTTTGGTAATGTGTCTGTTCGGGTCTTTGGCTCATTTTTTAAAATCGCATTCATTTTCTTATTGTTGATATTTAAGAGTTCTTTGTATGTTTTGGATAATACTCCTTTATCTCATGTGTCTTTTGCAAATATTTTCTCCCAGTCTGTGCCTTGTCTTCTCATTCTCTTAACATTGTCTTTCACAGAGCAGTTTTTAATTTTAATGAAGTCCAGCTTATAATTCATTTAGTTCAAATATTTTTTATGTCTCTTGAGATGGCTTTTTGACCCATGTGTTATTTAGAAGTGTGTTGTTAAATCTCCAAGTATTCGGGGATTTTCCAGCTATCTTTCTGATACTGATTTCCAGTTCAAATCCACTGTGGTCTGAGAGCAGACATTGCACTGTTTCTATTCTTTTAAACTTGTTATGTTTTATGGCCAAGAATGTGGTCTATCTTGGTGACCAGAATACATTTTATTTTTACTTTTTATTATGTGGAGAAAATAGCATAATGAATTATATTTTCATCACTCAGCTCTAACAATTACCAATACACAGTCTTATTTCATTACTGATTTCCCCCTAGCCATTTTTAGCAAGTTTTCAGCAAATTTTAGACATGATATAATTTTACTCATAAATACTTTAATATATGTTACAATGTATTCATCACCTTTGTGAATGTGGCCCTTTGGTGTTCAACAAAATCAGCATGTACTGAGACCCAGTGGTATCCTGCCTTTACCTACTCCATACCCTTCCCCTTGGCCAAAGCTAGATAAGTCTAATGTGATGTGTATTGAGAAGATTCCAGAGGCTGGTGATTTTAACATGACTCCAGGCAGCTACTTTGGGTGGGCGGTGGGCAAATATACAGTGTTCCAATTGGCAGTCTCAGTCCAGCTGTTGCCACTTTTGGGCCATGTATACTTGAGTAAGGCATTTTAACTTCCAGGGCCATGTCTTGGTTTTCCTCTCTGATTAAATGGAGATCATAAAACCTACTTTTTTGTTGTTGTGAAGTTTAATTAACATACTAGAAGTGAAAACCATGTTAATCATTATTATCCTGGTTCATGCAACAACAAAACCATGTTAGGGAAGGAGATTTTCAATTGGCCTTTGGCCTACAAGGGCCTCCTTTGCACTATAGGAAGCCCTGTGCCCTCTTTAGAGAGTCCAGAACCCTCCATGAAACTGTAAGTTCTCAGGCACCAATTCTCAGAACAAGGCTGAGTTTGCTCCCTGATAGAGACTGAATTTTGAACATGGGACACTAGGCAACCTCAACTCCCATCAATTGCTGAATCACTGAGTCATGAAGTTGGAGCAGCACTCAGTATACAATGGACATGGTGTAGCATGATAAGGCTCAAGCAGGTCTATACACTGCAGAAAATCACATGAGCAGGTGACCCACACACCATGGTTCTTGCTCCTATTGCTTCACCATCTCTCTCTCAACCCCAGTTTATGGCTCTGTGGGGAATTGTGTGTGAGCAGTTGACAGAAGAAGAAAAAGTGCAGTCTTAGTTTGCGGATGGGTCTCTATGGTATGGCCACAAGTGAACAGCTTCTGTTTTGCAGCTTTCCTCCAGAAAAACAGTGAAGGGAAATCCTCCCAATAGACAGAGTTTTAAGTAATACATCTATTGTTCACTTAGCGCAGAAGGTGAGATGGCCTGGGGTAGGAAACTTTACCAATATACAATCAATGGTTAATGGATTAGAAGATGGTCATGGACTTGCAAAGAACAAGATTGGAATACTGGTGACAAGGAGGTCTGGCTCCCTGCGCTCCCTCTTTTGCCTTCACCCACTTCCCCTTTGTGACTCTGATCTTCCCTCTGTTCCTGACACTGTCTTCTTTTCCAAGCCCCTCATCCCTGCAGCTCCCACAGTCTTCATGAAGCAAACCAACCACGAGAGTACCAACACTGCTCTCCACCCCTAAACATGGTGGACTCAGGGCAGCATTCCATGGACAACAAAAGAGACAATGCCCCTAACACGTGACCTTGGAAGGCACACTGTGTCATTGCCCCTGCATTCAAAGCACTTGAAGTCCAAAGAAGTCACAGGGTCAGAGAAGTGTTTCCCCTTCTGGGGACAGATTGCAGCAACTCAAGCTCTTCCTGGGCTCTGGAAGTGGCCACTCATCCTGACACCAACACAATTTGCAGGTTGAGACACGGTCACCCAATCCCTCTCATATCCTTGACTCTTTGGAAGCATTGAGAATGTGGGAGAATTGAGGGATTTTTGTTTGTTTTGCTTGTCAGCATGACTGGCTACCAGCATTTAGTGGGCAGGAACAGTCCTACACATCACAGAATTATCTCACTCAAAAAGTCAGTTGTACACCTTTGAGGAAAAAAACCCTCCAGATTGGACCACAAAAAGTATACTAAGAAATTGAGGAAAACAATACTACAATTCCAGAATGTAGATTTCTGACCTTGCTTTAATATGTAGTAACAAGATGGACTTGGTTGGCACAGCCGATAGGCATTCTAGCCCCAGACCTCCTCCTGCTACCTTGGACCAGGTACCAAGTAGCGTGCTAAGCCAGCATTCGCAGACTCCCAGCATGGGGTGGATATGGGTGGGCATTGTGCTTCTGTCTGTTGGGGTCCTCCATTCTTCTCAGAACCTGCTTCATGGTCTAATCTCTGGAATGTGGGCTCCCAGACCACCCTCTCTGGCCCAGTCTCTGCAGGGGGAGGGCGTTTTCGTCTAGCCCTTGTCACTGACATGAGGTAACCTTTGCTCCACCTGCCCTGAAATAGTTCTTCTCTGGCTTCAGTCTGTAAGAAGTTAGCAAATTAATTTTTTAAAAAGCCAGATAGTAAGTACATTAGACTTTGTGGGCCATACCACCTCTGTCTCATACTCAGCTCTGCTGCTGGACGCGTCTTATGCCATAATAGCAACAAATAGTTCATAAGCGAATAAGCATGATCAGGTTCCAATAACAGTTTGTTTATGGGCACTGAAATTTGAATTTCATATGTCATAGAAGGTTATTCTTCCTTTTTTTTTCAGCCATTTAAAAATGTACTAGCCACTCGTAGCTCATGGGCCATGTATTTCCTGTGTATGTAACCAGGCACTGTCCTTACATTGCACATTTTGTTCTTCAACCTTTTAGACAGGTACCATTATTATTCCCATTTTACAAATGAGAAAACTTAGACATAGAGATATTAGGTAACTCCCTTCCTTTTCTTAAACTGCAATACAATAAGGGGTCTCCCACAAGCCTGGCATGACTTTTAACAGGAAGAGACATTCATGGGCATACATACAAGGCCTTGAAGAAATTTCAAATGACAGAAGGATCATCCCTGAACCCAAAAGGATTGTGGGGAAGGAGGGTGAGGAGCAGGAGAAGAGAGGGCCAGGGAGGAAGTGGATCTGGGTTTTAGAGGAATGGGTACCCTGTCTTTTTGTCAGCCTCAAAAAGATGCCTGTGTCTTCAGCAAGCATAGAGCAGGAGAACAGCAGAGCCCTGACTGCATAGGTGCCCTGCACACCCGTCTCTTGGACCAACAGAAGGTTCCCAAACCACGACACAACCTTATGGATATGGACCCCTGCCAGGACTCAAGTTAGATTCTTCTGCTAGGCAAGAGAAGGACTTTAAGGTAAATCAGAGGAAGTAAACAGGCTTTGATCTCTTACATACCTGTGTTTTTGGACTGAGATTCACACCTACTTGCTCACTGAAGACATTTTTCCAGGAGCGTAAGGACCAAGGACGCAAACATCCGCACAGAATAATCCTGGGTGCACTTCCACCGCTAGCCTCCCATGTGGTTCCGGTTAACTTAACTGCCTCCCTGGCTTCATCATGATATACTGCTCCCCAAACTTAGTGACAGGGTCCCTGAAATCCATGCCACTCAGCGGATGCAGAATGAGCTGTCTTTGGCTGGAAAGGTATTCATTTCAAGAGGGGCAATTTGTCTCTCTTATTGTTCTTTTTTAAGTCTTTGGGGAAATCTATTCAGAGAAACCAGAGGGACAGCTGTAGCCATAGCTGAAACCTCCCAGCTTATGGTGAGAGTTTCTGCTGAAGCCTTCATCCTTCTACCAACTTACAGTAACCATTATGAAAACAAACAGCAAAAAGTAGAAGTACATATAAGAGGTAGATAAAACAATTAAGATGAAGTTATCTTTTTAAGGGTATAAAGGAATCAAATGCAAAGAGAAGGGAAAAGAATCATGGTTCAAATGCATGAAACAAATTCAAAACAGACAAAGCCAGAGCTTAATAATTCAGGTGGTGAAATTAATGGCATGGCTTAACTATAAAATCATTTTCTTAAAGAATTTTAAATATAAACTATTTTAAGGAATTTTAATAATGTAAAATATGAAAATGAACACCAACAAAAAAGTACTAAATGACTTTTTAGAATAAACAAGTAAATCCCAAAACCAATATAATGTGTTCAGATAATAAGAAACTAAAAGCTTAAGAATAGATATTACGAAATAAATAAAAATAAATTAATTAATTTAAAATATAAAGAATTAAAAAAAAAAAGATTGAAACAAGTAAAACCAAAAGATCAACAATATTGAAGAACAGGTAGTGACTGCTAAAGTTTGGCAGGGGGAAGAAAGATAAAGGGAGAAGAAAAACAGCAATAAACGCATTCAAAACATAATGTTAGAAAAGTAAAATATATTTTTTAATTGCATGCAAAATACAAGTGTAAAAGGAAGCATTAAAAGTAAACAAAGAAGAAGAGATTAAAAAGATAAAAGTAGAAAACTGATAAAGACTTAAAAGTTAAAAAAATAATGCCATTTCAAATAATTCAAAGTAACATAAATGAGAATAAAAAACATACTTAGACAATACAAAAGTACAAAAGTAAAAATATTTCATACCAAATCCTTAATAAGGAAAAATATGAAAAATGGTCAAGGGTGAGTGTTTAAGAAGGAATTTAGGGATGAAGCAGCCCCATGGGGAGGTGAAAGAGGGTCCAGGGCAAGGGTGGAGCAGGGGAGCAGGACCCCTGCCCCCTGCCCGCAGCCCCCTGTGGAGGGCCCTGGAAGGCTGTTCCAGGAAGAACCACACTGCAGTGATAAGCAGCTGACCTCCAAATCTGTCAAACCAACTGGGCTGCCAGGAGGCCCCTCCACCCTCTTGCCTGTGCCCAGCAGCAGCTGTGACAGTCAATAATAGTCTGTGGCAGGGTCAGGCATCTTTTTACACCGAGGGTCACGCACAGCAAGAGGACAGGGAAAAATGAAGAAGACACTCGCTTTGAAGACAAACTTACCCCTCTAGCTACGTGCTCTGAGGTAAATTTCCTACCCTTTCTAACTCTCAAGTTTCTCATTAGAAGCATAGGAATATCTGCCTTACAATGGTTTTTGGAAGACTCTACAAGATAAAGCTTACAAACTGTGTTACAAGAAATCAACAATGCTAAAACTACTAGAACTAATATCTGAATTCAGCAAAGTTGCAGGATACAAAATCAACACACAGAAATCTGTTGCTTTCCTATACACTAATGATGAACTAACAGAAAGAGAAATCAGAAAAACAATTCCATTCACAATTGCATCAAAGAGAATAAAATACCTAGGAATAAACCTAATGAAGGAAGTGAAAGAGCTGTACTCTGAAAACTACAAGACGCTCCTAAGAGAAATTAAAGAGGACACTAACAAATGGAAATGCACCCCATGCTCTTGGCTAGAAAGAATAAATATTGTCAAAATGGCTATACTACCTAAAGCAATCTACAGATTCAACGCAATCCCTATCAAACTACCAACAGCTCTCTTCAATGAACTGGAACAAATAATTCTAAAATTCATATGGAACCACAAAAGACCCCGAATAGCCAAAGCAATCCTGAGAAGGAGGAATAAAACAGGGGGAATTATGCTCCCTGACTTCAAGCTCTACTACAAAGCCACAGTAATCAAGACAATTTGGTATTGGCACAAAAACAGACCCACAGACCAGTGGAACAGAATAGAAAATCCAAACATTAACCCAAACATATACAGTCAATTAATATTTGATAAAGGAGTCTTGGATATACAATGGGGAGATGACAGCCTCTTCAGCAGCTGCTGTTGGAAAAACTGGACAGCTACATGTAAGAGAATGAAACTGGATTACTGTCTAACACCATACACAAAGGTAAACTCAAGGTGGATCAAAGACCTGAATGTAAGTCATGAAACCATAAAACTCTTAGAAAAAAACATAGGCAAAAATCTCTTGGACATAAACATGAGTGACTTCTTCATGAACATATCTCCCCGGGCAAGGGAAACAAAAGCAAAAATGAACAAGTGGGACTATATCAAGCTGAAAAGCTTCTGTACAGCAAAGGACACCATCAGTAGAACAAAAAGAGACCCTATAGTATGGGAGAATATATTCATAAATGACGTATCCGATAAGGGGTGGACATCCAAAATAGATAAAGAACTCATGCACCTTAACAAACAAAAAGCAAATAATCCAATTAAGAAATGGGCAGAGGACATGAATAGCTACTTCTCCAAAGAAGAAATTCAGATGGCCAACAGGCACATGAAAAGATGCTCCACATTGCTAATCATCAGAGAAATGCAGATTATAACCACAATGAGATATCACCTCACACCAGTGAGGATGGCCAACATCCAAAACATAACAACAAATGTTGGCGAGGATGTGGAGAAAAGGGAACCCTCCTACACTGCTGGTGGCAATGCAAATTAGTTCAACCATTGTGGAAAGCAGTATGGAGGTTCCTCAAAAAACTTAAAATAGAAATACCATTTGACCCAGGAATCCCACTCCTAGGAATTTACCCTAAGAATGCAGCATCCCAGCTTGAAAAAGACATATGCACCCCTATGTTTATCGCAGCACTATTTACAATAGCCAAGAAATGGAAGCAACCTAACTGTCCATCAGTAGATGAATGGATAAAGAAGAAGTAGTACATATACACAATGGAATATTATTCAGCCATAAGAAGAAAACAAATCCTACTATTTGCAGCAACATGGATGGAGCTAGAGGGTATTATGTTCAGTGAAATAAGCCAAGCCGAAAAAGACAAGTATCAAATGATTTCACTCATTTGTGGAGCGTAAGAACAAAGAAAAAACCTGAAGGAACAAAACAGCAGCAGACTCACAGAACCCAAGAACGGACTAATAGTTACCAAAGGGAAAGGGACTGGGGAAGATGGGTGGGAAGGGAGGGATAAGGGGGGAAAAGGGGCATTACGATTAGCAGATGTAATGTTGGGGGGGCACGGGGAGGGCTGTACAACTCAGAGAAGACAAGTAGTGATTCCATAGCATCTCACTACGCTGATGGACAGTGACTGTAATGGGGTTGGTGGGGGGGACCTGATGAAGGGGGTAGTTTAATCACCATAATATTGCACATGTAATTGTAGATTAATGATACCAGAATAAATTATAAAAAAATAAAATAAAAATAAAACACATAAATATTAATAAAGAAAAAGAAATCCACAATGGACAACATTTATTATTACTCACTGTTAATAAATGCCGAAAAATAGGGCAGAGGAGTAGGGCCCAGTGGTTTGTGGTGAAAGCCACAGGGGCACTGAGCCCTGGACATGTTACTTTACTGCCCCAGTTCTTCAGGAATTCACAAGAATGGTGAAATAAGGGGAAGAACCCACTGGAGGGAAGAAGAAAATTCAACCTGCTTCCTACCCTTTTTCAGCTGCACTTACATAGACTCTGTGTGTGTGTTGTGTGTGTGTGTGTGTGTGTGTGAGACAAAATTCACATAACATAAAATTCACCACTCCAACCATCTCAAGGTGTACAATTTCGTGGCATTAGTACTTCACAATGCTGTTCTACCATTGCCACTATCCCCAACATTTTCATCACTGAAAATTGTAACCCTGTATCCAATAAGAGGTCACTCCCCATTTCCCTTCCTCTAATCCCTGGCAGCCACTAATCTGCTTTCTGTTTCCATAGGATGTCACATGCTAGATACTTCATACTAATGGAATCATATACAGTATGTTGCCTTTTGTGTCTGCCTTCTTTCACTTAGCATAATGTTTTCAAGGTCCATCCATGTTGTAGGATGTATCGTTATTTCATTTCTGTGGCCAAATAAATTCCATTGTATGAATATACCATATTTGTTGATCCATTCATTAGTTGGTGGACATATGGATTGTTTCCAGTTTTTGGCTATTGGGAATAATGCTGCTATAAACACTCATCTGTAAGGTTCTGAACACCTGTTTTCAATCACTTTAGGTACACACCTAGGAGTGGAATTGTTAGGTCATATGGTAGTTATATATTTAATGGACCATCTTTAAAAAATACAACATAAATAAAACTTAAGTAAATACAAGAAAAACAATGATCATATTCTAGCAGGGAGTAAGGGCTTTCAAGGAGAAGAAAATGAAAGTGGAAAGAGGGACAAAAGAGGAGAGAAGAAGGAGATGAAAGAGGAAAAAATACAGAAGATAAAAAACATCGAATAGTTGGGATATCGGTTCAGTTGCTGTAAAAGAAGCCAAAATAACAATAGCCTGCACAAAATCAGAGTTTATTTTTCAACTATGGAAGAGTCATGGGGTCAGAGCCCAGACTTCTTCTGTCTTTAACAGCTTCCGACACTCCCGCTCCAGTCTCTATCTGCATGTCTACACTTGGGGTGACCACCTCATCCCGGTTTGCCTGAGACTTTCCAACTTTTAGCTCAGAAAGCCCTGCATCTCAGGAGCCCATACAAACAGGGACTGTTGGTCCCTGTAACAATCCATCCAGCAGGGGGGGAGAAAAGACAGTGGAGAACATGCCTTCCCTTTAAAGGCATGACGTGGAGGTGCACACTCATATCCCATTAGCCAACACGTAGTCATGTGGCCATATCAAGTTAAAGGGAAGGCTCAGAAATGTAATCTTGAACTAGGAAGCTATGGGCCCACCTCAAATTTGAGGATTCGTTACTAAAAGAGAATGATGGCTATGCAGAGACAACCAGCTGTCTCTGCCAACATACGTGACAAAGAGATGTACAGGGACACGATGTACAGAACTGTACAAGGAGAAAAGGCAGATATGTCATTAATTCGTCATTACTGAGGTTTGTAAGTTTGATTGTTAGATTATTTCCTTTATATAATGTATGACTCCGGCAGTCGGTCGTAGTACAACTGACAGGTGACTTAAATTTGTCCCTCTTTCTTTGTTTCTTCCTTCCATAATTCTTTCCTTCCTTATTCCCTTCCTTCTTTTAATAGGGAACATCCTTCAGCAGTCAAGATCCTGGCAGCAAACACATGCTCCAGGGAGACAACTGAGGAGCATGTAAGGAAGGGACCATTTCCAGGGCAGGGCAGGGTGAGGGCTCAGCCCAGGATGGCGCAGTACTCCAGAGCTAGCCAAACCATGCAGCCCACTGCCCCTGCCTCCACGAGCAAGAGGAGCAAGGTGCTGGGGACCTGGAAGGAGCAGCTGCGGTTGTCGGGGGTGCCACCCAGCAGGGGCTGTGACCTCCACTAAAGCAATGGACCCAGCTGGGAAAGAAGGGCCTGGGGAATAAATGCTCCCCCCTGTTTCTCCCCTCACCTTCCAATCTCCGACCCCACAGAATGGTCAGCCTCCTGGGGCACAGGGACAGAAGAAGGGCAGATGTGGAGGGGTGGATACAAAATAGCCAACAAATCAACTTTTCACTGAAACAGCTCAAGTGGACAGAGTTAGTAAGCATGATTTAAATGAATGAATAAACATTAAATAGTTATTTTACCTTTTAAATTAGCCTTAATATTATTAATTGCGACTGCGTCTATGCCTGGTCTCAGATGGAGACCTCAATTTGCAATTCCCTTTGGAATTCACCTTGAATCTTATTCTGAAATCTGATCTAGGGCTTCTGCTCACCCACCAGATTCACTTTGTAGGTTCCCATCACTGTTTTCAGCAGGGTAATTTACCGTATTGTGAAAAGCATTTTGTCCACCCCCAAAACTACCCCCTTGACATGGCTTATTAACTAAGAATGAACTCCCCCCTCTCATAAAAACAAACAGAAACAAAAACTACCTTTTGTGGGCATGCATTTATCCTAGGCTTCCAGTGAGATGTTTTAAAATAGATCTCAGGCTCCCAGAAGGTTATTGATCTTTAAAATTCCACCTCTTATTATGAAGAAGACCTATAAATCAGGAGACAAACCACTAACTCTCTAACTGATTGATGGAAAAAATATATGAATAAACAGTTTTTAGAAAAAAGGTAAGAAATATTCAGCCTTACTAGTAATCACAGAAAAGCAGATGGAAACAACCAGATTCAAATGTGGTGACTAGAAAACTGACAAAAACAGAATTTGTAAATCTTATCCAATACTATCAAAGGTACCAGGGAAAGAATGTAAGTGGCCCAGTTTTCTGGAAACCATTTTGACCATATGTATCAGGGCCCTTTAAAATGTTAACAATAGGTCCACAACTGAGCATTTACCATGTATCAGGCTTTCACCGGGTTTTCTGCAGTTAACAAAACACACGTCTTCTTCACTCTGGTGTGTGAAGTGGGGTGGAGATGGACAATAAACAGGTAAATAAGTCAATAGGATAATTTCAGATAATGATAAGTTCCAGAAATAAAATAAATGTATTAGTGGGAGATGGGGAGAGGGGAGGAGTACAGGCTTGTCAGGGAAGGCCCCTTTAAACAAATAAATGCGGAGGGGTACCTGCATGAGTAGAAGCCAGTCTGAGGCAGATCTGAGGGAACAGAATTCCAGACTCGACGGCAGGTGGCGCGGGCTCAGGTGGACCGCGGGCGGCAGGTGGGAACCAGCCCAGAGAGTCTAGGGGGTGGCGGAGGCCTGTGGGGATGGTACCAGGAGGTAGGAGTGGAGACCAGAGGGATGTCAGGGCCGGCGCAGGATGTGTGCATTGGTAAGGGTTTGGGTTTTATTCCGAATATTACTGAAGTCATTGAGGAAGGCTAAACAAGGGCTGATGTGACTTAGGAAGATCGCACTGTAAATTTGTACCTACCGACTTTTGGATATAGACGCCCATGATGTAGTGTTCTAGATCCAATGCTACACTGGAGTTGACGGCACCCTGATGGAACAGAAAGGCCTGAAACAGAAATGAGCTTGAATTATTGAAAAAGTTGTCTCTGTATGGCATAACTGAGCTCTGTGTGCTGCAACTCCTGTCTCTGCATAAGGTGGCAGCATTCCACATTGCTCTGAGGGCAACAGTTGCATCCAGACCGCCTAAGTTGCAGCCCCAGAATCCACAACCCTGCTCATGAGTGATGTGTATCACTTATCAGGTGAGTGTATCCGTCAAGATAGGCTAGATAATGCTGCAGTAACAAATGACCCCTGGACTTTAATTGCTCACAGCAGCAAAGGTTATTTCTCCCTCATGTGATGTGTTTTTTGAGGAGTAAGCTGTGTCTCTATTCCATGTCGTTTTCACTTCAGGACCCATGCTGATGGAGCAGCCTCCATATGGAATATTGTCAGCCACTGTGGCAGAGGGAAAGAGAACGTGGAGAATCACGTACTAGTTCTTAAAGCTTCTACTTCAGTGATCCACTTTATTTCTGCCAACATATTACGTTACTCCTGAGTTCAACAGTGTGGGACTGAGGGCTTTCGTAGAGAAAGGGGAATGGGGGATAACTCTTATTCAAGGAGAATAAGAGTTAAGGATTTCAAAATATTAGGCAGCACATAAGAACAGAGAGCACATGGGTCATGCTATGAGGACAGAACATGGAGGTGGGGCTGTTGGTAATGCCATCATTGGCACCATCAAGGTCAAATTCTCATGGAAGTAGACTTTGTGGTGAACCACAGAATTAAGCACAGCCACTGAGGGAATGCCACTCATGAAGAGCATCTGGGTGAAGCCACAACGTGAAAATAGGCCACGTATTGGCATGGGTTATGCTTGTGTCTCTCCCCTTTCTCTCACACCTCACATCCAAGCCATAAGCAAAGCCTTCATCATGCATCTCTGAGCTGACTGTCTTACACCACCTCCACTGCTACCTCCATCTCCCACCTGACCACAGCAATAGCTCCTGACTAGACCCCCAACTTCTGCTCTTCCCCCAAGGAGGGTCCTGGTCAAAAATATGTCAGGTCATCTCTTAATCTGAAAACCTTCCAGTGGCTTTCCATTTCTCTCAGACTAAAATCCAAAGCATCTGCAGTGCCTGCAAAGACTGACAGCGGCCTTCTGCTACCTGTTCGGCCTCATTCCTCTTCCCTCACTCTGCACAGCCAGTCTGGCCTCTGCGGGACACTCCAGGGACACTCCTACCTTAGGCCACTTGCTGGTCTCTCTGCTGGGAACCCTCTTGTCCTAGTTACCAACATGGTTTGTTCCCTTACATCCAGATCTTTGCCCAGATGTCACCCTCTCACTTAGGACCCCGTTCTAGCCTTTTCTTTCTTTATAGTACATATCATCTTTTGAAACTCTGTAAGATATACTAAATTATTTTCCTCCATCTCCCCACTATCAAGTAAACTTCAGGAGTGCAAGAACTTTCTTCTGTTTTACTTATTACTGTGTCCCCAGTGCCTAGAACAGAGCCTAAAACAGAAGATGCCCAGTTAGTCTTTGTTCAGTGTTAAATGGCTCCACTGTAGCTGAGAAAAAATTAAGCTTAAACTGTCCTTAGACCAACTCATATCTACAGCAAACCAGCTTTCTTTTCTGTCTCCTGTCTCATGGATAGTTTTGTCTACCCAGAAAACAGGGAATCACCCTGGACTCCTCTAGTACTTTAGGCCCTCTCCAAGCAGCACCAAGACGTGATGATTATTCCTTGTTATTTCCACATCCTTCCATTTCCCTCCTCCTCCTCTGCCACTGACCTGGATGAAGCCACCATCATCTCTCCACCTGATTAAGAGACCAGCCTCCTGACTTCCCTCTCTGCTGCTGCTCTCACCTGCTCCATTTTGTGATTCATGATATAGCTGATCAAACTGATCTTGTGAAATGCAGATCTGCTTAAACTTGCTTACACCCTTCAGTGGCTGCCCTTGACTCTCAGCATAAAGTTCAAATGCCTTGACATGGTTTAAAAACCCCTTTCCAATTGGGCCCTGTACCACTATTTAGCCTCCCTTCTCTGGGCCTTTGCACATGTTCCTCCCTTGGCAGTAAACTCTTTCTCCATCCCCTCTTTGCCTGGCTAATAGTAGCAGTGTCACTTCTTCCATGAGTTAGGGGCACTGACAGATCCCTGCACTTCCCCATCACAGCTTTTCCACCCTATCTGTTGACTACCACCCCACCCCACACACACCTAGTCTGTGAGTCCTGAGAGCAGGAGGATAAAGGCCTGGTGCTCAGCCCAGCCTGGGGTGTTTCCCGACCCCCAGTCAGAGAGGTGGCACTGGAGCTGTGTCTCAAAAGTGAAAGGAATTATTATCCCACATTATCAATATCCCCCATCAGACTGACACATTTGTTACACTTAATAAGCCTACATCTACGTGTCATAATCACCCAAGGTCCATAGTTTACATAGTTCACTCTTGGTATTATACATTTTATGTACAATGTATGTGACACTGTATACGACATGTATCCCTCACTGTAGTATCACACAGAGTATTTTCACTGCCTGAAAAATTCTCTGTACTCTGCCCCTTCATCCTTCTCTTTGCCCCTACCAACCTCTGGTAAACAGGATTCTTTACTCTCTCCATAAGGTTTGCCCTTCCAGAATGCCATATAGATGGAATCATGCAGTATGTAGCCTTTTCAGATTTGTTTCTTTCACTTAGTAATATGCATTTAAATCTTCTCTATGTCTTTCCATGGTTTGATAGTGCATTCTTTTTTAAGCAATGAATAGTATTTATCCACTTATCTATTGAAGGAAATCTTGTTGCTTTCAGGTTTTGGCATTTATGAATAGAGTTGTTATAAATATTTGTGTACTGGTTTTGTGTGGACAAAAGTCTTCAATTCCTTTGGGAAATACCAAGGAGCACAATTGCCAAATCTCATGGTATAAACACATTTAGTTTTGTAAGAAACCATCAAACTGTCTTCCAAAGTGGCTGTTCCAATCTGCATTCTTGCCAACAGTGAATGACAGTTCCTGTTGTTCCACATCTTTGTCACCATTTGGTGGTGTCGGTGTTTTGGATTTTGGCCATTCTAGTAAGTGTGCAGCAGTATGAAAGAGGGTTTTAAGGATGCCACATGACACTTAAGTGGATCAGTGATGGGATTTCACTTTTCTAGAGTCACATCAAGGCAACTATGGCCTCAAATCTTCTTTATTATTTGTTTTAACAGCCAAATAAGCTGTTAAGTCAAATAACTCAGCTAATAATATGCTTAAGGGTTTTTTTGGAAGTAAGATGTTCATACTAATTCTTCTGTTATAAAAAATATTTAAGGTAGTCTATTAAATAGTTCATTTTTTCATGAATACATCCTCAACTTTCCAAGGTTAGGTTTAACTTCCCTACAGCTCTTGTTAAACCAGGACCTGCAAGGATGAAACTTGTGTTTCCCCAGATATGCAATGGATAAAACCAGTTTTACTTTAGCAGAACTCTGTAATAAGAAATGTGATCTTTCAATCTCAGCAAATGAGGTGAAGTTCTGAAAGGCTATCAGGCTCCTAGAAAGCATTGCCCATTCATCTGTGAGCCCCTGGGTAGTTTAAAGTGTATAATTCTTTGTGCCTTATATGCATGTTTCATATTCCACAGTGCAAACCATGGCATCCTTGACATATTAGGATAATTTTCCTCATTCTTCAACAGCAAGTGCTATGATACTTTGCTATTTTTAAATTATAAATACATATTATAAATACTGTGGTGGTATATGTATGCATAAAAATATGATAACTAAACATCTCTTCTTTCATAAAAATAATATATATTTTTTATATTTGTATGAATAACATTATAAAATAACATTACATATAATAACTACAAACACACACACATTACTTTATCTCATCATCATGAACAACCCTGTGTTGTAGGTATTACTGTAACAATTTTATCTGTGAGGAAATTGAGCCTCATAGAGATTAGATAATGTGCCCAATCACATCCAGTAAGTGATGGTTCCAAAAAACAAGTCTCAGTAGATTTAAGAAGATTGAAACCATAACAAGAGTCTTCTTTGATCACAAAAGAATAAAACTATAAATCATTAACAGAAGGAAAACAGAAAAATTCACAAAGTAGAAATCACACAACACTCTTAGACAAGAGTGGGTCACTGGGTCAAAGAAGAAATTACAAGGGCAATTAGAAAATATCTTGAGAGAAATGAAAACAAAAACACAACATGCCAAAACTTATGGGATACAGCAAAAACAGTGCTCAGAGGGAAATAAATGATTTCAAATCAATAGCTTAACTGTGCATCTTTAAAAAAAAACTAGGAAAATGAGAATAAACTAAATCCAAAGCTAAGAGAAGGAAGGAAAAATAAAGATTGAAGATAAATGAAATAGGGACTAGAAAAACAATAGAATTAATGACCCTAAAAGTTGGTTCTTTGAAAAACAGCAACAATATTGACAAACCCTTAGCTAGACTGATGAAGAAAAAAACTCAATAAATAAAGTAGAAGTCAAAGTGGGGCTATTACTACCAATATTATAGAAATAAAAAGGATTATAAGATAATACTATGCACAATTGTATGCCAAGAAATTAAATAACCTAGATGAAATGAACATTTTCCTAGAAATACACAAACCACTAAAACTGACTAAAGAAGAAATATAAAATCTGAACAGACCTATAATGACTAAAAAGATTGAATCGGTAATCAAAACCTTAGCAAAGAAAACCCCAGGACTAGACAACTTCACTGGTGAATTCTATCTGGTTCCTTTAGGGATATTGTCCTGCCTTATTACTTTTTTCTTTCCAGGTATTTGTGCCGTCTCTTGAATGCCAAGCCTCTTTAATTTTCCTTATTGTGTATATGTGTCCAGACTTTTCTGTGGTCATATTATGCTCACCTGCTAAGTGTGCCTGACACACCTGCTGATCTCAAAGATCTACCTAGTACCTCTGGTTCCTCTCAGCCATGCCTGGCCATGTCTAATATGCTGAAAATGGATCCTAGGTATAACAGAAAAAGGCAAGAATTCAAGCAATCTGGGGAGGACTGTGCAAAGAAGGAAGTTGGTTCAGGATATACAAATCAGGGAGTCAGAAAGGAGCATGAGAGCAATAGATCCAAACTATCCAGGGTCAGTTTATTATTTGTTAACTGCTACATGCTAGTAACTATAGATGCAAAGGCAAATAAGATAGGATTGAAAAATCCCAGGCAGAATCTTCAAATGAAAGGTAGGCATGTCCAGTTCAGATGCAGGGAACACATAAAGACTGGGGTCAAGACTGGGTCAAAGACAGGTTCATCAGGGATCATGGTCATTCAGGGGCAAAAGTTTCAAAGAGTAGATCAGAGTCAGCCCAGCTCTTATCAAAAGAGTAACAAAGCAAACCAAATTGCCTTCTGCTCTACTTTGGATGTAGAAAGCATCAAGAGACTGTTGTTCTGATTGTAATGATGAGAATTAGCTGGGTACTCTACAAAATCATAGTTATTTTGAGTTTATCAGAAGCTCTCAAAGAAACCTAATGAACAAAAATCCAAGAAGTGGCCAACCTTCTTAGGAGAGAAGGCGCCCATGGCTATTTGATTCTTGGCAGAGGAGTAGAAGCAGAAGAAGGAAGAAGGAAGAAGGAAGCATTCATGGATGTAGGCAGGAAAAGAGCAACTGAATTTTTAATGTGATTTTAAAGGTAGGATATGGTCTGGAATGACAGTTTGGAATTCCTGGATGGGGAAGACACAGGGGAGTCCGGACCAAAGTTTTTCCATTGACTTTTCACTGAGTGCTCACAAGAAAGTTTAGGGCAGGACCTGAGAGACACCCTCCGAGACAAAGATGTACCAAGGGTAAAACAAGAGAATGGAGAATCACTCTGGGCCCTACACTGAGAATGAGGGAGTGATTCCTATCACTGGAGGAGAGATAGGTAAGCTGAGAAAGCCCCCTGAGGAAACCCCACAAGCACTCCAGGCCTTACACTGAGTATCAGGCAGCAGCCATCCATTGTGTGAAGAAGGGACAGGAGAGCTCAGTGAGACCACTGAAGTACAGTCACATGGGACCTGCTGACATCTGTGGGAAAGTCAAGAGGAGGAAGCCAAATCTTCCAGACACTCAAATTCCAAGTCCAGTTAAAAGAGAGGTATTGATGCCACAGAGCCATGACTAGGGTGAGACAAATGAAACAAATAGGAACTTGCCTTGATAACTTTGATAAATAATATTTTAATGCAATATTTTAAAAACTCAACATGTAGGCAGAAAAAATCCATGATGAGCAAAATCTCAAAATTTTAAAACAGAAATGGTGTTACTGATCTTTCCTTCTGCCTCACACTCCGATTTGGCTTGACAGTACTTATTGATCCTGTCTCTTTTTGTACCTCAGCAAATGTGACATTTGCCTAATTTAGTCCCATCCTTGACCTGCTCTCAATTAATTCAAAGGGTGTGATAAGCTGAATCTAATCAACAAATACAAAGCCCAGTCTCAGATCAGTTGGGATGGACTAGACAGTTACAATCTCCTACACTATAGCTCGAAGGAAGAAGAGGTATACCTTCTCTGAGTATGAATATTATTTACCCCAGGCTTTTCTGCCATTTAATTTAAAAATATTCAGGGCATTAAAAAAAAAAAACAACAAGAAAATTAAATCCATTGTCAAGAGAGAAAACAGGCAGTAGAACCAGACACAGACTGGTTGGTATAGTCAGACTCTATATTTAAAAATAACTATGATAAATATGTAAAATATTTAGTGGAAAGGTACACAACATATATGTTAATAGTTGGAAAATTTCCCTGGAAAGAGGAAAACTCTTAAAAGGGGCCAAGTGGAATTGGTGGGAATGTAAATTAGCTCAACCATTGTGGAAAGCAATATGGAGGTTCCTCAAAAAACTAAAAATACAAATACTATTTGACCCAGGAATTCCACTCCTAGGAATTTACCTGAAGAAGACAAGATCCCTGATTCAAAAAGACATATACACTCCTATGTTTATCACAGCATTATTTATAATAGCCAGGATATGGAAGTAACCTAAGTGTCCATCAATAGATGATTGGATAAAGAAGATGTGGTACATATACACAATGGACTATTACTCAGCCATAAAAAGATAACAAATCCTACCATTTGCAGCAACATGGACGGAGCTAGAGGGTATTATGCTCAGTGAAACAAGCCAGGCTTTGAAAAACAACTCATTTGTGGAATATAACAATAAAGTAAAACTGATGGAACCAAACAGCAGCAGACTCACAGACTCCAAGAAGGGACTAACAGTTACCAAAGAGAAGGGGCTCAGTAGGGTGGTTGGGGAGGGAGGGAGGAGATTAAGGGGTACTATAATTAGCAATCACAATATAGGTAGGTCACAGGGAAGGCAGTACAGCACAGAGAAGACAAGTAACGACTCTATAGCATGTTACTACGCTGATGGACAGTGACTACAGTGGGGTGGGGTGGGGGGACTTAATTATATGGGTGAATGTCGTAAACACAATGTTGCTCATGTGAAACCTTCATAGGATTGTATATCAGTGATATCTTAATTAAAACAAAAAAAGGACCCTACGCTGATGGACAGTGACTGTAGTGGGGTATGTGGGGGGGACTTGATAATAGGGGGTCTAGTAACCATAATGTTGTTCAAGTGATTGTACATTAATGATACCAAAATAAAAAATAATAATAATAAAAATAAATAAAAAGTTTTAAAAAAAGGACCAAGTGCAAATGCTAGAAATGAACAATATAAGAGATAATTCTTTTAAAGGGGCTGGTTAGACACAGGCATCAGTCAGCTTGAAGACAAATCATCAAAAATTACCAACTAAAATATAAAGTGGAAAATGAATAAATAAAGAGAACAAGTTATCTGACTTGTGTAGAACAATATTGAACAGTTTAGTATGTGTGAATGGAGTTCCACAAGGAGAAGAGATAGAATGGGCCAGAAAATATTTGAAGAGAAAACAGCTGAGAATCCAGTTGATTACAGACATTATCCCACAGATCTAAGAAGGTCAGTCAATCTATGGTAGATCAAAACAAAGAAAACCAGACCCAGGCACATCAGAGTCATATTGCTTTTTACCAAAGGTAAAGGGAATATTTTGAGAGCATAATAAAAGATACATTACCTACAGGGGTTCAATGATAAGAATAATGTCTGACTTCTCATCAGGAATAATACAGACCTAAAGGTAATATATTGACACCTTTAAAGGGAAAACATTCCTGTCAATCTAGAATTCTATATATAGCAAAAATAACCTTCAAAAATGAATGTGAAACTAAGAGTTTTTAAACAGACAAAAGCTGAAATAATTTATCTCCAGCAGACCTGCACTGTAAGAACTACTAAAAGAAGTTCATTAGTATAAAAGAAATGCTAGACTATACCTGAAAGCATCAAAAATAATGGTTTAGATATATTTAAAATAAATGGAATTAAACTTTTTCTATAAGTAGAAGAATTAATGTTACTTATTTGAAAACAAAGACAAAGTCTCACCGTCCACTTTGCTTTCTCACTATTTCCTTCCAAAGTAAGGTCTTAAACCTGTGACTGACATTTTTCTTATAAGGAATCCTCTCTGGACATTGTGTAGCCTGTAGTAAGTACAAAGAGAGAGGAAGACATGTTTAAGAGCTTTGTTATCTGTATAGTCCTTCCTAGTTGAATGCTGTTTTGTTCTTGTTCTATTAAGTTAAAATAAAAATCAGCACTAATATTGTTTCCAACATTTTAAAATGTTGGAAAACATTTTATGAAAAGCATTTTTTATACATTGTCTATGTATTGTGTATATACCTCAAGTTAAATAGATGGCTTTGTTGTAGACTCTAAAGCAAAGTGCATTAACACAAAAAGTATTAATATCCTTAGTTATAAACATGAGATGAGTCCTGACATTTATGGGAAGTGCCACTTTATACTCTTTCCCTTATGCTGTCTGTATTGTACTAAATAACTCCCCAATTCATTGAGCTGTTCTTAAAAACAAAACAAAACAAAAGCAACTTGACATTGTGTACATATTTTCTTTTTGTTGATCAAATCACACACGTGGAAATGCAATGCAACTGATTAGAACATGTATCAGTCTTGGTTTAGGATTATCAGTGGACAGAATTGCATAGTGTTATCAGATTAATCCTTTTATTGATCTTTATGACCTGAATTAACAAATAAATTGTCAATCCATTTTTAAATGTTCATTAAGCTGAAAGGAAATTATATTGGATAGAAATCTGGCTTTGTACAAAGCAATGAAGAATAGCAGAGTTAAAATGTCTGAAAATATACATGCAGAACAGAAAAGACAAACAGATATCAAATACTATGATAGTGTACTTGAACTAAAAAATACTCACATTATTCATAATAGCCAAGAGCCGAAAACAGTTCAAGTATCCATCAACAGAGCAATGATACACAAACTACTGCATAATCAATGAGTGGAATACTAACTAGCAATGAAAAGGAATAAACATCTCATAAATGTAATCACATGAGTGAATCTCAAAAATATACTGAGTAAAGGGTGCTTGACACAAAAGAGTACATATTCTATTATGACATTTAAATAAAATTCAAGATCAGGCAAAGGCAATTATGGTGATAGAAACTGAAATAAAGGTTACTCTGGGCAAGGGTATTAACTAGAAAAAAGCTCTTAGGAACATCTAGGGATGATACAATTTTTCTATCAGGGTATTAACTTTTCTGTAAGGGAATGAGAGTAAATATTTTATGCTTTGATGGTCACACCGTCTCTGTTGCAACTACTGAACTTTACCAGTGTGGCATGAAATTTGCAATAGATGGAACATAAACAAATGGGTGTGGCTGTGTTCTAATTTTATTTATAGACACCCAAATTTGAATTTTTTATAATTTTTATGGTTACAAAATCTTCTTTTGTTTCCCCCCCCAACATTAAAAAATATAAAAACCATTCTTCACAGACTGTAGGAAATTACTCAGTGGGGGTGAGGAGATTCAAGATGACGGCATGAGAGGTGACACGGAGAACTCATCCCCAAACCACAAATAGTACAAAAATATAGTTAATTAATACAACTAACCCTAAAACAGCAAGAAGAAAGAAGGCTGCACCAGACTGCATACAGACCTCACAAACAAAGCAGACCTCAGGAAACAGGGTAACGTACAAAAGCCTTCATCCGGCGGGACCTAAGCCCTTCCCCCACCCCAGCTCACCAGTGGGAGGAAGAGAAACAGAGCAGGGGAGGGGGTGGAAGCCTGGGACTGCTGGACACATAACCCTGGAGATCTGCTTTGTGAGAAGAGACCTATAGTGTGTGGTGCTCTGGACGTTGGGAAGCTCGGACGGGCAGAGGGCCTGGGAGACTGACATTCCGGCCGTTGGTGGAGGATAGGATCCACACCCAGCCACTAGGTATTAGAGGAAGGGTGGGTGGTCTGAGAGGCTTCCTAGCAGCGAGAGGGCTGCTGAAGGGGCGGGGTTTGCATGACGCTTGCAGCACAGGAGAAGGGAGAGCTGAACAAGGTTCTCTGGGCACACTCTGCCCAGCTGGTTGGGAACTTTGAGGGACTTCAGGTGCTCCATTCCCATGGCTGCCTACTCAGCTCCGAGGCCCCCCACTGTGACACACAGCCTGCCAAGGCTTCTTACTGGCCTGTAGGCACCTGGTTGCAAACTGGCAGTCACTGTGCTGGCATCAGGCCAGCAAGAGGGAGGCCCCGCCTACATCTAAAGATGCAAAGCACAGAGGCTTACACCTGTGTGCTTGGCCCACTGGCACTGATACTAAAGACAGGCAGGGCAGACGGGAATCAGGAAACAGACCTTTCCTACCCCCAGGCACCAGCTCTGCTCCTCTATGACACCAAACCTCATCTAGGGGCTGAGCAGCTCCAGAGACTGGAGTTTCTGTGCACTAGTGGGCACTACACAGAAATATGAAAAGTCAAAAGAACACAGTTCAGACCAAAATCTCACAAACCCCATAAAAAGGTCCAAATGAAACTGAACTCACCAATCTTCCTGAGAGTTCAAAATAAAAATTATACATGCTTATGGAGGTACAGAAAAAAAATCAAGAGTTCAGGACTGAATTTAAGTTTTCGATTGATTCATTAAGAAATTCTGTATCTGAAATGAACATACAATGGCGTGATTTAAAAGCAGATTAGATGTAGTAGAAGAGGCAGTAAATGGAATAGAAATTAGAGAAGAGGCATACAAAGAAGCTGAGGCACCGAGAGAAAAAAGAATCTCTAAGAATGAAAGAATATTGAGAGAACTGTGTGACCAATCCAAGCAGAACAATATTCGCATTATAGGGGTACCAGAAGAAGAAGAAAGAGAAAAAGGGATACAAAGTGTTATTGATGAGGTAATTGCTGAAAAATTCCCCAATCTAGCGAAGGAGATAGTCTCTCAAGCCATGGAGATGCACAGATCTCCCAGTACAAGGGATCCAAGGAAGACAACACCAAGACATATAATAATTAAAATGGCAAAGATCAAGGATAAAGACAGACCTTTAAAAGCAGCTAGAGAGAGAGAAAAGATCACATACAAAGGAAAACCCATCAGGCTATCATCAGATTTCTCAATAGAAACCTTTTATGCCAGAAGGGAGTGGCATGACATATTTAATGCAATGAAGCAGAAGGGCTTTGAACCAAGAATACTCTACCCAGCAAGGGTATCATTTAAATTTGAAGGAGGGATTAAACAATTATCAGATAAGCAAAATCTGAGAGAATTTACCTCCCACAAACCACCTCTACAGTGCATTTTGGAGGAACTCCTATAGATGGAAGTATTCCTAAGGCTAAATAGATGTCATCCAAGGAAAGACAAAGAGTACAGAATATGATTCATAACATACAAAGAATGGAGGATGATGAAAAAGGAGGAAAAAAAACATTAAAAAAAAACCTTTGGGTGTGTTTTTAATAGTATATGAAGTTAAGTTAAATAAGACTGTTAGGTAGTAAGGGTATTGCCCTTGAACCTTTGGTAACCACAAATCTAAAGCCTGCAATGGCAATAAGTACATACCTATTGATAATCACCCTAAATGTAAATGGTCTGAATGCAACAATCAGAAGACATAGAGTTACTGAATGGATGAAAAAACAAGACCCACCTAAATGCTTCCTACAAGAGACTCACTTCAAACCCAAAAACATACACAGACTGAAAGTAAAGGGATGGAAAAACATATTCCATGCAACTAAAAGGGAGAAAAAAACAGGAGTTGCAGTACTTGTATCAGACAAAATAGACTTCAAAACAAAGAAAGTCACAAGAGACAAAGAAGGACATTACATAATGATAAAGGGGTCAGTCCAACAAGAGGATATAACTATTATAAATATCTGAGCACCCAACACAGGATCACCTACATATGTGAAACAAATACTAACAGAATTAAAGGGGGAAATAGAAATGCAATGCATTCACTTTGGGGAGGCTTCAACACAACACTCACTCCAAAGAACAGATAAACCAGACAGAAAATAAAGAGATAAAGGCACTGAACAATATATTAGAAAAGATGGACCTAATAGACATCTACAGAACTCTCCATTCAAAAAACACATTCTTTTCAAGTGCACATGGAACATTTTCAAGAATAGATCATATACTAGGCCACAAAAGAACCTCAGTAAATTTAAAAAGATTGAAATTGTACCAACCAGCTTCTCAGATCACAAAGTTATGAAACTAGAAAAAATTACACAAAGAAAATGAAAAAGCCCACGAACACACTGGAGTCTTAATAATATGCTCCTAAATAGTCAATGGATCAATGACCAAATAAAAACACAGATAAAGCAATACATGGAAACAAATGACAACAATAATTCAACACTGCAAAATCTGAGGTATGCAGGGAAGGCTGTGCTAAGAGGGAAATATATTACAATACAGGCCTACCTCAGGAAAGAAGAACAATCCCAAATGAACAGTCCAAATTCACAAGTAATGAAACTAGAAAAGGAAGAACAAATGAGGCCCAAAGTCAGTAGAAAGAGGGATATAATAAAGATTAAAGCAGAAATAAATAAAATTGAGAAGATTAAAACAATAGAATCAATGAAAGCAGTAGCTGATTCTTCAAGAAAATAAACAAAATATATAAATCCTTAGCCAGACCTTTCAAGAAAAAAAGAGAATCTACACACATAAACAGAATCAGAAATGAGAAAGGAAAAATCACTGCAGACACCACAGAAATACAAAGAATTATGAGAGAATACTAGGAAAATTATATGGTAACAAACAGGATAACCTAGAAGAAATGGACAACTTTCTAGAAAAATACAGCCTTCTAAGGCTGACCCAGGAAGAAACAGAAAATCTGAATAGACCAATTACCAGCAAAGAAATTGAATTGGTAATCAAAAAACTACCTAAGAACAAAATACCTGGACTAGATGGTTTCACTTCTGAATTTTATCAAACATTTAGTGAAGACCTAATACCCATCCTCTTTAAACTTTTCCAAAAAGTAGAAGAGGAAGGAATACTCCCAAACTCATTGTATGAGACCAACATTACTCTAATACCAAATCCAGGCAAAAACACAGCAACAAAAAAAATTATAGACCAATATCCCTGATGAACATAGATACAATAATACTCAACAAAATATTAGGAAACTGAATTCAAAAATACATCAAAAAGATCTTCCATCATGAGCAAGTGGGATTCATCCCAGAGATGCAAGAATGGTACAACATTCGAAAATCCAACAACATCACCCAGTACATCAACAAAAATAAGGACAAAAACCACATGATCATCTCCATAGATGCTGAAAAAGCATTTGACAAAATTCAACATACATTTATGATTAAAACTCTCAACAAAATGGGTATAGAGGGAAAGTAACTCAACATAATAAAGGCCATATATGACAAACCAACATCCAACATTATACTTAACAGCGAGAAGCTGAAAGCTTTTCCTTTAAGATCGGGAACAAGACAAGGATGCCCATTCTCCCCACTTTTATTCAACATAGTTCTGGAGGTTATAGCCACGGCAATCAGACAACACAGAGAAATAAAAGGCATCCAGACTGGTAAGGAAGAAGTCAAACTGTCTCTGTTTGCAAATGACATGATAGTGTACATACAAAACCCTAAAGACTCCACTCCAAAACTATTAGATCTAATATCTGAATTCAGCCAAGTTGTGGGATACAAAATTAATACACAGAAATCTGTTGCATTCCTATACACTAACGGTGACTAGCAGAAAGAGAAATCAGGAAAACAATTTCATTCACAATTGCATCAAAAAGAATAAAATACCTAGGAATAAACATAACCAAGGAAGTGAAAGACCTATACCCGGAAAACTACAAGACACTCTTTAGAGAAATTAAAGAGGACACTAATAAATGGAAATTCATCCCATACTCTTGGCTAGGAAGAATAAATATTGTCAAAATGGCTATCCTGCCTAAAGCAATCTACAGATTCGATGCAATCCCTATCAAAATACCAAGAGCATTCTTCAATGAACTAGAGCAAATAGTTCTAAAATTCATATGGAACCACAAAAGACCCTGAATAGCCAAAGCAATCCTGAGAAGGAAGAATAAAGCAGGGGGAATTATGCTCCCTGACTTCAAGCTCTACTACAAAGTCACAGTAATCAAGACAATTTGGTACTGGCACAAGAACAGACCCATAGACCAATGGAACAGACTAGAGAGTCCAGATATAAACCCAAGCATATATGGTCAATTAATATACAATAAAGGGGCCATGGATACACAATGGGGAAATGATAGCCTCTTCAACAGCTGGCATTGGGAAAACTGGACAGCTACATATGAATGAAACTGGATTACTGTCTAACCCCATACACAAAAGTAAACTCAAAATGAATCAAAGACCTGAATGTAAGTCATGAAATGATAGAACTCTTAAAAAAATATAGGTAAAAATCTCTTGGACACAAACATGAGCAACTTCTTCATGAACATATCTCCCTGGGCAAGGGAAGTAAAATCAAAAATGAATAAATGGGACTATATCAAACTAAAAACCTTCTGTACCGCAAAGGACACCATCAGTAGAACAAAAAGACATCCTACAGTATAGGAGAATACATTCATAAATGACATATCCAATAAGGGATTGACATCCAAAATACATAAAGAGCTCACACACCTCAACAAACAAAAAGCAAATAAGCCAATTAAAAATTGGGCAGAGGAGCTGAACAGACACTTCTCCAAAGCAGAAATTCAGGTGGCCAACAGGCACATGAAAAGATGCTCCACATCGCTAATTATCAGAGAAATGCAAATTAAAACCACAATGAGATATCACCTCACACCAGTTAGGATGGCCAACATCCAAAAGACAAACAACAACAAACATTGGCGAGGATGTGGAGAAAGGGGAACCCTCCTACACTGCTGGTGGGAATATAAACAAGTTCAACCATTATGGAAAGCAGTACGGAGGTTCCTCAAAAAACTCAAAATAGAAATATCATTTGACCCAGGAATCCCACTCCTAGGAATTTACCCTAAGAATGCAGCAGCCCAATTTGAAAAAGACACATGCACCCCTGTGTTTATCGCAGCACTATTTACAATAGCCAAGAAATGGAAGTAACTTAAGTGTCCATCAGTAAATGAATGTATAAAGAAGATGTGGTACATATACACAATGGAATATTATTCAGCCATAAGAAGAAAACAAATCCTACCATTTGCAACAACATGGATCGAGCTAGAGGGTATTATGCTCAGTGAAATAAGCCAGGCGGAGAAAGACAAGTATCAAATAATTTCACTCATCTGTGGAGAATAAGGACAAAGAAAAAAACTGAAGGAACAAAACAGCAGCAGACTCACAAAACCCAAGAATGGCCTAAAAGTTACCAAAGGGAAAGGGACTGGGAGGATGGGTGGGAAGGGAGGGATACGGGGAATAAGGGACATTACGATTGACACACATAATGCAGCGGTGGGGGGCATGGGGAAGGCAGTATGTGTAGAGAAGGCAAGTAATGAATCTATAGCATCTTACTACGCTGATGGACCTTGAGTGTAGTGCGGTATGTGAGGGGGACTTGATAATAGGGGGTTCTAGTAACCATAGTGTTGTTCAAGTGATTGTATATTAACGATATCAAATTAAAAAAAAATTAGGCAGTGGGCCAGAAATGACCTGTGGGCTTCAGTTGACTGACCTTTTTTCTATATCTTGATAGGAAGGTAGGGCATATGGATGTAAGCATTTTTTAAAATGATGAAACTGTTCACAAGATCTGTGCACTTCTCTGGATGTAAAGTATTCCTCAACAGAAAAGGTCTTTACAAATAAAAGAGGCAAGGAGCTTATTACTGGTGCTCTGCTTGGTTCATTGATTGTCTCAGGTGCACTGTATTAACAGAAAAAGCATAAGATTTAAATTTTCACACAAAATACCATTCTTGAGGTATTTAAGGGAAAGCAGATTTATACAGAAAATATTGTATTCTGATTGTCTTGCAGTTGTAGAACAAGATCCAAACAGATTCCAAATTTCTAGTTGCTAACTTCCTTAAAGGCTTTTGGAAACCTCTGAGGGACTTTGGGGTAAAAGTCAGCTTAGGAAGTTAGTGACAGGATTTTGACTGGAATATATATACTTGCTAGAGCTTGGACAGTAGTTTTTACTAAGCAGTAGAAGTGAGTGCTGGCAATACCACCAGGTTAAAATACATCTGTTGGAGGTGTCGATATCCTGCTGCTCAGTTCTCTACCTACCTTGGCTTCAGCATATGCTTCCACCTCTTTGAATGATTCTCCAAATTGAAATTCTCTCCTGCCTAGTTTCTAGGATGGACCTCTCTCCTGGTTCTGCTCCTGCTTCTAAGATCTCTCTTGGTCTTTTCAGTGTCCCTTTTTGGTTCCTGCATGAATGTTCTCCTTACCTTCCTTAGGCTCTCATACCCTATGCCAGGCTTCCTGCCAACATGAGCAGTCTCTTCACCCTTGTTGGTCTCTGACATACCACAGCAGGGAGCTCCTGTTCATGGAGACCCTCGTCACCACACTTGGGCTTTAGATATCCCATGCTGATTTGACCTTCTGTATGTCTACCCTTCTTGTCCCACTCAGTCTCTGACTCCCCATGCCAACCTACTACTCCTTACTCTTTGTGGCTTAACCCTTCCAGGCCAGGTAGCCTCTCCTTATGAAAACCTACCTTGCACTCCTAATGGCTTTTGGACTAAGATGTTCAGGAAGAGGATGGGAAAGGGGAGGAGGAGAGAAAGGGGAAAGAATCTTAAAATATTTTATGAGATTTTTAATATTTAGTTCTTTGATCCACCTAGAATTCATTTTTGTGAGTGTTGGCATAGGGATTTGGCTTTATTGTTTTCCTAAAAAATAACCAATAAACTCAAGGCATAAGGCATATATTGAGTAGTTTATTATTTACACTTATTTGAAGTACTCTTAATCATAAATCAGTTTTTCATATGTATATGGATCTCTTTGTGTATCCTCTTACCAACTTTCTATTTCTATTTTAATTCACTGAAATTGTAGTTTGAGGAGAAATCACATCCTTATAAAGTTATAGAAAGAGACAGAATTTTTCAAAATATTTATGTACATCGGTAGTATCTTACAGTTTTCTTCATATAGATTTTGTTTATGTTATGTTTTTTCATAGGTGTTCTGTAGTTTTCATGATCATAAATGGTTTCTTTTTTTCTATTATGTGTTCTAACTGATACTTGTTTAGGAATAGAAATTATTTTGATTTTTACTTGTTGATCTCTTATAAGAGTCAAAAAGATCATGCAGTATTAGCTTTAAATTTTGTCATGAATACTCTTGAGTGTTAATGTAGTGTAATGTAGTATAATGTTCCATCCACAGGATTTTAAAATTAACCTGAAATTTCAAAAGTAATGTAAGAATACATCTGCCTTATGAAAATGAGAGAATTACAAGTAATGATAAATCACCATTGACCAATACCCTCAGTTCTAGTGTGCATCCCCCAATGCCAGTAACCATCATTATGTGGCTTAATATATATTTCATAGAATACATGTAGTGCTATTTGTATGTGTGTTTTCAAATATTACCAAATGCAACTTTCTTTTTCATTCAAAATGTGTTTTTCTAATCTATCCTTATTGGTACATCTAAATTAATTCCTTTTCAAATGCTCTATAGCTTCCCATCGTATGCATCACATTCTATTTATTCATTTCTTCCCCAGTTGAAACACATTTAGATGATTTCCATCCACAGCCAATGTTGAAATGAACAACCTTGTTGACTGATGCCTTCTAGTTCATATGTGTGGGTCTTTTGTTAAGGTAGCTATCTTATACTCTTAGGTTCTAAGAAGTTTAAAATTGTTTTAAATCATTAATAATTATTGCATATGTGTGTTCTCTTACCATTCCTGGTTTCCTATGTAATTCAGTGTTCAAGTAGAAAGCATGTTTTTAGCCTCTATTAAAATGCACATATGATCTTTCTCTTTAACCTGTTGTGAATTATAGTAATTCTCCAATCTTAAAATATCCTTGTATTCATATAACCCTAATAAGAGATTGTTTTAAAAACATACTGCTGAATTTAACTTGATATTTTATATAAGAATTTTCCATCTATGTTTATAAGTGTGATTGAACCATAGTTTTCCTTGCTTGTAATTTTCCTGGTTCTGCTTTGGTAATTGGGCTTTGCAAGTTTTATAAAATGCATTGGATTACCTCTCCATCTTTCCCAAGATCTGGAGCCATGAATATAACAAAGGAATTATATGTTCCTTGAAGTTTGGTAGAACTTGTCCCTGTAAACTGTTTTTCAATTAACAGTTAATTATGTAATCTAAGTACTCCATAAGCTCACTTTTTAGGATGTGAGATGGCTATTTCTGGGTTAGATGTACCAACTGTCAAAATTTTCTCAGTTCTAATAGTTTGGTCTTAGCTTAGGCTAGACTATGTTCCCAGGGTCATAATAGTTCAAGAGCGTATATTATCTTTGTGGATTTTATCCCTTGTTGATGTAAAATCCTTTTTAAAAAATTTTGCTTTCAATTACATTAACATTACTATACTGCTTTCCTTTACCATTTGACTAGTAAATCTTTTAACCCAGTATTTTATCAAGCTTTCTGTGTTGTTGCTGGAATTTGCTTGTGGGCAATTTATAGCTGGATTTTGTTTTTAATCCTGTCTTTTTTTCTGTATGAGTAAAATTAACCCATTCATATTTATTGTAAATACTGACTTTTGGACTTACTCCTCCCATTTTATTTTTTCTATTTACCATACATACTTCCAGTCAGTTCCTTTTTTCTTTTCTTGTTCCCATTTCTCATGTTGGACTAGTGAGGTTTTCTCTGTACCATTTCCCCCTTTTTAACAGTCTGCAAGGTAAAAATCCAATTTAATCCTTCCATGTTTGTTCTAAATTATAAAAACTTATTACTGTCACATAGTCAGAAAACATACGTTTAAAATCCACACCTGGAGTTAATTTACATCTATAATCCCTTGAATACACTTCTGAACAACTTTCGATTCTCAATTTTCACACTTGTAAAATTAGGAACTTGAGTTCACTTAATCTTCATTTAATTTTAAGGATTAAATGTGATGCCATGTGAAGCACCAGACTTTATGGAATAAAAGGTCTTCAATTTCTTCATCCCATTTCTTCTTTTACACAAAAAACTGCTGGCCCCAAAGACCCAATCATCTGTTTCCTTTGTCCTTCACCTCCTCTTCATATTTCTTGCATCATGGCCTTCATCTAGTCTTTCAATTTCTCTGTAAGACTCAGTATCTTCTCATCCTCCCTTAACATTCAAAAAAATCTCACCCTGCATTCTATTGAATGGCCTCTTTTGCTCTAAAGTTAAATGAACGTCATTTCCCAGTGACTCCATGCCTTTCTTCATTTTTCCTTCAAAATGGCGGACTTTAGACGTTGCCGAATCTGCACCACGTGCGCCTGCGCCTCCCGCGGCCATTTCACCCAGCAGCCCCAGCTCCAGCCTGTGCTCCGCGCAGCGCCTGCGCACGAGCCTACAGAGCACTGTTGCTCCTCCCCCTAGCTGAGTACGCCTGAAACCGCACGTTCCTGTCCCTTCCCTCCCCCGCTGACTCTGTACCGCTCTCACCACTTTCCTGCGAGATTCTTCCGCCAAGTGGAAAGCCTATCTTCCGTCGACAGCCTACGCACTTGAGAACAATCCAGTAGGCACTTACAGCCCTGAGGTTCACCAATCAGTCTTATCTGTGCACCACTGCCATTCTCCTCTGGGCCTTAAAGTTGATAACCAATTTCTCGGGACTTCTTTGCATACCGTGAGGCAACAAATGGAAAGAATGGCTGTGGCGGAGGGATCTCTTGCTTACGCTCTGTGTACTTTAACCTAACGGGGGTCGTCCGGGAGTCTGAAGGGGGAGGGGAAAGGGAGGAGGTAGCCAAGGAATTGTTTTTTCTCTCGCCCCGCCTTCACAAGGCCCACCAATGGGGATAGGCTGTTTTCCCACGAGCCTCGCCCATTTCCTCGAGCTCAGCCAATGAGCGGCGGAAGCGGCTCCGAGGGGGCGGACCTGGGAGGCTGTGCGTGTCTTGTGAGAGCTCTCGAACCAAGTCAGAGCTAGAGTCGTTTGGGCGGCTGGGAACGGTGGCGGCCGCCGGTGACTCAGGCAGGCAGGAGGCGGGGTAAGAGAGCCGTGGCCTCAGCTGAGGGGAGAGGAGGAAGAAAGGTGAACGCGCCAAGCCCGCGACCCCGCTGCCCCCCGCGCCGCAGCGCAGGCCGGGTCGAGGGGTGCCCGGGCGTCGGCGTCCGGGAAGCGCGGTGTCGAGGCGGGGCAGCGGGGCAAGTGCCGAACCGTAGGGCTCGCCTGTCCCGTGGGGCCACCCGGGGCGGGGACCCGGCATCCTGGGAACGGCCCTCCACATCACGGCCTTTTCTTTTCTGTTGTGGGGAGTGAACACTTAAAAATCCACTTACGCGGCAAATAATTCTGCCCTCACTCCCACTGCGTTTACGTTTAAGGTTTTGGAAAAGCGAAACTTGGGAGAGCGAGGGTCACGCGAGGCTTGGGCCGGTGTTTGCGGTGGGGGAGGGACCCCGGGGGGCAGGGAGGGCGCAAGTGGGGAGCGCGGGCTCGCACCCCGCCGCCGCCTGGGGTCTTGTCCTTGGAGCAGGGTTAGGACTCCTCCCTCCGTCCTCGCCTACCCCTCGCCCTCTCTTCCCGGCCCCCTCTCACCGGCCGCCCCCATTGCATTTTTGTTTTTGTGTTTTTGCAGGGAGGAGTCCTTCCTGCAGGCGTGGGAATCATGGTGCTAACGTTTGGAGAAAGTTGGCCGGTGTTGGTGGGGAAGCGATTCCTCAGTCTGTCCGCAGCCGACGGCAACGACGGCGGCCAAGACAGCTGGGACGTGGAGCGCGTCGCTGAGTGGCCCTGGCTCTCCGGGACCATTCGAGCAGTTTCCCACACCGACGTTACCAAGAACGATCTGAAGGTAAAACCCGCTCCCGGGCCTCGGCTGTTGGACGTTTTGTAGTTACCGTGGTAACGAGACAGCCAGCATCCCCCTTCTCTTTTCTGAAAAGGGTGACCAGAAAGCTGGCGTCCGATTTGAAGGTGCAGAAAACTAGACCTTGAAAGTCTTTGAATTGGTTATGTAGAGCCGAAGTATATTTGGCTTAGAGTTGCCTGTGTTTAATAACTGACTGAGGTTGTTCAGACATGCTTGGTTATTGCCCGCGCTGTGCCCCACTAGGACTGTATGATTATTTTCCGAAGAGGGAGTATTGTTAACAGTAAGTTAAGACAAGTGAGTGAGGTTTGGAATCGTTTAGAATTGAGGGTTAGTGCTCGGAAGTGTTTTCAGTTGGTGTTTTGTTCTTTAAACTTTTTCCGACCTAACTTCTTAAACTTTCGGGCTTGTAGAAATGTAGTGTGCGTCTAGAGGGAGGAGCTTAATTCTGTTGGACATGTTAGGGTGGGTATTTGTCCGTATAAGGTGGGTCAGGGCTGAAGTGGGTTCCTGGTTGTGTGTGACGAGTCTGTGGGTAGGTGTGGGCTATGACCATGTATGGAGGGCTGGGGGTGGAGCTGTCCCTTATATGGTGTGTTGGAGGCGTGGCCTGGAAATATTCCTCTGGGGGTTGGTGAGGGGAGGAATGGAAACAAGTGTTGCCAGTGTTTTTTAATACGAACAACATTAAGAACCTTTTCTAGTTAGATTTTTTCCAAAAGAGATGAATTCTGATCGTACTCCCTGTTGGAAATATTAATGTGAAACGTACTGTCTGGGAACAACCAGTGAGGAAGCCATTGTACCAACAAAGACTCCTTTGTGCAGAAAAACTGAAAAAAGACCCCTAACAAAGTCTGAAGTGGTGATAACTTGAAGGAAGCTTGTTAGAATGCAGGAGATTTCCACCCTGGGTGATGGATATGTTTTAGCATCCTCACTTGGTCAGCACCTTTGCTTTTCTTGAAAACTAGGTTCAAATAAGGGAAGCAGGTTTTGGCATTGGCAGTTGAATATGTGTTGATTTCAGAAACACTGTTCGTTGGAACGTTTTCAAGGTAACATTGCATGTCCAAACCAGTATTTGTCTACAGAGGGTTATGGGAATGGATGTGTGATTATATACTTGTTAAGCTTCTGTAGTGTTCCCTGTCTTCAGGTTGAAAAGGAGGAGTGACTGTTGAACACTTAACAACCACTTGCTGAGAGTCATGCTGAACACTTCACAGCTGTGATCTTATCTTATTTAATCCTTACAGCAGTTCTTTGTGAGTAGGTACTGATATTGTACAGGCAAAAATATTCGGGCCGGGAGAGATTAAATATCTTGCCCAAGGTCACATACCTAGGAATTGACAGAGCCTGTGTTCTGACCCAGGAAGTTTTGACTCCAGATCAAGGGCTGTGCCACAAAAGGACTCCTGTCACACACTGTGAGGATTGGTTTTTCTCCTCGTTTCACTCCTAGCAAACTGGGTTTTGATGTATGTAGAAGATGTAATGTGGTACAGGGATGGCCAACCTATTTGCTTTAGGCTAATAACCTTCCCTCATAAAATGGGCTTTGTGAATGAAGTAAATTTCAGGTATAGTTGTTCTGGTTTATTTTATCTGCCAAGTAAAGTTTTCTCTAGTGCATGTGTTTTTCATGTGATTTGAATGGAAATTAGATTTAAGTATTATAGTCTTTATTCTTTGGCAGATGATGAGAGACTAGGTGTTTTCTCTAACAATGATTCCTGACCTGTTGGGTTGGGAAGGCAATATAGGAGGTCATTTGTGTGTATTTTTAATCTCCCCATCCCTCCCACCCCCAGCCTTTGAGGTGGTAGTGATACTTTTATTTTTGGATTGAGAAAATAGGTTTAGGAAAAGGAGTCTTAGCTAGATTTGTATAATAAGCTACTAAATGATGGAGGTAGTATTTAAATCTGGGTTCGGCTGTCTGTCTGCCATACCATTAAGATGCCTAATGTGGAGACAACAGATTTTAATTTAAGAACAATTTTGACAATTTTGGGTTTTGCTTTACCTGCAAACTTAATAACTCAGCCTTCATGAAGGTGCAGATCTATCCAATTTCTTTTTCCTAACCATGATTTATCACTATATTCTTAGTTGAGTAGCAGATGAAGTAATTGACTTAAGTTCAGAGGCATGTTGCTTTAGCAAAAACAGAATTTTAAGACACTAGAACCTAATTGTGCTTGGTGAGATGCAGGGAGAAACTAAGTAACTTTAAGACCATGCTTAACACCTGCACTTAGAGGAGTACTGAGTTTGAGGGGTGGGGGTGGGGGGCTGAGATGAATATGAATTAATAAAATTCAAGTGGTGTGCACCTGTTTTAATATAAATACAAGTCTGTCTAGACTGATTTGCCTAGTTGGTTGAAAGTGATGTTAATGAAGCCAAGGCTCATTGACTTTGTTTCATCTAGAGAGAGACTTTGTAACACTCAGATACATACTAATAGTTGATTACAAAGAAGTTACAAAGAAGTTATTATGTGGCGAATACTATATTCAGTTCTCACAAATATCCTAAATGGTAAACCATGTTCTTTAGAGTTAGAAATTGAGGCTTAAATAAACTAACCAACTTGCCCAAGTTTGTCTCCAGACCTTAAACACTAGACTTGAATATTCAGGTAGAGTGAGGGTAGAGCAGTTTATTTTGCTGGCCTCTTTATTCTCAGCGTGTAGTGTTTGCTAAGGTAATTGAATGAATAAATGACGGAATCATAAAACTATTACTTCGACATGGAAAAGCAGTTTAGAAATAATCCACCAGTGGAGCAGTGGCATTTTCTTTGTCTGGAATAATGACAGATCTTATTTAGGTGGTTATAAGAACCTTCTTAACCTTAATTTTTATTCTACTTTTTCTACTGGAGTGTGAGGTAGGTTTCGTCCTAACTGGCTTTGTTCAGTGTACTGGGAATGCCCTCGTGCCCCAGCTTGTTTAAGTCTTTCCCTTCCTTTGAGCCTGCCTTTTCCTTGAGTCTCTGCCCCCTCTTATTCCTTAGGGATGTCCTCAGCAGGTGAGTTTTACTTGCAGTATATATGTATGTACCATTTCCGGCTACCCGAAAGCCCTTTCTGGCAGTTGGTTGCCTTGACCAATGCCTAGCCTTTTCATCCTTGCATACAGTTGGAACTTGAATGCTGGTGGATTCTGCTGCCAGTCGGACCATATAAAATGAGAAACTCTTAGTGCAGTGTAATAAAAACTGTTAATCCTCTATAATTGAATACTAGACTCTGGGATTTTAGATAAACATTTTATTTAGGTGTAAGAAGACATAAGTAGAAGCATAACAAATTTATTTCCTAATTTGTGGAGTAAAATGAATGGTATGGTGGTGGTCTGCAACTTAGTGCTGGGCGGAGAGCAGCTGTGTCATTAAAAATTTCTTGACTAAAAACTATGCCATTCTTTAAGTGCCTACTCTGAAACCTAGAATAGTTTATCTGGCCTTTATGATGGTTTTCATAATCATATACTCAACTGAGATTAGTGTATGCTAATAGTGGAAGGTTTTGAGATTAGTTTAAGTAGATATAATATTAATTCATATACATAAAGATTTTTCCTATTGGAGAAAAATGAGCTTGAAATAATTTGGAATATGCAACATTGGTCAAGATACTGGGTAGACTAATAAGATATATGTTTGCAAAATGCCCTACTAAAAGAATAGCAAATCTGGAGATGATAGCTAGTGAATCATAACTGAGAGGCCTCTTTTTGGCCTTTGGAGTGTGCATAAAAAACATCTTTGTGGGTCAAGGGAGCATGGGGGGAAGAACACAATTTGCAATGAGAACTAGTTTACATCTGTCAGTGAGGGGGAACATGGTCAGGTCACTTTAGTTCCCCCTAAATTTGAGTTCTTAACTGACATGCCTTTTTATAGAAATTTCTGCAGAAGCGGGGGGTGTCTTATATACAATGTCAGGCTAAAGGCACAAGTGAAAGACCTATGTGGTTATGGTAAGAAAACTGAAAGAATGTTGAAGAGAGCTCATAACTTGTTGATTTCATTATATATATGTTTTATTAAGTTAACCTTTTTATAAGCCAAAGTTACTGTGAATTTTTGACCAATACAACCTAATACTACAAAGAAATAAACTTAGTTATTTTTAAGAAACTAAACTTACTTGCAAATCACTCAAAAACTGGGATATAAAGAGGGACCCTGTCTAAATTTTGGTTTAGTATTGCCAGAAAATTATAGATTTGATAAGAATTGTAATGTTGCTTAGCTTTTGGGAAACCACTTAGGATCTTCATCCCTCACTCCCTTCCTTCCTCCCTCCCTCTAAGAATAGATGTTAGATAATCAAGTTGAAAACCCTCTTTCCACAGCTTCCAACTGAAGGAGTGATGCTCTGATCAATTGAGATTTGATTTACTGTGGAAGTCTTAAAACTACCTAGTCTCCTAGCCAGATACTTCACATTGTGTTCAAAATCTTCCTAACAGTTCAGTGGGAAGTAGGTGTTAGTACTTTAATTTTGAAGCTAGCAGAGGAAGAGTCATAGATTTAAGCAAGGGTTCTTAACGTGGGGTGCAGGTTAATTTATTTCCTTTGTAGTCCTATGCATTGCCCTTTATGCATGCAAAATCATTCTAAGAAAGCTTCAGCATAGCTGAGATTCAAGCCCAGATTTCTCTGGCTCTGAAGTTTGTATATGCTTATTTCTCTTATATCATATTGGTGGGAAAACTGTCACCCAAAGCTGGGTTGGGTTTAAGGTTGATGTGATATGGGACAGAAGAAAGACTAACCAGTTTAGGGGAGATATTACAAGATCTGGATTCCATGTCGAGGGAAACAGAAAGGAAAATGGGCAGTTTCTGAACACCTCTCTGAAAGACCATTTGGTTTCCATGATGGATGGAATACACAGAACCAAGGAGAGATGGTACACAGGGCCTTGTCATATAGTAGGTGCCTGCATATTTGCACTTAGTCCGTAATAATGGCAACGTTAAAATTAGCCTGCTATACCAAAGTACACAGCTTCTCAGGAAAGTTGCCTGGGGAGTTAAGGATGCACATTTTGGGTGGGTCTTAAATTTCATTGATTTTAAAGATTGGTATTCTATAGCCATAAAACTGGAGAACGTTTGGGATGAGGCTGGGGTGTATCAGTTGGGAACTTTCTGCCTTTTAAGTGGATGAGAAACAGAAGTTAGAGCCCAATTCAGAGAGAAATTTATTCCTTCAGCAAGTATTTGAGTACTGATTGGGGACTGTATACCAGTGAAATAACAATGGTAAGTAAAAGCAGATACAGTCTTGACTAATTAGAATTTATACTATGTCACTCAAATAACCACAGATAAATAATTCACAATGTGAGTAAGCTCTAGGAAGGAAAAGTATGGAGTTTTGACTGCAATTAGTGAGAGGACCTCTCTTGGAAGAGAAAAGGGGTCTCTGGTAAGGGAAGGCTTCTTTGAGGAAAGAATTTTTGAATTGGGTTCTGACAGATGAATGGAAGGTAACTAAACTTTTTTTCTTAAGTTAAAGGTTAAAAAGGGAGATAACGATTGTCTATGAAATTATGAACAGTGTTCATAGGTTAACTCTTTGAAACCAAAAATGAGAGGCTTCTTTAGTAAGAGGGGGAATTTAAGATCGAATCAAAATAGTGGGGTTTTTTTACACCAACTATAGAGGGACTTTATTGTGTATCAGTTAAAATGCAAAAACATGTAAAAGATTGAAAAATTAAGGGGTAGCATATTCATAATGAGTTAAGGAAGCTAGGGTGTTTTGGTGCATTTATATGACCTTTGAGGTTTTGTGAATGATTCGTACTTCTGGATTACTATCAGAGACACACTTTCGGATTGAATTCTTTTCTTTATGTCTTAAAATACACAATTGTAAGGACTTTTAGCTTTAAGGTTAAAAGGTATTTTGGCAGGCCAGAAGCAGAAAACTTCGAAATTATTTGGAAAATGGTAAAGAGTAGTTTAACTTTCCTGTATAGAAGTATTTTAGGAAAACTCTGGGGTCATTTATCAATTGTTTCTATATTTAGTGCAAACTAGTCTTCAGACTGTAAACTGAAGTAGGTTTCCCAGTTTATTCAACCTAAAGGGGCCTTGAGGAAATGCTGTTACTCTAAATCCTGCTGATACCTGTGGGACTCAAAAGCAAGAGGTAGATAGTAGTGATGGGTCCTCTTAAGCCCATAGACAACATCACCATAGATTTACAGTGCCATGCAATAAGCACTTTTTTGGGGTTTCACATTTCTGTCTTTGAATTCTCACACTCTGAAGTCCAATTAACATACGTAAAACTTATTGAGGGTTCTTCGCTGAATGGGCTTCCCAGAGGTTACTTTGAGGGTAGAGACTGGCCTCCAAAGCCCTTGACTTCTGCTTCCCAGAATGGTTTGGGAACCAAAGCTTGTTTAGACTAACCTTTCTGGGTGGTTTGTGGGCTATGAAGGGAAGTAAGGGAGCAGCAAAGGGAAATGGCACATTCAGATAAAAGATTTGAATAAAATAGTGTGGTATAATTCAACCTTGGACATTTTTCTTGTTCATTTTTGTTAATCAAATCTGCTTTTATCCCAAATCTGTCTGTCTAGGTGTGTGTGGAGTTTGACGGAGAATCTTGGAGGAAGAGAAGGTGGATAGAAGTCTATAGTCTTTCAAGGAGAGCATTTTTAGTAGAGCATAACTTGGTTTTGGCTGAACGAAAGCCTCCTGAAATTTCCGAACGAATTGTTCAGTGGCCCGCCATTGTGAGTGAAACTCAGACTTACTGAACTCGTTAAAGACGGTATTTCATTCAATATGAGTGATACGAGGAAAGTACATGTGTAATGCATGTATTTGTCCAGCACTCTGGAAAATGACAATATAGATATATGATAATGTAAAAGAGTCAGAGAGCACCCGAGATCTGTGCTAGGGGTCCTGCAACTCTGGGCCCTTGACTGTCTTGAGCCTCAGTTTCTTCACTTTAAAAATGGGGATGGAGGTAATGTGGGGAATGTCTAGGTCAGAGGTCAGAAACCAGCTATATACAGATACACAGATCTGTTTGGTTTGACCCTCACAGTGTTTTAAGAAAGTTTGAATTAACTTTCTACTTCAAAAAATGTGGAGAGTGCACCTACAAATAACACTAGATTTCTAGTTTTTCTACAACAATCTGCAAGATATGACTATACTGGAGCCTTGTAGCAGTTCCTTATTGTGACAATAGGCTGAAGCTAAATAACAGCTGTTGCCTGGCCCCTGGTGGTTTCCAGTCTTGGTCTCATGGTCTCTAAGATTCTCTCTGGCTCATAATATTCTTTGGCTCTAAAGATACTGGCAGTCAGTATATGACTGTGCCATTTCTACATTGTAAGTCTGGTGCTGTTAAAGGAGAAGAATGATCACTGTCTGGAAAGGACAGTTCAGATTTTATGAGGCATGAGCTGGGCCTGAAGGAGGAAACACCAGATTTGGGTAGTCAGAAAGGCTATAAGGATGATTGAAAGGCTGACCAGATTGCGAAGGGCCTTGCATGCTATGCTGTCAAAGTTAAGATCTTGCCCATGGGATAGAAGAGTTGCTGGGGGATTTTGAGTGATTTGGGGTTTAAGTTAGAGTTGTATTTTGCTCTTTGTATTCCCCCCACCCCCACCCCAGTTATTAAAAATTTGCTAAAAACATGAACCTGTCTCCCCAGGAAAATGTACATATAATTTTTTGCATAAATTTTGGGAAGCCCTGCATCTGTATGTGGGCCTTGACCTATATGTTATAATGACTCCCAGTGTCATTGTGTATCTAGTTTAAATGACTGATTTTGGATGGAATTGTGTGATATTGTTGTAATTGTATAAATACTTATAAAAACCTTAATGGCTTTATTTCTGTGTGTGTGAAATATTACCAGTCCCTGTTTTCAGAATTGTGTTGATGGTTATGATGCCAAAACATTTTCTTTTGTTTTGTTTTAGATGTACAAACCGCTGCTGGACAAAGCTGGTTTGGGATGCATAACTTCTATTCGCTTTCTAGGAGATCAACAAAGAATATTTCTTTCTAAAGACCTTTTGAAGCCCATACAGGTAAAACATAAAAACAATATTAAACTCTCAAAATGGAAATACAAACTCCGTTAACTTAAGAACTAAAATGCTGATGTTGATCACTCTATTCAGATACATAACAGAGACAGGGACTCATCCCATCAGCAGTTAGGCATCATCCCTCAGTGTTAGCCATGGTTTGGTGTGGTCTGTCTGGGGTTGGAAGGACAAAGATACTACAGTTGATTGATTGATTGATTGAGTGTGTGTGTGTGTGTGTGTGTGTGTGTGTAAACACCTAGATGATAAAAAAACTTTAGAAGATTGGCTAACATGCATATATATTCATATATCTACATACTTATATGTCCTCATTATTTATAGATTTTATATTTGGGGATTTGGCTACTTGTTAAAATATATTTCTAACCACAAAGCAGTACTTTGGTACTTTCACAGTCATTTGCAAATGTGAAGAATGTTGAAAAATTTGAATTGCCTGACACATGTTCCCAACTGAGATCAAATAAGGTGATATTCTGCCACCTTGTTTAAACTCTCCTACTGTAAACAAGTCTTTTTCCAGATGTATTTAGTGCTGAATTTTTGTGCTTTCTGTTGGTGATTTCAGTGTTTTAAATAGCCCCAAGGTAGTGAAATGCTGCCTAGTATCCTAAATGATAAACTTCATTCAGCCATATGTTGCAGTGTTCTGGGTCATGAGTTCAAGGTTAATAATGCAGCAATATATACTAAATAATGTGTCTTTCAACAGAAGCATACATAAAACAAGCTTATGTATTGATTGGTTGATGAAATTATGACCAGAGACTCAAAGGAACCTAACTCTATCTTTCCCATAGGGACAGTGGTTCATAATGAGAATTGAGTGTGTGTATTCTTCAGTTTGCCAAACTAGCTTGTAAAACTCCCACCTTTTCCTTCACAACATTTAGACTCTTGGGTTGTGCTCATCTGTGATTATTTTCTTCATTGTGAAAATGTTGGGAGGGAGGGAAGAACACAGATTATCTCCAGATTGTCTTGGGAATAATGTCAGTTTTATTATAATATTCATCTTTTAGATGTCATTTATGAAGCTTAATAATCCCCTTTATCTACTTCCATTTTGTGACCTGACTCATTTTTGTGGTCTGTAGAACAATTAAGGCAGTTTACAGCGAATGGTCATTGCCATTGATGGCCAATATTGGAAAACCCAAGACACTAGCTTTCTCTACTCATCTCACATTTACTTCCATGTCCTGCCAGTGAGTGAAACCAGGTTCACACTCCGAATTTCATTTTACAGTGTTTAAGTAAATGGAACAGAGGAAGATACTTTTACTTAAGTTAGTTCCAGACAGTGGTTACCTTCATATGTCAGTTAGGCATCTGGATATTTTTCCTTCCTTAAAGGAAGAACTACTTGCTCTTAAGGACTAAGGAACATGCAGGTGAGATTGGAAATCTTGCTTCACTGAGTGATAGAGTAGTTTTTACTTCTTAACATTGTTTTCTGCACAGTTCTGTTTTACATGTTTCATGTTTCCAACTTTTAAATTAAAGTAGAACTCAATTTTGTTTTTAGAAACATCTTTATCCGTAAGTTTTTAATTGTTCTCAGAGAATTGCACTGTAGGCTATCAGTGTGAATGTTGTTAATAATATATTAATTGAGGGAGACTATGATGTGTGCTCTTGACTTTTACTTGTTGGTAGTAGTGGCCAAAGTATGGTGTTCAGGGCATTCTCTGTAGATAGGGATAATTACATCAGACTTACATAGTATGAAACTATTTGGGTGCGTGTGATTACTACAATAGGACACTTGTCCTGAATAATGCACAGAGACCCTGAAAATCATTTGGCATTTGCAGAAGGTGGAATAGAAACAAAGTCTGACTTTTGGATTGAATTTGCTGCAGTTATTTGTAGGTAAGAAAAAAGAGAAAGTATCCAGATTGGCTCTCTGGTACTTTTGATGAGCCCTAAAACTCTCCCAGGCCAAGTAGAATTATTTTACCTTACTTAAGAGCCCTGGGGGCTCTCCCCATTAACATGCGGTTTTATCCTAGAGTAGGAACTGAAGAACACATTTACATTTTTTGAAATTGGAGTAGCATGAGAAAAACCCACCCACCCATGACCTATTCTGGTAGTTGATGTTGAGCTCTCATGAAGGCCCTAGGTTAAGTCTAATGTTACTTGGCTGAAGAAATGTATTTTTCAGCATAGTCTCTAGAAGACTAGTTACTCTTCCCAATGGGAGACATGGATGAACTCTTTCTGGCCATTATGTAACCATTTCTCAGTGGCAGAAAAGCAAGAAGGCCTGATAATGGAAGGGCTTCTGTGCTCTCTGTAGTCTGGGTTTGGCAGGGTATTCCTATTGACAGTTTCTGTACACATTTATCATAACTGAGTGTACACACGAAGTCAGAAGATTACGGAATAGTGTCCAAGAGCTGCAGCCAAGAATTGAGTGTTTTCAGAACTGGCTTGCTAAAGATTTAGGCTATTCATTCACATTTTGTCTCTCCTCATACTCCTGTTTACCTTTGAAAGATGAATGCATTTGGGATTCTAGTTAGGTTAAATGAAACGGTGAAATGATTTGTGATAAACAGCAATTTCAGTGAATTGATACTATGGATCTCTCTGTTTCTCTGTGTATGTCTTTTGCCCCTTTGATTTGGATTTGTGATTTCTCTAATCCCTAGTGTTTGGGATACAGAGTGTTTTTGGCATGAATCGACCAGCTAGTTTGTTTACTTATGTGTCCCAGACTCAAAATTTAAAACGTAAAATTTTAAACTATCCTTTGAGCCATTCTTAGTATTTGTCATGCTGTTAGATTGGGGTGCCTTCACTTGAGCCTAACTTACACCTGTGGTCATTTGATGGTTTCTTACTATGTGGCCTGTCCAGTTCATTGGGGTTGTAATGGTTTGGTGCCATCAAATAGCTAATGATACGATTTTAACCCCTCTGATGATAAACTGATTGAAATACCCCCTGGAATTGAAATAACTCATTTGTTACCTTAATATGTAATGACCTTCCATTTTTCAGGATGTGAACAATCTTAGACTTTCCCTTATGGATAATCAGAATGTCAGTAAAGAATTTCAAGCTTTGATTGTGAAACACTTGGATGAAAGCCATCTTTTACAAGGTATGTGGATTATCTATTGGTGATAGTTCATGAGTTGATCAATGATTAGCTTGTAAGCATCTCATTTTAGCCCTTTTCATTCATTCTCTCACTGAAATTTCTAATTTTTGAGAAGTTCCTTTACTGATTCCCCATGCAACTAGGTGATTGAAGGACTTGTTATATTCTATAATACATTCTAAAGCCTCTGAAATTTGGAAAGTTCAGCGATTGTGTGAAAACTGTAGAAGTAAAGTAGATACTTAAAAAGCTTTACTGTGTTTGGAATTTCAGTCTTATAAAATCGGTAAGTTGTTAATTTGGTAATCCTGATATTCCCACATAACTATTGCTGAGATTCTTGGTTAAATTCACAGACTTAGCAAATTCTGGGACCCTGAATTTGAATCCTCTAAAACTGCATAGGACAGTGCATTAGGTCTCAGTGAGTTATCAGCATTACTTTATCTGATACAAATGCTAGAATAAATATATTGTCACTCTAGTCAATAGGAAAATGGAGCTTTAAATAAAAAGTTTAAATTTTCTCCTGGCTTTGTTGAAAAATGTCTGTCTTTTGTGTTTATATTAATACATTTTATTGTTTACTTTTGTCTACAGCATTTTTTAAAGAATTAGGAAAAGATTATCCTGTGGATGATGATGTGTTGGGATATAATGCAAATTGCTCTAAGGATTTTCTTTTCTTTTTTAGGTGACAAAAACTTAGTTGGTTCAGAAGTAAAAATTTATAGCTTGGACCCATCTACTCAGTGGTTTTCTGCAACCATTGTAAATGGAAACCCAGCATCAAAAACTCTTCAAGTCAACTGTGAGGAGGTAAAGATGATGATAAATGCATGTAAGACAGCATGACAGGAGGTCATTATCAAAAGGAATTATGATATCTTATAGGGCTGAGCACCTTTATTATTTTCTATTAAAATATTAGAATAGAAAGAAATACTGCAACTGTCTTAAAAATAAATTATTTTTAAGACGTTCCTATTGTTACATTAAGAGGGCTAATTTCTGGGTATGTTCCTGAGCATTCTTAAGTTTTCTGGTGTCTTTTACTTATTTTTAAGATCCCAGCACTGAAAATTGTTGACCCATCACTGATTCATGTTGAAGTTATACATGATAACTTTGTGACATGTGGTAAGATACTAAATATTGTTTGATTAAAACCTTTGTTCTCCTTTTTGTCTTTCCCCTTTCTCCTCCTCACATTAAGAGAAACGGGAGCAAACTCACCTATTTTTAAATATTTTAGGTAATTCTACAAGAATTGGAGCTGTGAAACGCAAGTCTTCTGAAAATAGTGGGAGCCTGGTTTCCAAACAAGCAAAATCTTGCTCTGAGGTAACCTTGATTTGTTTTTGCACTGTGTAAGGCTTTCCTTAGCTGTAGCAGTGCATGACCAGGTTGTCCAGTGGTTTTAAAGTTGTCTACTCTGCTGTGCTGTCTTATCTGCTCTTCTTTGCTAGTTCCAGATCTTGGCCATAATTTCTACATTCAAGCAGATGGAGATAATATAAGTTTTCTAGTTCACTATTTCTGTGTAAAAAATGTTTTGTTTTTTATGTTTGCTGAAATTCTCAATAGATTGACGGTTTCACCATATGGAGATGTTTTTGAAGGTAATTTGAGTTGTGTTTATCAAATTGGAAGAATGCCTGGCATGAGAAGAGGGGAAGAACCTTAGAATTCTGAGTAGATTGGTGTTGAAACAGAACTTCAGCCTCCTCAGTAGAGAGGTTTGATTGGTCATTTGTGATAGGGAAAACACACATTACTAGTGTTTTGAGGGAAGTGGCTCGTGTGCCACTACTTTTTGGCCAGAAAAATGTAGGCTTCTATGAATGCCACTGCAAGTTCAAGTACTAAATTTAATTCTTTTCTGAAATAAGATTTAGATGAAGAAACTTAAGGCTGTTTTGAAATAGGATTTAGATAAGAAACTTAAGGCTGTTCTCTTTTAGGTGAGTCAGATCTTTAGGACCTATTCCAGTAAAAATAACTTTTTCACAACTTACATATCCAGATGCACTTGTGTTACATGAATAGTTTCCTGTGTTATAATTGTCAAAAACACCTTTATGATGCTTTGCTCCATGCTGCAACTGAGAATTTTAAATTGACCAAGTTGATTATTAAAATTGCTGGCAGCACTTTAGAGGGAACCTTGGGATCTGGTGGAGCAAGGCAAGGAGAAATGGCATGAAAGTGGGCCAGGCTCAATGAATGAATCTAGGGTTCTGGATTGGGGCAGACTGGATTATGACATCACCCAGCACCAAAGCAAGCCCTGTGCTACACAAATGCATATTAAGAATCTGAGGATTTAGGATGATTGTCTTTCCTGAATGGTAAGCCTATGTACAGGCAACAGGAATTTGATACTTGACCAAAAGCTTTTGTAAACCAAGGTATCTAAAACCTCTGTCTTTCAAGTGTATAGGCCTGTCCCCAGGCTGTCCAGGAAAGAATGAAGAGGTGATTACTGGAAGTGCATATTACCAGCCTGCAGTCTTGCCTTGAGATTTACAAAGGGGCAGTAATGTGGTAAGGACCAAGAAGTGAGGATGCCAAGCAAGTGATTATTGCATCTTAGAGTTAAGCTCACAGAGGAGATGGTCAAGTAAAATCCACAGTGTTAGAAACTGAGAAAAACAGAGTGGAATAATAACCTGTCAGGTTTTAGCATTGGTTACATTGTTAATGACCTTGGGTAGAGGTACTAAAGGCCAGTTTGGAGAAGCTGCTTGGGTACTGGCTGTCATGGAGGATGCACCAGTGTAAATAGTGTGATGGAAAGGAGGGACACCTGAGGTTGTATGGGGGAAAAGGCCATGAAATAAAAATTGGCATTCTGATGGATCATGGAGGAATCAATCCGGGGTACAGGCAGGCCTGGGAGACCTTCTGTGGAGGAAGGTGGGGACAGGTAATTTAGCAAGTGATTTTATAACATTTAAGGAGGTGCTTGTGAAGTGTGTTGACATATGCATATCTGAGTGACCCTGTCTGCGTGATCCACACTCTTTGAGTGGCAGGGAGCATGACTCTGTCAGCTTATGGTCCAGCTCAGTAGGTTTGTAGGCTACTAACTGTTCACTGGGCACAGTAGAAGCTATTTTTTCTAAAAGCCTGACTTTGACTGGGAGATAAATCCATTAACCTATTTGATCCTTAACTTCTGCATCTAAAATGAGAAACTAAATTTGATGTTTTTAAAATGTCTGTTTCAGCTCTTAAGCCCTGTACTAGTCATCTTCTAGTTGGAGATGGTAGATGTTATCTGTATTGGCTCTTTTATAATCTCCTTGAATATTTTTCCATATCAATAAATATTCTTCTTTATCCTGGGTGATTCTTGTGCTCTGGCAAGTTTTGGAAACACTGGCCTGGCCTAGATGCTTAAGAGAGGTGAAGAGGTAAAGGAAGAAGTAGGGAAAGAGAGAGTTCATTTAAATGAGTGAAAGGTGAGTACAGTAACACACGTGGTGCGTGTCTCATTGTGTTTGCACCTCCCACATGTGCTGGGCCGGCAGGGAGCTTACTTTCAGGCTGGTCTTTGGATCACAGGTGTTTGGGATTAGATGAGACTTGATTGCCTGAGGAATACTTTTGGATGAGACGAACCTGTTTGCCAGCACCGTCTGGCTCCTTGAAGGTCTTCTCTGCCTAGCAGACTATTCCTCAGAGTTAGGGTGTTGCTTGGTTAATTGGGAGAGTCTGCGGAGGAGTGTGAGCCAGGCGTGTCCCTTTTAGAATACCATCATACACTCAATTATATTATCTCCGTCTGCTGGCAGGGAGGAACTATTGCCATGACTGGTATAGAAGACCTTCAGGGAAAACTCTCCAGGTAAGAAGAACTTTGACCCCTGTTAAGTCAGAGGCCAGTGCAGTGTATGCACAGGAAGATGGGTTTTGGAATCAGAGCCCTACCCCTGTTGAGTTAACCCTTAGGTAAGGTGTAGAGTGATAAACTTCAGTTTCTTAAAGGAAAGGCCTCCTAAGTTATGCTGATTCTAACACAGAGTAACTGAACCAAAAACATTTCCATATTTTTCTGCTTTGAGACAGAAAATCTATGTGCCAGTATTGTGGTAAAGCACGGCCCTCTGAAGTATGCTGCATTACTTTCATTTTACATTTGAGGAACTGAAACTTAGGTTGAGTAGCATATACACTAGGAAGTGTCAGAGACTGGATGCAAACCAAGGTCTAACACCAAAATCCAATCAATACTCCTAACTAGTGTGCTCTTGTTGCCACCCCTCCTCATATCTTTTCCTTGGTATGGTGAGTCACCGTTGTAAAAACAGCAGAGTCCTCCTCCCCTCCATCCCTCTTCTAGCAGATACTTAGTGAATATTTAGTGTGTGCTAGACATTGGTGAGCATTATTGCGTGGCCCTTAGGGTAACTCATAAGACTTATATTTATAACTGTTTCAAAGCATTAAGTGCTAACAGCATTCATTCATGCATGCATGCATTCCACCAGTCTTATGTCCTGGGCATCTACTGTGTGCCTGGCTTTGTAAGGTACCAGTAAACACAAGAGCAGGTCTCTGCCATTGGAATGCGTGTTTCATTGTGAGGAGACTGATGATAAAAAAGCGATTTCAATAAAGGTACGTTCACAGTGTGATTGTGCAGTGAAAGTTATGAACATGCTAATAGGCTAAAGAGTAGGGGTGGTTTGTAGGGCATGGCAAACCCCTTTGGAAAGAGTGATCAGTGATTCTGAGGAGGCAGCAGTTGAGCAGGTTTGAAGGGGAAGGGATGGAACCAGCCAGACACATGAGAACTATCCAGACAGAGGGAATAGCAAGGACAAGGGCACAGGCAGGAGAGAACTTAGAATATTTGAAGTCCAGAAAGGTAGCTGGTGTAGTTGGAATACTGTGAACAAGCAGAATGAGATGCTTGGAGGAGGAGGCTGGTGGAGACCAGACCACATAGAATTCTTGCAGGCAATGGAGAGCCTTGATCTGATTGATTTATATTTTATAAAGATTGCTGTTTGATAGAATAAATTTTGGGTAGGAGGCAGAAAGTTCAAGCAAAAATGGGAGAAAGTGAGGCCAGTTAGGAAACACACAGTGGCCTCAGGGAAAGGTAGCAGTGGTGGCATGGAAAGAAATAATTAGAGTCTGCAGAGATTTTGGAAATAGAGGCAGGATTTACTGGTTTATTGATTGGCTGGGAAGTGAGTTGGTGGGGTTCTTGACTCAGGCAGCTCAATGGCTATTGTACAGAATAAAATTTCTGCCTAGGAGCTGTCTAAGTTTCCTAAAGAACTCTCAGGAGAGTAACTTACAGAAAGGTATTGTGTTAGTGCACAAACTCTAACCATAACTCACAATAAGGAAGGTGTTAGGAAGGAAGGTGCTTAGTAGAAGTGAGCCTTAACTAGCATTTTGAAATGACTTGGCAGATAAAACTTCATGAGGCTTTTAATAGGTGATTACCAGAGAATTGTAAAGTAGGTCGAAAAGGACTTCAGGAATAAACTTACCTAATTTCATTATTTTGAAGATTAGGAAACTGAGGCCCAGAGAGGTAAAATTGATTTTCATAAGGATATTCATAGAATAGCTGAAGGCTTCCTCCCAAAAATTCTTCTGGGGAACATTAAGCTAGTACTTAACCAAAATTGAGTTGACAAAAATGTTATAACACATGATCAGATAATTTAGTTCTTCCAAACAGTTTGAAGCTTGCCAAAACTTTTATAACAATTAAGTAAATTCTTATTTTTCAGATATTTCTCTTCAGCCTATGTTAGACAGTTTTCTCAAGGCTGCCAGAGTAAATGTCTGAGAAAAAGATTCATGGGCAGACTGTATAAATATGCACAATTGTGAGGCTTTAAGAACTTGCTAAAGGCAGGTCTACATCAAATTTTAGAAACTAATAGCTAGAAGATGAAGAACCTTTGAAGAGTCTTCAGGTTTCGATTTGGTGGCGAGGTAAGCGCAGAGGTCATGGTGTGAAAAGGGCAATTGAGAAGGCATGTGACTTAGTCGCAGCACATTTGAAGGAGCTGGTGAAGGCATTTCACCTGGTTTTGCCATAGACTAGTTGTCTGGAGTTGTTTAACCTCTTCCTTTTTTTCCATGGTGGGAAGTTAATTTTTGTCAGTAGTATAAACTGGGAAGAAGTAGACCCATTATTTATATTTTTGTAAAAACAAAACTACATGAAAAGGGAAGAGGACATAGTGTCCGAACTTTGTCACAGCCTGTCACGAGTTGGTATTTTTTGCAGCTTGGGATGATGAGCCATATATGAGTGAGGACTGTGTCCTCCACCTTTAGTGCCTTGTAAAGCCTTATCTTGGTACCCAGTAGGCACCACTGCCTGTGAGAGTCCTATGTGGTCTGGTCTCCTGCCAGCCTCCGCAATAAGTGTGGTGGGCACTCAAATCATGTTAAATTGAACGCGTGTGAAGCTGCCACCATTTGAAGACTGTCAGTTAAAAACTCATGTAATTGTAGGTTAATGATACTAAAATAAAATAAAATATTAAAAAAAAAAACAAAAAAAAAACTCATTTCTTTGCACAGCATCATTAAAGTACTTGCCACGTGGCTTCATTTTCCTGGCATAAAGATTCAGAGGTCTGTAAAAGGTCACCTTGTGATCTTCATAGGAAGACTCAGGTTTTATAAAAAGCTGGAGTGACTTACTTAACAGTCTTTAGGTATAAATCCTTAATCTTGTGATTTATCACTTGTTCTCCTATCTTGTTCCTTGTATTTGGTGATGATATTGTGCTTGTTCAGTACTAAGCCAAGCAAATAAACTTGACTCTTGCTAACACTTTGTAATTCCCCAACTAGGGACTTTCCTTTTACTGTCTCTTGGTTTGGTATCTTTTAGGCCTCTCCCATGTGTCCTGTGCAGTCTGTTCCCACAACAGTTTTTAAGGAGATACTGCTCGGCTGTACTGCAGCAACTCCGCCTAGTAAGGACCGAAGACAGCAGAGAACTCCTCAAGCTGCCAACTCCCCACCTAACTTTGGAGCAAAAATTCCTCAAGGGTAAGTAGTTGTTTGTTAAAAAAGTTCACCACAATACTAAGAATTGTTCTAGCTTATGGTTCATCCTGTCTGAGCTTAAATTGCTCAGGTGTCAAGACTTAGCTACGTTCAGTGTTTCACAGAGAGTATAGCTAAAATTTGGTGTAATGACCTGCTATTTGTTGTGTTTCAGGTTGTCCGAGGAAGTTTTTCATTGTTTCCAAATTAGTCAGGTACTTTCAGAGGTGAAAAGTGTAGTAGGCATAGAGAACATAGGAAACATTAAAGAAGTGAAGGGGGTGTGAGGTAAGAGCAGCTTGTTGACTTGATATAGCAAGAATAGTAAACTGAAATGCTGGACAGTTGAAGAATAGATGTCTGCTTTCAAGGAGAAGGGAGCAAATTGGTTGTATGCGGAAGACCGACGATAGTGGGGGTATGGAGAAGAGGAAGACATGGTTACAGTGAGTGGTTTTCATCAGCCCAGACACCAAATATAGGTGAGAAATGCAGTGGTAGAGAAAATCTAGACTAAGTCATAGAAAGGAAATAATAGCGAGAGGAGGTTTAGTTACTAATTTATAGATGAAGAAAATAAGAAATGTAGTTTAACTGGAGATCTGAAGTGGCTACAAGGTTAAAGAAGAATTTAAGGGAAAGATCTCTTTTAGGAGGGATGGTGGCCTGGGCAGGCAGTTAATAAAGACTTAAGATATAGGTCAGAGAGATTGGTTAGTTTGAGAGACTGTTACAACAAGGTGGGAGTGTGGGTGAGCACCCTGATTCACTGGGAGGGAGCTGGGCTACTAGGATAGAGCTTGGAGGATGGCCGCAGAGCAGTCAGGCAGAAAGAGGAGCATCCTCAGAGTGGAAAGAAGGAACGTTAAGGAGCTCAGTGAAAGCGAAGCCAAGGTGTGTAATATGAGCGCTTAAATGAGAAATTCTTCTCAAGGATGAAATCCTTTGTTAGAGGCAGGAAAAAGCGACTTTGTTTTGCTGGGGAAAGAACTTTAGGATCCGTTTCAGAGAAACAGAAGTTCTTTAGGAGTACCCCTAATAAGATAGGGCATTTGGGGAATACCAAGTCATTCTGTGAACAAGCAAATAATGAGTCAGCTCTTCTCTTTGCTTTGGGTCCTGATCACTGACGGAGAGGGAGATGACCCAGTGTTAGGGCTGGTTACACACACCTCTTTCATGGCCAGGCAGGGTTTTGTGTTGTGGCTGGTTTTGGTTTCCTATGATACTGATTTGTTTTGAGAGAAAATAAGGTTCATTATGCTGTAAGAAGTAGAACTAAGTCAAAGCAGTTAAGGATCTATGAGAGCATGTGGATAGATTTAGAGTTGTAGTTTTCTGAGCGTTTAAGATATTTTTGCAGAGCCCAGTGACTGATTACTTTTAGACTTTTAACTCCAGCTCATAAAAACCTATCCTGAATTCTCTAATATAAGCAATTTTCTTTTCTTTTTTCATAATGGTTGCCTTAGGGAACCAGACAGTTGTTTTCAGAAAGGAGGGGAGAGAGGCACGAGGCCTAGATGCTAGTGTGCCATATTATCTTTTTCAGATGTCATAAACAGATTTTACCAGAAGAACTTTCTTCCTGTCTAAATACAAAACCTGAAATACTGAGAACAAAACCAGAGGTCTGCAAAATGGAGTGGCTTTCTTCAGACTCCTCTCAGATTGGAAATGGAGAATTGAAAACCCTGAGTGAACCAAAAGATAGCTGTATCCAGCTGAAGACAAACACGGATGAGGAAAACAGATTGGAATCTGTTCCTCAGCCATCGACTGGCCTCCCTAAGGAATGCTTACCTACTAAGGCAGCTTCTATGGCAGAATTGGAACTTTCCAATACTGAACTGCAGAAGCATCTAGAACGTGCACCTTCTGCATCTGACGTCCTTTCAAATAAACCAGAAGAAAAAGCAGGTGTCAACAGAAATAGTCCTAGAGGTTGTGTGGAAAAAAAGGTAGAACCTTCAACTTTAGGTTGCCTGCGATCACAGAATCTAAAGGAATCTTCAGTAAAAATAGACAGTGAAAGCTATTGTACTAGAAGCAACAATAAAATCCAGAATGGTGAGTGTTTCTGTATATCTTTATTGGTAGAAGGTAAGCAGTAGTACTGGGTACATATATAGCTCCTCCTTACCTTATGAGAGAAATAATAGGAAAATGTAGAAAAAGTTCATACAATCGAAAAAGTTCAAAGAAGAAAGGAAAATCCCACAATCTCAGAAATGGTTACTGTTAATATTTTGGTGGACTGGTTCCATGTACAACAGATCAACTGTATCACACAAATGGGTTCATACCAATAATTTTACCCTGTGAATTAGTGTAGGTGTGTCATCAACATTTTAAGGCTTAAGGGTTCCATTATATGCATTTACCACATGACTTACTGGTTCTTATTAAAATGAGTAATTAGGTCTCAATTTTGGTTGTAAGAAAATAATTTTGAAACAAAATCTAAAGTACTCTGATGATTACCTTCAGCTCATCAATGATCTTTCTGTAACATCCAAATTGAAATGGAAGAGGTGACTGATACTTTATTCTCACACAAGTAGTTTAGATCTGAAATTTTTTTTAAGATAGAGAATTAAATCACTATCTCCAGAAAAGGGACTTTTTGTTAAAGAATTTAAGGACACGGCCGAAACACCAGGCAGAGTTTCTCTGCTTAAGGGCAGGTTCCACTGCACTACAGTTTAAAACTAAGTACTTACAGAGAAAATGGTACCCTGTATTTCATAGCTACTTACATTCAATTTGAGGATGTATTCCAATGATGGTAGTTAGTAGAATTAGTAGAACTTAATAGCTTCATTATGTCAAAAGGCTTGAGGCTTAAATTGATATAGCTGTTAATTTGCATAAAATTGCATATGATTATACTGTTCCTGAGGAGTTATGTAACTCCCAAAAGAAACTGAATATTCATAACCATATCCCTGCTCTGTTTCTTCATTCCTTTTGAGTTATCAGCCTTCACATTCAGCTAGTTTTTGAGGCAAACTAGTATGTGAAGAAACATTGAAAATTCTGGATCAGTAAGCACTTTGTGGGTACATAGGTGAGTTACAGATATGCTGTGCAGCTAAGACCCAACTAAAATGATTTTAAAGGAAAAACCTAGGGTCATAGTGGTGCATGTTATCTACTGGGACTTTTCACTGAAGAGTGAGAGTGATCAGAGGCCTACCAGGATCTCTGCACTGTTTCCACTAGTGTTGGCTTGTGGGGTGGAAAGACTCAGCTGGTTGCTGTTCCGCATGCCTTTGTTCCACTTAGGGGCTAGAAAACAAAAGCAAGCTGGAGTTCAAGAGCTGCCTTTTTTCTGTTGGATAGATGTGTGTCTCCTCAGAAGTAGGCATTGCTTTTTTCTCTTGGCTCTGCTCTGAATTGAGAGAATCTTTGATGAGTCAACTATTGCTCTCCTTATTAAAGAGCTAGATTTATAGTTCAACTTGCTTATTTCTAGATATTTCCTCTTTTAAGCCAGGGCAGAACAGATAAGATAACCTTTGGAGTTTTTGCCCATGGTCTTTGAAAAACCTGATCTACATCAAAGGATGATGTTTTTCTAATATCTGAGAAATTAAGATTCCATTCTTGAACTAGTGAGCTCTTTAGTTTTCCCTCCTTTCTTACTTTACCTTCTCATTCACTATAACTGAATCAGAATGTTCAGGGGTCAAGAAATGGAGGCCTGACAGCATCCCTGTAGCATTTTATAGTGTGGTCTAGTCCTGCTGTAAAAGAGATGAAAGATTGGAACAATTCTAAGGTAATTACTAAAAATACTTTATTTAAAGCTGCCTTGGTTTTGAGATCTTTCTTCTAATGTATTGAAAGGCTGTGAGGCTCTCCCACCTAGCTCTCAAGTGGTTCCTCAAAAATTGCTTTTTGCTTTTCCTTTTGCTTTTGTTTTTATTTGCCTAAGAATCCTTTGGATCCCAAGAAAAAGTATTTTCTATATATGAATACTTTATATGAAGTATTTCTCAAGGCTCTGGGTTTACAAATAGGTTCCTTTCTGCATTATTTGGCAGACAGAGGTTACTCTTTCCTGTCACATCCCTACTTTTCTTCCTTTTTTTTTGTTAAGGAAGAAACCATGTTAACATTTTCTGTTAAGTTCACCTGCCTGTTACGAGCTAAAACTTTAAGTACTGCATTTACTTAGAATCATAATCCTGTCTCCAGCCACTGCTTTTAATCCTGAATGGAACAGATATGTAAAGGAAATTGAAGACATGTCAAGGGTTAAAATGACATCTCTTAGCAGCATTTAGAAGATAGTTCCTTTTTTTATAAATCAAGGGGCCTGTGCAGGAAAGCTATTTGGTTTTTATTGTATGTAGAACAGTTAGTTTTTGAAGAGTGCTTTAGAAAACACATCTTAAACCAGTCTTTTTTGAGTGTAAAAAGTGACAGAATTGACTTCCACACAGTTCTCTGTGCATTGAGGCGAACCCATCTTTGTGCGTTGCTAATGCTACAGCGAGTGTGACATTTCTGACTTAGAAAAAGTCTTCCTAAAATAATAATCTAGGGCTGTGAATCGAAGTATATGCTAACTTGAAACTGTGAATCTGGTTGTTGAATTTGGGGTTTTATGTTGCCAAGTGGATTTACCAAATGAGAATTATTTTATAAGGAGATTAAACCTTTCCAGTTGTTCTGACAGTTGTCTTCTGTTAGGCCATTTTTAGAAATTATAGTTGAACCAGTAGTTGAGAAGAGGAATTCTCCCTTTGAGAAAACTAGACTTTTGCATAGAATTTAGCCAGACATTGATGTGAATTTTAAAAACCTGAGGTCCCATTTCCTCAATCGTTTGTTTTCCTAGCCCCATCCCGGAGGTCAGTTTTGACAGACCCAGGCAAACTCAAGAAGCTGCAGCGTAGTGGGGAGGCCTTTGTGCAGGATGACTCCTGCGTGAACATCGCTGCCCAGCTGCCCAAGTGCCGGGAGTGTCGCTTGGACAGTCTCCGCAAGGACAAGGAGCAACAGAAGGACTCTCCTGTGTTCTGTCGCTTCTTTCACTTCAGGAGGTAAGACATTTTGGGAAAAGCTCACATAATATTGGTCCTATAACATACTTTTTTTCCCTTCTATCAACAGTAAATCTACAAGTAAAAAGAATAGAGATGAATTTTTAATCTGTGGGTTTGGGAATCTAGATCTTACTACGTATTATTTGCTTCTCGTTCTCCTTTCCAGTTTCTTTAAGGAAAGAAGCTTACAAAACACAAACTTCTGTTTCTAACAATAGGCATTATAGAGAAATGCACAGGCACTGAAAAACCACTAGAAACAACTATGGTTGACTTTTCAATGCATCTTAGTGTTTATATGGTTGTGAATATATTCTAGCATATGTAGTTGGTGTACTATATACAGTTTTTAACCTCATCTTTCTAGTACTTCCCCAGTAATAGTAGGAACCATCTGGTCATATTAACTTTTTTCTCCAAATAGTTCTGAATAACTATTTAAGAGCCTATTATAACAGTGTTTGAAAATTCACTTAACCAATGAATTCGCTTGTTGGTGTTAAGATTATCTGTATTTGTTGCCACTAAAAGTAATATAGAAATGGTCATCTCCTTGTCTACATCCGACTGTTTACTTTGGAAGGGTTAGTGGAAGTGGCATTACCGGCCAGAAGGTGTGAGTGTTTTAGGGCTTTGGTACGTACGTTCTGCTAGATGGCCCTGCATGGCTGCCAGCCCCATGTCCATGTCTGCTGCCAGGGTTTGTGCCTGCCTGTCACTGTGGCCTTTGCCTTCAGGAAGAGGTGTGTCTTTACAAAAATCCTTTCTAATTTTATAGGTAAAAACTTTCATTTTTACACTGTATTTTTTTAGTCCAATTAATTTTCTTTAAATTGTTCTATCGCAGCCTTCTGTTTCTCATACCTTCATGAGTGGTGCTGCTCTTCATGTGGACGGACTTCCGATATGACTCACTTTCTCAGAAAGCTAGACGCTTGGAGGCTTAACTTGTTCTAATCATAAATGGAAGTTTTGACTTCAGTTGCTTCCCATTCTCCTCTCCTTTAGTTTTATCAAGATTAAAGATTGCTAATTAACTGAATTTACACTAATATTTTAGTTCATTATTTATATCTGTCCTGGTAACTTTCAGATTCAGGCTTATTTAATAAACTAGAGTTTTTTAGATGTTAAGTTTGCCCCATTTCCTGAGTCAGTTGCAGAAGCGCCACAACAAGTGTGTGTGTGGCATCTGGAGCTGAGCTGTGGTAACTGCTAACATGTTAACATACCCATATATTAATACATATTCTGAGTAACATTTGGCCCAGAGAAAGGTTTCTCAATAAAGGTTGGCTCTGTTCTGCTTCCTTTCTGGAGAATTGTTTTGTTTTTGTGTTTTTTTACTGAGAGAAAAGGATGTTAAGATTTGTGGGCACTTCTATACATTTTGAACGGCACGCAGTGGTTAGGCTTTGTACAAATGTGTGTCCCCATGATTGGCTTGGTTTAATGTCATTCTGGCTCCTTGGCTGTGAAAGGTGTAACTGGACTGTGTGAGAGGTTGGTTTGGGTTTAGGCTGCAGAGGCATTTTAGAGAGGGGAGAATTCGTTTTTCTTCCTTTTGAATAGTACTAGAGCTTTATTATTATTATTATTATTATTATTAAGGTACTATTGATACACACTCTTATGAAGGTTTCACATGAAAAACAGTGTGGTTACTACATTCACCCATATTATTGAGTTTCCCCCCCGTGCCCCATTGCAGTCAGGGTCCATCAGTGTAGTAAGATTACTAGAGGTTTTTTTAAGCTTCTATTTTGTAACCGTCTAGAAATCATTGATTTTATGACTTGACTATTTTTCCATTTTTACCTCTTTGAAGGGGAAAGTGCCTTTGCTTAATGCTACTTACATAGTAGAAGCCAGTCTAGTAGAAACTGAAACAAATGTAACTTCTTTGTTAAAAAGAATGTCATAGTTTAAACAGCCTTCTTTTTCCTGATGTTTAGAGTAAAGATTGAGGCTGTCATTGACCTCCTTGTTAGCTTCTCCAGAAATTCTCCTGCAGATACAATAGGAAGGAGTAGGGCTTCAGTGGTAAAGCTCAGTTGCCAGATCCTGTTTGCCATGTCCTCCCTCTTTAAAATGGCTTCCAAATTCATTTTTTAGTATGACTCTCTCTAATTTGGGCTATTAGTTTAAAACTTGCATCTCTCCTTTGGACTGCTTGGAATCAATTTTGTATCTATTCAACTCCTAGTGTCTTTCCAGTTCATTCTACACTCTCATAGACAAACAGATTTTTCTGAAATACAACTCATGTATGTCCCATGTGCTCAGAGTTCTGGTAGCTGCCCAGTGACTAGTGAAGAAGTCAAGGTCCCTGCATTTTTCTTGCTTTTCTATGAAATACTGTGTCCTTGCCATGCCATCTCTCACCTAATGTCTACCTTTTTTTGCAAGGCCAACTTAGTTGCTGTCTCTACCATGAAGTCGTCTTCATATTAGCCCCACAAAACTCACATTCAGCCCTTTCTTCTTTGGCTCTTGTGATTGTTAGTGGTAATTAAATCACAGGTAATTTTTTGATACCTGTCATATCCTACTTCATTGTGTTTTTTATGTCTACTTCTCTGTCTCCAACTAGATTGACATACATTGTTGTGTTTTAAAACATTCAGAACTGATACATAGCTTAGAGAAAACACTCAGGTGTCAAAGGTACTGAAATAGAATGCTGAGAATGTATCCTACCTTTTGCTCCACCTTCTAAGTTACTGAGGCCCATCTGAATGCTGCCTCTCACCTCTGAAACTTACAGTCATTTGCAGCTAGGGTTCATGTGGGTGCCGAATACACTGTGGGTCTGTGTGGTCGTGGCTTCTGTGGCCGTCTGGGGTGGTTAGCCTTCCCATTATTCTTGAAGCAGTAGTTGTATTCAAATCTGATCTGATTGGCTATCACCTTCTATTTGTTATCAGTTTACTTCTGTGGTGAATTGTGATTGTCCTTTGCTATTAAATGCCCAAGTCCTGGCAGATTCAGTAACTGTCCCTGGAGACAGTATGATTCGGTCTTGGCTTGAGTGCGGAGGCTTCCCTCACCCTTTCTCCTTTCTCTGGCATGTATTTTAAGGGAAAACTGGGAAGGTTTTTTTTTTCTACTAACATTGTCAAGTAACAATTGGCTGTAAATAGCTAGCGTGAGTATAGAAAACTGGGAAAAAGTTTGTTGGTTTAAATAGCAACTAAATATGTAAATCAATTTTTTGTGTGTGTATAACATACTTTTTTCTCCTCTACTTCCTCTTAGGTTACAATTCAACAAACATGGTGTGTTGCGTGTAGAAGGCTTCTTAACACCAAACAAGTATGACAGTGAAGCAATTGGCTTGTGGTTGCCGTTAACCAAAAATGTTGTGGGGACTGATTTGGACACAGCAAAATATATCCTGGCCAACATTGGAGACCACTTCTGTCAAATGGTGATTTCTGAAAAGGAGGCTATGTCAACTATTGAGCCACACAGTAAGAGCATCTCTTAGGGGGTAGGATTTTTGAGTCCAACTTGATTTTTGCTCCTAAATGACACTCAAGTCCTAAATGCATGGGTTTCATTTTCACCCAGAAGTTTAGATGACTTTGGTATAATGCGGTTGCATTTTTCCTTTTGTAAAAGACCTTGCCTATTGGGCTCAGAGTCAGTCACCTATCTCTGGAGTTTATTTTGGGGCAGTTACTAAAAGAATAAAAATTCCTTTTTTGTTAAGGAAAGTAAAGATGGGATCATGGTAGAATTTGCACAGCCTTGGCAGCGTGGGTTCACCAGAAGGGGATGATGCCTCAGGTTGAACATAAAGGCTATTGATTAGGTATACAATTCAAAGAAAATAAGAAGGAACAGACTCTTTCTAGACTCATTGAACCAGAGTCTGGGGAATAGGGTCTCAGGCATTAGAATGGGAATAAGCTCAGATGGAAAGCATTCTGTTAGAGTCAAGATTTTAAGGGAATACTTGGAGGTTTCAGCTGGGCGTGTGTGGAGTCCTCCACCTTCTGAGAGCACTGTCACACTGATGGAGCCCAGTAAACCACAGCGATCCTGTGGCTGTCACATTAGAGTGAGATCTTCATGACATCTCAAGGTCTGATGTCTGGGAAGACAGCACATCTCTGTGTGCGTCTGTAGAAGTGAGATGTCAAGCCAGAAGCACCAAGGGGCATCTGTCTTTTAAGTCTCGTATTTTCTTCTATGGCTTTTGTTTTTCCAAAATGGTTGCAAGTTACAAGTGAAGCCTTTTCATTCTCTGGTAGACATCTTTTCATACTTCACACAAATATTTTTCAGCACAAGCATCTACACACATACTAGTCTTAGAAACTTTTGTTGTAAGTACCAAAAGCTAACTGAAGCTAACTTAAGCACAAAAATAGTTGCTAGTGATGGATACTGTTACATCTCAGAGTCCAAGGAATGGGAAGTGCAGCATTTCCAGGAAGAGGAGTTCGGGGCCGGGTGGGGAATGGGATCATGACCTCGACGGGTTGCCAGAGTTACAAGTGTGAAGCAAAGAGCAGCTTTAGAATCGCTGCATTCTGGGACTAACAGTCACCAAAGGGAGAGGGACTGGGGGGGGTGGGTGGGAAGGGAGGGAGAAGGGGGAAAGGGGCATTATGATCAGCACACATAATGTAGTGGGGGGGACACAGGGAAGGCAGTACAACACAGAGAAGACAAGTAGTGATTCCATAGCATCTTACTACGCTGATGGACAGTGACTGTAATGGGGTGTGTGCCGGGGACTTGATGATGGGGGGAGTCTAGTAACCATAATGTTGCTCATGTAATTGTACATTAATGATACCAAAAAAAAAAAAAGAATCAGTCCATTCTGTTGGGAGTAGTAAAGATTCATATAAAATGAGAGTTTATTAAAGTTGTTACTGTAATCTATTTAGGACAAGTGATGCTGGTTTTCCATTTTCAGTAGAGATACAAAGTTTCCTTATTATATACACTTAAGTAAAAGTAGTAGATTTAAAGAAAAACTTTTAAGTAACTGGCGTAGAGGTGGTAGATTAATGATTGAAGTGTAGAAACACTTTGGAATATTATTGGTAACTTCACTCCTGAACCAGTAGAGTTGTTTTTAAATTACTCAAGGTGAGTGGTCTGAAAAAAAAATTTTTTTTCCATACAGAAGGCAGCACAGCTAGTTGCCTTTAAAGAGCATAGTTAAGAAAGTCTGTCCTTGAAAATTCAAATGTGATTAACCTTTCTTCCTTGCATGTTTGATTATCCTGTTCCTCTGTTTCCTCTGTGACAAGCTGGTCAGTTGGAAAGAGGAACTCACTGTGAGTGGAACTGAAAGATGCCAACACAGGTGTTCCTTGGGCTTACCCTCTGCTCCTGAGATTAGGAAGCAGGTCTCAACCTTTAGATGTTGATTCTGTCTTATCAAAGACGTCATTAAATGGGTGGCTAAGGGATCTAAGAATACTCTGTAATAAACAGTCTTATCCAAATGACCAGGATGAAGTTCATGAAATCTCATCTGTACAGTGTCTAAAGCACTCCATATTGTACACATTGTGATGAAATGGAGTAATCCACCCTGAGTGGATCCAGGGTGTCTGTGAATAACCTGACACACTCTATGCTGGATATTTGTGTATCTGAGTCAGTTTTTTTGTCTATGGCCAAAGAATGGCCCTTGTTGCCTCCAGATTCTGCAAGAGGCTCATGACCCAAAAGGTGAAGAAGCACTGCTGTGTGACACCTGTGTCTGTACTCCAGCTCGTGTAACCACTGATGTGTTTCCAGAGCTCGGTGGTGGGGCCAGGGGTGGTGGCAGGGCACAGCCCAAGTAGGGATTCTGCTTGTGTGGAGCTCAGTTCCCTGGACAGAAATAAGACTGCATCTGACTGTGTACAGTGGGAAGGGCTCGAGTCCGAAGTACAAATATAAGTTGATGGGAGTGCTGAAGGAGTCCAGGGGAGCTTCACAGTAGGGGTTGGGGGGGACACTGGAGATGGGCTCTGAGGTGGATCAGTTAATGGGACTGCAGTGAGAAGGAGGAATGACATCAACTCTCCTCCCCACTCACACTTTATTTCAGAGGCCCTCTCCTCCCCAAGACTAAGTGACTTATTGATTTTTATAGAACAGGTTGCTTGGAAGCGAGCTGTCAGAGGTGTTCGAGAAATGTGTGATGTGTGTGACACCACCATCTTCAACCTGCACTGGGTGTGTCCTCGGTGTGGGTTTGGAGTGTGTGTGGATTGCTACCGGATGAAGAAGAAAAATTGCCAACAAGGTAAGAACCAATTTGATTCTCCTCTGAGCCCCTCACACACTTAAATTCAGCCTTTCATTGATTTGTGGCAGATAGATTTCTGAAGCATTTGGGCCCATAGTCCATGAAGAGCAGTTACTACAGATGGGCTCTTTGCAGGTGCTGCCTACAAGACTTTCTCTTGGCTAAGATGTGTGAAGAGCCAGATACATGAACCAGAGAACCTAATGCCCACACAGATCATTCCTGGAAAAGGTATTTCATGTGGTGCAACGATATTCTTTTCCTGTGGTTTGGTTACCTCGGAGGGTCTGGTGGGTTGGTTTTGCTTTAATGATATACAGTTACTTGATAACGTATTTTAGTATATACCATAAATTGTCCAGAAATGTATCAAATTATGGCCCCAAAACTTCTTGATTGATGTCTTGTAAATAGTTTTGTGGAAGGAAAGAACATGGTGCATGTGGGGGAGACATACTAGGTTGAAAAGGAGGGCGTGTAAGCAGTATATGCTGCTAAAAACCATAGTCCTGTTGGAAATACCAGCTTCTGCTTTGGAATGCTGCAATGAAAGTACCTAATATCCTTACTCAGGTGTTTGCCCTTTTTTTAGCCCTGTATGATGTTGGAGACATTGTTCATTCCATAAGAGCAAAATGGGGAATAAAGGCAAATTGTCCCTGTTCAAGCAGGCAGTTCAAGCTCTTTTCAAAGCCAGCCTCAAAGGAAGACATAAAACAGGTATTATTCTCTTTATGCTAGATTCAACAGTTTTCTGATTGTTATTTGTTGTCAAATAACTGAAGGATTTCTGTAGTGCATTTGAAAGGATGCAGGGACAGTTCTCAGTGGAAAGAGAGATTCCTTCCGTTTCACATAACACGCATAGGCCTGTTAACTCTTCTCATGTTATTTTTATGTGACTTCTCTATAGCCTCTTTTAATACATGTTTAACTTCTGTTTATGGAAAAAGCAAAATCTCTTCTTTACAGTCTACCTAATAAGTTGCTATCAAATTTGTATGGGTTTTTAAAAATTTCTTAGGTTTTGAAATTATGTAGGTTAGCTTTAAAATTTTTTGAATTACTGAATGTATTTTACTTAAATGCATATGAAGAGTTGAAGGAAACAGTACTGAAATGACCCTGTATGTAGTCATCACTTAAAAAATGTACATTTCTATCGTGCTTGGACTTCATTTTTCCTGCCAGCATCCCCTTTATCTGCACCATCGAATCTACCCCCCAAGACTGCCTTCCTGTCCCACACCCCAGTAATCATTATCCATTGTGGTTGTAGTAATCAGAAATTCTTTTGTTTTCATAAATCTCTGGGGTCAAAGGCAATATGGATAGAAGAGTTGTGATCTTTGGAGTCAGAACTAAGTTTGAATTCTTTTTCACTACTTTCCGTGCATAACTTTGGCTCAAATAAACTGATTTATATGTGCTTCAGCTTCTTCGTAAGTAATAGAGGAATAATAAACAGTACTGATGATTGGGCATCAGAGAATTATATCACATATAAAGGGAGGGTTGGGACCACAACAGGAATTAGGTTATTCTTTTTCCATCTTAAGTATGTGTAAACTTATCAGCTGTGTTGTCAAAGCAGTTTTTTACGTTAACAAAAAATGAGTTTTGTGTGCTCTGTCCCTTTTTTTTTTAGTTTATGTTTGAGTTCTTTTAAGAGCTGTTAATCACATTTTAAAGTGTACTACACTGTGCTAACTCAAAATCACATTTTCTTTTCTCTGCCTCCCATTTCCTTCTGAAATCACAGCTGTACCTTTCCTACCCTGCCTCATTTCTTCATTCAGCAGCCATGTTTGAGTGCCTATTCACGGTACTGTGAGTTCACGGGGAAGAGAGACCTTAAGCTGGTCATGTTAAAGTGACCTAGTGGGTGGAGTGGTAGGGATATGTGTGAGCATCCCTATGTAATTTTCCAGCTTGTATAAAATTCTCCTTTCACACTCAACACAGATTTCCTTAGCTGGAGAAAAACCTACTCTGGGTGCTGTGCTCCAGCAGAACCCCTCAGTGATGGAGCCAGTGACTCTAGGTGGAGAAGCTGCCTCCAAGCTAACCAGCAGCGTGAAGCCTGCCTGTGCAGCCAGCACATCTCCTTTCAACTGGCTGGCAGGCCTAACCAGCGGGAATGTCAACAAGGAAAACAAAGGTGAGTATTTCCTGCTTTCCTGTGCATCACTGAGAACTTGAGTCTGTTTGCAGAGGGACTTGGTAAACTCAGTTGCTGTGAGAACAGAGTAGTTAGAAGGCTTGTTAGAATGGGTTCCCTGTAAACGCCCTGAGACCTGGCATGAATGTGGTTGTTTTCAAGATGCAGCACCAAAGAGGACTTCTGCTGCTAGAATCCTAGGTAAGGCTGAGATTGTTTTTGGTAAGAATGGAGTGAGCTGAGAGATGTTCATTTCAGTAAGTGATTTTTTTGCCTTTCTATACTTACCTGTATACAGTTCCTGTTTTGTCCAAATTGGAATGTTCTGACTTCTGTTATTTTTTTCTCATCTCTGCTATTATCTCAGGGTGTGGAATTAGGTAGGTACATAAGAATTTAGGTGATTTGCTTTCTGGCTATGTTGGAAAAGAAGAATTACAGTTCAGTTTCACTCATGCAAAGATCCTAAGAAAATTTTCAGTGGATCGAATTAAACATATAAATGAAGGAATTACACAGCATGATCAAACAGGGCCTCAGAAATGCAGGGGTAATTCTTAAGGGAGAAGTATCTGTGGCAAGACACAGAAAAGTAGTAAAATTCAATACCTTTTCATGATAAAAAGCAAAAAACAAACTTAAATTAGGAACAGAAAGGAATATCCTTACCTGGTGAGTTTCTACAATAAAAAAGACAGCAAACGTCATAAATAATGACTGAATATTTTTAATAGGTTGAGTTTTTTTTTAACAGTTCTCCTCTGTTCAGGAGATGAGGGTGCCCGCTCTCACTGCCTCAGTAAACATTGTGTGAGAAGTCCTGCAGCAAGGCAGACAAACAAAAACGTTAAGATTACAAAGAGAAAGCTATTGATAACTTTATCAGTAGATGATCTGATTATACATGTGAAAAATCTAAAAGAATCTATATTTAATAGAAACATCTATCAAGGTTGCTAGTTACTTTAATGTTAATTTACAAAAATCAATTGTATCTTGTATAGCAGGAACAAATAGAAAATGAAAGTCTGAAAAATATCATTCACTGTAGTACCACCTTGGATATTGGATATTTATAGTTTTAATGTCTGTTGGAAATCCTTGTCTACATCAATAATGTCATTCATATTTATCCTCTTTGTTTTTTGGTTCCAGTAAATGAAAACCAAGTTCCTAGTAAGGAAAATAATAAAAGCCTAGTAAGGGATTTGCCTTTCAGAATGCTTTTCCATCTGAATGTTTTTGGTTTTGTTCTTAGAGAAACAACCAACAATGCCAATTTTAAAGAATGAAATCAAATGCCTTCCACCGCTGCCCCCTTTGAGCAAATCCAACACGGTCCTCCACACCTTTAATAGCACAATTTTGACACCTGTAAGCAACAATAGTTCTGGTTTCCTCCGAAATCTCTTGAACTCCTCTGCAGGAAAGGTATGCTTTGTTTTATTGTTTGTACTTGCCTTAGAGTCAGAACAGGAAGAGACTGGAGAAATTGAAACAGTAGAGAGAAGGATATGAGTCCCCTCTTTACTTGTTTGGAACAAAAAGCTTGTGTCATTGGCAGGTGGGCTTCACAGGATGGTATATATAGTGCTGGGCTGGGCCATTTTCTCCTGGACACCTTTTCCTATACCCACTTCTATGTTTTGTGATCAGGTGGGGGAAAGGAATGAATTTACCCCATTGTCTAGGTCCTGGCTTGGGCTGTCTCCAGCATATGTAATGTGTCCTCATCCTACTGTTACAGGAGTGGATTCTTTGATGGGAGGGAATGACATATTTTAAGACTTGTGTTCTTTCTAAAATTCAGACAGAAAACGGACTCAAGAATACACCCAAAATCCTTGATGACATCTTTGCCTCTCTGGTGCAAAATAAGACCTCCTCTGATTTATCTAAGAGGCCTCAAGGACTGACGATCAAGCCCAGCATTTTGGGTTTTGACACTCCTCACTATTGGCTATGCGATAATCGCTTGCTGTGCCTGCAGGACCCCAACAACAAGAGCAACTGGAATGTGTTTAGGGAGTGCTGGAAGCAAGGGCAGGTGAGAGGGCCTCCATTCCCACAGCCCACTTCAGATCCTCCTTCTTGGCTCCTTTGGTGAATGTCTGAGAACCTCCCGCCCCCCACCCCCTCCCAATTACAAGAGCTATATACTGTATCTCTTTTGTGCGTGTGCTTTATTGTTTATGCTGAATACAGTTAGGGCAAAACACGGTTGTGAGTCTTACTTCTACAGTAGACATTCCTGAGCTCTTTTCCAGGGCGGTTCTGATTGCTGCTCACCCTTCATCACTGCATTTCGATGAGAGCATTCTGGGCTGAATGACTGTTGTGTGATACACCCCTACTTCTCCAGTGGAGGTTTGACTAAGAGGCTTATGGGGTTGGGGAATTAGACAAATATAAAAATCATGCATCCCTCTTTCATGAGTTAAAAACCTTATGCTGAAGGCAATTTGAGGTGGGCCAGAGCTATAATGACGTCATCTTAGAATTGGTGTGGAATCTCTGAAGGGGCCTGCTTTAAAAGGGGCAGCATCTTTTGATCTTAAGTTTTGTTTGACAGTGTAGGAGATGCTTGGCTTTATAGGCCTGCTCCCCTGCTGTCTTGTTTTGGGTTTTTTTTTCTGGATCTTTGGCTTCTCTCCTGGGCCAAATGGAGTCCTCACTAAAGGAACACTTTACTTTTGGACAAGGCCAGAACTTGGAGAATTGCTAAATAGAAAAATGTATATATGTAACAAAAAAAATTCTAAATTTTTTCAGCCCTTTGTACTAATAAAGTTTGCTCATGACAACAGTAATAGACTAAATACAGTCCACCAACATGTATTGTTGGGGTTACATAATGTTTAAGAAAATCTAACTGGTTTGCCAGTAGCCACACTTTCACATAATGGTCAGGATTTCTGGCTTGCCTTGGCTAACCAGATTTGGCAACCTCAGGTCTATTTCTGCCTGGCACCACCAGGCCCTCTTTGGACAGAACACGCCCACCACCCTGCTCTCTCCTCCACAACCCCCGCCTGGCCCTGAGCCTCGGTGTCCATGTTCTGTGAATCCCAGGATCTGAGTCGGAAGGTGTGACCCTATGTCCTGGAAGCTTATGGATGTACTTTGAGAGCAGATGAGTGGTAAGGACAAAAAATGCTGTGGGAGCTCAGAGGACTAAGCAGTCCCTTTGGGATCTGAGACTGAGGGCCAGCTACAGAGGAAATCCAGCAGCTGTTTGAAAAGTGGCTGCTGTACGTGTGGGGACTGAGCTGGGCAAGTTCAAACTAAAATCTTCATCCTGAATCTTTCAGCCAGTGATGGTGTCGGGAGTGCATCATAAATTGAACACTGAACTTTGGAAACCTGAGTCCTTCAGGAAAGAGTTTGGCCATCAGGAAGTCGACCTAGTTAATTGTAGGACCAATGAAATCATTACAGGAGCCACAGTAGGAGACTTCTGGGATGGATTTGAAGATGTTCCAAGTATGTATTCAAGACCTTTGGGGTTGAGGGTGTGAAGGAAGGGGCCCAAGAATAGCCGGAGTCTGAGGCCCTTCAGGCAGCAATAACATTTTCCATGATTTTGGAGTCTACAGTTAGTGTCTTACATTCTCCTCCCCTTTCCTTCTCCGAAGTTTATGTATTTGAACTAAGACACATTCACCCTGTAGTACCTAGAGAGCTGAGGTTTGGTTATCTGTTCTTTGGGTGGCCCCACGTCCATCATGACAGAAATACCGTGCTTGCACTTGAGTCCAGGTTGGGCCGGGGGGACAGCACGAGAAGAGCCAGGGCTTGTGACTCAAGGCTGGTGGTTTTTCATGTCTCGCCTTCATGTATCCTTTTAATTTCTTTTAAATTTTAACTATTGTTTAACAAGAGAAGCAACCCTGAAGGCGGCCAGGGAACCTGAGTTCATTTAACACAGGGTATCCTGGCCACTGCCTACTGCCTCCTCATCTGCTCAAGGGGGACTGTGGAAGAGCCAGTCCACAGAGCCCTAGGGACTCAGGTCGGCACCACACATGCCCCCAGGCCCCAGCCCCACTGGAGGGTTTGGTAGTTCATTCTTTAGACTCAGTAATTCAAGTGCACTCGTTCATCACTCATTCTTTTCAGACATACTTCCACCTTTTAATCTCCTGCTTCCTCATTCCTTGTTACCCACATTTACAGGTTATGGCCCATAACTTAAATCAGAGTTAACTCTTACATAAGTCATGATGGCATTTTCCACAAGTAGATGGTGGGATGGAGTTTCAGGTGGAAGATGTTTACCCTAGGTAGTCCACCTGTGACAGGAAGGCGGCCGCAGGAGTGCGCGGCAAGTGGAGGCAGCTGCAGTGCACACTCCACAGAGCCTTGGGCAGCCTGGCGGGGAACGTGGGAGCAAGCATTGCCCCTCAGTGTCTCAGAGTGGCTGACGTGGGAAATGTCGGGGCCTTGATTGCCCTACCTCTCTCAGTCTCTAGACCTGGTGTCCCAGGAAGGGGGTGACCTGACAAAGCAGCTTTCTGTAACCGAGGTGGACCCTAAAACCTGTGTCTGGGCAGCAGAGCCTTTGAAGAGGGTCTGGCAGCACAGCTACCACAGTGTGCTTTCCAGTTAAGGCCTGGGTTCAAAGCTTCACTCCTGATATGTTCTTGCATGTGTGAGCTTGGTGACTGACATCTGCTGGGGTACATCTCCTCAGGCCTGGGGCGCCCACTGCAGTTTGTCTTCTCCATGCTGCTGGTTCTGCTGCACGTATGCAGCATGCCTGCAGTGATGTGGTGCTGGGGTTCTCCTCTTTGCTGCCTCCTAGACTGTGTATCTGCTTAAACTAGGTTATGAGACTACTTGATTGACTAAAACATGATATAAATACTATTCCTCCAGAGTACAAGGTCTGAAATCAAACCTGGGTTCCATTTCCAGTTCTGCCACTTAATAGCTGGATGACCTTAGGCAGTGGACAATTTCGTCATCCAAAAATGGAAATACTAAATAGTGCCTAATCTCATTGGGATATTGGGTGTAGTTCTAAATATTAAATGGTATAAACAATGCAGATACTGAAACACATCGAGAAATGAAGTCACAGTTGTCATTACTGTTAATCATAATTGTCTGCATATCTTTTTCAATGAGGGCTCATCGATTCTCGGTTCCCTGGCATTGCCTGCAATGGGTACCATTTCTGTTACAAGAAAACAGTTCGGCCTGAACCCAGTGGGCCCTGTTGGCCCTAGTTGTCTCTGGACAGAACATCATGTAGTTTCAGTGTCTGAGCAAGACAAGTCATTTCTGTTTCATGCTGGCCTCAGAAAACTGGGTTTACTAATTAAACATCAGTGGCCTTTGATGGTTAAAGTGAATTGCTCGTTTTAGTCGGTGAGCTGCTTGCTCCTTCCAGAACACTGTATAGACAGAGGACTCTGGACCTAAGAGGGACAACTGTCAGAATACCACCTGTGTGTAAAGGGCCAGAGAGAGCACCTGAAATCTCAGAGAACAGGTAGCAGTTTAATAATAAGCATCTAGAAAAGACAGCACTGTAAGACAAATTAGTTGGTGATCTTTATTTTGCTACCCCTTGCTGCCTCCTGGGTACAAATGAATTTCTTGGCACTGCAGAAATAAAATGGTTGGCAGTTGATCAGAGGGTACTATTAAAGAAAAATATTTGTATGCTAAATGCATCAGCTTATGAGCATTTTTCCAAGGTAAGTATATTTTACTTGCATTGTAAGGCATAAAATGCTAATTGCCACTTAACTTTGGTCTGTTTCTGAGTTGGGAGTAATAACCATTCAGTAATAACGGCTATTTTTCAGACCGCTTAAAAAATGAAAAAGAACCAATGGTGTTGAAACTGAAGGACTGGCCGCCAGGAGAGGATTTTAGGGATATGATGCCTTCCAGGTATGTTTACGGAATGGGGAAGAGATGATTTTGTCTTGACTTAGTATAAGATAAATTCCTTTTGAGGTGACAATAGTTATACCATAGTTTTAATGGTGCTGGTTTTCCACCTCTAGTCTATAATCATTGGAGATGTGTATTTTTAAATGAGATAAGAAGTTACTGACTTTCAGATGGGACACACTAACAAAAGCTCCAGCCATTTCCACTGTAGTGCTCTGCCAGAGAAAAGGCCAGCTCGGACGTGCAAGCTCTGATCGGGACGCAGCTGTGCAATACGGATCAGATACTTGAGGGTTCAGTGTGATAGAGTGCTGTCATTGCATTAGACAACAAGACAGCTGAATTGGTAGATCGGAACTACAGAAAAATGTGTCCTTGAGTATCACCTACCAGGGATTTATTGCCCAAACCTTTTGTCTAAAATTATTTTGATACACATGTGCTGTAGAAAAGAAAGAAGACATCTTTGTTCATAACTACTATAATTCTTATCTTAAATATTGTTAATGATCACTGTGTCTACCTTCATAAATGCATATATTTGTGTTTGTTCCTTTTGGTGTAGAAAGAACAAAATTAATTACACAGTGATGGATTAGAAAGGCATGCTTCGTTTGTGAATTTGTTGTTCTCTTGTCTTAGGTTTGATGATCTGATGACCAACATTCCGCTGCCTGAGTACACAAGGAGAGATGGCAAACTGAACTTGGCGTCGAGGCTCCCAAGCTACTTTGTTCGGCCAGATCTGGGTCCCAAGATGTATAATGCTTATGGTAAGGAAGAAATGGCTAACTTGAGAAAAACATAACAAATAAAGCAAGTTAAAATGTTTGGAAAATTGATTTTGGAGGAGGGAGAGATGGAAAACACCCATATTCCTAACACTTAACACAGCAAGAGGCTTCTCTTTTGCATATTTCCTTTCATTCCTTGGTGCAGGTGTGTATTTCCTTCCCATATTTGTAGATGTAGGCGTTGTACAATTCTTAATTTTTCTCTTTTCTACACCTGATAGTATATTGTAAAATTTTACATGTTGCTTGATATTTTTTAGTATGATAATTTTTAATGACTTCATGGTACATCATCAAATGAATGTAATTGATCATTTAATGTTGCTGAACATTTAGGCCAATCTGCTAGCAGCTGTTTTAACATCCACACTTAAATTCAGTGTTTTGTGTGGGTAGTAGTTAGTTACTTAAGTTAGTATCGAAAGGGGCATGACTTACTAAACTGTCCAACAAGGAAGATTGCTTGGGATAGAAATTGGTTTCCACAATTTACAGAATAGTCTTCCATCATTATTACTGTGACCTTGACCAATTATATGTAGGGTCTTTATTTAGGTCTCAGTTACAGTAGGCTGCTTTAAAGGAATTACTGATGAACTGATTGATGAATGAAATTTCAGTTGTTTGGATCATTCAGTGAATTTGACTTCGTCTTTTATACTATATGGCCTCCATTTTTCCAGTCCTTTTAGAAATTTAGAAATTGCTCCTTTGATTTTATTCCTTCCTTCCAGAAGTATGCCCACCTTTGAGGCAAGAGGGCGGCAGCCCTTAGGGAAGGAGAGTCTTTGGAGTCTGCCGTGTTCTCCAGAAATTGTTAGGGGAGAGGAGGAGCGAGGGCTGAGACCTCAGCCCCACAATTCCTCTGTTATGATGGAGTCAGCCCAGGGAACTACCTGGAGTGGGGTCAGGGAACGTGACGAGAGGGGAATTTATGTTGGGAAGCTCCCACGGTCTCGATGTCCCTGATTGTTTTTCCAGGGCAGAGGGAGAAGTGGTGTGTGGGAAAGAGGGCACGGCAGGCAGGCATCCCCTTGCCTTTCCCTTGGCTTTCCAAGTGTCAGTTCAGAGATCCCTTGAGTATACTGTGGGTCTCCAATATAATCCCTTGAGCCCTTGATTCAAAGCAGCTGCACGACCAGTATGTCAGTATATTCTCTTCCCAGTGGGGATTTACAGTGAACTTAGGTAAATCATTTTTTCACTAAAGTAAATCGTGTAATGTTGCATGGTAGTTAGCCCTGCTTTGTAGAAATTGGGACTTTATAGGGTAGAAGTGGTTGTCTGAGATGTTTTAAAAACAGTCTGGTTTAAATAGCTTGGCATCCAATCTTTTCTTCCAAGATACCAATAGATAGATGGCAGTGTTACTCTATAAAAGCCTATGACAAAATTGTTTCTATCTAGAATAAGCAGGTAAGGGTTGAAAATAATGCAGATATGTTTATCTTCAAGCACCCTAGACCTTATCATAAACATCATTAAAGAGTGGTCATTTTGCCAAGGTTGGGTGGTTGAGCTGTGGTGCCTCTGTCAGACCAAGTGGAGTGAAAAGGCTTTTTAGGGAGAACATAGTCAACCTCTCTCCATCTCCACCACCACCACCACAACTCGTTTTATAAATGGGAACCAAGACTTCAGGACGTTAGAAGGAACACTGACCAGCTCAGGATCTCCAAGGGGCAGGTAGGGGCAGCTGTGGGACTAGGACTGGGGCCTCCTAGTTTCCAGGCTACAGTCAGGCTCCATATTCCCCCACCAACCCTGGTGCTGTGCTGCTGAGTAGCCCCTACTGGTCCAGTTTTTGTCTGTGTTGTTTGTTTCAGGAATTTCTATTTTCTGGACATGTTTTCCCTGAGACCATAATGTTTTTGTAACCTGGGTTCCATCTGAGTTGAGGCCCCCTCCGTGTAGAGATGGGTCTTATGAGTATGCAAGCGCCTGCACTGGTGTTGGGGGATTTCCGTAGTTTTTGTTCCCTTCCGCCTTTGCCACAACTCTTGTTACTCAGCCTGGCTCTGGCCAAACCAACAGGCAGCCTCTGTTGAGGCTCTGAGGCCTGTGCACCTTTCCTCTTTCCCAGCTCTGTCCCTTCCTCATTCCCTCAGTGGTAACCGCCATCCTGCAGTTTGTGCTTATTACTCCCTTAGATTTATAATGTTGCCATATATATTTGTATTCTTGAAGAATATTCTTAGAGTTTTTAAATAGAATCAGACTTTTGGGATAGTCATCCGTGCTGTTGTATGTAACTGTTTATTGCATTAATTTTCCTTCCTTCATGTTAATTGACTTTTTTTTCTTAAGCTTTACTTGTTATAAATAGAAATATTTTTCTGAATATACAAATAGAAATATTTTCCAAATGTACTCAAAATTTGAGAGTCTAGTACCATGATCCCCCATATACTCATCACGCAGTTACAGCAGCTGCCGATTTTTTTTGCCATAATTGTTTCCTTATTCCCTCCCTTTATATTTTTCCTTTACCATTTTAAAGAAAATATATATCCTATGGCTTTACCCTAATAACTAGGGCTGATATTTCAGCAAATTGGTAAGCATACAGGGCCCTCAGGCCACAGCCCTGGGTTGCAGTTCTAGGTGCCCTCCTGCATACAGCTGCTCCTGTAGCCACGGGCCCCTGCGAGCTGAGGAGAGTCCCTTGGCATCCTCCAAACAAGACGTGGCTGTTTCAGGGCCTGGCAGGTTAGAAGATGGCCTCTGCCTGCCTCCCACCAGCTATGTTTCCCTCTGCTGCCCAGTCAAGAAGTAGAGTCCTCATGGCGGGCTGGGCCATCCAAGGTGACTGCAGGGCTTGGTGAGCTGCAGGGTGACCCCTGAGCAAGGTGAGCCTTCTTCTGCTGTAAGAGATTAGAACCTCAGACTGAGCACCAGTAGGCACCTAGGGTCTGACTCACCCCTCTGCTTCACAGCTGAGCGATCCAAGGAACACAGCAGGTAGGGATCCTCTTACTATAAGTGTGTAACTGTGTGATGCCCCAGCTTTATGTATGTGAGGGGAGTTTCTATTAGACTCCTACCTTGAGGGGACCCTAGAGCTCCCCTAGGCTGTGACAGCTGAAAGCTTGAGCTTACTGGTTGAGCGCAAATGTCTTTTTGCCAGATCCAGCTTCAGTGGTCTGCTTTATCATTCCTGAGTCCTGCTTCCTAGTTTTTGGCGTTTGAGTATTTACTTTCTTATTGCCAGTGCATTGATTTGTTACTTTTTTTTCCAATAATTTCATCCAGGAATTTTTATTTCTCAGCAGGAGGGTCTGTCTGTCAGGAACCACAAACAGAAGACCTAGTATTAGAAATTGATTTCTAATTTTTATAATTATTTAATTAAAGATTGTTTTAAAGTTGAAAGGATAAAATAATTTAATAATAAATATTCTTCCCTTACTTTCACATGATAAGAGAGGCAGCTTTTAAATTTTGTGGCCAGGTATCCCCAAGAGGATGGGGAGAAGTTTGCCAACCTTTGTCTCAGTAAATTTAAGGAGTTTTCTGTTTGCAGGATTAATTACCCCAGAAGATCGGAAATATGGAACAACAAATCTTCACTTAGATGTGTCTGATGCAGCTAATGTCATGGTCTATGTGGGAATTCCCAGAGGACAGCGTGACCAGGAAGACGGTAGGGTGCCAGGCATGCATGTGGGGCTTACTCTCTGAGCTGGAGACCATGGTCTCACATGTGCTTTTTCTCACTCCAGAAGTCCTTAAAACCATCCAAGACGGGGACTCGGATGAACTCACAATAAAGCGATTTATTGAAGGAAAAGAGAAGCCAGGAGCCCTCTGGCACATATATGCTGCTAAGGACACAGAGAAGATACGAGAATTCCTTAAAAAGGTGTGCTCCTTACTCTGGGGCATGTGTGAAGAGTGGCATGGAGAATAGCGACCTGAAAAACTACTCTTATGTCAAGAACTGATGAGCTTGCTGGGGAATAATACAACCTCAAAAGTTAAATCCATGCATGTCGGGTTAGATAGGCTGAAGTTGGTTGCTAAGGAACGAAGTTTCTAAATGATCAGGCTCACACCTCTGCAAAGAGGCAGCTTGTCTTTTGTGTTTAACATTATAGTGCATATGGAGATTTTTGTGTTTTCCCTTCAGTTCCCCTGATCATTTCGTTAGCATCCTTTTGTTTTTCTTATTACCTTGAAAATCTAAGCACTACAGAAGTTGATGTACCATTCATGGCCCTGGTGGCTGTGTTCTGAGTGAATTACTAAGGTGTTTTTTGCCTGCCCCCCACCTCAGTCCCCACACCCCCGTGTCCCCCCGTCCCTACATCCCCAGCAGTAGTGGGTCAGGTCAGCCTCAGGCCTGCTTGTGACTGTTAGCTTGTGAAAGGTCATTGGAAACGGATGTGGGGATTTGATTCCCAGGTTTCTACTAGTTGGCTGGCTGGTCAGCAAGGGCTCTTTTTGGAAGTTCCAGGCAACTAGAAAGATAGATGTATTCAGGTTTTAACCTGTTCATCCCTGAGGCTACTGACTGCAGCCAGGTATCTGTGGCTGTCCATGAGGAATGGGTGTGAACACTCCTGACTTGTTGTCTGGTACCAAGATGGTCCTTAATCAGCATTTGTTTGACTCAAATGTTTCTGGCTAAGAATCATTTTACTCTTCCAGAAAGCCTGCTGGTCACCATAGTGTTCCTTTGATGGTGTCATCTTGAGTCTGTCCTGCCACATACTGGGTCTAGAATAAACAAGCTTAATCCACAGCTATCTTTGGGACTGTTTTATAATTCTAGTTGTTAAAGGGATCCAGGGTTTTAAAAACTGCAAGTCTAAATACAGCAAGTTGGTTTCAAAGGAGCTTAAGCCTGCTTAAACTCAAAAGTCTAGAGCAAACTGTCCAATACAGCATTTATAAAAATATGCAGATTGCCAGTCATGGTGAGGAAGCCACATTTTCTTTCAGTCTCCTGTTGCTTCATTTAATTAATGTCTTTGAATACTACATGTTTCTTTCTGCCATCAGGAGCATGTGTTAAAGAAGGTTTGATATTTACTGACTGCCCTTGCTCTTGAGGGGGCATAATGGCCTCATTGGGCCTCAGCAGGTTGCTCAGTTCTGTAATATTTTGAATGTATTCTAGGTATCAGAAGAGCAAGGTCAAGAAAACCCAGCAGACCATGATCCCATTCATGATCAGAGCTGGTATTTAGACCGATCACTAAGAAAGCGTCTTCATCAAGAATATGGAGTTCAAGGCTGGGCTATTGTACAGTTTCTTGGAGATGTCGTATTTATCCCAGCAGGAGCTCCACATCAGGCAAGAATCATTACTTTATTCTTTATTCTCTTTATACTATGAACTTTTGTGCGTGCTACTGACGTGGCTTGGTGTTTTCCAGGTTCATAACTTATATAGCTGTATCAAAGTGGCTGAAGATTTTGTTTCTCCAGAGCATGTTAAACACTGCTTCTGGCTTACTCAGGAATTCCGTTATTTGTCACAGACTCATACCAACCATGAAGATAAACTACAGGTAAAACTAGCCGATTCTTGGCATTCTCTGACTCTAGCTTAATGGCCCGTTACTAACTTACAAAGTCAGTGAACTTGGCTATATACACCTGGTGCAGTGTGTTGATGGACTGGCTTTAGGTCTGGTTGCACTTTCCATTTAGGCAAAGAAGGAACAAACACACAGAAAACTGTCACCTTGGTTTGCTATTATTTAAACTCTGTAAGGGACTATGCCCAAAGAGAAACCCTTTAGTATTGAAAATGAATAGATCTGACTTCTGATGCTGGCTTAGCTGGCAGACAGAAGTCTCAACAGAGACCTTTAGAGCTGTAATGTTCTCAGCCTTGTGTGGAGCAGAACAGGCTCTTTGGGATCCAAAGATGAACTGAGAGGGTGGATTTTTTTAGAGGCTTTCCTTAGTGAATTATGTAACATACAATTTCATGTTTGGAGAAATAGGAGAATATATAAACTCTGAAAAATAAAACTGTGCCCTGGGACTTGCGTCTCCCTGCAGTAACCAGCAGTGGGGCCATGTAGCATCATGGAATAGAGAAAATGAGCAAAGGAGGCATGAGCGTGACGTATGAAATACTGGTCAGGAATTGACCAGGGGCCTTTCAAGTATTGACAATTCACATTGAATATTGAGTTTTAAATTCTGAGAGAATGGTAATAAAATTGGTAGGGGAAAAGTTTGTTCTTAGTGACATTTTAGATTTAACGGTGATCATATATTCTCCCATTCTTTTAGGTAAAGAATGTTATCTACCATGCAGTAAAAGATGCTGTTGCTGTGCTGAAAGCCAGTGAGTCCAGTTTTGGCAAACCCTGAGAGTCCCAAAGACGCTGTAACCCCTGTACATTGGAAGTGAATTACTGGCAGCTATTAAAACTCTTAAGGCAGAATTCCTGTGGACTTCGAGATTTATGTTACCTCATCTTCTTTTTTAAACTGTACCCAACTGGTAAGGGTACTCTGTCTAATGTATATATCTAGTGTTTACAGACACTAAATGTGTATATGTAGTAACTATTTACATAATATGCATCCTTAAACTGTGACTTCTCACCTAGTGCAGAACTTCTATCAAGGTGTAAAAACAAAACCATATCAGCTTTGTTATTCCCCAGCTGTTTGGTTGGAGAGCTTAGTTTTATAACTACTAGGAATCTCACCATGCAGTTTATTTGGGTTGCATTTTGTTTGTGTCTGTCTGAGTAACCTCTCCCCACCCTTTAGGGTTCAGAAGGCAATGGAGAAAATGACAGCTAACAATGCAGTTCCTGCTGTATTGCATTAGGACTGGCATATAGCAGAAATCAACTACTGTACAATTTTTGGGGTTAACCTCTTTAGTTAAATGGAATTTAATTTAAATGAAGCTTCACTTATTTTAAGTGTTAAGCATTTTACATTAAAGTATTCATATAATATTTTGACTCGGTCTATTGGCATTAACCTCTGGTTGTGGATTCAGCGTACCTTTCATCAAAGGTTATAGATGTAAGAGATTGCCTTGGAAGTTTGTCCTTCTGAGTGATTATTACAATGCTAACATGCAAAGAATTTTCTCTCTAGCCAAGTGGAAGCCCTGTCATACTTTCGCAAAGAAATACCACCAATTAACTAAATTTAGAAATGGGCATTAACCAGAAAACCAAATAGTGACTAGTTAAATGGTTCTAAATGGTAAGAGATAGAAATACTTTGTCTCTCTTCTGGCCTTTATTTACAAAGGAAAATGAGATTATTAGAAGTTTTAGAACAGTAGTATATAAATTAGTCATTTCTATGAAGAAGAAAATTCATAAAGAAGCCACTTGTCTATAGCTCATTGATTGTCCTAGATAGCTTTAGCTGTACTGAAAGGAATTAAATTGAAATTAAGTAGAATGGACAAGGTCTCAGCTGGGTTGTTACCTGTGGGCTCAGAGTAGAAGGTGAAGAGGCCCCCCCTGCCTAATGCCAGTCTCCTTCAAGCCAAAACCTTTATAAGGCTGAACATTCAAAAACAACAAATTTTCCTGAAAAGAGAAATACCTGCCTATCTTAGTTGGAAACCTCTTCCTCGGAAATTTCTTAACAGAATCTAAGCAGATTTGGCTTAAGAATTGACACTGTTGCTTAGAAATACCCTCTAGGCCAAAAGAGTAGGAAAACTTGTATCGTCTTTAGAGGGAACAACCTTCAAGCCAGGCCTCAAAGGAGTCCCACAGACAGTTCCTAGGACTGTTTTTCACAATAAAGTTCACTATAACAACAAATACAAAAATAGCCACCGTGAACAAGAGTCAACAGGAACCTCCTATTGAACCTCCATATTAAACCTGCAAAGTTTACAGATTCCAGAATGATCCAATACTTGATATTCTGAAATATTTAATATGTTTAAAGAAATCAGAGTTCAGGAATGTGAAAGAATGAATGTCAGAAATGTCCAGATTTTGAAAGAAGCTAAATAGTATTTGTAGAAATGAAATGGTTAAAATTACAAATTCAGCAGATGAGTTACAAAACCTATTTTATGAACCAGGAAATTGGTAACAATACACAATATAGCACTGAATAACAGGCAACTCATGTTAACTCAGGGCACAAAAAAAATAAAGGGTTTGATAGGCAATGAATAAGAATAGTGGTGGATGGTGATCTTCAGAGACTGAAAGTTTTCATGTACTGATCAGATTAAAGAAACCCAGCCATATTAAGCAAGATAAAATCCTCACCTCTGTAGTATTTAATAGTAGTAAAAGAATACCCGCAAGCAAATAGGTGCTTAAAAGCAATTAGGCAAAGTATCTTCAATAGAGTGCCAGACTAACACAACAGCCAACTTCTTCAACACCAGCAGTGGAAGTCCAAAGAAAAGTAGATGCCATACTTGCTGTGCTGGAGAACACGAGACAGCCAAAGTCTATACCCAGCAAAATTCTTTGCCCTATTCTTCATGGACACTTTCAGACAAAAAAAGTTTATTTTAAGGCCCTTTCTAAAGGAACTTCAAGGGATATCCTTAGCAAAGAAAATTAATCCACATCATGCAAGAAAAAATTATGTACCAGGAAAGTTGAAAATTCCTGGATAAACAACAGTGATATGAAACTTTTTAGAAGTCTGGGTAAAAGAGCCTCAAAAAGTTAAAACAGAATTATATGATCCAGCAATTCACCCCTAGGTTTACACTAAAGAGAACTGCAAAGCAAGGATTCAAATATATTTGTACACTCACATTCATAGCAGCCTTCACAAGAGCCAAAGGTGAAAGCAACCCAAATGTCCATCAAATGATAAATGGATATACAAGATGTGACATATACATACAATGGAACATTTTTCACGCTTAAAAAGGAAATTCTGACATGCTACAACATGAATGAATCTTGATGACATGCTAAGTGAAATAAGCCAAACACAAAAGGATAAATTGTGTGATTCCACTTACAAGAGCAATAGTCAGTCCTATTCCTAGAATAGTGGAATTTCATAGAGACAGAAAGAATTATGGTTGCTGAGGCTGGGAGGAAGGGGGGAGAAGAGTTAGTGTTGCATGGATAGAGTTTCTGTTAGGGATGATGAGATATTCTGGAGATAGATAGTGGGGATGGTTGCACAACATTGTAAGTATACCTACTACCCTGAATTATGTATTTAATAAAAGTGGTTAAAACAGTCCACTTTATGTTTTGTATGTTATACAAAAATAACAAAATAGGAAAAGCCTTTGTAGTTGAATGAGAAAATGACATTCTTATTTTTTTTTAATTGTTTAAAAGCAATGAACAACGGGACTTTCCTAAATACTCCAGTGCAAGAAAAAGGTCTGATGGGATTAAATAAGACTCAGTTATATACAATTTATGGAAGATACAGTTTGACTCTAGATTACAAGTATAGAAAAAATTAGACCATGCAAATACTTATCATATGAAAGCAAAAGTATGGCTATGTTAATATCAAAATGATTTTAATATAAAGAGTATTACCAGAGAGAAAATTTTGTCATTAAAGAATCAACTCACAGGAAGATACAATAATCTTAAATTAGGTATGCACCTAATATGAAGAAAAATTTGACAGAATTCAAGGGGAAAATAAATACACAGTCATGGAGATCCTAAGAATCCTTTCTATAACTGACAAGACGTAAACCCAATACAAATATAAAGTATTTGTATCTATCAAATTGATCAAATTGACATTGATTAGAGCACTAAGGCCAATGACTACAAAGTACATGTTCCTTTCAAGTGCACATTGATTTGCCCAGAAAGCATACAATGGACAAAAAAAGTGACTGTAAATTTCAAAGAATTACGTAAGTTGAAATCATGTAGAGTGTGTTCTATGATAATGGAAGTTAATCATTAATAACAAAGATAACTACAAATCCACAGATGTTGAGAAATTAATGCACTTCTAAGTAACCCATTGATTAATGAAGAAATCACAATGGAAATTAGGTATTTGGAACTGAATAATAAAAACATACTTTGAAATGGTGGGGTTAAGTTATAACAGTGCTTTAAGGGGAATTTACAGCTTTAAATGTATGTATAAGAAAAAGAAGGCTTAAAAATTTACGCATGTGTTCTAAGTAATATATTTTGAAGGTATTTAGATCTTTGTAAATGAATGATACTGGTCTGTAATCCTGAGCTGTCCTTGTAATGTCCAGTTGTCCCAAATTATAACCTCCTAAAACAAGTGTTCATGTAATCTCTGGAAAAAATGTAATATTTATTTTTAAATGGTTAGTAGAAGCATTTAAGTAAAAATGTGGGGTAAGAATTTTTAGGATCCAATTCAACAAACATAGGACTATTAAGATTTTATATTTTTATTTGGATTTAATTTTATCCTAGTTGTGGGCTTGTCATCTATGACCTTAGATGTGTTAACACACATTCCCTCTATACTCACTTTTTTATTATAAATGAATATTGAATTTTGCCATATGTTTTTTGTGAATACAAAGATAATCATACAATTTTTAGCCTTCATTTTGTTAATGTAGTATATCATATTGAACCATCCTTGCATGCTTGAATAAACTGCATTTGATCATAGTGTATGGCCCTTTTAATGTACTGTTGCAGTAAGTTTCCTAATATGTTGAGGATTTTTGCTATGTTCATCAAGGATATTGGCCTGTATTGTTTGGGTGGTGTCCTTGTCTGGTTTTGACTAATGCTGGTGTCATAAAATGAGTTTGGAAGTGTCTCCTTCTTCTAATTTCTGGGAGTTTGAGGATTGATAATTATTCTTTGAATGTTTGATAGAAATCACCAGTGAAACCATCTGGTTGTAGACTTTTGTTGTTTGGAGACTTGATTATGAATTTGATCTTACTAGTAATTGGTCTGCTTAGATTTTCTATTCATGACTCAGTTTTGGTAGGTTATATGTTTCTAGGAATTTATCCATTTCTTATAGGTTCCCAAATTTGTTGATGTGTACTTGTTCATAATAGTTTCTTAGGATCCTTGTGTTGTTATCATTTGTAATGTAACAAATATTACAAAGTATCATTTGTAGTCTTTCATTTCTGATTTGATTTATTTGAATCCTCTCTTGGTGACTGTAGCTAAAACATATGCCAATTTAGTTTATCTTTAAAAGTAGCTTTAGGTTCATTGATCCTTTCTATTGTCTTTTAGTCTCTTTCATTTCTGAACACACTGATCTTTGTTCCTTCCTTCTACTAACTTTAGGCTTCATTTGTTCTTTTCCTAGTGCATTGAGGTATAATGCTGGATTGTTGGAGATCTTTTCCTTGTTTTTTGATCCATTTATTGCTGTGAACTTAGAGCTGGTTTTGCTGCACCTCCTAAGTTTTGGTACATTGTATTTCCCTTTTCATTTGCTTCATAGTATTTTCTGATTTTCTCTTTGATTTCTTCTTTTACCCATTGTTTAGTAGCATGTTTAATCTCTACATACTTGTAAATTTTCTAGTTTTCTTATACTTGATTTCTAGGTTCATATCAATGTCATCAACAAAGATGTTTGATAACAGATTTCAGTCTTACTAAATTTATTAAGACTTGTTTTGTGGCCTAACATATGATCTACCATGGAGAATATTCCATTGGCACTCAAAAAGAATGTGTATTCTGTTGCTCTTAGGCAGAATGTTCTTTATATAACCATTAGGTCCATTTGCTCCAATGTGTTGTTTAAGGCCAACAACACCCCGATTTTCTGTCAGGATGATCTGTTTATTGGTGTAAGCAGGATATTAAAGTTCCTTAACACTATCATTTGGATTGACCACTTCATTGAGTAACACCCTTCTTTGTCTCTGATTATAATGTTGTTGTATATTTTGACGTATACGTAAGGGTGCATAAAGGGCAATATGAACATGTAGAGTTGAACTCAGAAATATAATATTGGTTTAATGTTTAAAAATCATACTGAGAGATTCAAGATGGCGAAGTCAGAGGTGACCGAGAACTCCTCCCAAAACCACAGTATGAAAATATAGTTAATACAACTAACCCTAAAACAGCAACAGGAAAGTAGGTTGCACCAGACTGCATACAGACTTCACGAACAGAGCAGACCTCAAGAAACAGGGTAACGTACGAAAGCCTTGATCCGGCAGGACCCAAGCCCTTCCCCCACCCCAGGTCACTGGTGGGAGGAAGAGAAATGGAGCAGGGGAGAGGGTGGAAGCCTGGGACTGCTGAACACCTAGCCCTGGAGATCTGCTCTGCGAGCAGAAACCTACATTGTGTGCTGCTCTGGAGGATGGGGAGCTGGGACAGGTGGAGTGCTTGAGAGATTCCGGCTGTCTGTGGAGGACGGGATCCACACCTGGCCACTCTGGGACAAGGGAAAGGCAGGTGGTCTGACAGGCTTCCTAGCAGTGAGAGGGCTGCTGAAGGGGCGGGGTTTACACGGAGTTTGCTATGCAGAAGGGATAGGGGAACAAGGTTGTCTGGGTGCGCTCTGCCCAGGAGATTGGGAACTTTGGAAACTTCAGGCGCTCCATCCCCCTGGCTGGCTACTCAGCTCTGAGGCCCCCCCACTGTGATACACAGCCTGTCGAGCCCTCCTCCTGGCCTAACAGCACTGGCTTGCAAACTGGCAGTCACTGCTGTGGTGTAAGGCCAGCAAGAGGAAGGCCCTGCCTACATCAGCTAGAGACGTCAAGCACAGAGGCTTACACCTGTGTACTTGGCCCACTGGCTCTGATAGGGGAGACAGGCAGGGCAGACGGGAATCGGGAAACAGATCTTTCCTCCCCCCAGGCACCAGCTCCGCTCCCCTAGACCCCCAACTTCACTCTAGGGGCTGAGCAGCTCCAGAGACTGGACCTTCTGGGCACTAGAGGGCACCACACAGAAATATGAATCATCAAAAGAACATTGTTCAGACCAAAATCTCACAAACACCAAAAAATCTCAAAATAAAAATCATAAACATGCTTACAGAGGATAGAAAAATATTCAGGAACTCAGGAAGGAGTTTAAGTTGGAGATTCAATCATTAAGAAATTCCATATCTGAAATGAAACATACAATGGAGGGATTTAAAAGCAGATTTAGATGTAGTAGAAGAGACAGTAAATGGAACAGAAATTAGAAAAGAGGCATACAAAGAAGCTGAGGCACAGAGAGAAAAAAGAATCTCTAAGAATGAAAGAATATTGAGAGAACTATGTGACCAATCCAAATGCAACAATATTCGTATTATAGGGGTACCAGAAGAAGAAGCGAGAGAAAAGGGGTTAGAAAGTGTCATTGAGGAGGTAATTGCTGAAAAATTCCCAAATCTGGGGAAGGAGATGGTCTCTCAAGCCATGGAGATGCACAGATCTCCCAACACAAGGGACCCAAGGAAGACAACAACAAGACAGACAATAATGAAAATGGCAAAGACTAAGGATAAAGACAGACTTTTAAAAGCAGCTAGAGAGAGAAAAAAGATAACATACAAAGAAAAACCATCAGGCTATCATAAGATTTCTCAACAGAAACCTTACAGGCCAGAAGGGAGTGGCATGATGTATTTAAAGCAAAGAAGCAGAAGGACCTTGAACCAAGAATATTCTACCCGGCAAGGTTATCATTTAAATTTAAAGGAGGAACTAAACAATTATCAGATAAGCAAAAGCTGAGAGAATTTACCTCCCACAAAACACCTCTACAGTGCATTTTGGAGGGACTCCTATAGATGGAAGTAATATTCCTAAGGCTAAATAGATGTCACCCAAGGGATAGACAAAGAGTACAGACTATGATTCATAACATACAAAGAAGGGAGGAGGAAGAAAAAGGAGGAGAAAAAAGAACCTTTAGATTGTGTTTGTAATAGCATATGAAGTGAGTTAAATTAGACTGTTAGATAGTAAGGAAGTTACCCTTGAACCTTCGGTAACCATGAATCTAAAGCCTGCAATGGCAATAAGTACATACCTATCGATAATCACCCTAAATGTAAATGGTCTGAATGCACCAATCAAGTTGTAGAGTCACTGAATGCATAAAAAAAACAAGACCCATCTATATGCTGCCTACAAGAGACTCACTCCAAAGATATACACAGACTAAAACTGAAGGAATGGAAAAAGATATTCATGCAACTAATAGGGAGAAAAAAGCAGGAGTTGCAGTACTTGTATCAGACAAAATAGACTTCAAAACAAAGAAAGTCACAAGAGGCAAGGACATTACATAATGATAAAGGGGTCAGTTCAACAAGAGGATATAACTATTATAAATATGCACCCAACAACAGGAATCACCTACATATGTGAAACAAATACTAACAGAATTAAAGGGGGAAATAGAATGCAATGCATTCATTTTGGGAAACTTCAACACACCACTCACTCCAAAGGACAGATCGACCAGACAGAAAATAAATAAAGACATGGAGGCACAGAACAACGTATTATAACAGATGCACCTAACGGACATCTACAGAACACTCCATCCAAAAGCAACAGGACACACATTCTTCTCAAGTGTACACGGAACATTTTCAAGAATAGATCATACACTAGGCCACAAAAAGAGCCTCAGTAAATTTTAAAAGATTGAAATTGTACCAACCAGCCTCTCAGATCACAAAGGTATGAAACTAGAAATAAATTACTCAAAATGAAAAAGCCCACAAACACATGGAGGATTCATAACATGCTCCTAAATAATCAATGGATCAATGACCAAATAAAAACAGATCAAGCAATATATGGAGACAAATGACAACAATAGTTCACAAAATCTGTGGGATGCAGCGAAGGCAGTGTTAGAGGGAAATATATTGCAATGCAGGCCTACCTCAGGAAAGAAGAACAATCCCAAATGAACAGTCTAGATTCACAATTAATGAAACTAGAAAAGGAAGAACAAATGAGGTCCAAAGTCCATAGAAGGAGGGACATAATAAATATTAAAGCATAAATAAATAAAATTGGGAAGAATAGAACAATGGAAAGAAACAATGAAAGCAGGAGCTGGTTCTTCGAGAAAATAAACAAAATAAGCCCCTAGCCAGACTTATCAAGAAAAAAAGAGTCTACATGCATAAACAGAATCAGAAATGAGAGAGGAAAAATCACCACCACGGACACCACAGATATACAAAGAATTATGAGAGAATACTATGAAAAAGTATATGGTAACAAACTGGATAACCTAGAAGAAATGAAAAACTTTCTAGAAAAATACAACCTTCCAAGGCTGACCCAGGAAGAAACACCAAATCTGAATAGACCAATTACCAGCAAAGAAATTAAATTGGTAATCAAAAAACTACATAAGAACAAAACGCCTGTACCAGATTGTTTCACTGCTGAATTTTATCAAACATTTAGAGAAGACATAATACCCATCCTCCTTAAAGTTTTTCAAAAAGTAGAAGAGGGTGAATACTGCCGAACTCATTCTATGCGGCCAACATCACTCGAATACCAAAACCACCACAAAAAAATTAAAAATTACAGGCCAATATCCCTGATGAGCACAGATGCAAAAATACTCAACAAAATATTAGCAAATTGAATTAAAAAATACATCAAAAAGTTCATCCATCATGATCTAGTAGGATTTATTCCAGGGATACAAGGATGGTACAACATTCAAAAATCTATCATCATCATCCACCACATCAATAAAAAGAACAAAAACCACATGATCACCTCCATAGATGCTGAAAAAGCATTTGACAAAATTCAACATCCATTCATGATAAAAACTCTCTCAACAAAATGGGTATAGAGGGCAAGTACCTCAACATAATAAAGGCCATATGTGACAAACCCACAGCCAACATCATACTTAACAGCAAGAAGCTGAAAGCTTTTCCTCTAAGATCAGAAACAAGACAAGGATGCCCACTCTCCCCAGTTTTATTCAACATAGTACTGGAGGTCCTAGGCACAGCAATCAGACAACACAAAAAAATAAAAGGCATCCAGATTGGTAAGGAAGAAGTTAAACGGTCACTGTTTGCAGATGACATGATACTGTGCAAAGAAAACCCTAAATAATACACCCCAAAATAACAGAACTCATAACTGAATTCAGCAAAGACGCAGAATACATAATTAATACAGAAATCTGTTGCATTCCTATATACTTAAATGATGACCTAGCAGAAAGAGAAATCAATAAAACAATTCCATTCACAATTGCATCAAAAAGAATAAAATACCTAGGAATAAACCTAACCAAGGAAGTGAAAGACCTATACTCTGAAAACTACAAGACAGAGAAATTAAGATACCAGTAAATGGAAATACATCCCATGCTTATGGATAAGAAGAATTAATATTGTCAAAATGGCCATCCTGCCTAAAGCAATCTACAGATTCAGTGCAATCCCTATCAAAATACCAACAGCATTCTTCAACAAACTTGAGCATATAGTTCTAAAATTCATATGGAAACACAAAAGACCCCAAATAGCCAATCCTGAGAAGGAAGAATAAAGTGGGGGGGATTATGGTCCCCAACTTCAAGCTGTACTACAAAGTCACAGTACTTGAGACAATTTGGTACTGGCACAAGGACAGACCCATAGATCAATGGAACAGAATAGAGAGCTCAGATATAAACCCAAGCATATATGGTCAATTAATATATGATAAAGGAGCCATGGACATACAATGGGGAAATGACAGCCTCTTCAACAACTGGTGTTGGCAAAACTGGACAGTTAGATGTAAGAGAATGAAACTGGATTATTGTCTAACCCCATACACAAAAGTAAACTCAAAATGGATCAAAGACCTGAATGTAAGTCATAAAACCATAAAACTCTTAGAAGAAAACATAGGCAAAAATCTCCTGAACATAAACATGAGCAACTTCTTCATGAACATATCTCCCCGGGCAAGGGAAACAAAAGCAAAGATAAACAAGTGGGACTACATCAAACTAAAAAGCTTCTGTACAGCAAAGGACATCATCAGTAGAACAAAAAGACATCCTGCAGTATGGGAGAATATATTCATAAATTATATATCCAATAAAGGGTTGACATCCAAAATATATAAAGAGCTCATGCACCTCAACAAACAAAAAGCAAACGATCCAATTTAAAAATGGGCAGAGGCCTGAACAGACACTTCTCCAAAGAAGAAATTCAGATGGCCAACAGGCACCTGAAAAAATGCTCCACATTGCTACTCATCAGAGAAATGCAAATTAAAACCACAATGAGATATCACCTCACACCAGTTAGGATGGCCAACATCCAAAAGTCAAACAACAACAAACATTGGCAAGGATGTGGAGAAAGGGGAACCCTCCTACACTGCTGGTGGGAAGGTAAATTAGTTCAACCATTGTGGAAAGCAGTATGGAGGTGCCTCAAAAAACTCAAAATAGAAATATCAATATACCCAGGAATTCCACTCCTAGGAATTTACCCTAAGAATGCAGGAGCCCAGTTTGAAAAAGACATATGCACCCCTATGTTTATCACAGCACTATTTACAATAGCCAAGATATGGAAGCAACCTAGGTGTCCATCAGTAGATGAATGGATAAAGAAGAGGTGGTACATGTACACAATGGAATATTATTCAGCCATAAGAAGGAAACAAATCCTACCATTTGCAACAACATGGATGGAGCTAGAGGGTATTATGCTCAGTGAAATAAGCCAGGCGAAGAAAGACAAGTATCAAATGATTTCACTCATCTGTTTAGTATAAGAACGAAGCAAAAACTCAAGGAACAAAACAGCAGCAGGCTCACAGAACCCAAAAATGGACTAACAGTTTCCAAGGGAAAGGGACTGGGGAGGATGGGTGGGAAGGGAGGGATAAGGGGGAAAAGGGGGCATTACAATTAGCATACATAATGTAGTGGGGGTCCATGGGGAAGGCAGTATAACACAGAGAAGACAAGTAGTGATTCTATAGTATCTTTCTATGCTGATGAACAGTGACTGTAATGGAGTATGTGATGGAGACTTGATAATAGGGGGAGTCTAGTAACCATAATGTTGCTCATGTAATTGTACAGTAATGATACCAAAATAAAAATATATATATCAAAATGTGCTACTTTAACCATTTAAAAATTTTTTGTTATCATTAATATACAATTACATGAGCAACATTGTGGTTACTACATTCACGCATATAATTGAATCCCCCATGCCCACCCCATAGCAGTCACTGTCCATCAGCATAGTAAGATGCTATAGAGTCACTACTTGTTTTCTCTGTGCTATACTGCCTTCCCTGTGCCCCTACTACATTATGTGTGCTGATCGTAATGCCCCTTAATCCTCTTCTCCCTCCCTCCCCGTCCATCTTCCACCACCCCTTCCCTTTGTTAACCGCTAGTCCCTTCTTGGAGTCTGTGTGTCTGCTGTTTTGTTCCTTCAGTTTTGCTTCATTGTTATACTTCACAAATGAGAGAAATCATTTGGTACTTGTCTTTCTCTGCCTGGCTTATTTCACTGAGCATAATACCCTCTAGGTCCATCCATATTTTTGCAAATAGTAGGATTTGTTTTCTTCTTATGGCTGAATAATATTCCATTGTGTGTGAGTGTTAATGCATTTTGTAAATTCATTCATCTAGTGATGAATATTTAGGTCATTTTCACCTTTTAGCTATTTTGAATAATGATGTTATGAATACCGATGTACAACTTGCTGGGTCCCTGTTCTCAACCCTTTGGGGAATATACCTGGAAGTGTTATTTCTAGGTCATATAGATTTAACTTTAAAGCATATCCTCCCAGTAGGCGTGAAGTGTGCTCTCGCTGTGGTTTGATTTGCATTTCCCTAATGATGTCGAGCATCTTTTCATGTGTGTATTGTCCATTTAAATATCTTTGGAGAAAGGTTTATTCAAATCCTTTGCCTATTTTTTTTTAACTGGGTTGTGTTTTTGTTGATTTACAAGAGTTCTTTATATACTCTGGACATTAAACCATTACAGATATGATTTGCAAATATTTTCTCCCATTCTGTGGGTTTTCTTTTCACTCTGATAGTGTCCTTTAATGCAATTTAAAAAAATTTTAATGGTCTAATTGATCTCTTCTTCAATTTTTGGCTGTGCTTTTGGAGTAGTATTTAAAAAACCATTACCAAATCCAAGGACATGAGATTTGCTCATTTTCTTCAAGGAGTTTAAACTCTTAAATTTAGTTTTGATCCATTTTGAGTTAGTATTTGTATGTGGTATAAAGAACGAAACTTTTTTTGAAATAATGGATATCTAGTTTTCTAACCCTGTATGTTGAAAAGATTGTTCTTTCACCATTGAATAGTCTTGGCACTCCAGATGTAAGGGTTTACTTCTAGGCTTTCAACCTATTCCATGGATCATTATATAGCTACCCTTAAAGTTAGTACTACACTTGTTCTGATTCCTGTAGCTTCATCGTACGTTTTGAAATCAACAACCTTAAGTCCTCTAACTTTGTTCTTTCTCAAAATTGTTTTGGATATTCAGGGTCCTTTAAATCCAGTTTGAATTTTGGGATTTTTTTCTATCTATGGAAAAATAAGCCATCTGGATTTTGATAGAGATTACACTGAAACTACATATATTGCTTTGAGTTGTACCACAATCTTAACAATACTAATTCTTGCAGCTCATGAACATGTCTTTCCATTTGTTGGTGTCGTCTTTTATCCCTCCATGCTTTATGGAGATATAATTGATACATAACACTGTGTAAGTTTAAGATATACAGTGTGATGGTTTAATATGTTTATGTACTGCAAAATGTTTACTCACTGGTATCTTTCAGGAATGTTTTCTAATTTTCAGTGTACAAACCTTGTGCCTTCTTGGTTAAATTTATTCCTCTATTTTATTGTTTGATACTATTGAAAGTGGAATTGTTTAATTTTCTTTTTGGATCGTTCATTGATAGGGTGTAGAAATGCAACTGATTTTTTTTCAACTAAATTTTGCATGACTTTATATCCTGCAAACTTTGCTGAATTTAACAATTTAACAGTTTTGGGGGGTTTTGTGTGTTGTGTGTGTGTATATTGTTTATTGTTTAGAGTTTTCAACATGTCATCTGTGAGCCAGGATAATTTTACATCTTCCCTTTCAATCTGGGTGCCTTTAATTTCTTTTTATTGCGTAAAGGCTCTGGCTAGAACTTCCAGTTCCGTGTTGAATAAAAGTAGTAAAAGCAGGCATTGTTTTTTTGTTTTTTTTTTTAGGCATTGTTTTTTCATTTTTTTTTTTTTCTACCCTGCTTCTGATGTTAAAAAGTAAAGCCAGCAGCTTTCCCCTCGGCCCCTTCTCTGTTTTCCTGACCATTTCTTACCCATTCTAGACAGCTAGGAAGGCTATTTATTTCAGGAGGATAACTCTGGGCTCTGTCTTTCATTTTACTTTGTAATCCCTCAGCTTTTCTTCCCCCAGACTTCCAACTTCCCGCTTCAGCATATCCCTAGATTTTCAGTGTTTTGTTAAACAATTTCTCTTTCTCTAGTGCCTGAGGCTGGGAGGTTATTTTTTCTAAAGGAAAATGTTTGATCACTTAACAAGTGTACCTATGTAAGAAGATGCAAGAGGAGTCACCTAGCTCAGGTGTCAAGAATAACGGGGCTGACAGAAATCAATAGCAAGGTTTCAGGAAAGTCCTTCATCACCTTCACGGTAACAAGCAGGGAACAGATGCTTACTGTGAGCTAAGCTGCACTGAGCACTTCTTCATGTTATGTCATAATCCTCCAACAACTTAAAGCAGCTGGCCTTATTTCCTCTTTTAGAGATGAGGATGTATAGCCATTGGATCTTAGTTTTGTTGCCTGACCCCAGATTATTTTTTTAATTAAAAAAAATTGTTTTTTTACCTTTTGACCCCCTTTACCTATTTCTCACAAATAGCCCTGCCACCCCCACCTCCGGGAACCCCAGTCTGTTCTCTACACCTATGAGCATGCGTTGTTGCTGTCTTTTCACCTTCCACAAGAGATTGTCTTTCTCTGACTTATTTCACTTAGCATAATGCTTTCAAGGTCCATCTGTGTTGTTGCAAATGGCAAGATTTAATTCTTTTTTATGGCTGAAGAATATTCCATAATGCATATGTTTATGTTTCCCTGTCTTGGTTATTGTAAATAACGCTACAATGAACATGGAGGTGATAAATTTTTTTGAGTTAATGTTTTCATTTTCTTTGGATAAATACTCAGAAGTAGAATTGCTGGGTCATATGGTAGTTCTAATTTTTTGAGGAACCTCCATATTGTTTTCCATAGTGGCTGCACCGATATACATTCCTACCAACAGGGCATGACTGATTTTTCTTCACAGTCTCACCAACACTTGTTATTTCTCCTCTTTTTGATATAGCCCTTCTAACAGGTGTGAGGTGATGTCTCTGTTGTTTTGATTTGCATTTCTCTGATGTTGAGCATGTTTTCATGTGCCTACTGGCCATCTGTATATCTTCTTTGGAAAAATGTCTATTGATATATACCCTTTTTTAACTGGATTTTTTTTTTTGCTACAGAATTGTATAAGTTCTTTATATTTTTTGTATATTAACCCCTTATGAGATAACAGGATTTCCAAATATTTTCTCCTATTCAGTAGATTTCCTTTTTATTTGGTTGGTTTCCTTTGCTGTGCAGAAGCCTTTTATTTTTGATATAGTCCTATTTATTTATTTTTACTTTTCCTTTTGGTGTCAGATTCAAAATACCATCAAAACCTGTGTCAAGAGGCCTGTTTTCTTCCAGGAGTTTTGTTTTAGGGTCTAATGTTCAAGTCTAATCCATTTTTAGCTAATTTCTGTGTATGGTGTAGACAATGGTGCAGCTTCATTCTTTTGCATGTGGCTGTCCAGTTTCCCAACACCATTCATCAAAGAGACTGTCCTTTCTCCATTGTATATTCTTGGCTTGTTGGTGACCTTATGGGCAAAGTTTTCAGTTTTTCACTGCTGAGTATAACATTAGCTGTGCACTTCTTATATATATCCTGTAACACGTGGAAGAAGTTCCCTTACATTTCTCGTTTGAGTGTTTTCTATCCTGAAAGTGTGTTGGATTTTTTTCAAATGCCTTTATGCATCAATTGAGATGATCAGATGTTTGTTTCCTTCATTCTATTAGTATGATGCATTACTTTGCTTGATTTTCATGTTGAACCACCCTTACATTCCTGGAATAAATTTCACTTGGTCATGGTATATTTCTTTTAATATACCACTGGATTTAATTTTCTAATATTGTGTTGAGGATTTTTGCAGCTATATCCATAAAGGATATGTGTAGTCATTTTTTTTTCTTGTAGTATCTTTGTCTGGCTTTTGCTTTGGGGTATTGCTGGCCTTATAGAATGATTTAATGTTTCCTCCTATTCAATTCTTGAGAAAGAGTTTGAGAAAGATTGGTGCTAATTTTTCTTTAAATGCTTGGTAGAATTTCATCAAAGAACCCACCTGGTCCTAGTTTTTCTTTGTTGGGAGTTTTTTTAAATTCATGTTTGTCTCCTTACTTGTTATAGATCTATACAGATTTTCAGTTATTCAGTTTTGGTAGTTTATGTGTTTCTGTGGATTTTCCTATTTCTATAGATTTTTCCCATTTCATTTCAGTTATCTAATTTGTTGACATATAGTTTTCATATTACTTTTTTATAATCCTCTTAATTTGTGTAATACTGCCCTCTGATTTTAGTAATTTGAGTCTTCTCACCTTTTTAGTCAATCTAAAGAGTAGTGATGTCGATCTTTTCATAAAACTATCTTCTGGTTTTGTTGATTTTTCTCTAATGTTTGTTTCCAACTTCACTTATTTCCACGCTAATCTTTTCATTTTCGTCTGCTATCTCTGGGTTTAGTTTGCTTTTCTTTCTCTAGTTTCTTACAGTATAGTTATGTTACTGATCTGAGGTATTTTTCTTTTTTAATGTATACTTTCCATTTTATGTATTTTATTTTATTATTTACTTTAGTATATTTTTTAATTTAGTACAGATGTAAGTCTCCCTCTGAGCACCATTTTTGCTGCATGCCCTATGTTTTGGCAAAGCCTCTTTACATTTTCATTCATCTCAATGTATTTTCTAATTTCTGTTGATTTTTTTTCTTTGACTCTGGTTAAGATTATGTTAATTTACACATATTTATGAGTTTTCCAGTTTCCCTCTGTTAGTGATTTCTAGTTTCATTACTTTGTGATCAGAAAAGATATTTAGGATGATTTCAATCTTTTTAAATTCCTTGAGACTTGTTTTTAGGGCCTTACATATGGTTAATCCTAGAGGATGTATCATTTGAAAACAACGTATATTCTGTTGTTGGGTGTAGTATTCTATATAGGTCTGTTAGATCTAACTGATTTAGGTTACATGTGTGAATGTGTATTCCTTTTTTTAATACAAATGCTAACTTATTGCACAGGTTGTTCTGCCCTTTTTTCACCTAGAACTTTAACTTGAGAAATACTATATAGTGTTGTTAGTACACTATTTCCTTGTTGATTGTATGTTTGACTGTTCTGCTTAACACTGAAAGTTTTATTGTAGAACTATTTCTCTTCAATTCTGACAATCTTTGTTTCATATATCTTGGAGCTCTGTTGGTAAGTGCATATATGTTCTATCCACTTGGTGGACTGACCCTTTTATCAGTATTTCATGTCCTCATTTGTCTCTTGTAATATTTTTTTACTTAAAACCTATTTTGTCGGATAATAGTATAGACACCCCAGGTCCCTTTAGATTACTATTCCCATAGAATATTTTTACTTTTAAAATTTTGTGTCTTTGTATCTAAAAATGGGTCAGCATATAACTGGATTCTATTTATCTTTTCTCCCAATCTCGGCCTTTTAATTGGAGTTTATCTATATTTGATTACTCATAAGGACTTCTCATGTTTAGCTATTTGTTTTCTGTATGGTTTTTGTTCAATTCCTCCATAACTGCCTTTTTTCATATTTAGTTGAAACTTTATAGTATACCATTTTGATTCCCATTTTTTCCTTTTCTGTACAAATTTTAGTTATATTCTTAATAGTTACCTTAATGGTTACAACTAACATCTTAAATTTAAAATATTTGAGTTTGAATAATACCTATTTTGCTTCAATGGTTTAAAAACTCCACTCCTATACATTTCAGTCCCTCCTCGTTGTTGTCTCAGCTTCTATCTCTGTACATTGTGTGCACATTAATATGGATTTGTAATTATGTTTGTAGGCATTTGCCTTTAACTCAGATAGCAAGAAAGAAGTTACAAACCAAACGTGCAATACTGGCTTTTATTTTTACCAATGTAGTTATCCTTACTGGTGTTTTTTCAAATGGCTTTAAGTTACTGTCTATTGTCCTTTCATTTCAGCCAGGATGCCCTTTAGCATTTCTTGTAGGACAAGTCTACTAGTATGAACTTCTTTAGTTTTTGTTTATCAGGGAATACCTTAATTTTGCTTTCGTTCTTGAGTTTTGCTGGGTATAGAATTCTCTGTTGACAGTTGTTTTGTTCAGCACCATAAATACATCATCTCACTGCCTCTGGCTTCCATCAGTTTCTAATGAGAAATTAGCTGTTAATCTTAGGAGCACTTGCATGTTAGGAGTTGCTTCTCTTTTGCTGCTTTTAAGATTCTCTGTCTCCATTGTTCAACAATTTGACTGCAGTGTGTCTCAGTGTAGATTTTTGTGCAGCTTGGAATTTACTGAACTTCTTGGATACGTAGATTCATATCTTTAAGATATGGGAGGTTTTTGGCCATTATGTCTTCAAATACTGTTTCTGCTCTTTTTCTCTTCTCCTTCTGGAACCCCCATAATGTGTATGTTGGTGAAGCTGGATGTTTCCCTATAAAACCCTTAGGCTATGTTCATTTTTCTTTCTGCTCCTGATGGCATCGTTTTAGTCAATCTATCTTCAAGTTCACCAATTCTTCTGCCTACTCAAATCTGCTGCTGAAGCCCTGTGTTTTTTTCATTTCAGTTATTGCACTTCTTAGTGCTAGAATTTCTATGTGGTTCCTTTTTATTTTTCTTTATTGACATTCCAATTTTGTACATATTGTTTTCCTCATTTTCTTTACCTCAAGCATATTTAAGATAGTTTAAGTGTTTGTCTAAGAAATGAAGTGTCTGGGCTTTCACAGGGATGGTTTCTTTAAATTTAATTTTTCCTTTGAATGGGCCATGCTTTCCAGTTTCGATGTTTGCTTTGTAATTTTGTTTAAAACTGGACATTTTAATATTCCAGAATAATTTTGGAAATCAGAATCTCCCCTTTTCCCAGGGTTTGCTGTTTTTAATTGTTAAAGGCTCAGCTGTGTGCAGCCGGTGTTTTGAGAGATTTCACTAAATGCCAGAATCTTAAAACAGAAACAACGAAACACCTGTCCCCATCTTTATGGTCTGGCTCTGTGCCTGGAGACTCTCTAAATACTTGAGACTATTATGATTCTGCCTCAGCATTCTTTTGCTGCTTGCACCAAATATACATCAGCCAGTGGTGAAAGTTGGGGTCTTCTCATGTCTTTTCTGAGTATACGTCCTGTCTTGGGCATGCATGTGTTTTCTAAATTCTCCTATACAGATGCTTTTGAATGCCCTAATATCCCAAAGAAACTGTCTCCTTGGCTTTCCCTCCCAGGTTTTAAGGATTTTATTGTACGTCTCAACTGTAATCTTTCACCCCAGGTGGTTGTGTATTTTTTATTTTCTTACCATGTTTTCAAGCAATACCTGCTGCTTTTCCATCCTGAGTAAGTTCCAGCAAAGGCACACCAGAGATGAGCACCTTGTATTAGTCCTCCGGTATGGCCCCTAACAGGTTAGGGCAGGCAAACATGGTAATTTGTGAATAAGATCTGCTCTGTCCCCCTGGAAGTAGGGACCAGGGTCTCACACTGAGACTGTGGGCTGCTGTCCTCAAGACTGCTGCCAAGTCAGGAAAAGAGTTTGGCAAGGCTAAGTAAAAATGCCACAAAGCTTTCTTGTTTTTGTTTTTTCTTAACATAGCAATTACTTGGTTGCTGTAAACTTTTCTTTTCCAGAGTTCTGACAAAATTGCTTCTGACAGTTTCTGGTAGTTTTTTCAATGTTTCCTTGGAGGCATGGATGTTTGGAGCTGCCTACTCCACCACTCTGTGACATTACTCTATGACTATTTCTTTTGAAATCGTAATTATGAGTAGGAAAAAACCTCCTTAGCTTAAAAAAAATTATTTCCCTATTGTGGTGTGGACTTGCATTTCTGAAATGGTTAATTCGTTAGGGAATGTTAATTCTGGCACCTCAAAAGAAAACTGTCTCAGTCAATTAAGTTTGGAGAAAGCAGGGGAAAGGCTCTGAAAAGTTTTAAACAAACTTTTATGGTTATTTTAACTAAACATTTCCTAAGTTTATGTCACTTAAAGAGTCTTATTGGTAATATAGATTATCATTTGAAGAGCATCTGTCACTAAAATAAGACAAGAAAAATGGTCCCAGTTCTTCAAAGCTTTGAAAGCTTGAGGACTTTTCAGTTGTTGCCATAGTCACCATTATGTGGGTGTCAGGGAGACATGCAGAGGCAGAAATGACTAGTACTATTTCAGAATAAATATGAGTCATAACCCCTTCTCTCCAGTTTTGAGACACCTGGAAATGTATAAGACATGGGGGCCTGAGGCCATGTGAGCTGTGCTGCTGTTAAGTGCTCAGGAAGGCATCTTTAATAGACAACATGGGGAGAGTGGGGAGGGATAGAATAAGTGAGGTTACTACCTCTCTAGAGTAAAGTGCCGGGTAATCACCACCAGCTGGACAGTGATTTTGAGAGTAAGCTGTGTTTAAAAGCCAAACAAAACAAGTACCTTTGAAATTGATTATAAGGCCATCAAGTACAGTCCCTCCGTCTGTGGCTGGGGTGGGGAGAGAGGGGGCTGGTGCCACTAGTGCTGGACCTAAGTCAAGGGCCTGATGACAGAGGAAAACTTTTACTACAGGTATTTATACCATTATTGCCCCTCCTAGATTGTGGATTTTTCCAGGGCCAGGAGCGTATCTGACAGAGTATTGATGGAAAATGAGATATATGGCATGATAATGAGTCAAAAAGGTTTTTTCCTTAGCCCGAAAGCAGAAATGAAGAAAACAGGACCTGGTCAAACAAAACAAATCAGCTCTACATTTGGATCATTTTATCTGATGGCCAGAAGGGTGGTTGTCATTATTCTGACTGTTCATCCATCCACTTGAATAGACTTGATTTTCCACATAAGAACAAAAATGCACAGAGATTTTGGGCATCCTTTAAATTCTGTACCAGTCTATGAACAAACTTACCAGATAGATGCTATCTTAAAACTATAGCCTGTCAATATGTCAATTCTCAACTTGATTTATAGATTCAAAGCCATACCAATCAAAATCCCAGCAAGTTATTTGTAGATACTGACAAATTGTAAAGTTTATATGAAGAGGCAAAGGACCCAGAATAGCCAACAAAATGCTGAAGAACAAAGTTGGAGGACTAACACTACCCAACTTCAAGGCTCACTATAAAGCTATCGTAATCAAGACCATGTGGCATTGGTGAAAGAACAGGCAAGTATATGAGTAGGACAGAACAGAGAGCCCTAAAACAGCCTCACATAAATACAGTCAACTGATCTTTGATGAAGGAGCAAAGGTGATACAATGAAGTAAAGATGAGTCTTTTCAATAAATGGTGCTGGAAAACCTGGACATCCACATGCAAAACAAAAAACAAAAAACTAGATACAAACTTTACATGCTTCAAAAGAATTAAATAAAAATGGATTAAAGACCTAAATGTAAAATGCAAAATTATAAAATTTTTAGAAGATTACATAGGAGAAAATCTAGGTGACCCTGGGCATGGGGATGACTTTTAAGACCCAACACCAAAGGCATGGTCATGAAAGAAATTGGTAAGCTGGGCTTCATTAAAACCAGAAACTTCTGCTCTGCAAGAGACACTGTGAAGTGAATGAGAAGACAAGCCACAGACAAGGAGAAAATATTTACGAAAGATAAACCTGAAAAGGACTATTATCCAAAGTACACAAAGAACCCTAAAATCCAACAATAAGAAAACAAGCAACCCAGTTAAAAATTCTGCTGACGACCTAAGCAGACACCTCACCAAAGATTTATAGATGGCAAAAAAGCACATGAAAAATGTTCAACATCATTTGTCATTAGGGAATCACAAATTGAAACTATACCACCACACAACTATTAGTCAGAATGTGAGAAACAGACACAACCAACCGCTAGTGAAAATGAAGCAGTAGGAATTCTCATACTTTTTCTGGGAATGCAAAATGGTAGAGCCATTTTGGAAAAGTATGGCAGTTTCTTACTAAACTAGACAACATATTCTTACAATCCAGTAATTGTGTCCTTAGTAGTTACCCAAAAAACTTGGAAGACCTGCATACATTTACAGCTTTATTCATAATTACCAAAACTTGGATGCAACCAAGATGTCTTACAGGAGTGAATAAACTATGGTACATCCAGACAATGGAATATTTTTCAGCACTAAAGAGAAATGAGCTATCAAGTCATAAAAGACACAGAGGAACCTTATATGCATATTACTAAGTGAAAGAAGCCAATGTTTAAGGGCTACATATTGTATGATTCCAGTGACAAATGTATTTCTGTGGTATGGGGTGTCAACACAAGTTGGGGAGATTACATTTGCCAAGGTAAGAGGTATTTTTGGTATTTTCTGCTCAGCTGTGCTGTGAACCTAAAACTGCTCTAAAAAATCATGTTTACTTAAAAACTATATCCTTAAGATGAATTCAGTAGTAACAGGCTATTTCTCTGGATTCAAGATTGCCATTTGGCGTGATTAGAGTGGAAGGAAATCATTGCAGCAACATCTGAGACATCAGGATTTCTCTACACAATCTACAGAAACCAACCTGTGAGAGAGTGGTTGGGCTGGTTCCTGCCTGGTTAATTAGTGCACACAGGACTTAGACCAGAAGGATCTGGGTTACTCTAGCTCTCCACTTCCTGACTGATTAGGACATGTCACTTCAGCTAGCTGGGCTGTTGTCAGAACCCTGAATGAGATCACATATGTCAAAGACCTTTATAAACTGTCAAATACATCCAAATATTAATTGCTACTGCTGAATTATTTACAAATGTAATTTAGGGATGTGTCAGATGCGTGAGAGTTGTTTATAATGCATGACCGCACAGTTCTCGCTGGTTGGCTCCTGGCTTTGAGAGAGCACTGATGTGTGGGCCTCCATCCCATGCGTCCAAGAGAACCGGCTCAAAGCAGGCAAAGGTTCTCAGAGGGCGGACGAGTCCTGTCTCACGGCTGTCTGCTCTGGGGGCGATTTGGGCAACAGGAAGGACAGCTATACACACAGACCTCAGGACATAATACAGCCATCCAGCCAGCAATATAAGATTCCCAAGCCCTGCTGGTTAAACAGACGACCAAAAGCAGAGAGTGGTTCCCACACCATGTCTGTGAAGGCTGGGGAACAGCATCCACAGAGAAGAAGCTTTGGCTGAGCTCACAAGTCCCCTATGCCTGGCCATAGCACCTCCTCTCTGCCAAGGCCAACACAGAAATAATTTGGGACAGCAAACACCTTGAAAGTTCCTGCATGTGACAATCTACAATGAGACCAAGTGTTAAAGCAGACATTTATTAAAATCCATTTATAGTGTTTTACACACACACACACAAATGTACAGCCCTCAACATTCAAACAATCAATGCTACGCTCAGAAAGGCTTTGAGAGAAGACAGATTACTTTGCCCTTCCCCCAAAAAGATACTTGTTTATACTCCTGAAAATAATGCATTTATTATACCACCTCTCAAGAAAAATCCTGTTGGGATCCCAAAACTTCTGCAGAGAGTAAAGAGATACTAGCAGAGCGCCCTCTCCAGAATGCAGTGCCTCATACCCAGAGGCGTAGTGCAAGAGACACATAAACTGCAGCTGCTTCAGAGGCGTGTGCGCATACCCAGTGGGTGAGCTGTGTAAAGGGCCCAAGGGTCCATCTGGGTGGCCCCTAGCTGCGGAGCGTGGCCAGCCGGGATTGCATGGCCTCCAGGGCCTCCTCTTCCTCCTCCTCATCTTCTGATGCGGCCATCGCCCCTGGAGGTTCAGGCTCCGGAAGGGCGTCGGTCACTTTACTGGGTGCTTTGCCCAAGGCCCCTGAACAGAAACAGAGCAAACAGCAGATGAACAAAACACTGGCTGAAAAAAGAGGCCCCTCATGTTGCCTGGCTTTCATACTGGGATCCGTCTGACAAGGAACAGAAAAGGGGGGACCCAACAAGCTGCCGGGGAGGAAGGTGGGCGGCGGGTGGGTGGGGGTGGGGTTTCGGGGGGGGGTTGCTCACTGACAAATGCACAAACACCGACTCACCGTAATGATAACAGAGCGGCAATAACTAAGGATTTGAATTTAGGAAGTTTGGTCCTGAAGTCAAATCCTAAACTCCATATTAAATAATTTTCAAGATTCATGAAAATGTTCACTCTCTCTCAGTAAAACCTGTAAGTCTTCCCAAAACATTTTCCTGGAGGAACTAGTCTTTCTCCCAATTTAAAGCAAACAAAAGTTAAATCTCACCATTTATATTTTCTTTTAAACATAAAACTCAGAAAATCCAGAAGTAAAAATAAAGTTTAAAAACTCATTAACCATCACTCAGAGAAACTATTTTTATTTATACCTCTTCCAGACTTTTTCACTAGGCATGCTTTTTACACAAACATGTCAGTAACAAGGCTTTTTTTCACATAATATATTGGGAACATCTTTATCTTTGTTTTTAATGGATGGTTATAGACACTGTGCTTATATTTTAAGAAAAAACTTACATAATCTAAAATTTTAAATGTAGAAGGAAATTACAGCCTAAGAAAAAAGATACTAGATAATGTAGCTTATGTGAGAAGAATGGCCATACAAGGAGGGGAAACAGGAAGAATACCAGGGCCATACCTGCTGTAATTTCAAACAGAATTTTGTCAATTTCCATTTCTGCTGCTTCTTCCGTTTCTTCCTGATCGTCCATGCTTTCAAAAGTGTCCTCTAACATCTCTTCTATGATCCCAGCCTGAACACAGAATAAACCCTGTCACTTCCCTCAACTGTTAAATCTGTTAACAACAACCCATCTGCGGGTCCAGCACCACCCAAGTTCTGATGCGTCCATGTCCAGTCCACCCTCTCGGAGGCCATGCAGGAGAGATGGCCACAGGAAACGCCGGGCGCTGCCTGTCTTCTCTGCAGGGGCGAGAAGCCAAAGGGACATTGCTCTCCAAATATAGCAGCAAGACTGGAGGGTGGTGTCGCTCGCAGCAGAGCCTCACAGTCCCCAGGCGAGAGGGGGCAGCCCTTGGGGACAGCTGGCTGACAGCTGAGGGTTTGCCCTGAGCTGTCCTGGGAAGCATTTGCCCTAACATTGCCAATACAATCTGTGAGTGCAGACTGAAACAGTACGAAAATTGGTTGGAATCATAGCAGAAACTAGAACAACGAATACCGAGAGCAGGGTGGGCTCCACGAACCGGGGAAAGGCCTGCAGGGCACTTCAGCAAGTGCACAGCACAGCTGCTGGTGCGGGGCCGGTCTGCTGGGCTTAGCAAGGGGCGCTCAATCCACCGAAGCTGAGAGATCCATCCACTCCCGAGAGAACTGCTGACAGCATTTCTGCACCCAACCAGCTATGCCCACAGTCCACAGGAGCCCTGCGCCTGGCTGCCTGAAACCAGCTTATCAGCCTCCTTAGTTCTCAGAGTAGCATGGCACCACTACAGGGCACAAGAAAACTTCTCCAGCACTGGCCAACACAAGCAAGCCCCGCAGTCCTTGCTGAGCAGTGTCCTCAGCTCCCAGATAAGGCCCTGCAATTTTTTTGTTTGATCTTGAAGCAAGAGGTCAGAATAACAACCTACAGTGTCAAAAAGAAGGCCGCTGGCATCCCTGGGCAGAAGAGGTAGGAAGGCACTGAGCGGCTGTGGTGGGGGGCAGAGGGAAGGAATGGGTTCAGGCTTCTGAGAAGCTGCCAGAAGAGAAAAACCCTGACTGCTTTGCAACCTGAAACAACTGAGCCCCTTGTTTTGTACCTTGATATTTCAGTGATACAAGGAAGAGCAGTTCCCGCGTGGCGGCACCAGCCCTGGCTGTCCTGCACTCAGCCAGGGCACGACTCTCCCGGACCACACCAAGCAGTTAGGCTGAGAGTGAGTCCTCTCCTCCCTGCCTCTCTGCTGTTAGATCATTCAAGGGCCTGCTAACGACGTGAACCTAGCTAGTACCAGATTCTGCCCACTTTCAGATCTTTCCCTCCACCCAAAATGAACAAATAAATTCACATTCAGGGTCACATGGGTGGAGCCATCTGGCCTGGGCGGTCATCCTAGTGCTAGAGTCTACTGTAAAAGAGGTTCAATACATATAGGCTGACTAGCTAAATACCCTACAGAACCCTGACTGTCCCAGCCCTCCACATCCTGGAGGTAGAAATCATTTATTTATTCACTCACTCAGCAGCCCTTCATCAAATGCCTGCTCTGTGCCACACGGGCCAGGATCAGGACAAACGGAATGACTAAAGTCATCTCTTGACTTGAGGAGCTGGGTTCCCATCAGAAACTTCAGTTTGTACATGGGCATGCATCCTGGGGTGAATTCAGTAAATATTTGTTACCTACTACACGGAGGCGTTCCTCCAAATCTGTATCATTTTCGGTATTCAGAAACTATTGTGGAAAAGCCCACAGATCTTCCCCTCGGATCCTGTGACTAGAGAAGTGAGAATGAGCAGCCCGAAGTTACTCCATGTATTGCCTCTGCATCCATTTCTAGGTGGACAGTGTTTACAACATGGGGGAAGAGATGTCCCCAGGCCACTTTGAAAGGACATACCCCCCTGACCTGTTCCCTCCTTGCTGCTTCTGACCCAGCATTCCTCATTCCAATTACCTGGGCTCTGGGCTGTTTGCTTTTCTTTTCCACTGGTTTTCTTCTCCAGTTCCTCTTTCCTATGCCCTAGAGCCCTGTATATAATTCAAGCTCAGAAATGAAATGCCCTCGGAGAAAGGGGGGCAATTTCTATGCACAAGCTATTTGCAAGAATTTGAGGTGGACAACTTGGCTCTCAGACCACAGGTTCAAAGCATGGAACAGCCGCTGGGTGAGGCTCTTCCTGCCACTATCTCCTCTGAGCAGCTCAGGCAACTAGTCAGACATCTGTGCTCCAGCCCCAGACCTGTCACTCACTATACACCAAGGTCACTTAGGTAAAGCTTCCTGGCAACTTGAAGACTCAGTTTCCTCTGGGGAAAAAACACCTGACAGGGTCATGAGAAGGACCCTATGGGACAGTATGTGTGACGCACACTGGCTGGAGGGGGCTCCCTAGCAATGCCTTCCTGAGCCCTGTCCCAGAAGACCCCAAGTGTAGGTCCTTGCTAGGCCTTGATCCTGGGACTGGTGGGTATTCACTGCTTTCTATTCGGCTCTCAGTCTTTCCTTTTCTAGTCTTAAACAGGTCAGCAAAGTATAGCCTGTGGGCCAAATCTGGTCCACTGCCCATTTCTGTAAATAAAGTTCTCTGGAACACAGGCATTCATTTGTCTATATATTATCTGTGGCTGCTTTTATACTACAAACCAGAGTCAAGTAGTTACAACAGAGATTTATAGTGTAAAACACACTATTTAGACCTTAACAGAAAAAAAAGGGCAAATCCTTGGTTTAGAACAACTTCCCTCACCAGCTTCACTAACACTCCCCTAAAAGTTGACAGAGGAACCCAGTTTTTTCCTGTCTCCTTGCTCATGTTGCAGCCCATAAACCCTAGTTCCCTAAATCCTAAGCTGTTGCTCCCCGGATATAGCGCTTCTCCTAGAGCTCTGGGTATACTGTACTTCTTCTAAGGGACACTAGCCGCAATCTGACCTGGCTTCTGCCGTGCTCAGCTCGCACAGTGTCATTCAGTGTTAACAGCTGCTCCTCTGTCTCCAAATCATCATTTGGAAGAGTGGGCAGCCCATTCCTGCCCATCCCTAGGCTTAGCCCCCTGCCACACGGCTGAGAGGGGCTCTTAGTTGTTTGGAATGGGATGTAGGGGTAGCTCCAGGTCACCTTCATCATCTCTTTGGACAGCTCCCGCATGGTGGCCTGGATTTCTGGGATCTTCACAAGACTCTGCATGGCCTTCATCACTTCTGTGCTCTTCTGCAGGGAACCAGCCACGCGCAAAACCGCTGAAAAGGAAAGGTAATAGTATTATTCAACAGAACGTGACCCAGGATGGAATAAAGAGAGAGTCAAGTTATAAGCTATTCTAATACAAGACAGCAGAAGCAGGTGAACTCCCGAAGTCATTCATGTACCTGTGGAATATATTACTTGGCTAGCTGGCCAAGAGACTGACTTTTCTAAATTCTTCATTACTCTGGGTACAATAGGTACCAATTCTCCGAGCACACACACCTGGAGTGGACCAGAGGCTTCTTTATAAGAAATCATGGTAGTAGCAAATAATCATTTCCCACCCTACACTCTTTAATACATCAAAATAGAGTTGGCCGCCTTCCAACTTGGTCTTGGCATTTCATGACACTTAAAGTTCTCAGCAACTGCTATAAATCAAGCCGTTCACTAAGACTGGCACACAGTCCCCCTCCAGCGTTGCAGTGCATAGCTAAGCCGGCAGTCACAACAGATTCACCTCTGTCTGCATCCAGGCTCTAGGAGGCTTTCACATCTAAGGGAAAACAAGAGGCAAGGAAGTAAGAGTAACCAGGCAAATGCCTGTCTCACAGGGTGTTTTGTGATTCACTAAAGGAGTAAGGAAGTTCGCCAGTTGCAGAGAATACTTCATTTCCCTTACCACTGGAATAGGAAAGTAAAATATTTGTTAAGATTAGTATAATTATAAAGGAAGTGTCGAAATCTGAGTGGCTGAAATAAACAATATAATAGGTGCCATTAAATATAAAAACAAAGCAAAACAGAAGGAACAAAACAGCAGTAGACTCAGAGACACTGTGAAGTGGCTGGTGGTTACCACGGGGGAGGAATTGGGTGGGTGGCGGGGATGGTGAGGGGATGAAGGGGCACAATAATTCACAATCACAGTGTCAGCTGGTCACGGGATGGTAGTACAGCATGGAGAGTACAGTCAATGATTCTGTAACATCTTTCTACATTGACAGATAGTAACCGCACTGGGGGTGGGTGAGGATTGAATAATACGGGGAACTGTTGAACCACTGTGTTGTATATTTGAAACCAATACAGATTATGTATCAGTATACTGCAATTAAAAAAAAAAGCTGGCAATAGAAACCGACCTTGACACACTCAGGAAGAACTAATATTTAATGAAAGGGTATTGGGATGATCATGGAAATCAGAAGGAGGGAGATATAGATGTAGTTGTACAGACACAGATATAAATGGATGTGTTAATAAACCAGATGGGAGGCTCCTTTCCCAATGTATATATGTATCTGAAATCTTCACAATGTATACTTCAGACATCTTGCATTTTTACTTGTAAATTATACCTCAATAAAAGCAGAAAAAAAAATTAAAAATATAGATACCATTATAGTGATATAAAAAAGACAAATTATAAAACGTTAAAAGTTACAATTGATTATTATAAAAAGGTTGTGATGGGAGGAAGAGAAAAAGGGTAAGAAATAATTCCACATCATTTGTTCAAATTGTAAGTTTTGAGATCCACACAGGCCCATGTGGGACTGGATGGGTACATTTTTAAAATATGGTATGCTTCATGAATTTGTGTGCCATTCTTGTGAGGGACCATGCTAATTTCTCCGTAAGGTTCCCATTTTAGTATATGTGCTGTCCAAGAGAACACTAGATTCTTTTTTATTTGGAGGTAGACTTATGATTTTATTCTCAGTGCTTAACATTGTGCCTGACACTCAAATATTTGATAAATAAGCCAATGATTGAATTTGGAAGACAACAGGGAAAACTATCATATTCAAATTTGGCAAAAAAACAACAAAAAACCATTGAGAATATGAGGGTCTTTATAGCAAACAACTTGAGGTGGTTTTATGGACTCAAATATGCCTACATATGACATATTCAGTATTAGGTCAGAAATACTTTTTCCTTTTTTGTATTAACCACTAAAATTCCAGAACGTTTTCTTTATAGAAATAAAACAGTAAACAATTTCTTATGGCAAAAGGCAGAGGAGGGATTAACAAATAGAAACTAGTTTTCACAAAATTTTCAATTACAGAAATAGAATGACAGCACACTGGCACCAAAAACAGACCAACTGATCTAGAAAAAGAAACTAAAAACCAGAAGTAAACATAAAAGTATTTAAAAGGATTAATCTTTTACCATTTTCTTGTGGATAATTTCGCATATACATAAAAGCAGAAGTATCATTTCACCAAAGAGGAGATACAAATGGCAAATAAACACATGAAAAAATGTTCCTAATCATTAGTCATTAGGAAAATGCAAGTTAAAACTACAATCAGATAGTTCTATATGTCCTTCAGAATGGCGAAAATAAAAGAACAGCAACAGCACCAAATGTTGCAGACAATGCAGAAAAACTGGATCATTCATACACTGGCAGATGGGAATTTAAAATTTAAAATACTGCCACTCTGGACAACAGTTTAACAGTTTCTTATAGGCAAACTATAAAACCCAGCAATTGGTCTACTGGGCATTTATCTCAGAGAAAAGAAGACTAACGTCAGTGTAAAAACCGGTTCACTTGTACAGTGGCTTTATTCATAATAGCCGGTCACTGGAAACAACCTGCAAGTCCTTCCACAGGTGCATGGTCAAATAAACTGTGGTAGACCCATACCATGGAATACTACTCAACAACAACAAAAGGAACGAACTATTGATACATCCAAAATCTGGGTTAATTTCCATAGAATTATGCTGAATGGAAAAAAGAAAGTCAACCCTAAGAGGTTACATATTGTCTGATTCCATTTACATAACATTCTTGATATGACAAAACGATGAAATAAAATGGAAAGTCGATTAGTGATTCCAAATAAGGAGGAGTGGGGGTGGCAGGGAAGAGGGTGTGGTTGTGATGTTGTACTCTAACTTTGCGTTGTTACACTGGAGGAAAATGGGTAAAGGAGACACAGAATCTCTACTATTTTTTTACAACTGCATTTATGTGAATCTACAATTATCTAAAAAAAAAACACCTTAATTTAAAAAACCCTCAGAAAAGAGTGTAAAAATAAGGCAGCATTACATTCCCATGCTGGCTCAAGATACAAATGGAAAAATAAAAAGTATAATACATATAAAAATAGAAGTTCTTCTATGAATATATTATAGTAACAATAACCAAAGACAGATAAACAAATAAGTAAAATAAAGTAGTTAAATACAGATTGAGTTTCATAATCAGTAGATGCAAAGACCAATGGAAGTATTCTGAAAAGTGTCCAACACCAATGATGAAAGCCACAGAAACACAAAGCTCTCTCTACCTATCACAAGTTCTTGTGGCAATTAGTTAAAATACAAAATCAGGAAAGGAAATTGAATACTAAAAGTGGCATCAACAGCAAAATGCCTCCTCGACAGCAAGGCCATGGGAGCAACACACACAGCTAGACTGCCGGGGGCTCTGAAAGTCAGCTGACACGTGGCGATCACAAACAGAAGGGACACAATTTTAAGAAAATATGGAATGTTACAGTGACATTTCACAATGACAACTGAAAGCTCAGAGAAGTGATACTAAAAACACTCAAGCCTCAAAAGTAAGTATCCTTGAAGAGAGTAAGATACTTCTTCCTTAAAACAAGGTGAAGAAAAACAGTTAAAAGATAAATGATTTACAATGAAACATCTAACATTATTTTTGAAATGAAAAGAAGACAGCACAAACATTCTATAATAGGGGAACCCAAACCAAAGACCATAGAAGGGAATTAGTCATAAAAAGGCATGCACATTTGAGAAACTTTCAATATTTAAAGTCATTTATTTATAATTTGTTACCACTTGAAAAAATAATTTGAAGTTATCTATATTAAAAAGACATATACAGCATTTATGATAAAATATAAAAGATCAGGAGGATGAGTGGGTTACATAGATGTAGGTCTGAGTGTCTCAACAATGGCATGACGAACGGTTTGCTCCAGGTAATTCTCTGCTGTAGGGGGCTGTTGTACGCACTCTAGGGTATTACGAGCATCCTTGGCTTCTACCCATCAGATGCCAGTAGCAACAATCCGCCACCCCTGCCCCAGTGTGACAACCAAAAGTCTCCAAACACTGCCAAATGCCCTCCGTTGGGAATCACTTGACCTAGAGCTGCTGCAAGTGAGAATAAATTTATCTTTGAGCATCTCAATAACTAAGGAACAAAGGGCAACAATGATTTGAGCTGCAGGCCAATCCCTGGTAGAAGTACACTGCTTCACTGGGAAAAATGATTTTTTTCAAGCACTAGGTTCTAAGATAAATTTTGTACCACAATCTTTACTGACTACCAGCAACTGTATAGAAGTTATAGAAATATTCTTCGTGTAGCTGTTTCTTATCCATTGCAAAAAAAAAAAAAGAGCTAAGGAATATTATGAAAACACAGTTCAGGAAAGGCAGTGTGTGAGAAGCAAAGCTGGGGGCGGTAGGACCCGGAGGCTTCCTGATGACGCAGCTTGCTCCAGGGCGGGTCTACCGGGATGACAGGCGTCCCTCTCATCTAATGCCGACTGTGGGTCCCTCCACTACCTTCATATCTGAGTAAAGTAAGTATTCGTATGAATAATGACTAAAATTAAATATGAAACAAATGGAAACAATCGATTTGTCAGTGAGGTAGTTGTTTTTTACCCTTTAAAAGATTCCTAATAATACTGTATTTGTACAAAGGAAAAATATTTCATTTGAAAAACACATTTTATAGATGAAGGCAAACATTTAAAACCACAGAACATACACCATTATGGACGATACATAACACATATAGTTGACCCTTGAAGAAAGTGGGGGTTAAGGGTGCCAACCTCTGGTGTATTCAAAAATCTGTGTTTAACTTTTGACTCCCTCAAAACTTCACTAATAGCTGACTGTAGAAGCCTTACCAGTAACACCAACAATCAGTTAACATATTTTGTTCTTATAAAAAAAAGAAAATCATAAGGAAAGTATATTTACAGTACTACTATGCTGTAGTTATCAATACCATAAGTTTACGCGATCTGTTTACGAGATGAATCACCTACCTGCATCAGTGCCGTCTTACGTGACGTGAACACTGATGTCATATGTATCACTAAGACTGCACCCAACAGATGAAAAGACAAGGTGAGAAAAAGTAGCAGCAGCGGCGCAGCCGGTGTAACCGACGCGGCCGCCCCACGGCAGCCTGGCCTATTCACTAAGGGCCGAGCTCGTTACGGAATTTTTATGTCATATTCAGTATTGCAGCCATATTTATAATATGGTATTGGAAATGTTACATAAAAAAAAAATCATTTACCTGCGATAACCTGATACACAGTTTCTCCAATTATGAGAGAGTATTCTGTATGGTAATGTAATTTTTTGAAGACAAAGTTAGAAAACAGAAGAAAACTAACACGTTATTAATTTCCTGTTAAATATCACTCACCTTATGCCTGTGTACGGATAGGTCACCCACTTCCATACAAGTCTTGCACAGGATGAATACTTAGGTGGGGACGACACAAAGTCTCTACAGTTGTTGCTGTACAGTTGCTCATTTTCACACAAAGATACACATGCCCAACAGGCAAGTGTATGATTTACTGCTCATTACGTAGCAACATCACATAAAGGTCTTCCTCACTGAGCAGGCTGAGGCGGAGGAAGAAGGGTTGGCCTGCTGTCTGGGGGGCAGGGCGGGCCTAGGTGGGAGGCGAGGCAGGAGAGGCAGGCCCCCTTGGCGTGACTTCACAGAAATACATCAGCATTTCTGTCTACTGCTTTTTGTGTCTCTGAAACCGTTTCTACACAGCACCAGTCCTGCTGCTGCGTTAGTTCTGGTGCCCATCACAAAAGGATCCATGTCACAGAAGGAGTCAGAAGCAGTCTGAATGATCAGAACCACTGCCAGAGCACCTGAACCTCAGTTTGTTTTCTGCCACTACTTCTACTTCTTCCTCATCGTCTAGCACGGGTTCACGGGCATTCGTCTCCATCAAGTCACCTTCTGTTAATGCCTCTGATGTGGTTGGTGTCTATTAGCTCTTGAATTTCTCCAAGGTCTGTATCTCAAAACCCTTCACCCTCTACCTTTTTTTTTTTTTTTTTTTTTTCCGTATCCAGATCTCTTTCATGATTTCCTTGATTTTCTCTGTTGTGAATCTTGTGAAGTCATGCATATTACCTGGACAGTTTTCTCTGGCAGGAATTGATTTCGGGCTTGATGGCTTCTTCTATAACAATGGCTTATTGCTTCTTTTTTTTAAATGATGGCATCTTCAGTGGTATAATCCTTCCAGACCTTCATGTTTTCTTTCTCTTTTGGGGTTCTCTTCCCTAGTGTTGACAGCCCTTTCCAGAGAGCATTAGAGGTCCTTATGACCCTCTGATTTAGGGGCTGAGTCAGAGACCTTGACTGTGGGGGCGAGTAGACTCGGTGTTGAATTTATGCGGTTCTGGATGGCCAGCGGTATCATCCAATATCAAAAGAACTTTAAAAGGCAGTCCCTTATTAGCAAGGTACTTGACTTCAAGGACAGAGCATTGATGGAGCCAATCCAGAAAAAGGGTTCTTGCTCTCCAGGTCTTCTTGTTGTACAGGCAAAAGACTGGCAGTTGGTGTTTATCTTTCCCCTTCAAGGCTCAGGGGTTACAGCTTCATAGATAAGAGCAGTCCTGACTATAAACCCAACTGTCCTTGCACAAAACAGGAGAGTTAGCCTATCCCTTTCCTGCCTTAAATCCCAGCGCTTGCTTCTCTTCCTTACTAATAAATGTCCTCTGTGGCTTTTCTTCCCCAGAACAGGACACCTGCGCCTGCACTAAACACCTGAATAGGTGGACATCCTTTTTCCTCAATGACATTCTTAATGGCATCTGAGAAGTCTGCTACCTCGTGGTTGGCAGAAGCTGCTTCTCCTGTTATCCTGACATTTTTTTAAGCCAAGCCTCTTTCTAAAATTATCGAACCATCTTTTGCTGGCATTGAATTCACCAACTTTCAATCCTTCACCTTCCTTTTGCTTTGTCTTGTTAATGACTACTTTTTTCTTGAATCCTATTAGAGTCTGTAGGTGTGCCTTACAACAATCCTGCACGCACATAAAAGTTGCATTTTCAGTACAGGATAAAAAGGTGTTGTACATAATCTGCAAGGTTTTTGAGACTGATGGTGTAGCTGCAGTGACAGTTTCATGAATTCTTTTTTTTTACAATGGTCCTCACGCAGGATTCATTTATCTCGAAATGGTGGGCAACCACAGCTGCAGTCTTCAACCAACAATATTAAGCAATTCAACTTTTCCGTGTACTGTCCTGACTTCTCTGCTTCTTGGGAGCACTTTCAGCATTGGTAGTAGCCCTTCATATAGGTCCCTGGTTTCTGGCAGTTTGCACCGAACATCACCTTTTACAGTGATAAATAATTTACTGAGAGACGAACGGCTCACACAGTGTCACAGAGTGTTTTACGTGGATAGTCGCAATACTTGAGCTCACCACAATACCCAGAGGAGGTGGCTATGAAATTCCTACGGAGGCACAGTATGTATCAGTTACTTTTATGCAGTTATGATTTAAGCTGCATCTTTACATTTGCTTACATTTCTCTTCACAGCAAATGGGGCCATGTACTGTCTGTATGTGTGTGTAAGTTTTGATCAATTTTAACTTTCTATAAAAGATCTGTGTATATTTTATGGAAGTAAATGATAAAAGCAGGTTAGTATCTACATATTTCACACATCTATTTAATTTTTCAATATTTTGAGGTTATGAGGTTCATCTGTGAGTTTTTCAAATTGTCACAAATCTCAAAAAAATTTTCCAATATATTTTTATTAAAAAATCTGCACATAAGTGGAGCTGCACAGTTCAAACCTGTGTTGTTCAAGGGTCAACTGTATATTTATTTTAGAAGATTACTGTTGTTAAGTAAGACTTTAAAAAAGTTAATTTTAATCTTGCATATGCTAGGTAACAGTTAAACATTAAATGCCAAATAAAGAGAAAAGTCTGCTCCTGTTTGTTTATTGAAGGGCTTGGACTGGGTAACAAATAAATGTGTGTGTGTGTCTACCTAGCCATCTATTTATATATAATGACATATTGTCAGAGTAAAAAAAGCAAACTGCAGAACAGCCTGGATGGCACTCTAATAGCAACTGCTGGTGCATACAAGGGCCGTGGCCAAGAAAAGGGAATTGGTGAGCACTTACTTTTTATTTGATTATCTTTCTGTAGCTTATTTTCTCAGTAAGCCTGCATAACTTCTAAGTTAAAAATACCAAAAAGTTATGAAAAACATGTCTTGATTCGATGTTGGTTTAAATTTCACAAACACATTTCACCTCAAAGATCCGTACCTTGCAACTGACGTCAAGTATGCCGAAGCAAGAGAAAAAACACAGCAACAGGACAAAGACGGAAATCACAGCAGAGTCTCGCTTGGCACCTCGCCACCCCCTTTACTGCCTTTCTTGCCCCTCTAGGCACGCTGCTCAAGGGCTTACAGTTTCCCTCCAGTCCCTGCCTCCTGGACCCCACCACGGCTCAGCAGACTGCCCCCACCTTTCTTTTTTATTGTGGCAAAATATGCATAACACAAAATTTACTGTTTTAACATTTAATTACATTTAAACGTAAATTTAATGTTTACATTCACATTGTTGTGCAACCATCACCACCATCTACCGCTAGAACGTTTTTCATTTTTCCAAACTGAAGTTCTTGTCCCTACTTTCTGTCTCTATGGATTTGGCTACTGTAGGTACCTCACAGAAGTAGAAACATAGAGCATTCCTCCCTTTGTGACTGCTGTATTTCACTTAGCATAACACCTTCAAAGTGCATCCATGTTTTAACATGTGTCAGAATTTCTTTCCTTTTTAACTGAAAGCTAAACAATATTCCATCGTGTGTACAGACCACATTTTGTTCATTTGTCAACCTTCAATGGACACTTGGGCTGTCTTTACTGTTTGCCTATCATGAGTAATGCTGCTATGAAGGTGGATGTACAAATAATCTGTTTGAGTCTCTGCTTTCAATTCTTTTGGCTATATACCCTCAAGTGGAATTTCTGGACCACACAGTAATTCTGTTTTCTGCCCCACCTTTGAACCTCTCTCTTAACTTTCTCCCCTAATTAAAACATACTCATCTGTCTTATTCTGCAAGAAGCTGCTGTCAGAAAGTTATCACTTGGAAAGCATCCAATCATGACAGTGTATGAATAGCTGACAAGGTTTAACATATTACACACTTCAGAGGTATCTGCATTTTAAAGGAGGAACACCTTAAGCAAAAGCAGTAACTTCATCAAATGGTGGCTTTTCAAAGCAGCAACAGCCTGCGGTGGGATAGGGGACATTCAAAGACAAGGCGGACAAAGCCCTCTCGGGAATTTTCTTAACCTACTCCCGAAGTGTAGGCTCCTCCCTCCTACTCTGCCCAGGCTCTATCCTCAGCTACTTTCTCTGCTGCATTTAATTTGCCAGCAAGCAGCACCCTACTACAAATTCTCCCAACAGCCTCCCTGGGGAGTGCTCCCACCAAGCAACATGCTTAGGTGCTGGGGACGCAGGGTGATCCTCACGGACCAAGTCTGGACAGTCCCAGATGGAATCTTTCTTTCTCAGGTCTGTTTTTTTCCCTGGGTTTCCAGTGTCCCTCTGTGGCCCTGCAGTCTTTTCAAGTTCACAGGCTTGGAGGATCTCAGGCTTGTTTATACACTAGGTGCATTTACTCTGCCTTCAGAAGACTTCTTCATCGTGCTCTCTCTTCCATCCCGTCCCATTAGACTACTCAGGCCCCGGCCATCACCTCTCACCGTCTTGCCCCCTCGGCCCCTCCCTGTGCCTGCAGTCTATGTTCACACTGTGCCAAGGTGCTCCACTGCCTATGAAATGAAATGACAACTCCCAGCTTACCTCTAAAAATTCTGACTCCAATTACCTTTCCAGCTTTACCTCCCACTCCCCCACTGAATGCACTCTCGTCAAACTGAAGCAAGTGCTGTTTGCTGAACAAAGCCTGAAATATTTCACCTGTGCCTTTGTGCCTCTACTCACGTTTCCCTGATTCTCCCTGAAATACTTTTCCTCTCACTTTGAACTTGCCTCTGAAAGCCCCTGCTCCCTGAAAGCTATAAAAACTGCCTTCTTTACCTCCCTGGCTCATCCTCTCTGGCCATTCCTTCCCCTTGCTCTCAGGTACCCCAACGTCTGAGAACTTCCTTCGGTGTTTGAAGTGCACAGATTCTTTGTAGCCCCAGGGCCTTCACACATGCTGGCTGGCACTCTAGCTGGAACACCCCCTGACCTACACTCAAAATCCCTCGTCCTCCTTCAGGTAACATCAGCGCTTGAAAGGAGCCATCCTTTACTGCACTTCCCTTTTACAGTTTCCCAGTGCTTATCATAGCATGCAATTTAGATATCTATTTATTTGATGATTAATTTTATTATGTATTTTATTATATATATATATAT